>CM030370.1:112025720-113225720 GCA_003604175.2 Clonorchis sinensis
GACAAGCAACCGTGCTAATTAATGGAGGTTGCATACGCAGATATCACTCGAGGTATCAGTCGCCTGAGATCATTTTTTGGGTTATACCAAATGATCCGTCGGCTTTAATCGACCAGTGTGCTGGTGCTGTTGACAGGGTAAGGGTGGTCCATTGCTCCCAAGTGACATGTTCCTTACAAGTTGGAAAAGAAAGCTATTATTATGTTTCGTGACGTTGTAAGCCGCACGGGGGCATAGATGCTCCCTCTCAAATTGCTCGCCGGTCACCGCGGTAAGTGGCGCGCATCTCACACACGTACCGCTCCACCTTCATGATCGCATGTTTCATGCTAATGGCGTGTTGCGGGCAGTTTTTCAAAAGCTGATTTACGTTCTCAAGGCGGTCACTGGACGCACTTCCGAATTGAGCCAACCCACAAACCGCGGGAGTTACCCGCCTACGAGCAGTGTGACACCAATGGGCACCTGGATATGAGATAAAGATCACTTCCTCGCAGGAGTTGCAAATAATGCAAAAGCACCGTCATTATTATCCAGAAATCGTAACTTATCTGGCTGCATCGTCGAAGAAAGCCATGCCGCCTGCGGGTTGAGACCGCCGGCATGAAGATGGCATGTTTACGAAACGTACATGCTTCTTGATCGCTTGGCTTGCGAGAAAGTAGCACAGAATTATAGCACAGATAAACACAGGCTTGGCAGCTGACGCCCTCGTTTTGTTTTATATAGCACCAATGTTCTGATGCGCCAGTTATCCTTCACCGTCTCTTTGAACTATGTTCACGCTGAGGCGCAAATAGCTCACTTTTAACGAGAGCTTATATCACCGGTGTGATGATACCTATTCCTACCAAAACCAGCGGGGTGTGCAGCTTGTACCAAAGACCCCAAAGTCAAACAAGCTAGAACTTACCTAAGACAATCTGTGCCATACCCCGCATCAACGTCGACAACGTCTGGGACGCATTGCATTACCTGTAACCAAAACTGAACTAAACTTACTGGGTTCGACGTTCCTCAGCGTCGGATTAGCTGGCGGGATGCACGGTGGAACGAATAAATAATTTGTCATACAAAGGCCATTACCGGGTGACCTTCCGGTGTTTTCAAATGCTAGAAAAGAATGTGGGGAAAGTCGCTTCTTCGCAGAATCAACGCCCAAACTCACCCACCAGTCCCTCTGACCGAAGACACTCAATAAAAAAATTGAATTTTGCGTCCAAAGTTAACTATGAATACGTCTAAAGAACTTTTGGCAAAACTGCCGGTTTTGGGTGTTTTACAGTTTAGAATAAATACTGTGAAATGCGACAACTTTATGTGAAAGTTCTTTTGATTCACACTACGGTTTCGGAAACAATTATGAGTGTAGGTCTAAGTTTTCGGGGCTCTTCGTTCCACTACGTACTTGATAACTATCGGCCTGTGCGTTGGAGACCGTTGGAGCATTGGAGCGTTGAAGGCATTTTATCCAATCAGCTGTGGGGATTTTTAGACATCTGTGGTCCTCTGTTGTTGGGCCAGACGCTAACTACGCAGAGGTGACCGTATTTCGGCGTCTTTACATCACGCGTAAAATTGAGTAAACAGCTGATGCAGAAATACTGATTTGCGGCTGGATCTAGTCAGTAAAACGATAATTCGTGATTCACAGCCGTAGAAATTCCGAGCTGTGAAGAATTTTCAGTGGGTCCTCTCAGTTCTTTTAGAAAATGGAAAAGTTCACTTCAGGGTACTGATAGTAAGGCCGCCGAAGGGGAAGAGTCATCCGTGACGATTGAAAATTACACATATCTCTGAGTGCTCAAAGGGGCTCATCGGCCAAGACGCGGATGCTTTTCTGTCTGCGGTCTTTCGCCTTTTCGGGTTTTTGACCACCAATGTCTCAGAGTAACCGCTAGAATCGTTTGGAACCAGCATATTCGGAATGAGGTAACCAGAAAACGGGTCCTTCGGGAAGCACACGGTATTTCGCCCAAAAAGCACACTCATCACTGTAAGCTAGGGTGACTTGGTCATATGTTACGCCGAGTTACCGCCTGCCGGTAAAAGCGTTGTTTTCCAAGTCTAATATGGAGTGCGGGAGAAACGGCTAAGTGGTTAGAACGCAAATTTACTCAGCAGAAGGTACGGGGTTCGAACCCGACCTCTGCATCTTGAATCCCTCTGTCTAGACTTGGGCAATCTGGCAGTATCCCAGCCCTCGTGCTTCCTTCTGTTCGCATGGCAGTTAGACAGCTGAACGAGTGTACACAGGCTACATCCGAGTAACTGATTGACTGATGTTCCACAATACAACTAATCTTTGCGGTGGAGAGAAATACACTGGTAGTGGAAATTGCCGCTTAACTACCATACACACATGGATAAAAGGGTTTTAGTAATCAGTGAAAAGGAGGAGAAGGAAAGAGGATTTATTTTGGAAGGCTTTGTGTTTCTATGTAAAACGACCGGCAGTAAGGAGTCTACAGCTTTCAATGTCGTCTTCATATTCCAGATCGACAAGAGTTTTGTCATCAACTATTTGAACACGGGTTTGGAAGACCTGCCAACATCCTTGCCAGATACCTCTGTGTAAGGAAACTTTTGGAGAACCCTTCATATACTCTCACCCGGAAACCTGGAACATTCCCTATTGAGAAAGCATGTCAGGCAGAACAGACCGGTCAGCCGAGTCTAATGCTCCTTGCTGTATCAGGCAGTCATAAGCTAGGCACTGAGATCGGTTGCGTGTCTTGTCCTGTAGGGTTTTTGATGACGCGTGAGAAAAACAGAGTAGATTCCACTCAAAGGCGCGAAGATGACACAGCGCTTTAATGAACTGGAACTGCATTCACTTCACACTTTCGAAGACATCAGTGACCAGATATTTGATGATACTGGAGGTCTTCAGCTACGAGGTAACAAGTTTCGCAGCCATACAATATGTTGCTGTCATGGGCGCTTTGTGAGCTAACTGAAGTTCATTTCTAATGCCATAAATGACACAAGATACTGCTCGTGCATTGATTTTGCATCCGTTGATTTCACCTGATTGAGGGAAGTTACTGTCTATGCAGTTGCTGAGTATACCTATAAACATACCCACGCTTTTCTTCCTGAAGTTTCAAACGGACACAAGGGAAGTATGACTTTGCAGTTTGAGGATGTGAAACACATGAAACGACGCTGTTCAAGCGAAACGCAAACATTCATCACCTTTGCATAACTCCAATCGGAACTCATCTGGCCGTACCACCCGATGGCGTATTAAGGCAGAAATCGCTCAGCTGTGACACCCTTCCGATGCTCAGCTGCCATGCTACCCGAAGGACGCACGATGGCTGGGATACTGCCAGGTTGCCCAAACCTAGACAGGGGAAGTCGAGAGGTAGAGGTCGGCCTCGAATCACGGACTTTCCGGTTAGTAAATTCGCGCTCTAACCACTTGGTCCATCTCGCCCCTTAAGGCAGAAATACATGTTAGAGCTTCAGAAACCACGGCTGAAGTTGAACGAACCGAAAGAAATATATGGGTACAGAGGCATATGAACAAATCAACTTGTTAGAACTATTCACCCCAGCAGTTTGTTTGGTTTGTTGCATTTCTGATAGTGTCTTTGATGTCTCCAATAACCGGTTTTTGGGTCCTATTTCGTATGTGAGGTGTAACAATTCTTGAACGTTTCCAGTTGTGATAGCTCCTTCCAGTTCTATTAGTTTTTGATTCCACCGGGTTTTACTATCCGTATCCCGTGCTCGGACTGATCTCTAACTCACTTGGCTCGGTTGTGCTTAGTATCCGATCATGATGTCTCGCGCTGAGGTGCAACGATGATCGTTCTAAATCTAGTGCATGATCATCTAGCTTCAACACCCCTTTGATGCCTATCTGTCATGCCGCCCGGAGGAAGCACGAGGAATGAAATACTGCCCAGCTACCCAAGCCTTGACAAGACCAGTAAGGATGGCGAGGTTGGGACCTTCCATCTCTCTTGTTTATTGGTTTGCTTCGCCTATCTCTAGAAACACCAGGGTTCAAAACAACCCCGAGGTGTCGTCCAAGGACAAGGAGTACGTAGACGGCACTATTCTTGATGAAACTGCTGTTGCACGGTTTGGTATGCGATTCACACCTGCAAACTGTTAGCTGCCACAGCGAACTCAAACCTCGATTCATCATTGGTTACTGACACTCCAGACATGGCTCATTTTTCAGCTCGAGTAGAGAATTAGGGTGGTAAAACACCGAGTATCCAAGTAAGTCATCGCTTTTACTGACTAGGTGTACTTTTTATGGTCTCCCATTCTTTGGTGACCGAAAATATTGCGACTGAAACCAAAATACCCTTGGTTGGTTTATAGCTGGTACAATGTATTAAGCTGTACAGAGTCGCCTTTACAGACACAGTCCAGTAAGAAAGACAACATATGCAACCCACTGTAGTAATCACGCAGTCGATGTTGTTCGATGGCGTCTGCAGAGTAGAGGTGCCGTGAGCTTAGTTGTTGCATCTGGACCTTGTATTCGATTCCTAGAAGGGTAGCCGCTTCCTGTGACTAGTCCCAGAGTGCATGAGAGAACAACTTACTGGTTTATTTGTTTAAGAGCTTGCACATTGTGCGATGAAGTCAAGAGAATGAGGTTCTAGCAGTGGATGCGAAGCAGGAAATACGAACTGTGGCATTCGTTCACATTCCTGCGTATCTGACTGACATACCTAAAACGCGGATCTGTAGACGGATTATTATTAAGTAGAACAAGCAAGGACTTGAGAGGTGCTGATAAAGAAAGATCGGAGGTATCAACACTCGCATGTTTTAGCTTATCCACTCCGGTGTAGTCAACGAACATGATGCCCAAACTGGAATGAAGACACTTCCATGTTCTTTGTTGTTGTTTGTGGGCCAAAATACTGTCATGACACCTAAACATACGCAGGAAGCCGATTAGATTCCCATACCCAAAGCTTTTTCCCAAAAGTCTGAGCACAAGATGGCAGGCTTCAATCGACTGAGCAACCGGTTGCGCACCACCTACCATCTAGAACCTCGGCTAATCGTTGATGGTTCGTCTCAGAGGTCATGTTTTTTTTATTTCCGGGTGTGCATTTTGAGCACCTTAACCTTCGAAAAATCAGTGACCTGACCCTGTTAGAAGTGGCCTAAAAACGACGCCTTACATCATTATGACTCCCCGTAACGCTTTGACAGAGACTGCCCGAGCTCCGCTATTGGACGCTCTGAAAACTGTTCATACTTTGGAAATCTTTCGGTTGCGTATACTTATGTGTATTTTTCCTGTGAAACTTAGAAACGCTCTTGTGACAGATTTGTAGAGGACTCAACTTGTAATGGATGTGCAAAGAATTGCCATTTTCAAACGGTGTCGGTCTCTCAAGTTTTCGAACCCGTTGGCTTCCCCCGGAGACTCCTGTTTTGCTTCTGTTCTTATTTTTTGGTGACCGAAATTCTAGCAACTGGAACCGGCGTGCCCCTGCTGCATGGTTTACAGCTGGTAAGCTGAACCGAACTGGACCTAATGTCTCTGTGTTCGTTATTCCTCACTTCATTGTTTCCCCTTCATTGATCGCGCTGTTAGTCAATGGAATCCACGTGCAAGGTCTTATGAATGCGGGCAGCTCGGAGAGAGCACTGCTCTGTAGCTGGACCTTAAGTGAGGAAATTCACTGTCGCGTCCGTTGCACTTACAAGCATTATATTAAGTTTTTATTATACGTGCACCCCCTAATCATGTATCTTATTCAACCAACGAACTTCCAGTAATTTCACTGGTGTGTTCTGATGTGTTACTTAATCGTGATTTCACCAAGCTTCATGCAATGGCTCAACTGCCGCTTGGTAGGGTTCGAGACCCATTTTTTTGCGCATGTGATTTTGGCCGCTGTCACTGGATTTCCACCCCTTTCAAGCACTTCCGTCTATCGGACCTCAGCGTCCTTCGATCAGCGATAACTTCGTACATTCTGGAAACAAAAAGTTCTTGCGTGCCGGGAAAAACTCCATTCCAAATGGAGATCACGGACATTGGCAGCCGCCCATGACCGACATAAAAACGGATGGTCAAGCAGCTAGTTGCTATTTCATACCTGGATACTTTACCTCCCTCTAGGATCAATGAGCTCATCCAGGACGATACACTGTTTCCACTACGCATGATTTATGGAGTATGTCGTCAAGTATCTGGCGCAAACAAAAAAGCAACTTGTGGCCTTTGAAGCGTGACTGTCTTTACCGTATCCTACGCACTCGGTATAATCAATAGCGTATTTCTGTTTTCAAAGAGCTATCGAAGATCCAAATAGTTTGAAATAGCTCACGACGGTGTAAAAGTACGTGGGTAGAATATTGAGCATTACGATGAACACCGCCGGTTTTCCGAGATAGCATACAAACACGTAATTAAGTTCGCTGATGACACAGGCCCATTAAGCAACCTCAAGACAACCTTTTCGGTTTGTAGGATGTCTTTCGGAGTGCTAACAACTGGTCCTGGGCTGTTTAGTGTCTTGTGTTGCAACCTTCGTCGCACGATACCAAGTGAGGACATAGTTTTTGGAACCTCAGTCTTCAGAGGGAATACGTTCTCCTCCTAATAACTTCCCAGGCTGATTAAACGACCTCGAACTAGAATTAGGACACCTGATTTTGATGCTGATGATGACAATGATGGTATGCTGCAGAGGAGGATGATGGAGAGGCAAAGGAGAAGCATGGTACACCCCCTGTCCAATTTTAATTGCTAGTTAAACGCTTTGAAAGCCTTGGTAGAGCTGCGCAACCAACGGCTGTTGACTGGGACACCATCCACGTGCCTTTCATTCAGAGTGTACGTGCACCTGTTCAGTAGGTGCCGAGATCTACTTAATCATGTTTTACTTAAGGATGCAGGCTAGCTAACAATGGCCTTTCTGATAGGTGGTACATTATGCCATTTTTGAAATCAAAGTTGCTACTCCTTCTTCAAAAAAGTTTTGGCTTACGCAAATTGAAAAGTATAGACTGTTGCCTCGTCCATCTGATGTGATATCTATGTGTCACCGGGTCATTTGTATAGTCGTGTTTTTGGCACCCGAGAAAGGTGACGTACTCGGTCGTGTTGCAAGCCCAGCGCAGCAGGCGGAAGAAGAAATAATTTGACATTTATGTTCTTTTTTGGAGACAGTCCTTCTGAATTTTTCGCGTATCGACGTTCCAAGATTAATTTGTGGTTAGTAAGTTAGATATCAATCATGAGCTTGCTTTATTATCGAAGTCGGGTTCCTTCACCTTTGTTTTGCGTTTTACAGATCTTTGGGCGCTCACTTGATGATTTTCCGTTATGGTAAATGTGGGGCGTTTGCCTGACGGTTCTCCGTCGCCCAACACCAACTCCTCTTATCGGTGTGCGGCACCCGATGGAGGGCGTGTTATCTCAGAAAGACCTATTCGTCCTCGTTCCAATCCCATTCAGATACACAGAGTTTCAGATACCAACGATGCCTCAGGGCGTGTTTTTGATTCCGATCCTGCGACTTTAGGGAGACCATCCAGTACTCCTCCAGGCCAGTGGCTCTTGAATCATGCGCTATCGAACGTCCACTTTACTCCATCCGCGACTGGTGACAGGGCACGTAAACCACCCTTGTCTCGAGAAGCGGATTTCAATGTTTTATTGGATTCCGACATAATCGAGGAAACACAACCAGCTGGATCTGTTTCAAACGGTTTTCTAGCAACCGATTTAGCCAGTCCATCAACTCGCAATGATGTATGGATTACTTCGAGTTCTACCGAACTCACAGTTTCATGTGAAAATCTTACTACATGTGTCACGGCTCCGACAGTTCCTTCAGATAGTTCTTTCCTGTTCCCAACTTCTTCTCTGTCACCATCCACCCCGTGTGCTGCTACTGATAAGGTAAGCTGATCATTTTGTAACACAGTTAACCAACGCTTAGTTCGGTATTCGCGCAACGCCTATTCGGACCAAACTCAAGCGCCCACATTCTGCAATTTCCGGAGATACTAATCCAATTCAGCTCGAGGAAACAACGGCGCGACCATTTTCCGCACCCAAGCGTTTAGTGGAAGAAACATGTGACCCCATATCTGAGCTCTTTGTGGACGGATCCACACTTTCATTCACTACCCTCGACTCAGCCACGTTGGTCGCTGAGGAGTCAGATGTAAACGGTGCATATCCACCTAAGTCCACATTGGAAGCATTGGTTGCTTCCAATTCACCTTTACTATTTTTCCCAACGGGATATTCTTTGGACACAGATCAAGACGCAGTCCCGTTATGTGACTTTCTCTCAGCCTCATCGGCGAAATCTCGCTCTTCACCAGTGGATAGCTATGAAGCAGGGGAGAACAATTACACAATGGATCCAGAGTTAAATAATCCAGACTACATGGTGACAGACGTGGGATCAGATATTTTGAACGGGAATTCGGCAAATTCAGTATCTTCTTCCAGGTCTCTGGCTTCGGTGGACCTGTGTGAAACGGTTCCCAAGAGCTCTGATTCCCAAGGTAGTCCCAACACCACATTAAGCGAGTTTGGTGTGTCCTCAAAGACGTATTTGGACGCACCAGGCTCGATTACGACTCATCTCTCTGCTTTTGTGGAGGCCATGCGTAGCTATGCTGCCGAATTATGCCCGGTTGACTGCGTTATTCTTATGGAGCGATGTCGTCCGTTTAACTGTGATACTCTCTTCATGAAATATTTCAGAGAACAGTACCTTTGTCCTATATTGAGGTGAGTTCTGCGCTGAATATTGTACTCGGGATAAGCCTCGCTTATTCTTTCGGTTCCAGTAAGGAGAAAAGTATTGGTTGGAAAGCATGTGTTTGTCAGTTCTCGTTCTACTATATTGCGTTGTTCGTTTTCGTCGCCGGATAATTTTTGGGTGATACAGACTTTCACCAGTTTTGTAGGCAAACGAACTTTTTGTTTTCACACCTTTATCGGGTTAATTATTCACGTGAGTCGATCTTACCAATTTCTAAAGACCTGTATTCAGGATGCATTCGTCGCGTTCCTCAACTTCAGCGTGAGATGTGAGATTTTTAATGGACTAGAGTAACCTCCGGACAGACCACCTTGAAACCCGCATTACCACTTGACGGGTGATTTTAGTTAGGCGAAAAGTTCCCACCTTAGTTTACTTGTAGGAAGCGTAAACCCCAGTTTAAGAAAAATTGGTCTATGAAGAGCATTACCTCCTCCAAGTTGCATCTTTTGATTGCAATTAAGTCAGAAGTTACCACAACTCTAAGTGGAAGCGCAGGGAACTGGTGAGCCATAGTGGGTACTCTCCGTGCCACTCGTCTTCCAGGATGGTGTCCGCATGATCCACACCTCAAGATATGGCTGCTAGTCGATGTCATTGGCGTTCTTGTTGTCAGTTTCTGTCATGACTGAACGAGTGTCTGGAGGTCTATGTACCTCGGAGTGATTGTAGATGGGTACCTCCAAGTCGATTCCCCATCCGTTTTTATTCTTTTCTTCGCAGTAAAGCTCTCAAATTTATCGCAGTGAACCATCAATAACATCGATGACGGTGATAAAGGTGGGAACGATGGAGACGCAAGGAACCGTCGCGCGCGTATCGACGCGAGAAACGAGTCAAATGCTCTATTGGTGTTCTTTCTGTTAGCAATAGATTCATCAGTATTACTTGAGCAACTCAAGCAGTCAGAGTTTGATGAGTAAAATCCACAGGGCCTCGTTTCGCGGTTAACCGGAAGGTTCGACTGTCTGTGGCCTTGCCCGTTTATTTGAGAGGGTAGAGAGTGATTTCCTCGCTTGGGGCGAGATGGCTGAGTGTTAGGAGTGTTCTACTTTGTTGTGGAAAAGTGTACTTCGATATTCATCATCGTGCATTGCTGTTCTGATTACACATCCACTGAATTATACTAAGCATAAGTTGTACATAGATACTTGTAACATTTATCAGGATCCATCTGAGCATACACAGAAGAGCATCTATACAGGAGATTAGACAATCGGCCTTTGGATTCGGAACCATGTTTCTTATTAGTAGTTGGTAAAAAAAATTCGAAAAAACGGTCATGCAATATCAGAAAACACGTTCTTAAAATGTCAAGGTGGTACGGGGCGATTTCGCAAAATTACGATTGGTAACTTCTCTGATCCTGATGTTGCTCATAAAGAAATTTCATTTTGTTCTGTTATAATTGCAGTTGATTTTTCATTTGTACTACTGTACTGTGCCTTCTAGTACCCAGTGAATGATAACCATCTGGGTTGCATTGTTTTTGGATCTTATAAGTTCTCTGGTGCTTTCGGCCATAAAAAGCAGGCAAAACACAGGCCATCTGCTCTCCTTATCTGAGTGCTCCTAAACAGATGGTCATCATCAACAGATATTGACCAATTCTTGTTCGTTGTTCGCACATATCTTGGCATTTTTGGGATGTTCTCGCTGCGTACGTGTGTCTTACTCTATTAAATCATCTGTGGATTTTTGCGGGGATAGAATTAATTATGGGAAATCTGAGGGTGTTCGCTGATTTCCCGGTGAATGTCAGAAACTCCACGCGGCCGTCTCTCACTTGTTTGGAGTAAACACTGCCAAATCAGGGTTTACTTCTAGAACCTACAAAAATGCAGTTTATTAGACGGTTTACTGTACTTTCCATGCTACCCCGGGTAAACTGGTGTGCTGGTAATCGCGACTGCCTCTGTATCACCTGTCATCCAGCCATGTTCAGCTTAAAGCCAAGCTGAATGGAATGTTGTTATCATGTCTCTGTTCGTCTGTTTGTCAGCCATATACAAATATGCGAAGTGAGCAGTACACGTGTTTGCTCATTGTAAATACCGCTTTCCAATGGTTTGGAAGTTGTTACCACTAACAACAGGCAGCAAATCAGATTCGGTTTAGCTATTTGATGTTATTTTAAATGTTGCCTCATTTTGACGATGTGGGCCGGAACCTCGCGTATTACGGGAAAGAAGTGGACCGTTTTGGTGATTCAACCTGAGCAAGTGAATCATTTTTACCTTAGATGGCAACGGGGTCCCAGCGACTCCACGGTGTATAAATTCTTCAATCAACAGGTGCTCGCGGAAGATAATCCGGAACTGTAAAGCCTTATAAAGACCTTTCCCTGGGTATCTCAAACTCCGTCAAGTCATTTAGCTGATGACGCCATCCAATCTGTTCAGACCGCCCAGCTGAATTCATGCCACTTCATGCTCGGCAAAGCAGATCCGCAGATTGTGCTTTAGGCAATTTGTTACGTGTCTTGGTGCTATATGACATCCTGTGGAAAAGCTCAGCTAGGTGGCTCGACGCGAAATCCACGGTAATTTTGGGGTTGGGATAATCGACTGAAACATATGAGGAACTTATTTTTGTATGCTTCAAGGCTCATTATTTGAGCATGCAAGTTGTCTAACCTGACCGTCCGAGCAGATCGTCACTGAGCTGGTCAACCGGATTTGCGTGGAACCCATTTCCATGATAAATGGTCTATGTACGTTCTTCACACCATGAATGAAGGTCCGCCCACAACGCGGTTGCGTCCGAGTCGCCAATGATGATCAGGCTTATTCTAATATAGTTGGATCCAAATGATTTGACTGAAGTGCAATCATAAACATGAGGAAGTATTGACTTTATTCAGAAAGCAAACCACGTTTAAAATTTTCGGAAAAATGGTAACATCCATGTTTGTTCCATTTGTTTTGCTTCTCGCTTCATTCATTTTCACCTGCTTGAAATGTTCATTTTACTGTTCATCACAGCAACCTGAACGGCGGTCCCCCATTGAATGCAGACTTTGGTAGAGATGTAAGTAGCCCCCGTTTTTATTGTCTTGAGTTCACTTCTCCATTGTCTTATCGGTATTCTTGATCTACACTTTTCATTCATAGACTGAAACCGGTCACATACTAGTTATCTGAGAGTCTGCCTCAGTATGTCTCTACGTCTAGTGTACGTCTATACTGTTGTCGGATTCGGACAACTAGTGATTCGCGTTAAAGGTGAACAACCTGCTAACCTGTTCGTCGGTTTGCTGCACGTACCTGACAAACATAAATTCGCCCCACCACAGCGTGATTTTCTCAAGCGGTAATCCACACGCATCCTGCATGACTGTTTGAGACTCGCATTTCTTTTTCCACTGGGGCGTTGGTCCGAGGACAGTACTTGGATATGAGCTAATCCTGTTGTCTGGAGATTTTCTGTGTATACATGAAACAAACTGTTTTCTTTTCGGCATTTGTCCGTCCTGTTTGCCTAATATCGAGGATGTAGTGCATATATTCCAGTTAGAATCCAGAAAACTGATTCAACCTAATTTGCTGCATAGTTCTGAAAGCTCATTACACCCGCCTCTTCCGAGTAATCACTTTTGAGAGGCATCAAAGTAGACCCTCGATGAGTGTTCGAATACATGACTAACGTTGACCGTCTGCAACTGATTAAGGAAAAATCAGGTCTCTGTATCTCTCCGAGATCTTCGTTGACACGTTGATCTTGCCTAGAAGTCCTCTTCCGGATTTCCCCTATCCTCGCACACGTCTCATAAACTATATTCCCCTATCAACGTGGTAAGTTCACATTAACCTGGGTCGGGTGAGGTTTTACGCTATCTTTGTCCAACTGGAATCAACACTACAAAACATTGATAAGTAATTGCATGGGACGTACGGTACTCTATTCCAATGACAACCTTGAAAAAGTCATCCGAATTCGGTTGCTTTAGAGAGGTAATCATACTAGAGAGAAGAAAAATTGCCTACAATGGCGATAGCGGTGCATAACCACACGATCGTATCGGGCGGAGGTTCTTTTTGCAAGAAGGGACGTTAGATAGGGGAAATACTGTATTCCACAACATGAACAATTGAAGGTGGAAACGATCAACAAAAGGGTGACCTGCAGAACCTTCGGCCATGTCGTGTGACGAACCAGTGGGCAGCGAAGACAGATGAAACCAGCGACTGATCAGTAGGAGCGCAGAAAGGTCGGGACACCTATCCGGCTGTTTGAAACCGCCATAGTTTAATGAGAAATATGTGGATATTGAGGAAACAAGTTGTATCTAAACTTCCGCCAGCAATATATCATTGCTGTATAGCGGTATATTCAGCAGTCAAGGTAGCTAATATGGATAATCGATCGCCTGTCAAATTTACCTGTAAAAAAAGGATTCAGATCAGTATTAATACGGGTCAGAGGAAATACAAATAGCCAAAAGAGCCACAAAGAATGAGGTGGAAGCATTCACAAAGGTAGGTCAGTTCATATCAGAGTGCTGTTTCTTCCTTCCCTCTCTCTTCGAACGAGCACCATTGGCGAATCACCTTTGTGTGCCACATTCGCGCAATTTCTCACTGAATAATTCCTTGGTTGGTGCCGCTGAAAATACCCCGAAACGAATTCTACCAATATGTTATCGTAGAATAGGATTTAGTGTGAACTACCTTCTCTTGGACAGTCAACAAGGCTTCAAAATTACTGAATGGTAGGGCAGAGTAATCAGTCAGCAAGTTCTGTTTTTTTTGTGTCTGAGTGTTATTCAGCAGCAGCGGAAAGGGCTCCATCTTCTTGTTTCGACGTGTACACATGGCACCGGTTTCTCATCTTTATTTCAAATGAAAACTAAACAGTTAAGTCTGCTAGTAATTAAAGATAGCCTTTATTGTGCCATTTCTAATGCTTCCTGAGTAAAAAGAAACGAATGAAGAACAAGCATAGATTCCTCATCAGTTTTTCTTATTGCTAATTGAAAGTGGGCTGTCAACTCCCCTGTTTTGCTATTATTCTCCCTATGGATTACGTTCGATATGACGCGTTTACATCTCAGGCCTTCAAGCCTAGCCTTAGAATACTGACTGAAACATGATATGAAAAGCACTTGAGGTGGAACAGCAAGATGATCAATAAACAGCAGTTCGTGATGTGCCTTTGAGGACAGGAATAGGAAGTGATTGGACAATTGAGATTGCGTATCACTACTGGAATTCATATATATATATATATATATATATAGTGTATCAAGCACAGTATCCTATTTGTTTAATACATCATAGAACCGAAAGCCCATGGCCGTGTGCCGCAAATAGATTTAACGATGTTGTAGAATCTGGCGAATGACACAAATTTGGTCAATAAAACCCCGTTCAGGACAGAAACCGACTTTTTCTGTCACATCTATTTGTCACGCAAGTCACGTGATTTACGGAACCGGAAATTCGGGAGCGGTTGATATCCAGCATATTCTTTTAGGGGTTTTCCAATCATTACGGACCTCAGTTTTGTATATCGGAGTGGTAATTTATGGGGTATCTTTTCGTCATGGTAGATTCTGCATAACAGGAGTGATATTAATTGCACCATCGTGTCTCCTTTATCTTTCAAAAGCGCTAGCGACAGACTATCTGGTTGTGATGGTTCGTGATCCCTTTTCTAACCCATGATTCTGTGATGGATCCGGACCGAAGACTAAAAATGGTGCAATTCGATAATACTGAGGACCCAGTTGGCTAAGTAAACTGATTTCCAAGGCACCCTCAAATTTGCGGGTGTTTTCGATGGTCGCGTACCGGTATTTCATCTGCCTCACTCACAGTTTCGCTTTTCACCTAGCACCAACACAGACGGCAGTGGAAAATTCCTTTCCTGAAGTGCGTTCATACCACTGTAATTCTCGATCGGCTCGGAGACCGCTGGTGATGTTCCGGTTTACGGCCAAGCGTGCATTGCTATTCACACTGTCTTGTACTAGCTGGCGCCATGTGTCAAGGAGCCGAATGGATCTATAGATTTCTAGTGTCCAGCATATGGCTCTTTTTGACCAGAACAGTCTAGTACTGTTGAGTAAATCACAGTTTTTAGGTTTGAGGAACTCAGACTTAATTTGAGCCTGTCCTGATAATTTGACAGAACTGCTTGGTTGGGCAGCCATGTCGGATTCGTATGTTGCCAATATTTCTGCGCGTGCCAGAGTATAGTCAGCATCAGTGCAAGTTGAACAGTCTGGCGACAGTTGGATATACGTCTGTGGCCAAACTTGTTTTAATTTTTACTGTCCTTTCGAAGGGAAGGGCTAAACTGGTCAGTCGGCTTCTGCAACTTTAAACTTGTTAACTCAGATGTATGGTTCCCTATGGCTAGTTCTCTGTAGCGATAAACGAAGCTGCCCTACTGACAGGTTAGCGTACCTGCTACCATGCGCGTATAGGGTACTTGAATGGATGTTGCGCTGCGAATCTGCTGGCACTGTGTACTAGTAGCGGCTATCGATGCACGATAGATTTGATCAACATCGAACACAGTAAACGTTATGGTGGAGACGGGTATTGCACAGTCCTGAATGGCTAGTCCACTGCGCGCTTCTCCTCAACTGGAGCTCTCATGGAGTGGATCAGTCAAGCAACAATTCGCTTAGCAATAAACATCACGTAGGAGTTGCCTAACAGTTGCCTTGATTATTTGCAAGTAGCTAAGTTGCCTGATGAGTAGGCTAAGTCAGGCATCAAATTAATATATGAGCACCCTGCTGACCGATATTGTTCGTACTATAAGGCTGGTCCTTCCGTTCGGATGGCTCATTGTTGGTCATTTCACCGAATATTAACCCGCATAGAGTGACATCACTTGTGCACGTTTAATAGTTCCACTTTCTCAACTTTTTTTCCTCTCAGGCTTATACTTCATTGTATTCCCTTCACGGCTTCTACTGGCGCAAACCCAGGCAGATTAACACTTGGGTCCCGGATACACCCATCATCTACCGGATTCTGAAGCAAATAGCAACCGTGAAACACGAAGAGCGGCATGCCACGAATGAGCATACAGACGTGTTTACCGGGACACCTGGTCATGATCTTTTGGAGGCTGCAGTGGAAGCATTTGATGCAATCGATCGAGCACGGCGTGGATTATGTAAACAGGTTCAGCGGCACTTAATCCTTCTCACTGTGTCGCCTATCAACTTGGCCGAAGTGCACAAAGAGCTCGTGTCTTCTTCGGATGATTGTACTAAATCTGGGCCTCTCACCAATCTACGTCGTCGTGGGGTTGCTTTGAGTGCGTTTGCACCCGTTCCCTCACCAAGTGTATTGCAGCTGTATGAGACAATTAACGGAACACCTCCATCTCCTTTCTATGATCGTCACTGGCAGACGGTAGCGTTATCTCGTGAGTTTCACTGTTAGTGTCTTTACCCACCAATGGTCATATTCCGGCCCTCCATAGTGCACTGAATGCTTCAGTCGGTATTACACACATGGAATGCATGTTGATAGTATGGGAGACTTGGAAATTTCAGTCAAGTGCATTTCTCCATTCAAGAACCGTGCGAGTCATCATCAAAATGCGTTTGTTGCCTGCTTCTACCAAACTTGACCACACTTTGGAGCTAACCTCAGCTACAGACATATTCGACATGATCGCCCCAACGGATTAGCGGTTGATTTTCAACAGCTGGTGAGGAACAAAGACAAAGAGACCTGGTATGGCGGACCATTAGTATGTGCTGACTACAGAACTAGACGCACGAAGTCTCTATGTGTTTAAAAATATCAAGGTTGGTGGTATTTCCCTATCTATACGGGGTTTCTAGGAGTTAACGGGAGCCGAAAAGTTAGAAAATGCAACTTCGCAGGAGATCAGTATTTCACTAGAACATTCTAGACCGATCAGCTTAGTATGGTGGAGCTAGTCTTGGTTTCTTACCGTCTTAGTCGCATTTGTATGGAAGCTCGAAGTATCGTGGAACAAAACTTTCGCAATTGACAATATGGATTGCTACAGTGGGCTTTGCAAAGCATTAATTTGTTGTCTTGCTACGGTGTGACCTCATAAGGAAACGTGTCGTTAGGTGGTACAGCTAGAAAGTGTCTGGGTTGGAATTTCTGAATGAAAATGAAGTAAAACTTCTCAAGGATTGTTAGTTACATATTAAACTTACATCAGGCGTTCAAAGATAGGTTAAGGTGTATAATATATATATATATATATATATTACTTCCCCTCAAAAAATGCCTTACCGTTCAATTTATACACAGCTGCACTATCGAGAATATTTTGGTCCATACATTGACGACCGCTGATCGGCGCCAATCAGGTTTGACTCTGTCTGTCCACCATTCTTGATATACGGTGTCTTAAGAACGCCGTTCTAGGACGTTCGTACTGAAGAGGGCTGTATGAGTGCATTTGTGTCGAGGTCGTTGGACAGTTCCCCCATTGCCCTCAAGAGCTCACGCAATATGATCACTGTAACCTTATTTCCACTTTCAACACCGGATTAGGGGGCGAGATGGCGCAAGTGGTTGGAGCGCGAATTTACTGACCACAAGGTCCGCGGTTCGAACCCGACCTCTGCCTCTTGACTTCCTCTGTCTAGGCTTGGGCAACCTGACAGTATCCCAGCCCTCGTGCTTCCCTCGGGTGGCATGCCGGCTAGGCACCGAAAGGGTGTTACAGCTGAACGATTTTTTAAATATTTTTTTTACACCGGATTGGAGGCCGCTGTGCTTCAATAAAACCAAAAGCGATTTCTCGTGATGGAATATCTCGGATTGGCTGAGTCGCTTACGGGGAACAAACAGCCGGCTCCATAGTCGCCAGCTTTGGAGTATGTAAAACTCAGGTGTGCAATACTGTCAGAACCAGTGAGCTCCTACTTCCACAATAGAGCTGGTTAATTTCTGGCCCGAGGAAGAAATTAAACACTCGAAAGTGCTTATTTGAAGGTGAAACCATAGCTAAATGACTGGCACACTTGTCCATATAGTGTGGAGGTTACTGAATCAATGACTCTATGTTCTTGACGGAACGTTGTGGTGCATTTACGTTTGTGTATATGTGCAACATACTGGCCCACATGCCCAAGTAGGGTCGGCCTTGGAGGCAATCACCGTACTCACAGTCGTCTACCTTCTATGTGTAAACAAATAAATTGAGGTGACCTTCCGTTTTCTAATCGCAACTGCCTGCCACATCATATTCCGGATAACAGTATCCAGAAGCACATTGTTACTGGAAAATCACAAGTTTATCCATTATCACCCTACAGCAATGCGGATTGGTGGCCCTTAGGAACATTGAAAAAGTGTTGTAACGAAGGGAATTGCGATACCGCACTGAAACCTAAGGGAACTGATGGCTGACACTTCGATGATGGACGCAGCAGGCATCTGCGCGCTTTTTCATCTGTCTTTCTCACTCGGGTCTGTATCCCCATCAAGAGCGTGCATGTAGATCCATATCCGGACTGCTTGCAAGCCGAATGTGCTTTACCAAATATATACAGGATTCTAGGTGACCCGACTGTCCTTAGCCGATCAACTCGCTTCTGATACCGGCTACGCGTATTGCTCAAATAGGCTATTTATTTTGTGCACGATAATGACTGAATGACCTGGGTAAAATCTCCAACGAATGGTATGGATGTCCTAGTGTTATTGGGAGCCTGTATCCCACCGCGGCTAGTGCTAAAAACCACGTTCTCTTTTTGCTCGACCCAGAAAGTGTGATTCTCACTTCCAATTCCAACGACGTCAATTTCTGACATCCATTGATTAATCGATGATGAACTTATTGTGCAGTGATCAAATGTCAGAGTTTCGTTTCCTGAATTTTATTCATACAAGGCTTAGCTAACGTGAGCTAGGAGACGCAAGTTGACCTCATGCTGATCACTGTGCCGTTCATAACCCATACGTGAAAATTCAACTCCTCTACACTTTTGAATAATCCATCCTCCCTCGGAAATTCATAGATGCATACTGCCAATATCTTTCAACTCAGGGACGAAACTCCTATACAGTGTTTTTGAACTTTCAACCCAACTCGAATTACAGAGGCTGAATTGCTTCGTGTCTACCGCACGGGATAGTCGCTTTTCCACAGATCCCTGTTTCCTGATTCCAGCTAGGGGCTAGCTAGTCCTCCCTCCCGTGTCACTGCGGTTGAAATCGTTTGGAACCAAAGCTTTTGTTTACCATGATTTTTCCCATGGTGAATGACAATGAGACAAGGAAGCCTCTTTATCATCTAAGGGTAGGCGCACACATGGGTACTCGTATGGATTTGTGAATTTATGTCCATTTGCGTCTTTCACCATCTCTATGGGCTTATTAATGCTGCACACCGCGTTTCCAGCTCAGCATGGTTCCACAAGGCTTGGTATTTCAAACCGAAGTGGTCGATTGCCGTGGCTCCTGGCTCACATTTTGCATGATTGACTGGCAGTTCGGATTTGGAGAATGACGGAATTTTATACTGGAGTGGAATCATCACTGCTGCTGTTGCTGACGCTTCTGTTCTCATTCATAGCTGTAGTTCGAATACTCGATCATCCGCAAATCTGTTATCGGGCTGTTTCCGACAGTCATGGGAAATAGCTAGGTTCGTGTGCCTGTGTGTGTGTGTGTGCGGTCAAGTGATGCCACACGATTCACTGCGTGCCCAGTCGTTTGTGGCCTGTTTCTCTTGTGCAGCGATATCACCTGCTGCGACATACAATCTCGGGTGGTAGTCCAAAGTGTGTGTATGTGTTCAGCCCTCGTGAACCGTTTCCTGCTGACGTTTGAATCCCTTTCGTCTGTTTGCCGTTCACTTCTCAGTTCCTTCGTTCATTCACTTGTTTATCTGCAGTCCTTTGCATGTCGGTTGCTACCTCCCACTGACAATCATGCACTCCTAAAACGCTAAACTCAACCACCTGCTTCCACCGGGGATCGGGTTTCAGTCAGTAGAATTCGCATGTACTGAATGAATTACTGCTCTTTGGCAGTTGCGTTTTCTGACATTTGTTATTGTGATGATGCTGGTTGTCTACTCCCCAATACCTTTTACCTCTGTTTCCCAACATTCTACCTCGTTCCTTCGACGTATCTGCTCCAATTTTTGGTTCCACATGTGGTTACTATTGATGCTACTTTCCTCAAAGGCTAATTTCTCACATTAATTTCGAACCCTGTGATCATTTTTGATTGCTATCATCCCTGTGAAAGTGACCGTTCGATTGCTCGACTTAGGATCATTTTTTATTAGGAAATTTCGACAGCCTCCATTCACAATCTGGTCTATGTTTTTGGTAATGATTTAGGACTTATGGTCCTCCATAATGCTTACTTGTCTATATATACTCCAACAGCTAAACTCATCGATTCCGACTCTCCGGAACGGCGAATTATAGGACCGTTGGCTGCTGATGCTCACGCACAGGCTGAGGCTGAATTGTTACTGACGGAACAGCGACACCAGAAGAAGTTAATGCAGGACCAACCGCAAATCGATCCGGTTCTCACGACCGGTCATCCCCACCCCCTCGTTGGACCGCTCCAGGGTTCGTCTCCATCATCTCCAGCACGTTATGTGTCGAAAATGCAGCGTCATTCCTCCCAGGCCACGGCGAATTATATGGAGGGGTATATGAATGGACAAACAGCTACGATAAACTCTGGCGTAGCAACGACTGTTGGCTGTAGCGTTTCAGACAATGCATACCGAGGAACCCCGAATAAGTTGGGACCTGTTGTTCCTACAGGGAACAACTCGTTATCCCCCATGGTTCAACCGTACCCAGTACGTGTCCGGACCATATTGTGGTGGTATTGTATTTCTTTTTTTCTAGGCTTGAGTTTTGGTCTCTGTTCACGTGCGCTATCCACTAATTACACCACATAACCAAAATAATCGAAATAAAGGAGATACTTAAGATCATTGAACGAAAATGTACTCTTTGGTATCTCTTTAGAAGTAATATGTACGGTCCAAAAACGACGACAAACTAATTTCCGAACAAGATATCTTTATCTTTTGACATATATCTATATATCGTCTATCAGAAGTTTCCTCTCCAAGGCGAACGTCATGCGCCACTCGGTGTTCCGCAAAGTGTCTGGTTGTCCGGTTTTTTACCTGCTCTTTTCCATGACTGCCTTACAGAAATTTCCTTTGACCTTCGGGTTCCCTTGGTAGGATTGAATTCGATGTCTAAATTGGATAGTGATTGGTGACGGAAACTCATAATTTTGCGCAATCATCCATAGAATCACACCAAAAAATCGTCGCTAGTCATGCGTAAGCTTTTATCTTAGATTTCAGTATTGTTGTGGTTACAGCTCAGGCGCGATATTCCGCAACATAAGTTCCGCTTACCCCTGCAGCAAAAGCCTCCTTAGGAGAGTGTGAAGGTATAGTGGCAAACAAGACTGTTAGAATTCCGCACTGACTTGAAAGAATGCCTTCTTGTGTTCGGGCGTCACTACCACTTGACGGCTGTTAAAAGTGCATGTGGCGCATGAATACACTCACGTGATTAACAAGACCTGCATCGATAGGCATCATAAGTAGCATTAGCAACGAGGAATTATGGCCGGATGTCACCCATTGCAACGTGCTTCATAGACTCAACGCTTGTCGAGTGTCAGCAACTATTTCCTGGCTCTGAAATCGACCTTGTTGTTCAATGATGTCAACCAGTTTAATAGCCATCGTTACATTAATATGTTCCCACTAGTACAAGTCCTTCAAAATCACCGTATCGCCCCCGAATTCTTTAGTACTTTGTTTATAAGGTGATGAGGCTTGGAAACTTCAATTGAGTGAAGGCAGTCTATTTGGAGGCGCAAAGAAGCATTGTATTGCTGTTCCATCCTTATTGAGAACCATCACTAGTGCGTATCTCACTAATAACTAAAACGTTTCAAACCCGAGACCTCTCGACTAATAGCTGACTTTAAAAAATAAGTTATTTTGGCAGCCAGCTCATTTTTTCATCTAAGTGAAGAAGAAGAATGGGGCGGAGGCGTGTAGCCACGTAGGTGTACTCGTTTACAAGTACTGGTTGTACAAGTGGGCCTTCGACCCCCAGTTTCTGCTTGACAATTGAGGAAGCTAGGGGTTGTGGTCAGCCGTAGGTTCACTGTCTAGCCCCTTGCCATTGGTTTTTATCGAATAGCTCTTATCGCAACTGCATGTAAGCTAACTGATAGCATCCGAAACTGTGTAGCCCTCGTTTCTGAGCGACGGGCCTCTCTAGAGAGACACCAGGAGATCTTATTTCACGCATATTACAGTCAGTCAAAAATCCTAAAGTTCCATTGTCTATGCAGTCGCCTTGCATTTCTAGTGACTTGTACCCTCTTGTATTTTTGTCACAAAGTATGCCGTTCAAAGGGTAGCCATCACAGAGAAAGGAGATTCTAGTGTATTTTGGGATTTAGCATTTTTCGGGAAGATTACCCCTGGATTGAGTGACCGAAAACACTGTTGCGGACTTCCGAGGGCTAGTATCTCCTAGGAGGGACCTCTGTTATGATGGAATGCAGAGGTCGCATACACATAAGTAGGAACCGTTACCTTGTGCTTGTATGTTGAAGAGTAACAGTTTAAAATTATTTCAGAGTGGAATTAAACTGTATCCACTTCAGCTTATCGCATAAACAAGTCTAGTCGGTAATTTCGCAGCTAAAATCGATCCCGAAGGTGCGTTCAGTTAAACATGAGCCTACACTTCAAGTTAAATACGACACTGTCGACATGTACATCTGTTCCGATTGGTGGTACTTTGTCTCTAATATATAAACTGGCTTGCCAACAGTTGGTGACGTGCAGCCAGCCTGCTTTTATTTCATTAATGGTTTACGTCTTTGGCTATTGGTTGGTATCCTCAACAACATGGTTTCGATTTTTACTCTCCAAGGGGCCTGCTAACGAATCTCCGATATCTCACGGCCACCGAGGTATACGAACTTCTAGTCACGGTCATGGTTCCACTCCTCCAGGTTCCACATCGCGTACATCTGTTCCACGCTCAATTGCTGATGTTATTCGTCCGTCTGAGGTTAGTTTTTGCATGTCAAGGAAATCCCTCGCTGCTGCCGTGTCTTCTTTTTTAAGTTAGTATTCAGTGTAGGCAAAGTGGGTACCCTCTATCTGTTCGCCTTTCGGAGTCCACCGCAGCGCATGGTCACTTTCATCGTTTTATGGCTTCCTTCAGCCTGGTCTGTCATCATCACAGACAGCATAACATCAGTGTTCAACGCCGATGCTTCGCTACCGGTACACTCCAAAATTATCGGAGTTTCTCAAAACGAAATCCATATATGTTTACTCCTTGGCGATTAGGCCTTACTGTCGTTCGAAATTTGAAACGGATGTCTAACAGTGGTTGACACGCTACATTACATCTGCGATTGCTTCCTATCGTTCAATTAATTCCTTCTTGCCTTCACTCACACATACCAAGGGAAGCCCAAGCATTCAGTTGGCGGAGATAAAGCTTATTAGAGGGAAGCGAAACAAATTCTGCTTAATAAGGTTGTAATGTATAAGCTATTTATTTTGTGCTTGTTTGAGCTGAACACAGTAATTTCGGATACTCTTTGTTCGCGACCTCCTCCCGTATCACTCCAGAAGAAGAGAACGCAAGACTGCGTTGAATTTTTTCTTATGCGGTTGTCCCAAACTGAAATTATCACTCCAAGGAGTGAATCGAATGCGGTCTATCCTGAGAGGAATGTGCATTCCAAGAGATTTGAATCGGAAATACTTTTTTCTGAGAGATAATCCCTTCACATTGAGAGGGAGGCACTCCGTTACCAATAAAATTTCCCGTGCCTTTGACCACTGCGTGACCAACCCAACGATTGTGCATAACAATAATCGAGACTAAGTTGGCTGCCAGGAGTAATGAAGACTATTGTCATTTTCTGTCTGTTTTACAAGTTGCTTATTATCTCGAAGTAGATACTTGTGTTTTCAGTGGCATGCACCGGAACACCAGTGTTGATTTCGGTGCTTCACTGCGATACACCCAATTTCAGACACTGAGTCGAGTCACTCTAATGTCTTCTTACTGTTAGCCACACTCAGTGCAGGAGTGCGCAGCTCCCATACAAGAGGCTGATGTTGCGTGGCCCGTTATATGTGTAATGCTTCGGAAGGTCCCTAACCAGGTTAAAACCAATGGACGGTGTTTCTTGGCTTTTCGTTAAGTTGCCTTAGCTTTACACGGCAAAATTGTACATTTAAAGTCGCTCGGAACTTAACAGCGGAGGCACCAGTAAAATCGGTTGGTCGACTGCACTGCACCGCCCGTGTTGAGCTCATCTTAGAACACGCGCAGCGCTGACGGCTAAAATTTCCGCCAAGTACCTTATTACTCTCACTTCCCATGAATTTTTTTTTCACTGGTTAGGGACCGAACCACTGTGGAGTATGATGCTGACTGCTGCCTCATCAAACTCCCATCCGCGCTGTAATTCCGTGATGCCATCTCATGCTAGCTGCAATACCGAGATGTCGACAGTGGTTTCTTCGGGATGGAGCCAGAATAGCTTTTGAATTAAGCAAAAAAGACACATTGGCTGTTGCAGTAGGTTGGGTTAAGTACGTCATCGCTTTTTCTATGTTGTAAGTCATTGTAATAGCTTCTTTCCAGTGGACCTCAACCGAGAAGATTTTTACTGACTAATGCCAAGCAGAGTGGGCTCCTATCAAACTAGGGTGCTGCCACTAGGAATTTTACTTCTTGGTTCCACCATGTTCTTGCACCATCCTGCTTCGTCTTCTATGCAAGCTTACTATTCGTGTTCGTTGTTAATCAAGTGATTCTGGGAGAACTGTTTATCAGACTGTCCAATCAATGTTTCATATAGTCGTCTTGTACCACGGATCTGCCACTGAAGATTTTTTCGAATGCCCCGCTAGCTGATACTTTCCTATATCCCTGATATTCCACTCATGAGTGGCATTGCATTGACGAAGGAAAGTTCTTTGATACAAACAGTCTCTTTGAAACTGTAATTACCTGCTGTACCAAATGTACTTTATCCTGTGGATGGTCGGACTGATTGTTAACTGGTTTTCAACAAACCGCAATTCCACTTTCAATCTCCGCTCACAATCCACCTCTTGTCCGTTAACTGTCATTCTGTTTAATCGTCTTTACTTTTCGTTCTCCGCCTGTCGTCACACTGCAGCAACCTCAAGTACCTGTCTCCTGCAGTTCTTTGTCTGCCGGTCACTCAGGGCCAAACTCGGTCGATCAATTGGGTCCTGGAAGTGCCTATGGTTCAGACTCCGTAGCAACTCCACAAGGATTTTCTGCAGGAATTATGTCTCCGCAGCAGGGCTATAATTCTGGAGCGGCTATATCAACCCAACTCTATTCTCCAGCCTCTAGTACCTTGGCGAATTTGAGTCAATCTCAGTCAGCCGCTGGGAGTAGTGTGCCTTACCAGCAGTACCAGCAACTCCCACCAGAAGGGTCAAATTCCCAGATGAACCTTAGACAGTCCACTGCTATGGCACAGTCACCGGGATCAGTTCAAGGTACGTTCAGGCCCCCGTCAAACGCTGCCTCACCTGTGGGGCAGTTAGTCAGTTATGCTAACACGGTCGGCTTATCTTCGCCTTCGGCGTCCCGTGGCCCCACACGGCAGTATTCGCCTCAACTCCCTCCTCAGTCGCAGCAGCCAGCACCTCATCAACGGCACACATCTCCACATTCCGGAGGACCGCCGCACCAGGTAAGTTCTTCGGTTGTCATGAACGCATTATGCCTTATTGTGTTGACTAGTTGTTTCCAGATTTTTCTTACCAACCTTCAGAAATAGATTCCTTTTTTTGTAGGAACATGAACCTAAGTGTTGGCTTTGCTCCATTAGTCTGCACAAATGATTTATCCGCCGATACGCCCTCTGTAATTGAAAACCAGACTGTTGAAACGACAGGGCGAGTGATTGGCAACTTGCATCTTGATTCATCTTGGCTTGTTACACAGCCATTATTACTATCATACCCCGTGTTAGCAAAAGATTTTTATATCACCCAAGACCTTTTTGTGTCACCTTGTTGGAGTGGCGCAATCCAAGTAACTCAGCATGATATCAAACTTGATAAATAAAATGAATCACATAGACTTGTTGGATTCCCTAATACGTAATGCTCTGAGATGTTCCTACCCATAAGACGAAAATTTTGGTGCTAAAAATACACTGGAACGCCAGTTTAGCAACCACCCACAATATGTTAATTCGGTGCGGACATAATTTTCTACTCAGAGCGTCGACATGTCACAAGGAGTCTATTTACTTTCATTTCGTATAATGTCTAAAAGTCATTTGCTGGATTGCGCACGAAAGCATCTGGTGTATACAACCCCTGTGGCCCTTGGTGTGCTCGGTAGTCGGTATGATTTCCAACTAAGTTCTCGACTTTGGTTTTAGGCTGTAATCCGACTCCCATACCATCTCTTCGATTGCGCTTCGGACGATCTAGGTAATTCGGTTCTCACGTCAAGCCTGAACAACCCAAGAGCTTTAATTGCACACCGCAAGCTTACATTCATCCTAAGAGTAACTGCTCATCACATCCTTTCAAGTTTAGTCTGGTCTATTCCTAACGAGGCTGTTCAGTCGCATGTCTTTATGATAGGAAGAAAAGTACCAATGGTCTGGCCAGCCCGGTCATTTAGTTAGATGCAATCCTTATCTGTTGACTGCGGAACCCACAGCACCTGGGTAGTCATCCAGTTGCTGCTCACCATGTGGAAGATTTCGTATGCATTCCACCTACTATGCACTGCAACGTCAATGTCTAGAACACTTAGATATGGCTATCATTGTTATTTTCGTAACGAGCAGTAGAGTGGAATGGGCGAGTATTGACAACGTCTTGGGTTAAATTCTTCCGGAAAGTCCTGAATGGATGGATAACTGACTATCAAATATTAAAGTAGAATGTGAATGCTTCACGATCTACCAAATCTGCTCACCCTTAATTCGACAGTATAATCAAACTCGCCTAACAGTGACTATCGAAATTCTCCCATTTTCAGACTCCGCTCGTCTCCGCAACACAATGTTTCTAATAAAAACGCATCGTATTAAAACTGTTGCAGACTTGCAACCCATTTACCTGCATTCACATGGACGTCAAAAGACTTTCAGTGTTTGACCATCGATGTCTTCGGAGCATTGCTCGAATCTGGTGGGAACACTGGATAAGCAGTGCTGAAGTACGTCGAATGGTATTCGGAAGAAATAACTCACCCTCGATAGATGAACTGATCACACTGTATAAGTTGCGCTGGCTTGGCTACGTGCTGCGTATGCCAGTCGACCGACTTCCCCGAAGGGTTCTTTTCGCACAACCACGTGAAGGGTGGAAGAGAGCCAGAGGCCGTCAAACAATGACTTGGCAGCAAAGTATCGAAGCTATTACCTGCAAACTCATCTGCGATGGTCATCGCCGTCTTCCTGGCTGGGGACCCCGAGACGGGCCATATCAATGGTTAGAGACATTGTCAGACATGGCCCTATCGCACCATCATGGCGCTCGTGCATCCAAGCTATTGCCTTCAATGCATAGCTCCCTTCCCAATGCCCCCAACTAACAGTGGTGTATTTACGCACCAATTTATCAGCCCCCGCTTCCAATGCGCAGCTACCTACCTCACCTCCCTAAATCATCGGTGAACGCAACTGTGGCATCTACAACCATTGTACGACAAGTACGCGGTTCCTACAGCTGACGATGATTCACATGAGAAATATTTACCTATTAACTACTCCTGGCCATACTACCTACAGTTTTCGTCAGACTTGATTCTTCTACATTCGTTCGAGAACGCACGTGGTGACCAGAAGAAATGAGGAAATTGCAAACAGTAATGACAGATGCTTAGCACATGTCCTAGTTGGAGGGATAAACAACGTCACGACGTTACCTTGCCTTGCACGTCTTCATCCAATGGATGCTTTGGAGATAAATGAATCATCGTCATCATCAGAAACAGAAACATCAGTGTTGATACTAGTACTTCACTGCTGTGCAACCATAAAGTTCATCTTATTATATTTATAGCCTTAGAGTGAAAAGAAGAGAAAAAGAATGGATGAGCGAGGGACCTAGCACTGGCCTATGTCAAGCATTCTGAGTTACCTACACCTCCAAGCGCTTAATCAGACAACCAGGAAGGAAACTCTTCGTAATCTCTTTCGCACCCTTCTGACAAGTCGTACGTTGCCTACCTCGCGGTTTACGCCATTCTGAAGGAGACACGGAGAACAACACTCGTCTCAGCATGTGTAGTACAGGACTGAGCCGCCGCAATTAATAGTGTAAGATATTTTTTTCGCGAATGACGTACCTGTTGCACAACCAATCCGTTTTCTTATCACGTCGTTATGAATCTGTTGACGTCATCCGACAGCAGCAACGCTTCTGATGCATCGCTGGTAAAAAAAACCTGAAAACTCCTCACCACATCTGTCAGCAGAAGCCATGTCTTGCAACCGTACAACAACAGTCCTTACTGTAGCCTAGTACACGCAACCCTTGAGACCCAATGATATGCTTGTTTGATGCCACAAGTGACATGAATCATCAAACGTGGTGCTTGCCTTTGAGATTCGCGCACTGGCTTCATCAGACACACTTCCGTCAAAGCTATTATAACTACCGAGATATGTAAACTACTTTACAACCTCCAGTGAGTCTCCTTGAATTATGTTCAGAGACTGCACGTTCTGAAGCACGATTTTGCATTTTGAAGCTGCAGGCGCGTGCCGAAAGGTGGTATGACGGTGATCGGTTTATTCAGTAGAGGTTGAGCTGCGCTTTCGTCTTCAAAGATGAAGACGACGTCGTCTGCGGACTCCAGACTGACAAGATTCCAACCGGGAACGATTTGAACACCAGGATTTTGAACACCTTCCAGCGTCACCTCTATTTCATCAATGAATAAGTGAACAAAAATGCAGGGAGTGGATTTCCTTGCTGGATACCACTTTTTGTGCGGAAGCTCTTAGAGAGCCCATCATACACTCTCATCCAGAAGTACGTGATTATGGGGACCGGATTATGTTCACAAACTTCTGGGACATACCCTGTTGAGCCAATGTGTATAACACCACCGACCGATAGACAGAATCGAACCCAACATTGAAGTTAAAGAATACTAAGATTGTGGGTCGTCTGGACATATGGCGTTACTCTAAAACCTGACGGAGCGTGAAGATGTGGTCAACGCAGCCTCTACCCGGTCAGAATCCCACTTGATGTTTACGGGCCAATTATTCGCGTGCGGCCATAAGTGACACCAGAAGCCTTGTTACAACAAATCAAGTGAAACAGCCGGTGGACGTTTCTGCCATTTTTCACATCTTCCGTTTCTTCGGCCTTTCGGGTCCACCAAGCTTCTCGTTCTGCATCGTTCTGGCATCGGATGATCTGTCGGGTTGAGTTGTGGTTACGGCCAGGGGGAATCTATCGCCGGATCTCCAGCAAAGTCATGATCTTATCAGAGATCAAATTTTGGATGAGATTGGCTGTTTTACCGCAAACAGAAGTTTGGAAATATTTTTCCAGTGTCCGACATCAGACCGTCCAGCAGGCGTCGAGGAGCCCGTTAGGACAGTTTCGTTTGATTCCTGGGTGCACAGGCTTCTCAATGGCTAAGCGAGGTGCGCGCGTTTCGCGTAAACCTGAAAAGCGCAACGAAAAGCAGCAGCGTACAAATGAATGGTCGGACTGCACACTGGTATTCCAGAAGGAGCGGGAAGCAGTGCTCAACTCGCCACCGAGAACTGACGGCGATGTGGTTGACTTAGATTCGGGACTGGTTCGTTGGTGGGCACCACTTGGTCCAGCGGTTTCCTCTGTTCCGGTAATTGATACCGAAAAAGAACAGTCTGAAATCCACTCACAACCGAAGTAGACAATTTCCGTTGTCCTTGCATCTTGTATTCAAACCAAAAGGACCACCCGATTGCGCCTCAGAGGCGCATAGTCTACCTACCTGGGCGTTCAGGTCACCACCAACCACACTAAATCGGTTTGACCGTGAGTCTACTTCCGTTACTCGGGGATGACAGTGGTGCGTGAGATGAAGTAACTAAAATCATCCTGGACAGCCTATGAGAACTGCAGGCTCGCAAAGGAAGATGTGAGCTAACGGTTCTATCCGGAACCCCACCGTTTGGAGCGTTTCCAAATTGTAGTGCAATAGTGTAATGAAAGTTGCATTGAAACTACGTTCATTGCAAGTTAGCTCTCACCCACTTGACTCACACCAGCCACATCAACGGGGGCCTTGTTCAATAATAGCTTTCCTTGACTGGCAGCATTACCTAATAGACCTAGAACATGAAAACCTTTGAGGGAAAATGCAGATTTCCCTGAAATTGGTAGCCAAGCTATTGCCTCTTGGCCTTGCTCGTCTTGGATTTCATGCGTTCGATACTCCGAGAGAATCTACTCATCGCTTTGCGGTTCTGCCCCTCCGATGACGTTAAGAATATGTTGCTTTGGTCGGGAGGAAATCTGATCCACTCTGACTAGACACGAGTTTGACGTTGGGCTTCCGCTATACCTTACTCCCAGCCGACCCATCTGATTGTCTCTTTCGGATCCGGATTCATATGTTTAGTTGTCCGAACCTGGATTCACCATCATGTGCCAGTGGCTTGCCATGTTGATGTTAAATTTTCCTTCCCTTGGTTTTACTCCCGCGGTTCTTCATCAGACTATAATGTGCGCTCACGAAGCACAACTTGCCAATGGGGCTAGTTTTCGTTCACCGTGGTAACACACCGGTATATCCTTTGTGGGAAAGGATCCAGTTACACTCCTCTGGACAACTATCATCGTTTGAGAAGGCCAACTAAATTTCCATGGCATTTTATCTTATTTCCACACTGAATGGGGGAAATCAGACAACAGATGCATTTTGGTTTGTGAGCGTCCGTGGCTACTTAGCATGGTGTTCCTGGTAGCAAGCCCACTGAGGTAATACGCGAAAGTGTGCAACTTAACTTGGATCGTCTACCCCAAATAGGAAACTTTGGGCAGCGGTTCTATGGGAGTGGATTGAACAGAGCGAAATTTGGCAACAGAACTGAAATGATTGAATTGAGGGCTACCGAACTGCAGATGGAGTACATACCGAAAGGTTTGATGCAATGCTCGCGGAACACAGTAACACCATACGGATATGTCCGAGGCTTTTTGCATGTCCAACTGAGTGTGATTTGTTCGCCCAATGTGAGGGATCTCCAGACCTTACCACAGTGTTATTGTTCTTGTCTTCCTCTTTGTGCAAGTAGCCGTGCGTCCTTGTTATGTGTCAGTACAGCGAGAACAACACACGGCCTGTTCTTACTAGTGCAAATCAATCGTAATCGGCCGTCAACTCAGGAGCAAGCTCCATCAGTAAAGTTTGCAGAGCTACCTGATTCCCGTACGCGTTTGCGTTCACGAATATCAATGGTTCGCACAAACCGTGTTGACAGCGGTTCGTTCGACTACCTGATTCCCGTACGCGTCTGCGTTCACGAATATCAATGGTTAGCACAAACCGTGTTGACAGCGGTTCGTTCGTGTACGTGTGTGTGCGGTATGCGTATTGTTCAGCTTTTCACGTGACAGTTCGATCACAGAAAGACAACATATACCCCACTTACCGGTTAGTCCGCATATCACCTGGAATGTCACACAACGGCACCGGCGTTATGTACCACATCCGATTAGGCTTGTGTGCATCATCACGTGACTCCCAGCGCTTGTCACTTGATTTACTGACTGAGGCCGACTTTCACCAAATCGTGGATCCAGATCTGTTCTATCCCACTCGGTCGTTATGAATTATTCATGTGTTCTGTGAAGCGCAGCTGGACAGTTGAACTGCTATCGACACTGCGACAGGGTAGAACAGTCGGCTGCGAAAGGCCAGGATTTGTATCTCTGATAGCACCTACCGTAACTCCGAGATGTAAGTCTGCAGGCAACGATTTATGAGTAGGACGTGAGAAATTTATTGGTAAAGAAAACTATCATGTCAAAATTTTCAGCATCCTTATGACTAGTTCCATTCAAGAAAATACTGAGTCAACTGTTTCCTCTTATTTCACCTGAACTATACAAATGCATGTCAAAACTGTTACTTGTGTGATAATTCTTCTGAGAAGTAGAGCGTGTAAGGTCTTCATATCCGATCACCACGCGCGTAGGTAAATGTAATCTCCTTATAGGAAGCACTGTTCCTATAAACTGTTGGTTAGTAATTTTTCAAACGCACTACATCCATCAATAGGGACAGATATAGTAGACCCACACCGACTTGACTAGATTTCTCGATTAACCGGAAAGGTGAAAATAGACCTTCTGTATGTAGTATGGTATATATGTATATATGTATTGTATAATATAATCGTTTTGACGATGGAGCCAGTATTCCGTTAAGCTCTGACGCGATCACGCTTTTTAGTGGTAGTTAGGACTCATGTTTTGCTTACGTTCAAGCAAGTTGAGATAGTAAAAACTTATCCATCTTCTTTACCCCTTCATCTTGTTTGCTAGTGAAGCAGAGACCAGTGTTTTTACACAACTTTGCCCATGAAGTCGCTGAAAACTACTGGGCACTTACTACCGGTTTCTTTGATCTCACCTGAATTCGAATTGATATTAGTTACTCGAAATCCCATCAATTTTATTTCTTGCTTGAAGACCGGCTCGGACATGCATAGAGATAAACACTGATTCGGAAGTTCAACCTATGTTACCAGGAAACCCAACTCTTCCCAAACTGAGTCTCACAGGTGATGGTGGGCCCCGAAAAACTCGAAGCTGAGCTGTATAGGAGTCTTCATCCACTCTGTTAGCAGTGTCACTTCAAGGGGTTACTTTGATATCTTAAATATCCTTCCACATGAATCGTGGGGCAACCTCAGTGTGACAGTTGGACTTCGCTGACATTTAAACAAGTCTTCCGTTAACATCATCCTAATTCGCATGTTTGTTTATCTGCATAAATCTGCCTTTATTGAAATTAATGAGATGGCTTTAATCCTAGATTATCGGCGACATATGTAATATACTACGAATCAGTCGTGCTTTAGCCTGGATGGATAATTATTACACCAGTCCTTCAGCATTCTTTACACGATCACATATTCAGGCTCTTCTATCTCCACTCCAAGTCCTGTTCTCCCCGAAAAAATTCTTCATTGCGATCATCTCCTATTACTATGCTATATGTAGGTCAGAGCGTTGCGGGTGGCACAATTCAGCTGGTGAGGTACAGCTTATGTGCTGTTGATATCCGCGCGTGGATGACTACGCCTAGTGTAGATTTCGCATAGGCTGTTTATGGGCTCACAGTGGGGATGTTATGTAGTTCAAACACAACTGCGTCAGCTGTGTATGGAAGTCGTCCTTTGGTAAATCCATTTCCCCACAGTGGGAAGTCTATGATTAGCTGATGTCTTTGGAACTTGATCACTTGATATCCCCACTTCCCCCCATTCCGTCACTATCTGCCACTACCATACTCCGTGTCTCTCTACACTTACTCAGCCGAGTCCGGAGCGGCTCTTACTATGTATACTGTGGTGACACTGGTTTAGCTCTAACATGATATGCGACAGCTATGCGGTACTTATGTATTTGAGTGTTTTTACCTCAGAATGGGTTTGAACTTCCTCTTCACCATGAGCTGTTTTAACGTCCGAACGCAGGTCAAATAAACCGGTCTAAGGTGCTACGATGTTGCAGGATGGATGCACAGGGACCGATAGGCTGATTAAAATATGCCATCTACACTGGATCGGGTACGGCCGACAAGATAACCCACTCCTCACTCCGAAATATACACCAGTATACAAACTACACGTAACGGATTTTCTGGAGCTACGGAAACATGGAAACAATCGTTAGTGCCTCTGGAATGACTGTCAGTAGGGCGAACCAAGATTATTGGTGTATTAGCGATAAGTTACATGCTGTTTCGCCAGAAATGGAGTTGTTAGTGCACGGTTGAGCGGTCCTCATATTAAGGTGTTCTTTGTAGGGCGTCCAATTTATTCCGGTAGCAGAAAATCGGGTAAGTAAAAAAGGACCCTCATGAAGGAGTGCTCCATAGAGAGAGACTTAATGGGAAGAGATAACTGTAGTCCTCATCTCTTTTGTTAGAAATGCAATTATTTTCGTGGGATATCCTTGACTGATATCCAGTAATATAACGACAATGTTTATCGGGTTTTTGCATGTGACAGAATTCTGTGCAGTTCTCGTTCTCTGTACCTGTTCTGAAGCAGGGTCCCTCACTTTCACGATTCGTTGTACTGAGGTGATTTTTGCATAGAGTGCATCCACTAGCTATTTCCTTTTAATTGATTAATAATGTGAGCAGCGCTAAAGAGTTTATCGGTGTCGAGAAATGCACTCATAAACTTTATTCTGGAGGCCAGTCGTCCTAGTTAAGGTCACGATTTTGCACCTGCCCTACTGGAGTTATTGCTAATTTCGAGCAATTCTCACTCGAAGCGTTACCTTGCAACCTAAAAAAAAATGAAGAGGGTATATTTTCTTGGCCGTGTTTTTTGCTTCGGAACGCGCCTTATGCGTCCCATCTTAATTATTTAACAGTTCTGTTTCAATATACTTGCCTGAATCGGTTTGTTATCGGACTACGTGATGTATCGATAATGACCAAAACGCAATACATCGATTTATGATTAAAAAAACTCGTTCGATTTTACACAGAAAGGCGCGCACTGTGTTTGCACTCATGGTTCAGCGTTCAATACGCGATTGCCTCGGTCTCTCTTAGCCTCACGTATGTATGTATGTCGGCAGAAATGAGTATTGTGTTCAAGATGTGTTGTTGTTAGCCAGAGTCAACTAGTTGCTTTGATTCTCCTTTTGTCTGTTCTCTTTGGTATGCTTTTGCCCCTGCTCTTTCGCCTGAGGCATAAGTTGCCGTACAGTGGCACATTTATCTAGTTATGCCACTCAAACTAACATAGACTTTTTCGGTGTGAACTTACTGTTTATTTCGCACCTTCAAGTCCCCTCACACAGGACGGGTTTTCCATGACACCAACCGTGGTCATCTCAACTACCACTACTACCACTTTAGAATTATCCACAAGAGTACTGGTCAGGTAATATGCCATTACTCCTATCCGCAGAGATTGAGCCTGCTCGGACCGAACGAATTTTCTCATCCCCGGTTATAGTGGAGAATTTTCTTACGCATACTCCTCAGAAGCAAACGATCATAGGCTAAATTCTGGTCAATCAATCAATCAGTCGTTCAGCTGTAGCACCCTTTCGGTGCCTAACTACCGTGCCACCCGAAGGGGGGGATATTGCCAGATAGCCCCAGCCTAGACAGAAGTCGAGAGACAGAGGTCGGGTTCGAACCACGAACCCTCCGGTCAGTAAATTCGCGCTCTAACCATTTGGGCCATCTCGCCCCCGAGTAGTAGTAGGAAGTAGTAGTAGTTGAACTTGTGGACAATATATTGACAGTATTTCTACTTGGAGCGCTTGAAATGCAAAGCTCTGTGGGCTAACGTGTACAAGTCGCAGGCAAACGGTCACTTAATAATAACATCTATAGCTCATACATTGCTGGGACAAGTGGCGTTGTTTGATGTGAATATTGAACACGGAATGAATGATAGTAACGTATTGAGGGGTGTGTGTGTGTGTGCTTGGTGGGCTGTTACAAGGCGCGTAACGCCAGTAGGATGTGTGTTGACAGAGACTGGTTGTTCTACAAGTCTATAGCTTCTGACTACGTCATTACGTGTGGGGTGCCTAGTCTCATCAATACGAGCGATCCATCAGGGCAAACCTGGCTAATTGAAAATGTGGTTTTTCGCTACGGAATTAATTGTTTGATCGAAAGTCATAATTGGCGATGTTACCTCTCGTGTGCCAGAGAGACTATGGAAATGCATTGTCAGTTTATCAGTGAACAGATTTTGAAACACTTGGTTGCCTGGCGATTCAGCTGTGATTTGGTTAGTCATAACTAATTTCTTGATGGCTCTACCTACGAACCATGTGCCACGGAAATACAGCCGTACGGAACATTTGACGCATCATATTCATGACGAAGTAAAATATTTTTTTTGTGCACCTGCAAAATTTGTTCACAGTACTCGGATAGAGCTGAGGAAAGCGTGCGATGCGGTCATTCTTCCTACGAAGAAGCGTCATTTTCAAAAGCACATTCCTCGAATAGAGTAGAGTACTGTAACATGCACTTTTCTAATCAAAAGTTGTACATGCTCATTTCTGCCCAACCGAATCACTGTATTCTATCGCAGGCGCCGCCAAACACACGTGTTTAGATATTCGTCTCAACTGAGCTTTAGCTTGACTTAGCTGATTGGTTCTCCTTCCGCCTTAAATCTCGACCAACCTCGTAACCTAGTCACTTGGCCTGACGAAGCTTTTGTGTCAAAAACGAAACGTTGCCCAGCAATAAATCTACCGATTGTTACCAAACCTTTCCGAAAATGATTATCATTTATTTTTCGATAGTCTTTGGACCTTTAGAATTTGTATTCACATCATTCTCTCGGACAGTTCTCCTTTCTTGGCACGGTTTCTTTTGTTACTCCACATCCCACCCTAGCGTGGACTAGTCAGTAGGACGGTAGGAAGACTGTTAGAACGAGATAACCATTAACAGATGGGTTTAGAGATTACCATCTAATTTGGGATATCTACTGACCGATCCGATGTGAATGGCAAGAGAGCGTTGGCTTGACTTGCTATTGAAACGTATACCTCTCCTCACTTTAGTACTATTCATGTCTGCCACAAACTTCGCGCCAGGTACTCTTTGAGGCATAGATATCCACTGACGAATGGTTTTAGCTTTTTTTTGCGCACAACACAGTCAGCCACTCCCATACAACACTCTTATGGATTTACAGTGGCTTGCCTCTAATACAAAATCTCTGAAAATGTAATTTGTTTAGCATGCTGTCTTGTAACCGTCTGGTGACATTCGAATAGGTGTATTCACTCCCTCACAGACCCTGACCGATATATTACCCCATTGGTGGACAAAGGGTCCAATTTGAGAGGTTTAAACTTCATTAGGCTTGCGGTCTTGCCAGTTTCAGGAGCCTCAACATCTGAACCCAAGCCTCGTATGTTGAGCAACACAGGCACATGTCTCAGACCATGGAATCCGGAAACGAATGGCTCTGGAGGTCTGGATAATTTTTTGATGTCACACGCACCCCAAGGGTAAATGCCTTAAACCGTCATGAGTCCAGGTGCTTATAACTATGCACATCAGGTATGTAGCAACCAAGTGCACGCAACGGAGCACTGAGTAATAGTTTACTTCTAAAGATAAGTCATACTGTTGGTGCAAATCTTCTATTTCGTTCACAACCTGGCTGGGCTGCACTTACACTCATCCCGAACTCTGACCGTCATTCTTTACTTTGATGATGCCGTATATCGTTCATTTTCTGCTCTTTACTCAAAATGGCTTGAGCATAAGTTAATCACTCATTTGCCGTCGAGCAGCTTATGCCCCGGTACTCATGTAAGGAAAACTGGCTCTCCTCATGCTCGTATTCCTAAGTACTTGACGGTATTTTTGGCCTTCTTGTTCCTTCCTTGTCTTGAACGTGGAGTGTGATTTGGAAAACGCGGTCACCACACAAACGATAATTTTCGCCGCGTGACTGTTGTTTGCCTATCTGTTTAGATATTTGTATCCATATCGTGGTTGTACGGGCGCATGTGGGCCGTTTATTCTGTAGTCAATGAAGTTTTTAGGCAATAATGTTCACATGCCTGAAAAAAAGATGCGTGACGCAATCATTCCTGCGGATCACCGGGTTGAATTTCATGCGCAATTCATTTGGCCTGTGAATTTATTGTCTACAGGAGACGAAATTTCCTACCCTCAGTTCAGCTCACGTGACTCGGTGTTCTCAATTTCGTCTCCCTTAACTTCTAGAGATAGAAAGTTAGGCAACCAGTTCGTTATTTCTGCCGATTTTGGTCATGACTGTTTTCTAGCACCCCCCCCCCAAAAAAAAGAAGTGCTTTGTAGATGCATATCATCAAGGGAGAGCACTTTTAACCGCCCAGCTGTTAGTCTGTAAGATAGGCCGAGTGAGCCACGTCTCAGTGTAGTTCATAGCTTTAACTGAATAGTACTGTCGTAAATGACCAGATTCTTTTCGCATGCCCCACTAAATTTCAAGTTCAGGTCTGATGAGCTTTAGTCATTTTGGGGCAAATGATCCGAACAGTCCGTTGCTAAAGCTTGCAGACTGTGGTGAAGAAACGTGAAGGTTGGTGTTTCGTGCTAGGACCAATCAGTGTGAGCAGACCTTCTATCCAGTCATTGACATGGAGGAATATTTGGTCGTTGGTTTGTAAGTTTGACAACCTACTGGATAAATTTCTTCAGGTCGAACACAAGGACCTTAGTAATGTGATGCCTCAGGAAAGCTGGCTTTGTCCAGACACTGAGGATGCTGTAATAAGTGTCAAATGATACGATATATTCAAAACCGTCTTCCCGGCGAACCACACTTGACTTGAGGTCGTTCCAACGCACACACAAGACAAAATTGGTGCAAATACGCAAAGGTTCCATGAAACTTAAGCGCTAAATTGGTAAACTGTGTTGTCATTCAATGCGGCCATGGATATGCTATCTAGCACTTTAGTGTCAGGTATGAGACTGTTCAGTGCTCCCCCCTCCATGACTAGATTACCCCTCTTGACTCTTCCCTGTGTTCGGCGCCAAGCGATTTCAACAGTTTCGGGACTTGGTTTGCGCATCTTAGTAAATTTCCCCACATGTTTTGATTTCTAGTTCCATATTTCTTTGTGAACGATTAAAATGGTTTTTCCAGTCATAAGATATCCACTAATTTTCGGGTCATCGTATGCTCCAAGGTGTATTTAAAAAACAACCAGTTAGGCCATCCGGACTGTCTCTTAATCTTGATCCTATGGAGAGTCTGCTTATCGGAAAAATCAAGGAGTATTATAGATATGGCAAATTTCACTGACTGTTTGTTTACCCACCTATATCTCATTGAACTGGGGACACATCGTCAGCCACCTTACTTTTTGTCCCGATATTTGCTATCTATTTTAGTCCATTTCGATTGACGCTGATAGATGTTTCTTACTCAGGTTAAAGGATTTTGTAGAGTGCCATCAGAGTTACAAATCTATATGTTCGGTTAATGTCAAACGTTTTTAGAGTATTTGAACTTGGATGTTTTCATTGTCTCTTCCCATTAAACAAAAGTTGTGAAATTTAGCTTAGTGTCAGGTTTATTACGTGCTTTGTTGTTGAGAGAAGCGATCCGGAATTCTCCTGTGTTTTTTCGACCCTCTGCTTGTGTCCACTCGGCAAACGACCTTCTTGATCATTTTGGCGGATAAATCCTGCAGCTCCTACCCACTTAACTTTGCTGTGCTGCTCCCTGTCGTTATGAAGGAATAAGTAGCTCCCTGTCTTTTGCTGGCAGCGCCCTTAAGCCAGATGCTTTATTGGTACACTACTTTCCGCAATATGCGAACTATCGCCTTTCTGGTAGTTTATTCGTTTTAGTGTTATGCTATAATTTTTCAAGTTTTGATCACCCGGAGTCGCACACTCTCTAATCTCAGACTGATCCAGCCTTGTGGCTAACCACAGGCAAGTCGATTCGACTCCGTTATCTAAGAGATGGGAGCCTCTCGTAAATGTTCTTGCACAAGAACACTAACTTCACTTCCTTTAATGCTGTTTTTTCCCGTGTGTGCGGTTGAGCAAAACGAAATTCAACTTTCTGTTTTGTAACATAGTTTGCCATGTAAAAGGTAGCTGTGGTCAATGTATCTTATTCCCATCCTTCAGTCTGCTCGATCCTACCAGTTGGCATCGCCTGACAATGGGTTGCCCGGAGCTCGTTCTCGCTCACTCACTCCTATCCATTTCCCTCCTGGTGGCCCACCTGCCCAATCGATGCCCAATGCATACCAAATGAAAGAAAACATTCCCATCTCTTCCGGCCCTGGTTCCACTGGAATGTGGCTGACGGGGCATCCACCATCACACGCGATGGGCGGCAATACAGCACGTCCCTATGACTCACAAGCATATCGTCCTGGCTTGCCCTCTTCCTGTTCCGGATATCAGACCAGCGTCAATTCAGGCAGACCTTCTACTGGAACTTCCGCTAGTGTTCCGGGGGGTCCTGGTATACATCGGGATCCCAATTCTTTGACTGCCTCTGGCCGGTACGTTTGATTCGTGTGGTATCTCATGGTTCCTCCTCCTTGATTCCACTGTCTGTGAGCAACTTGTATTTATTTGAAACGAACCCAGAAGTCTAGAGTCGCTATTTCTAGGTTGGATTTAATGCTTCCGGAGTGGAAGAAGAGAAGGAGAAGAACCAAACGTAGGAGGGCAGAAGGAGTGAAACAGTCTACACTCAACTTACGGAAATTCACCGCTGGTCGCGACTTCGTACAATTTAGGTGATCGGGGACCATCACTACATTTTATGCGCGTGCACCCAATTTAACCGTAGACAGTAATTAAGAGAACCGTATTTCTGGTGTTCGTACCACGTTGTCGATGACAAAAGGAACTCGGCATTTAATAGGGGTGCCCCGCTCTTCTGTTTGTTAGGAGTGAATCACTCTCCCTGTGGAATACTGAAGGCAGGCTATTTCGGTTTGTTTGTGGGTACTCCTTCTGTGGAATACTGCAGGCAGGCTATTTCGGTTTGTTTGTGGGTAAACAGTGCAATACGTGTCAGCCAACTGAACTGTACAAATTTTAGTCAGACCCAAACTAATTGTGGCTTTTCGGCTACGGTGTGACATGCCTTCATATCACTTTACGTACTGTGAAGAATGCAGAAATTGAATGTGCTTCTTTACGCTTAGTATTGCCCTTCAAAGTATGAAGACTGTCTTGGAAGAAACAACTTCTGCTATTTTTTTTCGATCAATCGTTGGGAACAATTGTCCTCGGGCAAATAGGCCCTTTACTAATGGTTTTCGGGAAAAAATTTTGATAGTTCTTCAAAGCCAGCGCACACCGCATTTAAATATTTGGAGATATCTATTGTAATAATATTAATTGCGGCGACTTGATGAAGAAGCAACATTTAACCACAAAGTGTAACTTCGCGTGTCCTGTATGCATCTTTTGTGGTTCAAAGAATACTATGAGATGAATGTTTTCATCAAAACATGCGTAACATCGGGTTGGACATCGTGGCATACACCACAGGTCAGCTATCATCATTTTTCTCGGTATCGAAATGGCATTCGGTTTTGTGAGTGAGGCGATTCTGTGGAATTAATTGTGAAGTGATACTTCATCGTCGAACCTAATGGAAAACTAGAGTTTACACTCAGCTCCCCCTTCACTCACCGTGTCCATTGGCTTGCAGTATGGCTGCTTTATCTCTGCATTCCTTTTTGTCTTTATGATCACCTATATCCTCCGCAGTGTACTCTAAGGTTAGCTTGAAAGGTGTGGCGAACTGCTCCCCATTGCATAGGCAGCTGACGACGAGGATGTCATTCTAACTGTACTACCGCCTAGGAAATGCAAATAATCTTGGTCCGTTTGGCAGCTGAATTGTCTTTTCCATGGGATTAACATAGCCGACCACATCGTCTGTGCGGGAAGTTATGTCAACACTGTTGGAGTCGATGAAAAAGTTGTCTTTCTCCAGAACAGTGTCTGTCAGTCTCAACCACCACTGGCTGTGGTGCGATATTCTTTATTCGCTAAATGGTTGGGTCTATTGCGCTGCCGTATTTTCTGTTCGGGTACGTGAGTTTGAAACCCGGCCCGTCCGTGTAAATGACGTTTGTTGACTCTGTATGTTTGCAATTCGTTTTCGGACTGTGCTGTGGCAATAGAGCACCAGAAATGACATGGTAGGACAGAAGTTGTTCGTCACCCACAGACCCATCATGAGCGAGAATGTTTCGCTACGCTAATTGAGCTGGCTCCGGCTCGTCTTACATCCGGCGCTTATTGTATCGTGTGCTATCCATGCGTTCTCGGTGTAGTTGGAAGAAGGAACGAAAGGCACAAAACGTTTGGCGAACAGTATGGCGGGAACATCCTTCGTCACATGATAATCTCCGTGGACGGAGCCGCAACTATCGTGATTGGCGTTGAGTGGGTAAATTTAGCTTTAGTCCAATCCAACGTTCAGGTGTTCGCTGTTGTGGTCACTTTAGTTAACTGCCCAACCAAGCAAGTAAAAAAGACGTCGCGGTCTACACCAAACATTTGCCAATTTTTTAATCACAGAGCCAGCAAGACGTCGCGGTCTACACCAGACATTTGCCAATTTTTTAATCACAGAGCCATCACTTCACCCAATCACTGCCAGTGGTTTCAGTGTCTTGAAGCAGCAGTGAGAGATCCTCTTTGACATTGGTTCTCGCACTGTTGTGTACTTTTTGCGTACTTTTTTTCAAATACCTCTCCGAGACTTCCCGTTTTGTGGTCCTTAATTAGCTGTAGTTTTCTTGGAGAATCTATGCACTGTGCTCTCATGCCCAATAGAAGATATGAGTGCCGTACAAATATGGATTTAATAAGTCTATCTATATGTGTACCTATGCGCCCGTAGTTTTTAACTTGTACTGTTGTTTACTTGTAGTGTATCACACCACAGTGTTCAGATCGACCGCACGTACGCCGTAGTGGTGGTAGTGGTAGGACACACATACATCGCAAGTTGAACGTGATTACCATGATCTGTCTTCTGTATTGTCTTTTGTCGATTGTTCCACCTCGACCAGGCACGCCCAGCAACAATATAATGTGAAGATGAATGTGTTAACCAGCAATTTGTGCACCAAAAAGTCCCAACCATTTGCCACTGTTCTTTTTTGATTTGTCTGTATCTTTGTGTGCACGAAATCCAGGGCTCAATTTTTACTTGTTCGCGTCGTTCCAAAGTGGCTTATCTATCTGTACGGACGAGATCGATTCAATTCGCTTCACAGACCCAGGTCAACTTTTGGTCGATCGCTACTGCCCATCACTTGTCTCAGGGAGTTCGCTAATCCTGACCACACTGATTCTCGATACAAATACCACTCTTCGTGAATTGTCGAAGTAGTCTATCTTTGCTGTGTATACCAGTTTCGGCTATAGCATCCGTTGGGCACAAAGCTGCCATGCAAATACAAGGAAGTGCGAGGCTTTGGGTACTGTCAATTTGTCCAAGTCTGGACAGGATCAACCGAAAAGCTGGAGTTTCTTCTAAAGCATGGACCTCCTGGTCGGTAGCATCGCGCGTTAACCTAGCGCCTAGTTGAGATATGTACGTTTCTTTCTGTAAACTGTAAGCGCTCAGGGCAGTTGATGTGGTCAAACCACTTAGCTACATAAATGAAGTGTTAAACTTAAAGCACCAACGCGAACTTTGCAGTGGAAGAGAATACTAGTAACTCGGATTGTAATGATGGCCGTTGATTTGCTCGCTGCGCTTGGTAATTTAGCTATAACTCAGCGACCAGTAGCCTAAAGTTTCCATGTTAATTAAAGCGATTTCCTTATTTTATCTGAACTTAATAGAGAAACGCGACTAACTGAGAGCAGACAACTATTATTCTCCACTTTTCGCGGTCCTCGTGGGCGATTCGGTAGGGGGTCAACCCTACACGACTTCATTAGTGAGACAGGATTTGCTTTCAGAGATGGTCATATCCTGTCATTGTAGTTTCCTTATTATTATCTTTGGAGAAACTGAGCATTCACTGTAAGGTTAGCTACTCTCAATATGCACGTAACCAATCATCCTTAATTATGCGTTCATCGGCCTCTGTCGACGATTGAGATGCGTCTTCTTGAATCCTCACATTCTGGTACATCTCATCCAAACCCGTGGAATCTCGCAGTTCATCCTGATTCATAGCTGAAAATGAAGCAAAGTTACTGAGTCCTTCAAAATTCTCCCTATTCAGGCTTGACGTGTTGCTCCTCTCTCTTTTTGAACTACACCGATCTGGTGATTGCGGATGGATGAGAGCAATCAGATCAGAGGATCCTAAGTGTCCCGTTGATAGTGTTAGTTTTCACTGCACATACACTTTGAACCAGCTGACTTTATTTTCCCTTGTTTTCACCTAGTCTCGATTCGGGCCCGCATCAGCTCTCGCAATCCATGCAACGACCACAGTCGTCCGCATTGGACGCACAAACACCGGTGAGTCATTCGGTGCTGTGGGAAGGCGAAGTGCATGTGAACGACCCTAATTTTTCCGGTCCCTCTCGTCTGAAGATGAGTCTCATATTGGAGCAAGCTGGATTACGCGACTTCAGGTATGTTATATTTTCCTGACTTTTTTCGTCTGAGTTACATTGCTTGTATCAGGAGACCGAGTATGCCGCGCGTGAACAAATATTTCGAAACTTGTAGGGCCAGACAGAGACCGAGCACAGGGTGGACGTTATCGCTCTGGTAATTTCCTAGGCTTTTCACTTTTACTGTATCCACTTAACATTGGTTCAGGGTGACAAAATGCTCCACCGACCCACCGGAAGTTTGTAATTGAGAAAAATGCCAGTTTTGATGAACGCGGTACAGTTTATTATCCGTCGTACCATTCGAGCAAATTAGCCACTGTTCCTATCTTGTGCAACGCTCGTTTGGCTTCCGCCAGTTTCAAAAACCTTTTATTGTTAAGACAAGCATTCTCGTTTCCAGTGAGGACGAAACTTGACCTAGCGAATCTGTGGCCTCCTCATAAATTTTAAGGGGGTACGTATAATGTTTGATAAACCTAATATTTGAACTTGGAGGAGACAAGCTGTGTACGAGTGATATCACTTTCCTCCACCCCAAATGAGTACAGTTATCTCTGAACCGATGCATTGCACACCGAAGGACTCCAATTAGGCACTTATCTACCAGCTTGTCCGAGGTTTCTTGATTGTTGTGCCATTTTCAAACGAAAACAAGCCTCGGAATAAAGGCGAGTCACTAGACTTTTTCTTTGTAGTTGGTTTAGAGAAAGGAAGAACAGATCGACTGCAGTTTGACGGAATCCGTATGTTGGAAGATATGATCGGAGAATGATGGATACACCATCGCATCGGTCTTCAAAAAGGAACCAAAGTCGCATCTCGAAATGTCGGTTACCTTACCAGTCCATACTAGTTCCTGGCATAATTCACCGCTGTTCCGGTCAGTTCCGCCACGGCGCCATGAGTCAGCTGATTTCAATGTGTTCTCGATTTCAAGCGTGCACTGATGTCGGTGAAAAACCACCGGCGGTCCCACGCCCACTCTCGTTACACTGACTCGCACAATAGGGTTTCTCTGTTCACAGCAATCCGCAATCAGTAATTCCACTTCGCTGTTTGCATTCCATTTCAATACCGAAACTGACAAAATTTAGTCAACAGTGAGTAGAATACAACAGTCACCAGTACCGGAATAGATCACATACTCAGTATCTGACCACGGTATGAATCACTCCTGATAATTAGCAGTGGTCGTTTCGTGATGATTTCCTTGACCTCGTGCAAGTAAATTATATTTAGTTACATAGAACAGACAGGTAGGTCATCATCAATCCGAATAAAGTTGAAAATGACGCGAAAATGAAATAAACTCTTAAGACGAGACAGCGTTAGTGCGCGGTTGACAACGACGCTTCCGCTCACACCGTTGTTCTAACGTTTTCATCCGCCTAATATCCTTGAATCGGATGCGCCAGTTTTCTCATGGTTATACACCATCATTACAGACTGTTATATCTGACTGCTGTTCCCACTCCAGTACCTGGTGCCAAAAAATGAACTCACCAACAAGGGCACACAACAGCTTTATTCCAAACAAACGAGTGCGTGCGAGTGCAAAAGTTACAACGGCCGCGCGCTATTTAAAGGGCACTTGCTGACATTGATCCAGGCTGTCTGATAGGCGTTTAGTGAACACCCATCAAGATGGATCGTGCCTCTATGAAACACCTGAACGCTGACCGCATTCGGTCGTGCTTCTGTGGCGTCCTTGAACACTCATCGGCTTTTGCTGAATTGATTGAATGATTGACTGGCCTGGATGCTTGCCGGCTTTCTTATTGAGATTGTGGTGGAGTTTTAGGATCTCAGTAGGTTCCGGGCGTTCTGGGGTTAGTTTCAGGAATCTGACCTTCCTGATACAGATGCTTTGTCCACACAGCCCTTTATCATCAGGGGAGTTCGTTTACGATGCCAAAAGTGACGCTTGTTCGAATGTCGCTCGTGCTTTTATGACATGCTTTGACTTCTATCACAGTATAGTCACGCCTTATGCAGGTTTCCCTTCCCGGAATCTCAGGGGGACCCAGGGACAATCAAAATCCTGATGCACCACTTTGCACTTCAAAGATGCAAAATCCATACGGAAAGTAGGGATGACATCTCAAGTTGTGTGGCCCCTGTGGACGTCAAATGACAAGACAATATCGTCCGTATAGTCCGAGTTTACCAGTCATTTTCTAGACTTCATTTCGATATCAGGAGCGTCGGTCCATTGACTTATGAGTTCCATGATAATATCGATGACAAAATTGAACGTTGACAACAGTCTGGCCAAAACCCCCAGAGGAAAACTTCTGAAGTAGGGCTCACCAAGTATACTTACGAGCTTCAGGAGCATTCCTCTCTGGTCAGTTTTATGTAGACAAACTGAGCTATCTACACAGTCAATGGCTCCTTTGAAGTCGAGGAAAACCGAAATTGGCCGACTGTTGAAAAATTTGACCGAAATCCGGTTGAAATCCTGATTGCTGCTCTCGGATTTGCGTCTCGCGCTGGGGTTAGTCGTCTCAGTATTGTTAAAGTCAGCATCCATGTTATGAATAATATCTCCGTGGTCGGAACATTCGCTTTGTCCCTTTTTTGAATAGATGTATGATGGTTTATTGGTGCAAGTTGCCCACAACGCCTTCTTTTATCCAAATATGTTCAAACAGTCTAAATAAGGCAGAACACGGGGACGCGCCGCCGGATTTAGCTAGCGCTGGTGGAGGCGTAGTTGGTTCGGCAGGCTGATGACGTTTCAACACAGAGAGACGTGAATATTTCACCAACCGAAGGAAGATTTAAACTCAGACCCCGATTCGGGATGAACGAATCGAGTAGAGGACATGGGCCAATGGCCAACCAAACTGTTTTTGAAAGTATTCTGCTCCGTGATCTCGGTACTGTCTCTTATTATCTATTAGAATTCCAATATTATCTTCCATTAACTCACTGAGGGGCTATGTCCTGTTAGAATGCTCCAGCACTGCTCCCCGTCTACACACAAACTTGGTTTCAGTTGACGTTTATTGGACCATTTATCTGCATCATGCTGCGGCCCCGAAGTCATACCACGTGCATAAAGAAGTGACAACAATCTTTTTTAGACCCAGTGGTTTGCACATGTATGCTCGGAAACACCACGTTCTAAGTTTCCAGCGCCACTTTTAGTGGTTATTATTTTCTAGTTATGAATGTCTTCTGGAGAGGTCATTTTTGGTGTCTTTGTTTAATACATGGTTCATATAGATTTTCAACTGCCAAACGCGATTGTTTCTTTAACTTTCCCATGGAAATTCAGTGGAAATTTATACGTGTATCTAAGACTGACAATTAGTCGAGTATTTGGCCTCGTTAAGGTGGCTAACAGTCACGTGATCAATTAAGCTGCATGCTTGCTCAGCAGTAGGGGGACGCAATGTGGCATAACGGCGACCAATCCTCCTAAACCTAATACAGCTGAGGAACAACTGATGGTCAGCACGAAGCTGTAGAGGTCGTTCAACGTTATAATCACACTTTGGGTCTAAACTAGCAGTCACCAAAGCGCGCCTGGAACAAGTTGAAGCGCCGTACTTGCTTATTGAAATCTTCCTTGGTTTATGTGAGCTCTTCGTATTGGATAGCATGGCAGTTGTTTCTCATTAAAAGGTATCTTTAGCGGAATCAGTTCTTCAGTTGATTGGTGCATAAGCAGAAACTATAAAGAAGTAGCGGTCAGTATTTCGGCTGGTGCGAGTTCTTATGAGGTGAACAGCATTGAGGTAACTGTTTACAAATATCCAATCAAGCGAGGAAGCTTCAGACCTGGACCTTAGAGCTATGTCAGCATTTCAGCGGAAGAATCCCCAGAAGTTCGTATTGGATAGCGTCGGGTTTCAGAAACACAGCAAAGATCTATTGGTAAATTACCAAGAGTGAGCACAGGAGCATTTTATCTAAGGGTTCGAACAGTAAAAATGAGACGACTAGGTTCGGTTGTTTAATGTAAGATGGCACGTGTGAGCTACGGTGTGCAATTGGTTTATTAACTTTGTGTTTGACTGACATACCTATGGCTAGCATCTGCAGAAGAGTAATTGTTAAGAGAGACAGGTCGGTAATTGAGAGATAATAATAATGAAAGATAAGGGATATCAGGAATCACATGTTCTTTCTTATCTGCACCACTGTATGTAGCGAATGGGACGATCCGGCTGACGTCACTACACGATGATCAATGTGGCGTGAAAGTACTTTTTGAAGCTCATGGTTGTATGTGGACTCCAATATTACCATGGCGCCCAAACCTTGACAAGAGGACGATTAGGGTACTCATTTAAAGTCTTTGGCTCAAAACCCTGACGACAAGACTAGCGCAGTAGTTTAGCTTTTAAGGAACAGGTTACCCAACTTATTCTGACTTTGTTGTCTACACCTCCACCCTCTGACCAGTCTGCTAGGACAGACTCTATGGATGCTGCATGGGCATCCCCACTGTAACTCAGTGAGTTACTGACGTACGCAAACCGTCGTACCACGATAGGATCGGGTCGCTTCGGGTTATTCATCCATTTCCCAAGCACCACTCATTCCTCACTGACCTTAATGACTTCTAGGTTCTTAGTTTGGAACCCATACTTCTGAGTTCTGCACTCTGGTAGCCTTGATTTCGGCAAACCAAACATGCTCAGTGAATCAACGTATGGCGAACCCGCAATTTTTTACGACACTGAATGGTCGCGAACTAAGTCCCTTGATCGCATGTTTTCTGATCTCTCGAAGTGTTTATGTAGTGGATGTTTACCTGAGGTGTCTTTTGGGCAACTTTTCAGAATTTATCTATTTTTTCATCAACAACTTGTTCTTCATTTTCATTCTCAGTCAATTAAATATGCAACTTTGGGGACCGGTCGCCCAATTGTCCATCATCCTGGCTCACTGTGACAGTGCGCTGGTTCATCGGCTAACGAATAACTCCCCCGGTGGTAATCTGCTTGGTCAGGTGTTGGTAGAGTTGCCAGTAAGTTTGCACTGGTTTCACGGGCTGCATGAACGAGGTTTCCAGTTCATCAAGGCCGGATTTGTTGCTAATCCGACATAACCTCGTAGATGCACTGTTCGATCACGAATCGTTATGCACGTGTTTCGACTTAACCTTTTTTATGATGCTGTTTTCTGTGACCACTTTCGGTAGTAAGTAGTAATTTGGATGTTGGAACTGGTAAACAGATATTTCTTGCTTTAAAGCCTCACTTTTGCCCGAAGCAGTGATTGCCTGCTTTTTGGGTCATTTTCCTAGATAGTCAGGTAGCATCATGAACCACACCCACGTAGACATTTTTTCCACGGCGCAAACGGCATGAGGACTGGTTGTGTGTATTTGTTAGTGTTCGGACGAATGGCTAAGCTCACGCCCTAGTTGTGTATCAAACCCCATTATTTGGAAAACGCCCACTAGTCTTCCACTCAGCAGTGGTTAGCTGTTTGTTCCTGCAAACAGGGTTGTGTGATATACGATGTTTTCTGTAGGTAGAATAGTAATATTCCCTTACGAAGACTAAAATCTACATGTTGTACGCTATACACACTTACACCGACTCGAATTTCGGCCGTTGTTTCGTATGTTTGTATGCATCCACTTACCTACCTCACTTATAGCGACTATCTTCGGTGACAGGATGAATTGGCTTCTCATATACATGTTGCCTAGCACCGACGACCGGTTTCCAGGTCTGGGTGGATCGCAAATATTCAATGCATTTAACACAACACAGTGACTGAAATGTTAACTTCCTGTAGGAATCGCCTCCTGATTTCACTTGGTTGGTTGGTTGGTTGGTTGCTCCAAATGCTCCCTTGGCAGCAAACTTAAATGTACGTTGTCGGGAACGTCTTCGAGTGTTGGGATGTGTTGAATCCGATTAATTGATTTCCGGTCATCCAGTTTGATCCGCTTGTTGAAATGATGTAACTGGGTTTCGATCAGTCATAAGGAGACTCAAGTCCTGATATGCTGACGTTCCCTCCGTTCTGAATGTTTTATGTGCCCCAGTCTATATTCTCAAGTTAGACCAAATTGTTTCCATTTCTAACAACGTCATTTATTCCTCTACATCTCATGCTTACCACACAGTACTGAGTTGTTGCAGCTTGATAAATTTTATCCAGTGCTTTGGGTGAATTCGCATGACCATAGTAGTGGCGTACCGGTGTGACCTGTTTTCAGGCTAATAGCGTGCCAGAAGTGGACGCCACTGTTTAGTCGTTCCAGTTCAAGCATACGAATGACTCTCCATTCATTCAGACTCGAATTAGACCTAAATCCTGCTAGAAGTTGAACACCTAGTGCATTCTTACTGAACTCAAACGATTGAGTGGGGTGAAAGCCTTCGGCTACAGCCTAGTTGGGGAACAACAGCACGGCTAGGCAAATGTAGCTAAAAGTAGTGGCCAAGGTCTCATACATTTCAGATTTTGACTCAACTATTCACCGTTAGGGAATAAGATTGAATTTTCGAATAGCAGGATGTTTGGAATGGAAAACCGGAGATATTTCGCAATTGTGGGTCGGATCACAGAGAGTAAGTGGGTGATGGGCAGACAGAGTGTGCACTGGTCTACGTAACATGTAGAAGTCATACAGCGATTACTTCGAAGGATGAACATTCACTTCAAATGGAGCTTTCTTGGAAAATGCTTTTAAAGATGCTCGCTTGTCGAAATGCGGAAGGGCTGTGCGGTGGAATTGAACCGCAGCACTTTATTTACTTTTTAAGGGGGGAGGCTTGTTCCTGGGTTGTGTTTCTGGGCTACCCACTATATTTCGTTTATTACTACCCACAGTTGGTGGCAATCTACGCCGAAAGTTAGAAAACTTTTAGAATCATGCACTCCGTCAAAGCTAGCTTGGCAAGGTGAGCAGCCTGAGTTGTTTTTTAATGCAGTCCAATCACGATTCTAAATGGCATATGCACTCATGTGACGGGTATTGGACGACCAGGTTCTCCATCACGTGAGCTCACCAGATTCCAACGACGTATTCTAAAACAGGTAAATTGATCACAGCGTGAAAACTCTTACGGTTGGCAAATAATTAAAATGGTTCTGTTGAAGATAGATGAGATTCATGTGAGTTTTGATTCCAAGTCGTTGTACACAAATTTCCTCCTCCGAACGAACGCGTCAAAGTTATCCAGACGTTGTTGCTGGAACCACAAGCTCACTGTAGATTTTTTCGCTAATGCCCCGACAACATGCTTGGTACTCTCGAGTAGAATCTCTGGATGTTCGGTTTGGATGAATATGTATCTGAATGACTCCAAGCGCATAGATTTTTTAAGGTTCATCTACTCTAGATTCCGTCGGGTGTTTTCACCCTTTATGCATTAAATTGGTGACAATAATTAATAATAATAATAATTTATGATAATGAATAATTAAAATCTGCAATTTCCATCAGTTCGTCAGCGTTGATGGTCAGTTACTTTGAATCTCAAATGTAGTTCAGCACACAGTTAGCGTCCGATTCAGGTACACTACCCCTCAGGGACTGCATAGGACTGTACGAAAATCTATAGCTTGCCGCAAACCAACATATGTTGATTATTTCGAACTACTTGTTAGCCTCTCTGACGGAAGTCAACGCTAATATTATCTGATCAGTGTTTGGCCGAATAGGCGTTCTACGAACAGAACGAACAGTAGCCCAAAGTTAGGTCTATCACAGGCCTCAGGAGTTGGAATTCCGCTGCTCTTGATGAAGCTTCATTTGCACATCCGGATAACAATGCCCAAGTGTCATCGTAAAAAGTAGTGACACGCAAGTTTATTCGAAGGCTTGTTACATTGCACGTTGGCATTCGAGTGCTGGAACCAACAGCTGTGTATTTACAAAACTAAATGGAACGATTACACTGAGTTCTGTATGGGATAAGCAAGCTTCTAGCTAAAAAATTCCTCTCCCCTGCTCATCCATCTAACGTAGAGCAAATGTCAATTCTTCTGTTCTCATTGTATACTACGTTATTCCCCGTCTTGTTGCTTCCGTTTGACGGGTTTACCGTATTTCTAGTTATGACCTAAACATAAAGCGCTCTTTGACCTTGTCATCGCATGTGGCCATCTTTTGGCCACTTTGCTTTGAATCGATATGAACTTTGGGATCCCATTTGGAATTAGCAGTTCTTAACTTGGCGTATAGATGTCGGCTTAATCCCACGACTTGATACGTGTACATTTTTAAAAGATTACTTTCTCATTGTATTCATAGGAACGCATTTGTTGATGATAAACCTTCATTTGAACGATTTAAATTTTTTGGGGTTTCGCGCGTAACTCGACGTAGCGCAACTAATTGCTGGAAACAATCAATAACATGTCCGACAATGAAACAACTCAATCTTGCCACCCAAGACTTCAGCTTAGGTCTGATCTGCGATTAATTTCTCCGTATAACTTCCTCTCTTGGCCTGACAAAGCTTTTGCATCAAAAGCGAATCATTGTCCTTCAGTGAATTCACTTATTTTGTAAACTCTTCTGATTAGGTTCAGTTTATTTCTGCTCCTCCGTCAATTTGTCTTCCCTAGTCAAATGGGTAGTGAATGCTGATTGACCTATTGACTATACTCTTCCCTCATGGGATGTTGTTGATTGAACGCGCAGCATTTCCGTTTTACTTTAATTCTCGCGTTGCGGAGCTCATTTTCAGCCGACTCATACTGGAGCTCAGGGGGGTGTTCGACTTTTTGCTCATCGACCAGGCAACAGGTTTGAATGTTCAAGATGAATCTCATAAGCTTAACTATACGACCATACAACAAGAAGTGCCGTGATAGAAATTTACACTCCAGAATGAATTTTCGCCTGCTGATTTGGTGAACAACTGAGCAATGGCGAAGTTTTCGGAAATGTGTCTGTATGTTTCTGACCATTTTTCCGAATAACATCTGTTATTTTTTGAATGCACTCCTCACGTTTGACGACTTTGTATTGCGATGTACAATCCGCTCGCTTGACGCATCGGTATCCTTGCAGTTTAAAGGGTATTTTCCAATCGTGTCACCCGCATCGCTCTTTCTCGTTCTTTCCCTGATCTTATTCTGTTTCAAACGCACTTCCACCGTTTTCCTCCAGTGTGGTAGATAGGGTAGATGTAAAGGATGTGGCCACGTGCACCTGATTGTCACGAACGTGGTTATTAGTGTAGAAAGTATATTTTTCCCAGTTTCTGAAACCAGTGTGCACATGGTGAGGTTTGCCGCCGATGTACATGAAAATTTGAGCCTAATGACTAAGTCGAGAGACGGGATAGCTGACATCCTTGTCCCTCAAGTTAGTTGCTAAATATAGTGTGTAAGCCTTGTTTTGTGGTGTTTATTCCAGCGTTCTCATTACTGGATTGCTTGCACTGTTAAACCATCGTCTTTTGTAGGCTTAAGTTGTCTATGTTCATATTGGTTACGTTCCACTCCGTACCTTTTTGTGCCGTCGTGGTAATTTCCCTAACTCTGTTTTCTTCCCAACAGCAATCAGAGGAGGCTTGTAATCTTGTGTCCGCACTGTCATCTTCTATCAGTTCGATGGCCGTTCCGTTGGGGATTCTCTCGCCTCCACCAAACATGTTGCCAAGTCCTATTCCACCTGGTACCATTGGGTTTGTGTGTCTGAGCTACAGCCTGAAGCGTAACCACATTTACGGTGAGTGATTGTGCGTTCATCCTTTATTTGGCATGTTGTGCGGGAATGAAGTGGCTATATGGATGAATCGAATCAATCGTAGGTTGTGTTGTCGCCCCACACTCACTATCAACCACTTCACTCATGTCAGTTTGGATATAACGCTGAGCGACAAAAATCATATAAAGTAAAGTGGTCGGTAATCAACAACACTCAGACCTCCGGGGCACATGACATTCGTTTGGTTAAGAAAAGTTTCGAATTGAGTAGAAATCTATTCATACAGACTTAATAGGTGCGCGCCATCTTGAATACTTCGGGTTAAGATAAACTGAGTACATTGTTTGCCAAGAGATGCACGTACCTCTGCTGCCGTCCTACCTTTAACAGTGCAGTTTGGACGCTTGAAACAGAGCCTTTCACAGTCTTGAATAGACGAGAAATTCGGGCTTATAGAGGTTTTTATACAAACTGAAAGTACCGCACGAAGTGCCATTTTACATCCAGACATCCTGTGATTTTAGCGTATAGTTGAAACAGGTTTCTGCCCAATCCGGTCATCCTCACTGAATCGCACTGTGCAGCCGTAGCGAGTGAAATGTACACACTATTGTTATGTTCGTTTCAGAAAGTTATCCGTCAGTTCGTTGTCTCTTCCAGAAGATAAAATCTCTGTAAGGTGTTTTTGGCTTGCGAGAAGCAGGGACGCCGATGTACAAAAGTTCCATGCACCTGGAAAGAGTCTCCTCCAACGTGTGTCTAGTACTCAACTATCTCGACGGGATTGTTTCCTCACCGGGGGAAATGGCCAGTAATACTCATGCCACATGCCCTATCATCGGGTTATGATATTTTAGTTCTATCTCGATGTTTTATAAACCGAAGGAGACTGTTGCCTGAATTGAAGTCGCCAGTAGCCTTGCATTGGTGTTAGACGTACCAGTGTCCCCTAGTGAACCTGGTGTACATCGATCAACCTGTGTGATTTAAGTCATTATAAACAAGCCAAACTCGAACAATAACCGGGTCATTTGCTACGCATATGTATTGTAATATAAAAACGAAAACAGCAGTTACCACCAGCAACGCGATCAATATCTCGCTGTTGTGCATTGCTGCATCCTATGTTTAATACCTTGGATCCTCGTTGCAAGTGCGATGTTCCAATGAATTGTTCTGTGTGTGTACATTAACCTAAGCTCGGTGATGCGTATACTGTACCAATCGTGGTTATGTCATCGGACGCCTCGAGTGACGATTAAACAGTTAATTTTCGTCAATGCCTCGAGACACTTCGCTTACGCTGCTTCCTCTTGTGAAGTAAACCAGCCATTTGAGTAAGCAGAACGTCTTTCGGAAGGTTCGTTTCCTCAAGTGGTATGCAGTGAAATAAATTCTTATCGCCCAAACTGGCTCATCCACCGATTTGTTTCTTCCTGATCAGCTGAAGTTGGCTAGTTTTTTCTCTTACTGTTCTTCTAAAAACTCGCAGAAACTCAAGGAAAGCTACTCTTTTAAATTTATCACTACCCACTATTTTATAAATAGCCAACTTTCAAGCTTGGTGGCAAATTAACTTGATCTTTTTGATTACCCTTACAAAGGGTTCGCTCATCTATTCACTATTTGCTACGAAGTTTACTGAATGCTAGCTACTCTGTGTTCATAAACGCCCTAGTCATGCACTACACCACCCTCTGAAAGGAACTGGAAGATTTCATCAGTTTTGACTCCACTACTCTCTGTCGGGGATCCTCTCGACCGAAATCACGGAGCGCCAGTTCAATGGTGCCGCCAAGTAGAACATACCTGATCAAATTGATGGCCAAACGCCCCTTATTTTGACGGGTTCAATGTTAAAAGTTGTTGGACCATTTAGTTTTGATTTTTTCGCACACAACTAGTGGTCCAACCAGCATTAGTATATGAGTTTGCCTTGGTTTCCTCATCAATGTCGTAGCACTTCTTGCGTTTCTTCGAACTGTGTGCTTGGTTGTCCTACCGGTTAGGAAGACTATCATCTACACTAAATTTTTACACAGGGAGACAATACCTCGCTACAACAAAGTCAGCCTACTTGTCAAGCGTCATATTTCGTTAGTTAAAAATGAGCAAGCACCACTTTACAGTGGGGGACTAACAAAGCAACTGATCCAGGATGAGAGGAGCAGTACAAGAACAAAACTGATGTGAACACGAAAAGGACACTACACCGTGGTTCTACTTGACCGCGGTCGTATTCGTGAAGTACAATTTAGTCTTCAGTTGGGAATTAAAGTGGTCTAAACTCTGGAATTACATATACCCGATGAGCACCAAGCAGGGTGAAACCGGTAATGGAATGTCGAAGAGTTTTTGGAAGAACAGAAGAAGCACAGTTTTCCTAGAGTTATTGATTACTCGGCGTCCAGATGGGAGTTTACAGCTCAAAGGCCATCGCAAAACCATCTGAAGTGGTCGGTGCACACGCCTGAAACATGGTTTGGTGAAAACCCTTCCTCGCAAAGCTAGAAATACTTTCTGAAAACTTTATCAGAAGACTTTTACCTTTGTAGGCTATACCTGTTGAAATACATATGGGGCTGAAAATCCCCCTTTTGTATTGGTGGTACAGACTGGTTATCTCTATGATCCTCAGAGTTTATTTCGGCAACGTGTGTAAATAGCTCGAGTGGATTAATTGGCGCTTCATCAGGTAACAGTTGGGCTTTCCGTCGAGCTTGACAGTTGGCTTCCAAACGTTCCGTCTTTGTGAGCGGAAGCGTCGTTGTCAACCGCGCACTAACGCTGTCTCGTCTTAAGAGTTTATTTCATTTTCGCGTCATTTTCAACTTTATTCGGATTGATGATGACCTACCTGTCTGTTCTATGTAACTAAATATAATTTACTTGCACGAGGTCAAGGAAATCATCACGAAACGACCACTGCTAATTATCAGGAGTGATTCATACCGTGGTCAGATACTGAGTATGTGATCTATTCCGGTACTGGTGACTGTTGTATTCTACTCACTGTTGACTAAATTTTGTCAGTTTCGGTATTGAAATGGAATGCAAACAGCGAAGTGGAATTACTGATTGCTACAACCTCGAAAGTAATGCAGCCACCCTAATCATATGGATCAGCAGTTTCGAGGGGGATGATTGCGACCATCCATCTAATTCCGCAGTGTTGGAATACTTTTGTTTTGAAGAAAATTGGTTCGCCTCGGGTGGTATTCTTCGAACAATGATCATGTTCTTTCTTGATACGATGCTGTTGATGCGAGGTTGATGAAAACCTTTGGACAGCCCACTACCAGTTCGCCTTTTTGAAGCTCGTTGGCTGAAAACAACCTACTTAATAAAGTCTGAACTGGTGAAATTGACTGTCCAAGTGCCTGCATAAACTTCTTAAGTAGTATATTATCAAGGAAAAATACTTTGATATCCTGAATATCCTCCCAGGCCCACCACGAGGTGGCTTTTAAGTAACACATTCGCCTGAAGAAATTCTATACACCATGTTTTTGCGTTAAAACTGTACTCCCAGAATTAGTTGGTTCACATCCACATTCTTTTCTTGTCTAATTTCAGGGCTTTGCACAAACCATACTCTAGTTTGTTGCTATCCGCAATATAGCACACTGCCAAAATGGATTAGCCCGCGTGTCTGAGCACGGGGCGACATCCACGAGTAAATAAAATCGATCACATTACTCCACATATGACTATGACATGACTTAATCCAGGTATTTTGTGGTGTTTTCTACTCATGTTACATCAAGTCCGTGGTGCTGTGCCTCATACAGTGAATGACAGTTCGTTGAACTTTCGACAAAGAACCGCAGACGACGCAAACAACGCAGTATGTTTCAAAAATTAGATAAACAGAACACGTTGGGCGGGGGCTCACCTTGCTATTTAGTTTGTTACTGTGCGGAGAATTGGAATAGACGTTTCTTTGCGTATCTCTGATGATTCTCGTTCAGTGCTTGATCGACACGTCTCCGTTTCAGCTGATAATGGCGCATCTTCATCGTTGGGCCTTCGAGTGGCGGTGAGCTGCTTGACAGTCTGCTATTATGTTGCGTCCCCGAAGTTTATCTCTTTCTGCGACGCCCCATTTTTGCTAGCCGGCAATCAGTTTGGTCCGCCCAACGGTCACAGAAGGGCAGATCTAACGTCGCTGTGGGCCTAACACTGAAATACATTCAAAGCTCATATTGATTTTCCGGGTCTATTGATGACACATCGCATCGGTTGTTCATCTCGGTGCGAAACCATGCGCCAGTGTCTGGCTCGCTATTGCGCACTTACTTGCACCGACGTGGCCCAGCTTATTGATTTGAAGGACTTTTATCCGTGTTTCAGCCCTTGTTATCAACCTTTGTTTTAACTTAGTTATTTTTTATACTTAAATAGCCTTGAGTAGCCGTCCGCTGCACACGGGACCACATTTACTTGGAACGAGCCCGCGTCGCGTTTGTCCGGTGGAAACAAGTCCGTATTATATCTTTTTTCCTTTCACTCTTTTGCATTGCTTTCGAAGAAGATGGTTGCAGCCAGTACTAGAAGCACGCTTTTAATCCTTTCAACTATTTATTTTCATCCACAGGTCTTATCCCAGCGGATTCCGAACAGTTTCGGCAGGATTTGCCTTCTAGACAAAGTAATTTTACGAAGTCTGGTGCCTCTGGTGTTGTTGTAGGACCTCCTGAGGGCTCCGGTCCTGCACAACGTTCCTATGCACCAGCAGTGTCTCGCGTGGATGACCAGTTTTTATCACGTTCCGGAATCCCCACACAATCTTCATTTGTCGCACCCAACACAGGGTCCATGTATGTGTCAGGGCAACGCGTAAGTGATTGAAAAAAATTCGTCGTTGTGTAACTTGACCTACCTACCAGTCAACTTCCAATTCGTGTTGTCCAACACAACGATAAAATTACGCACCTACTCTGCTCGAAGATATTTATTACTCAACTACTCGTATTCATTAGGAACCACATTTTAGTTCCTGCTTATTACGAAAGCTGCTATAAACATCTTTATGTGGTACGATTTGAATGTTGTCGCGGTTTTGCCTGGTATTTGTTCTGCCAGACTGCCGTACATAGTTACATCGACCGTTTAAGCCTCAGCTGAGTAACTAATGGTAGGTTGGAGTGTTTCCCATCACACCAGATGCATCTCCCTTAGGCGGTATATATATATATATATATGGTTAACATGAGCGAATTGGCGTCTCCAAGGCTCCATACTTATTAGATATTGAGAAGTTGGGAATGATATTTGACTACACGTAGGTAGTCAGATTTCCCGGCAAATTACATGGCGTTGTGCTAGACTGCAATGATTGCCTTTGGATCATGGGACTTGAGACCTGTTTGCGTCTAATGTTGTCTAATATTGCGTTCAGTTGCTAGTACGAACTTCTTCGGGACCTGTATTAATCCCTCTCAAGAGCGAGCCTTCTTGCCTGCTGTTTACAAGCCTCCACGATATACTCCCCATACAGCGGGTGTCATTCCTTCTCGCTTTTAATTATTTTCTTTCCCGAAGAATGTTTAACTCTGCCGCTGCTTTGTTTACATGTGTCGAACAATACTGATGTAACATAGTGCTTCCTTCGTTTCAAGTCAGCTAGCAATGGGTAGCAGAACAGAGGCTTTCATGCGCCTTAGAAAGCCCTTTTGTTCCAGAATATCAGGTGATTCGACGTGCTAGTGCACTAAGAGTGAACTGGATGTAACTGGCTATGTTGGAAGCATACTGTCCACGATGTGATCGATGAGTGTCGTGGTTTGGGTCCCTCCATGACCATGCATGTCTACAGACCCAATCCAATTTCTGTTTATTCGACCAGTGTAGTTAGCCTACCATATCCAAGCTGTTGAGTGAAGAACCTGCGTACGAAACGCTTTTTACCGAACACCTCGTCACAAGCTTCAACCGAAGAAATTATCTTTAGTCCATGGTACATGGTTTGCTTCTCTGAGGGGTCCTCCTTTGGTGGTGTTTGGCTTTGCAGAATCTTGAAGGCTGTTCTAAAATGTACGTTCCTTAGCCTTGTCCCAGCCTATATTTCTGCTTTTAACTGAGTATAGCGTTCTGTATTTTTTTGAATCTCTGTTTATGCAGCCTATGGGCCCTATGAGTGCTGGAGATCGTTCCAGTCAAAACGCTCTCCCTGGTCAGGTCTATCCGAACCAACCCCATTTGAACTACCAATCTGCCGTCTCGACTGCACAAATACCCTCGTCTGCTTCTTATATGTCAACTACCGGATTTACTGCCAAAACTCAGTTATCCTTCATGCCCATGCAACAGCAACAGCAGGCGACGTTACAGCGCAACACTCCATCTCCTTCGCATCGACAGCGGGAAATGATGCATTCACAATCTGGAGCTGATCCACAGCCGCCGCAGTGGATAGCATCTCAAGGGGAAATGTCCCATCATAGCCAGGGGCGAGAAGGGAAGCCTGCACTTCAACAGCAACAGGTTAGTCTGCATTTTCTGTCTTCATAGTTGTGGGTCTCCGTCGCTTTCATGATTCTGGTCTTGTATGATCTTAAATTTTTGATTAGTGAGCAGTCGAAAGTCTGTCACAAAAGCACCTTGGTGTTTATTGTCACTGACGATTTGGGGTTTATCTTCTCCTTTGTGTAGTATTAACGCCTCGGGAACACCTTAAACATTCGTTTAGTTGCTGATTGAGAAAACCTCGCAGCGAAAAAATAAAAAAATGTGAATCTTTTACACTGGTTTAGCAGGTGTAACAGATGCAGCCAAGTCTAGTTGAATGACTCGTTCGTAATAGATAGACAGCTTGAACTCTTATGGTCTCCACAAGAAACTGAGACCCTCATGTTCACTGACTTGGGAATTCTCAGTTTACCAATGTGGTAAACATTTTCCATGCATTTGTTTAGTGATCTGGTTATGCTGCCTAACACTGTGGTGCCCTATCTGCATGCCGTTTCAGCAACTCTACCCCCAACGCCCTCAGATCCACGCCAAGCCTAGTCAGTCGTATGCCTTCCAGCCACAACCACTAGTTCCGAGCGACCGGTTTATGCAAGGCTCAGGTAGTGCTGCGCCAATTTCGAACGTTATGTCACAACCTGGAATGGCAAACGAATCCGTCGGGATGATGGATCATCGTAATTCTCCCCAATTTGGCGTATCCACCCATCAATCACAGCAACGTTTCCTGACCAGTTCAGCCTTCCAAGGTGCCAGTATGGTGCAATCAAACTATCCTTTATCTGGTCCAGCTGGAAGCAGCTCAGTGCCTCCGGGTTATGGTGGGCAACCTTGTAGCCAGCGCGCCCTTTTTCCTGGACAAGTTCCCTCTTACCAACCTGTCAGTTCGAGCAATAGTTCGGCCATAGGTTATCCTCAACCTGGACCTGGATGTTATGCCTCGCGAAGTGGTGTTAGCATGCCACAGTCAGCAACAGCCGTTTCCGGCTACAGGTTCGCACCTGAACACATGATCAACGGTGGTAGTAATAATAACAATAGCAATGTTGGCTTCATGCAGATGCAATCAGTCCACACTGGCAACCACAGTCTAGATCCTAAACCACATCATCATCCGTCATCCATGGACGGCCAAACTTATCAAACCATGTCCTCGCGCTCCATGAGTTGTAATATAATCCCTGTGGACAGTACGATGGGCGCGAATTCCGCTCAGACCTTGCAGCAGGCAGGTGGCCATTTTTCCACTATGCCCACTCAGGAACCCACAATACAGCAAGCACCTTCCTCCATGTATGGTTCCGTGCATCCGCAGCAACATTCCACTTACGATGCATTTGGACCATCTGGTTTCTTTTAACCACTCCGCCCTGCCATCACTCCTGCCAACGAACTTGCAAGTTCCAAAAGGCTTGTGTGTTAGAAACTGTGATCAATTATTAATAATAACACTGTTATATCATTCTTCCACACATATACACACACTTTGTGCCCGTATTATTGTCGTTACTACTGTTTTTGGCCACCGTTTTTGTGTTTATCTCCTGGAGATGGATAGGAAATCCCTTGTCTGTGTTCCCACCCTGCCCTGTGGTTAATTGGTCATTTCATTTTTCACATCTCCTCGACGACTTTGAAGTCAGTTTCCCCGCTGTGCAGGAGTCCTGTTTAAATTCCCCGTGTCCCTAACATTTTGGAGTCAACTGTATTTGTTGCATACAGTGGTATGGTGTATCATTGTACATATTAGCATCACCCAGCTCTTTTCCTGTTGATTCGTTCACCGTTTTTGAAGGTGTATGTTCTGTTTGTGCACATACTGTCTTTCTTTGATCTTCATCCGAAAAGGCCCAATTTGCAACGGCCAAACACATTTTTATGGCTTATTTGGTGTTTCATTCCCCCATCCACATCATCACTGTTCTTGTCCGCCTTCTCCTATGTACATTTGCATACTAAACATAAAATAGGGTCAGATCTTACACCGCGGTCGGTTTATTTGTTTTTATCAGGCGGAGGGCTAATTGGGTATTTAGAGAACTTGAATGTGTTCCCTTTTATGTATAACCGTGTGTATTTGACCCACCAGTTGAAGGACTCGGGAGTGCTGTCTCGTTGATGGGGGTGTCCCTGGTGCTGTGGACTGTCAATGACATCATGCTCTTTCTGTGGCGGGTGTTTTTTTAGCTTCTGTGAGTGTGACATATTAGTTCACTTCTTCCGGCACGAGTGCACCAAATATTCGATTTTTACATACGGTATGGCGGGTTTGTGAATTATCCATGTATTAAGTTTGTGCCATCTAGCGTAATTCGAAAAACTAAAAAACGTACTTTTTAACAAAATGTTTTGTTTTTAGTGAACATAGCAATATTACTTAAAGCGAAAATAATATGAGTATTCATTCATTTTTTCGCAAACTGAGCGGAGTGAATCCCGCCTGTTTCCAATACAAAGTGGAACGAGCTCAACGACTAACTCGGGGTTACAGCCTGTAAACCTGTAATCTTCACCTCTTCTGAAACCCTGCTCCCAGCTCAGAGCCAATGACATACACGGATGAGTAGCCGTAAACCATGTTCCCTCGTTACTTTTTTCGTATGTGATGGAATTGATTCCAATAGTCTTTTCCGATAATTCGTGCTGCGTTGACACAAAGTAAAATGAGGTTTAATGGATTTATTACCACAGAGATCGCACCTTCAAATAAGAGTCGTAGGTGTCGTACCAAGGAAGCGTACCTCGATTCCCTACAGATCGAATCAACTCGAGGTGATCTTTGCGCGGTACAGCCACTTACGTCAGAATCTAACGACATTTCAGCAACAGGACGACTACCTTGTTGGTTTAGGACGGTGTGTCGAGCGCCATTGCATGCATACCAGAAAAATTTGACACTTCTTGGTTCATGGTAGAATTACTGGACGGTACAGTACGATCTGATGGCATCCAGTTTTCGCATGATGCGCATTCAGATCCTTTGAACCTGCCCAATAGCAGCTTTCGCCAGCCAGAGGAATCATGAGCTTCTTGCGCGCAACCTATCAAAGAGGAACAACTGAGGTTGTTTACGTTCCACCGTTCGTCTTATTCTTACGTGAGATGAAGCGCACTGTCGATATTTCAGAAAGGAAACCAGTTGGGTATAGATACTGTTGTCGTGTTGAAACAAAACTTTTATACAACAAAATGCTGACCCGTTGGATCTTGAGTGTTATGAAAGCCAGAGAAATTTTTAAGGTTTTGATTGCTAACGCTTTCAGGATGGAGCTGCCGGTGATACTCGCGCAAGCGCCTACAGCGGACTTGATCACTAACGTGGGGGCCCTTTTGTGGATTTAGTAGGTGTGACGGACCGTTTAAGAACCCAAAGGTCGTTACTGTAGAACTGGTTTCAGGCATTGCCAACTTCCGTTTTGTGGCTTCTGTTTGGCTAATTACGTATCAAAAGCACAACTACTAGGTTACTTACTTCGTTATAACCCTTGGAAGCTATCGTCATTAGCTCAAATGTTAGACTATAGGCGCTATCTTATGACTTATGGACATCCCGCCTTATCATTATTCCTCTACATGAAGCATACTCAAACTGATTCGCCTCAGCGTGCACTATCTGGATATGACCATCTAAAATAAGCATGAAAATTTGTACAAATAAACCAAATAAAGTAATTTGTGATAATTATTCGGCAACCTCAGTTGCCCCATTTTTCCGTACCAATTCGCCCTTCGACAAACTCGCAAAAATTGCTCTTCAGTTAGTGCGGAAAAATTCTGAACAATTTGCACATGGTCTGATTTACGGGCTGTATCGACCGATAGTGCGCCAGTTAACTTCACCAATTTACACCACCTCTGTAAACCCGACTTACCTATTCGAATGATATACAACATTTGGTATTTATAATATAAACGACCGATGTTAACGAATGCGGTCATATTTGACCGTAATGTTTCTAGCTGTATTGATTTCTTTCTGGGTGGTTTGAAAACTAGAAAAATGGGGAATTAGGCTTTCAACGAACACCACCATCCAGCTCTCGGTTGAAAAGTAGCCTGAACTCAAAATTATGCATGATGGCGGCACGAAATAAACTATATTGACGACGGTAAAAAAAAGCCTATCAACTGAACTACAAACGGTGTGTATGTCCAACCTAGTGAATTCGGATAGTGGTGTTTAAACTTCTACATCACAAAGAAAAATGGACTATTTTGCTTGAAATGAGTGTTAAACATCACACGTTCTGACTATTTTACACATTTGATGTGTAAGCACGGGAGAAAAATGAAAAAGTGAGAAATCTTCCACTGGACGACGCACCGGCAAAAGGGTTTTAGTCAGGCAAAAATATCTCCAAGATAGGTAGGAAGGTCTGTATGGAAATACGTGTAAAACTGTCAACTAAGAATGGAACAGTAGTGCTCAGTGCTCATCAATGTGCAGTTAGCGCCAGCACAGCCCAGACCAGGATATCAGGCAAAGGTGTGCAGGGTAAAATGTGAAAGTCATCGATGAGTAGGATCACTAAACGCTATGTATCGCGCCTAAAGGTGTGGTAAGCACGTAGAGAACCGAAAATGGTGAACAAACACAAGTTGCTGACTATGACTTCAGAAAGCACCAGTTCAACAACGACTTTGGTGGATTGGGGAAAGTAGACAACTTGACATGAGATGATCATCGGTTCGTGAACCAAGAAATCAACATGACAACCGATGACACGCATAGCTGAGCTTATGGCGAGGGAGCAACCGCCAGCATCGTACTTCTGCTTCTCGCAGTCCACGCCCATCTGAGACTATGCTTACGTCCATCACCATCTTACGGTGTTCTCGAACAGCGGAAAGTCAGGTTCGATGAGGGATGTTGAACCAGGTGCTCCCAAATTCTCGGAAACTGAGTATTCCAGACAGCGGAAATGTTTCCGAATTCCCTTGAACTGGATTATGACAAGCATCATGCGCGATTTAACCAAAATGCAGAACGTGAGCAAAAATCTCCTGTTGACCACAGTTTCCACGACAGTAGATCGTCTAGTCACCATTACAAAACCGGGCTTTTCTAACTTCTGTCCTCAGCAGTTTGCACCAGAGGTAGATACCGTGGACAAATGCCAGAGGAAACACCCGTTCTGGTAACAGAAGGTATCAATTCAACACAGGCGAGCTGACCGATTCTCGCAGTCCGCGACCATCAACGCTGTTGATATTCACTCACTTACCTCGGACCTGGATCGGGAAGCTGAGATCCGGAACAACCTTCCCAAATGAATGATCATTGACCACGTGGCATAGTAATCGGCGCTGTGTAACAAACAGCTTTTTCATGCTCATATTCCACTATATCAGGATGGTTTAATTGAGGCTTGGGATACTGAGTCTTCTGCGTTGTTCGCCGGCGTGGATTTGGCTGACTGAGATGTCAAACAGTAGATTCAGACAGTGACGAATAGACTGCCCAATATATTTATCCAACCTTTTAAGAGTATTGCCCTAGACTTGGCGGAGCACAAGCGAATGCGTCAGCCTCGGTACTAGGTATTTCCTTGCGATCTTCTTTCACAAACGCGACTTCAATGAGGCTTGCGTCATCCAACATCCTGAGCAGCTAGCTGCTTTTGTGATCGCATCCTCATTTCCGCATAAATATATCGCGGAATCTGTTAGGCCCAGGTGAGTCATGAGTTCCTCTTGAATATTGCTGTTGAGGCTTATGTTGGCTCGTGAAACACTGACTCGAGAACAGCAAGCGGGATTCCGGCCTGGTAGGGGTTGTGTTGACCAAATCTTCACACTTCGTCAGGCGCTAGAACAGCGCCATTGATATAAGCGACCCATAATTTTAGTGTTCCTGGATTTCCAAGGCGCATTTGACTCGGTTGAACGGCCTATTCTGCTTGACACGCTTGTCCACCAAGGAATGCCCCGGAAGCTCGCGAACATAATAAGCCCTTTGTGTTTGTATACGGCGAGCCCTCCAAAAGCTTACGTACACAAAGTGGTGTCCGTCAGGGATGCCCACTCTCACCATTCCTTTTCAACTTTGTGATTAATGAAATCATAGGACGAACGTTGGAAGGTCTTCAAAACCCCGGTGTTCAAATAGACTGTGATGAAAACCTCGTCTATCTGGAATATGCAGACGATATCTTTCCGGTCTTCGGAGAAGAGCAGAAGGCGCAAGTGTTTTTGGATGAGCTGATCAAAGTCATCCCGTCCTTTGATGTGCACTTTGCACCCACAAAGCGTAAGGTCATGCTCCTGGAAATACAGTCACTAAACACGTCACTTACAATCCAAGGAAAGACACTGGAACTCGTGGAGCGTTTTACGTACCTTGGAAGTTGTATTAGTTCTGAGTATAGTGTGAGAGATGAGGTCCATGCTCGAATCTGCAAGGCCTGGGTCGAGGTTGCTAATTTGAAACACCTATGGCATCAAAGTGTTTTATCTCCGAATCTCAAGGGATGTGTGTATCAAGCTACAGTGCAGGCTGTTTTGTTTTATGGCTGTGAGATTTGGCCTGTTCGAGCAGCGGAACTGAGAAGTCTTCAGATGTTTGATAATCGTTGTCTCAGGACCATAGCTCGTATGGGTTGGTGTCGGCGTATCCGTAACGAGGCAATTAGAAAATGAGTTTTCGGTTGTGCAACGGGTATTTCCATTGAAGAATGTGTCCACCACCTGAAGCTGCGTTGGTTAGGCCACGTATTACGTGTGCTTAACCATCGTTTGCCGAAGAGAGTGTTGTTTTCCATGCCCAATTCAGAGTGGCGGATGAAGACAGGTGGCCGACCCTTGATCTAGCAAAGGGGTATGAAGGATATTACGAAAACCTTTGGGTGCTGTCGGTGCTACTCGCCTTTCAGGAGGAGGACCGCATGATCCCCACTGCGCCTGGTTGGAAACACCGCAAGATATGGCTGCCAACCGATGTCAGTAGGGTTCTTTTTGTCAGTTTCTATTCAGACTGCCTGAATGTGTGTCTGTAAAGCGGAATGATTGTAGGAAGCTAGCAGTAAGTCCCTTCCCCGTCTACCCTTATTCTTTCTTCACAATAAGGCTTTCAAATAAATCATGGTTTTACGGCAGTGAAGCAATGGTGTTGAAGACTGATGTCCTGCTGTCGATGGTGATGATGATGATGACTTGGATGTTGGCCAAAAATAGATCCGGAGGCGGCCTGCGTGCTGCATAATTGGTTGGGGGTACCCGAATACGGATGATTCAATCTAACTTCAAATGTATCTTCTGCACACAAATGACTGATTTATTCCACACCGTTTAATGTCTGAATAGCCTTCGAGCGAATTACTGGAGACAGCTGAGACAACATACCAAGTGCACACCCAGCTCACACATCCAGCTTACCTTTGTTACGATAGTCCGAAAGCCGGGCACGCACATCACTGTCAGAGAAAGAGAAATACACTTTCCTCTATTTCTAGACAGGAATTACGGACACCTAATCAGGAACACATCCAAGCGCGCTGGCAAAAAATAGGAACCTCATATTTTACCACAAATTCTTTGGATGTCTAATTCTATGCTTTAAGACCAATCTAGCTCAAAATAACAACATAAAGGTCAAGGGACAGTTATGACACAATAACTAGTACAGTCACACGCAGTATATCATAAACCAACTATCTGAAGGTCCATAATCATGCGGATTTTTGCAAGCCTATCCTAATGTCATGTTTGATCATCGCGCTTAAAACTACTAAGCCCTTCACATTTTCCCCTAAATTCTTTGACCATCAACTCCTGTGTCTTATGTCCAAGAAGAGAGAATCAATTAAATAAGCCTTTCAATTGTCCTGATCAACAATCTGGAAGCTTGTGTGGTCCAGTGGCTACTTTACTATTGGAGTTAAAGTTAACGGGACTGTTTTATCAATGAAAAAAACAGACTCCACATTATCTCCACAGACCAGAATGACTCCAGTGAAGGCACGTTCACGTTCTCACTAGTAAGGTGATTCAACTGAGGTTAGGCATGCATGCTCAGTGTTTCCTTTTCGTCCAGCACGGATGTATGCCTTTCGCTGGTATGGACGTGCATTCGTTGCCATTGTGAGTACAGATCAGCAAAATATTCATCCACAGTTGAAGTCTGTTTTTTTGTTTAACAATATATGTCACTGTCTGATCCAGAAGCACGTGCATCCTTGTCTTTGTCTGCCTAAGACAACCGCCTACCAAACAATCCCAACTCGTAATCGGCGCTTGAGTGCTGTTCTACCGTAGTAAGATAAACAACAAAAAGTCACCAGCTACTCGAGATTGGTTTCTAGCGCATCATTTAAACCCGTTGAAAAAACAGCATACCCTTAGAGAACCGTCGATCCGTTTGAGTTTGAGCACATGTTAAGAGGTAGTTCTGAAGAGTATTGGACCTTCAATCTTCAGTATAGGTATCTTTTCCTCTAAGCCCCATTTATCGCCTGAGATCACCGTGGGAAAAAGGGCTGGTGACGTTGGGGCAATTTACTTGCGGCAGAATTACATCAGAAGTTAGCTCTTATCCTGTTGCGGTTGTTGTTTTTTAGTCTCTCAACATGAGCCGTTTTTTGTTCAGATGATGCAAACTTCGCTCGTGGGAATTCCATCATATACTAAACACCGCTGGACATAGGATTCTACTATCTTCTTGGAAACGTTTCCCACTGTTGGGTCATTTCCTTGTAGATTGTATTTGGGAGGGCCTATCGTGAAACAGCTTTACTCTGAGCTCAATCCTGTCAGTGACTGATCCGCTCCAGATACTTCTATCTCCACGAGACTTACATATAGGTAATCGACATAGCTGTGTGATGCGAACAATCACGTGACCTACGCCATCTAGGTGCACCGATAAACTTTGATCTTCCTATCAACTATAATATTATGCTCTCAGTACTCTTCCTTTAACGTTCGTTGCACCACTAATAACATTCCAACAAGACCAGGCTAATTCTATCGTTGTGGAGGTGGACCTATTTAGAATGCGACTTCCACACTGCCTCCCCACAAGTTTATAGAGCGATCTTCGTATAAGAAGAAGGATCGTTTTGTCCTGATTTGTTCACTACTGAATGTCGTTTAAAGAGGATACATCCTATGGGAGATCGGTCAACTGAAAGTGAGCTTTTAAAAACAGTATCTATGATGGACATTTTTCACCACTCGGACTCTTCAAATGTGGTGCAAGCACACTTGAGCCCTATGTATTTACTTGCCAGGTAAACCGCTACAACAAAATTTTCATGGCTGCGGACTGTCTCAACAATAACCATTAAATCGTCTGGTTTCACCTGGCAGTGCCAATGCACGCAGGACAGAGCCGCATCGGTAGTACCACCCACCTACCCTGGCTTGGCAACCTCAGTAGATGAAATACCTGCTCCCACTATCTTGTTCCGTTTATCTTAGCTCTGTTCACCCGCCGAGCGATCACCAAAAAGCTGACAAACAACCACTTCTCAACCGGCGGTGTTTGTGTGTTTTCTACTCACCAATGTTTTCTTAATGCCAAGTACACCTGTCACGACAGCGGTATTGGTGAAATCTCTGAAATTGGTTTGCTACAAAATTTCAAAAAGCATTCGACTGGATTGTGGATGTCATTAATGACCGTAACCACAGTAATAAGGAACGCTAAAAGATGTGGGTAATTGGACCAAAAGATGACTAAACCTTTCAATGTAAATAAATGTAGCCAGTGATATTCGTTCCCTCTTGGTGGATGGGACCAGAAATTGAAAAGATCCACACAACCTTGATACAGTATTCAGCCGAACAGAGAATAGGGCATAATGCACTATTCATAAGGTTGCTGAAAATTCTTCGACAACCCACGACCGGTTTCGCCCTTCTTGAGGCTCATCAGGTAGGCACAGTCCCCGAGATTCCATCAACCATATGTTCTACTTGAACCCCAGTTGGACCGATTTCGATAAATAGACTCATTTGCAAATCAATTTGGTTTTGCGAGAGACTCATCTGGAACCCAGCTGGATCTCCCGTTTGTGAGTAGTGCATTACGTATATACATGTATCGCGATATCTCGAATATTGTAGCAACTGGAACACGAGGCGGTCTGATGCAGCTCATTCAGGTCCCTGGAAATATCACAAACGGGAGATTCAGCTGGGTTCTAGGTGAGTCACTCGCAAGACCAAATTGATTTGCAAATGAGTGTATTTAGCGAGAGGATAGGGCAATTAAATCCTGAAGTCATTTCAGGTTTTATTTGTTACCAGGATCCATCGTCATCTGTGGGGGAAATTGCCCGCGCAAAAGCACTATGTTGGACGACCTCCTGGATATTCTTTCTCAGGAACTTTCTTAATTGAAGAAGTCCAGACACTTGTGCGATGAGATGATGAAAGTATTCACGCGAAGCATGTGACGAAGAAAAATCACGTGCAAAATCACATACTGACGGTGAGAAAACATGTTCCTGGACAAGCTAATGTCTTTCGCTTAAAAAATAGATTATTCAACAGAATTCAGCCATCTTCTTCTTCGCCTACATTACATTACACTCCTGACTGTCATTATGGAATGTCTTTGGACAAAAGGGTCTTTACACTGTAACTAATAACTACGCTATTCGCTGGCCGTTATTTGCTCCATCCTTTGAGATTGGACCCACACCACCTTCACTGTAACCGTTTTCGCACTCTGACGCCATTGATATGATTGAGCTACGATACACTGAAACTACTAAACTATAGAGAAATGAAACATTCCCACTGGGTAGTACAAGGCATTCTCAGTTATCCGTGAATACGGTTGCAAGGTTAAAGGAGTGCGAATTCCATGCACATCCGTAAATGCAAAATTAAATAAAATGGCAAAACTTGTCTCGGGTTGTACTGTCACAGTGCCACCTGGTAAAGGATGGTCCAGCTATTATTGCGCTCACTTGGTGGGACAGTCGTGAATTCCACGGTTAAAATCATTTACAGCGAAGCCCCATCTTTGGTGCACTAACCGCAAACGGCCGCTTCCATGGTGTTTAACTACAAAGTATTGCTGCATCATATGATTATGTGTGTGATTCCAGAATCAAGCAGTTCTTGGTCATCTGGTCACAAGACTTTGTTCCCTCAATCCAAAAAGAATACGTACGGGTGCTCCGTTTGGTGTGCCCCGAAGATGGAAGCCTAACGGTAGTCAGCCATGTTTCTGCCTATGGAAATTCGTTCCGTCATTGATTTTAAAGTTGATCGTTGTGTACAAAAGGTATGCAATCTCACTTGCTTTTATTTTAGCACATCGGTTCATCACGTTTTTTCACCGTCCTTGCTCAACGCCTGTACTGTTCACTTTACGTGCACTGTATGAACATCAGTGGGTGGCATACAACCCTCGCTCCCGTATGGATGAGTACCACCGCCCTGGCCAATAGAAGTCCTCAGTGTTTCGGTATTCAAAGGTTTTGATTTGAAAGACCGGGTTGTCCATCGGTATTCATTGATAGCTGATTTAATTGCACTGTATGATAAGTCTTGTCCTGCGTTGGGCTTACATTGTACTGCATTTTGTTGCAACTTGGGATATCTTACTATATTGGGCAATACTGTTTACTGTTCTCGTCTGTGAATTTGATTTTATTACCATGACCTTTTACATGTCCCATTCATACCCGCTAATTACCCGCCTTAGCATTCTTGAAACTCTGGTGTGTTGAGCCCACAACAATGACTATGTGACCATCGTTTTATGGATCGAACTTGATGATGACGTATAGTAGCTAACCGTAGGTATGTCCTGGGTGGGTCTCATCAGTGATGCGAGCAACCTAAACACTTTTCACGCACACTGTCCTCAGTTGTCTGAACTTGATCATTTTTAGTCATCAGCTGGGTAAATTAGTGGCTCCGGATCCGTCCGCCTGTCCATTCCCCCATCCTACTATCTCGGGTTTGCACCTGGTACATGGAATTCAGATGAATGCATATTCGGCCTAGACCAAATCGCAGGTAGAATTACCCACTAAATGCGATTGGGGTCGTTCGATTTGATAGGCCAATTCGGAAACAAAGGCTTACCGACCATAACTTCATATTTATTGATTCGGAACGTTAGGTAGTTCCGCGAGTTGTGTAGTTCGGGTGAACTAGCTGCTGCCAGGATTTTACTTTTCTTTGGCCAACTTCTAAACGGCTGCGTGAATCCCTATGGCCGATTTTAACAAAAAAACCTGATAAACATTGCTTTTGAACGGACAAAATGCCAGTCGCTCTAGTCCCAGCCTTGTGAACTATTTCGTACCGACCTCATACTTTGTGAATTGATTTAACCATTACGAAGAAACCGCGGATGCATTTTGTAATGTACGGCGTTCCAAATGAACGATGTTCAATAATTCTATTTATGCAATCCCTGTGTGTCACGAAAAAGATTCTGTAGTCTTTGACGGTTGTGCATCAAAATGGGGAACCATCAGTCTTAGAAAATACCTTCGCTCCTACCTCGGCGTCTTCATGGGGCTAGAAAATCTTAACAAATGTCAATCACTTAAACCGGTGTGAAATGAGTTTTTCCATACTAAATCGTCCACATTTGCGGTTCAGACTTTTAGTGTGCGTCAGAAAACCAGTGAGTTTGTAGGATGGAGACACATGGTAGATTTTGATCGAAGAGGACTGATATCCACATATCTTTACCGGTGTTTCGCTGTTTGATTGAACCTGAAGTCTAACGGGGGTGTTCGGAATGACGAAGCTAGACCACGTACCACGCTCAATCGCATCAGGTCTGTAATAGCAAGCAGACTGGGAATGCATCGCTTAAAATTGCTCTATCGACAGTGAATAAATCGGTATGTACCAGGCTCCAAAGGTCACATCTTCATCAGGTGCGCATTTGAAGGCATTGTTAGGGCAAGCCAAATTCGTTAGTGAGCAGTAGCTTGAAACTCTCTTTTTTTGACAATCACTCCGTTATTGTGCTGGCCCTTTGAGGTTTCTGGGCCTTGGTTTTTTGTTGGTGGCTGTTGTACTAGTGCTAGCCTCTTCTCAGTTGCATGCATGAGACGGTATCGTTGCCACGCCTTTGGAATCTTAGACAGAGCGGTTTCCAAGACGTGCTGGTGCAGAATGCAATGATGGTGGATGCATACCTGCTTCACTCTGGACCCAAGTGATTCGGTACAACAACTGAAGTAGCCAAATAACCAATAATGGGTGCGAAACCTACGCCTAATAGAATCGGGCAACAAAACCCAAAAAACAGCAGAATCTAACTGACGACCCGGATACCGCAGGGCACTCCTTTGGGGTGGCGTTTCTCTTCCTAGGCTTTGCAGTTGAAAGCAGTAACCCAACCAGCACAAATGCATCACTCCAGCGAACCTGACTTTAACTTGTACATTGTCTGCTTCTGGACCTTAACTGTTAGGTAAACGGGTGAATTCGATCAACCTTTGTGAATCTAAATGGACAGAAATGGATAGAAAACTGTGGTGCGGAGATTATTCCACATAATCTCGCCAAGATGTCCCTGATGGATATAATCAGTCACTCCACGGATGTCGTTTTCACTTCCGTTTTGAGTTGTAGACACCTTGCTTTGGTCACTTTCCCAAGAATCATAGGGCCCCTTGTACTAGGTCTGTTCCCACTCTGTTTCCTTCTAACCGGATATTCTTTCCTCACTATTGTACGAAAGTGAGGCACCCTTTATACTATTGGTGTGTTGATATCGAAGAGGATTCTAGTGACGTTCAGTGAAAAATCAACGAATGGTGGGCAAACGCTCTACAATAACCAAGTATGGTATGGTTTTCGATGTACGAACAGGAACCTGGAGAATAAGCAGTCGAAAGTAAGGATTTTGAAAGGAGATTTTACTTTTGATGTAGTTGTAAGTCTAAAACTTATCGAGTCGTAATGATAGACTGCTGAATAAAATCTGAACTGCTTCATCAAGTTTGGGAGGTTTTGAGCAGTCTATGGGCTGTTGGTGCCTTGGCTTGTGTCTCAGACTTTCCCAATTGTCGTCCGTTACTTCAACCAGGTATTTCTGTTGTAGTTTTATATAAATCATGGGGTCTATGACCTTCCTTCGGAGGGTAAAATTGCTCCCTGAATAACGAATTGTAGGCTTTGTAGACAAGTGGATATCGGCTTCTTTAAAGCCAGACAGTCCAACCGAAGTCTGGTGGGAAGTGGTTTCTGCGGACTCTCCTGTGAGGTGACCTAACTTTGGGCATCTCTCGCTTAAAGTGGGTTGCCTCAGGTACCTTCTCCGTAAGCCCGAACCATGCACGTGTCGCTCGTTCTCTGGTGAACCGTTTCATGCTTTCAGGCAGCTGTCTTCGTTTGATTTCCGTTTTGAGTACGAATACCGATTCCTGTAGCTAGTGTGTCCGTTGAGACAAATGTGGTGGGACTTTCGGATGGATAAATTACATGCTTTCATTTCACCAATGGCGTACCAACCCCTAATATCTCCGATGGATACAGGACCCACAGGATTAGTTTGCACAGGGATTCAGATAAAATGGAGACAAACTTCATGAGGGGAATGTAGTAGGAACGAAGAGTGATACAATTTTGTACTGCACCTACAGCTTGTGACACTGAGACTGACGTGATGCCACTCGTGTCAGAGACGTTCATTCTCATACCTTCTACCGAAACAAGGTGACTGAAAATACCAGTCACGGAGATTTTAAGAACGCATGACAAGGCATCCGGACGTAAGTCCGGTTCATTAGGCAGCATACTAGGGTCTTATATGGAACCGAACACACGACGGTGATTTATAAAATATACCTTAGTGAATAGACATGATTTGTGGAGAAAGCAATCCGTTCATGACTGTGTTCTGGTCACGCTTATCAGCTACCAACATAAGGTTATTGGGTAGATTGGCAGCAGTTGGCACTGTACCCTCACCTCCTGGATTTGTGGTATTCAGGCTTCCGAGTTGGAAATTGTTGGTAACTTACGCGATGTGACGAAGAAAGATGCCGAAAGCAGAGTAAACTGGGCGGTGCTGTGATGCAGTGTGCCTAACTTCCAGACTTCCACAGTGGACAGCACAAATTCAGACAGCTAACTTTGCTCCCGAAACTTCATTCTGGCAAGCACAGTTGCAGCAGCTATCCCAAGTGGGCTCACAGGATCTCTCGGACACAAGGCACTATGTATAAGATACCAATCATTAGTCGTTTTGTTTAGAACACACCTGATTTTCTTCTGAGAATTGGTGACATGATCACAGGGCCGGACACCTAGAATAAGGCGCGTGATAAGACTTCTATCTCGGTTGAAAATACCGGCAGTGAGCAGTGAAGAAACTGGGTGGATCGTCCTAAGGACAGCCGTAGGTAACGTGTACACCATTAAGGGTGACTGTACAATGCTAATCCAACAAGTCGAATAATTTTTAGTCGTCATCTCGCAACGTACAACTTTGCGAGTGTTTCTGTGATGAATTCACATTCACTGGTTTCACTCTCTTAGTCGCTTAGTTTTGGTTTCAGGCATTTTCATTCGAGGCCATTGTGATTAAAAAGATGTGTCTACTTCACATCTGTCAGTACGCGATGCGCTATCGGATGCCATCGGTGCGCCATGCTCATCTGACGCACTGCGTAGCCAGTTCGAGCACCTTTTGCTTGTCTACGCCTTCAGTATACTGGTGTTGCGCACACCTGTACGTGAATCCATAGGAATGTCCAGGTTAACGTAACTACACCAGTGCGGCACAGCCAGCTGGAACTTAACAGAGTGGCGGTAAATGTTATCTTGATTGCCATTTGCAGGCCTGAGGAGTGCTTAGCAGTTTCGCTCAATGCTTTGAGGGCAATTGATGAGATATGAAGCGAACGTTTGATGTCTTTGCTTATCACACTCCTGCAGTCACGATAGTGGGTGAATCACTGAAAATGGATGACTTCTGGGACGGTGTCCTTTACCAGATGAAATACTTTATCTGGCAATCGGCTATCGAATTCAAGTGGGGATGGTGCATGGGATGTAGTTATAACGACAATGAGGGTGTGTGTCAGTTCATTGCGATTATTGATGGTATGTGGTTTGTAATGGACAGGTTCGATCGAAAACATTGCTATGAAATATCGACTAGCAGCACTGACAGTCTATAAAACACTGGCCACACGATCGTATGAAGAATTTTGTTGCGTTTGAAATTCCTCAAGAGGTGAATTAGAAATTCGGAAGGGATACATCAAAAACTGGCCAGCAACACAACAGCTCTGAAAATCTGCAGAGCAAAGTCGAATTGGGAGTTTTGCCCACCTGTGTCGACTGCAGCAATTTCAGTGAGGCCGTTTGGACAGCTGACCGACTTTCGCACATTGATTAAGACCACGGGACCTCACTTTCCATGCTGATTCCCTCACGATTCTGGACTACATCTGGAAAAAAGATGAGTTAAATAGGTTCGTTTAAGACATGATGGGACTTGCATAAATACACTGGAAATCGCGTCACAGTACCAATTTGGTTGCTGGTATTGACATCAAGACTCACAGAACATTTTTGATAAAGTGACCTGTAAGTATGACCTCATTATTACCCTTTCTCGTTTTATTATCCTAGCACTTGAGGCAATATCAATTGAATTGACAGCTGAAGGGGTAATGAGCAGCAGGAGCAAACAGACTGTGATCTGGTGATTTGTCATAAAGCTTTGAAACGGCCAGGAAACTGCGCAGAATTTCAAGAAACCAGCAAAGAAGTGAGGAATTATCACTTACTTCTTGGCTTACTGAATAGTGCAGAGTGGTGACAAGGGATTCAAAGCAAAGGACTGCAATTTGAACGTCTTATCATTTGATCGCGACAGAAAATCCAGAAGCACCAACGTGCCGTTTTCTAAAACGGTTTCTATTAAGTGTGGAAATCATACTCTTCGCATCGCGGAAGACAAGTTATATTGTAAAATTTAGGGATTCCAAATCGAAATAGCTTGTGAAATTCTCCAGTTCACTATTTTCATGTTTCAGAAATCTAGACAGAGTGCAATGCAGCTGTTTTATGTGACGTACGAGAGCTTCCACAAAGTGAGCAGGGGACGTCTTTTTCGCATTTTTTCTGTTGTTGCATATTTTGCATTTAGAAAAAATGAAATTGATTGGCAACACTCTGACATTGTAGGATGTGAATTTTCCTCGTTAATCCTGAGCGGGGTGGTGTGCAGATTATTCCCACGACTGTGGTCTTACATACTAACTGGCTTATTGCGTGTGTTCGGTACTGCCTTCGCTAACTGACTCACTGAAAACGAAAAAACAACGGCTGATATGGTGACTGTAACTTCACGTCAGTATAATGTTGAACAAGGTCATTGTGGGCTGCTCACTCCATAAGCGATCCCCTGAATGATTAGTCCAAGAATTGCGGTGAGCTTGTTGTAGTACAAAGAAGGTGAACTAGACAGATTCTCGACGTTTGCAACAACGTGAAATTGCATCAACAACAAACAGAATGAACGAATAACTAAAAGACTGTCTGGGTAACAGTGAGCTGAATACTGGTAATCTGTTGGAGATGATAAATGTAGGCGCACCTATACTTCTTACATGAGAAGTGGCTCTCGCAGATTGCCCCTACAAAAGGTTCGATAATGGTGATTGCGTGAAATCGAATAAAAATTAATGTAACTGGAGTCGTTAATGTGTGTGACATATTTATGTCAATGAATAGTCTGGTAGTCAGCGTGAAGATGTACCGACTGGAAAAACAGAAGAGAGTAAAGGAGAAAATTTTGCGAACACGCGTCTTGAGTTTATTTCACTGCAGTCATTCAATCATGAGACGTCTTCAAGTTTGGATCACTTCGGAAACCAAGTCATAGACGATGGAGATAGGTTAACTGCTATAAAATCCAAATGACTTGTTTCAGTTCCGGTGCGTCCACTAGCACTAATCCACTATGCACTGATTATGTCAACTTGACTGGTTGGCAAAAGATTGCAACCGCATTACAACCTCAGAGAACCGAACAACGGAGGTCTACTCAACCTGTGCTACTGGCATCTTACTCAATAGAAAATCTTCGTGGCTGCAGCTATGGCACTATTGATGTATTGATGTCCATATTGGTGGTGATAATGTGTAGCTAATCACGTGCCTGCCTATAGCAAGTTCTTGACACTTATTCTACCAAGTTTTGTAGCGTGTACATACGGGTCTGAATTGATTGCCTGTCGTGATCAGTGTGGTCAGAAGAGTTGTATTATCAATGGAATAATTTGTACACCCTGTATCAATAAAATAGCTTGTCTTTAATCTAGTTCAACCGCTCACTTAACCTGAAACTGGTTTTCTACACTCTCTGTAGTTCAACAGTACTTCACTGCCGATTAAAGCCACTCTCAATAGGTGGTGCTAATGAATCAATAAATATAACCCCAAATTACCAAACAACTGATCACTGGTTGAATGCACTAAAATATAACTACTTGATGAAATTGTCGTAGCAAACCTAATATGTTTCCATCTCATCTCACGAACTGGTTGATTTCGTCTTGTGCGAAATATGAATATGAGCTTGAAAACATCATAAACGAGGGATTCAGCTGGGTTCCAGGTGAGTCTCCCTTCAAAATCACATCGATATGCAAATGAGTGCATTTGTCAAGATAAATGTGAGCTGTTACCTAGCACTAGACAGTTGAATGTGTTGGTGAAGCCGGTAGCAACCGCTGGTCTCGACCATGGTGCACTTGAATTCATACGTAACATACCTAGCATTTCTTGCTCAACACAAGTTTCCATTTCAAAATGTTCTCATGAAAAACACTTTTTCAACCTAATCTTTACATGAACAAGCTCTATTTTAAGGTGATATGAGCTGTTTTCAGAAGTTTCACTTAACAGCGTAAATAATTCTTAGCCATGTATAGGGTTTTTGTGTTCACTTCTTTTGATCCATTCACCTTAGTCGTAATCATGTTAGGCCATCCTTGCTTGGACCCAACGATTGGAGTTCCAAGAGGATCCTGACAGCACCGACTAGTATATTCAATAAAGATCGAAGTGAAGCCATAAGTGCTTCAAAGCGCCTTCCGTAAACCGACCTATCCTGCAGGCACGAGATTTCAACCTCGTAGTTGCAAATTCTCTCCGCAGTGCTATACTTGATGTGAATGGAAAAAAAGTAAGCTGTGGCTTTCAATCAACTGGGAAAAGTTTGTAACCGATTTAGGAGCCATCGTTTCAGAGGGGCTTGGTCAGCAATCGATAGTTTTCAACTGGACAACGTTCCGCTTTTGACACAAAAACTCCATCATGCCATGTGAGCAGGTCACCAAGTTTTAAGGCAAACAGAGGACCAATCAGTGAGACCTCTTCAGATTAGCACACTGGATCAGCGCTGAATGTCGACTAAAGGGCATGGTCGGTTAGTGTGGTTGCCCAAATCTTGTGGTTGATGGGTCGACGGAGTTTCACATTATCTTTGATCAGGTTTGTTTCCCTTATCTTAAACTTCAAGGTGCATCAACTGATGATTTACCTCGGATGCCACTGGTGGATTTCGTTGGTCTGTGTGGGCTTGTGAGTGCTACGACAATTTAGTTGGGGGGGAGGTGGATGAGATTAAGTCCAATTCAGATCTAACCTACTTGTGTTCATGAACCCTCTTTCTGATAACCGCACACCAACACGTGTCAACTCGGCTGATCCAAAACCGTTCTCCACGCGCTTGCCAGTTCGGCGCTTTTTATTCTATTTACATTGGGATGCTTGGCGACCCCAGCCACCATTCTCTGTGGTGTGGACCGTAGTCCTCGCCTCAAAACCTGAACATTTTCAAAATCTATTTTGTGGCCCGTGTCCACTGCTTGTTCCCCCATTATCGAGTCTTTCAGTAACGACCGATATTCATCTGCCTTTTTTGGCGGTCTGGTACTTTTTCTCCTGTGCTTTCGATTCTGGTGTGAAGTTCCCTGTCTGTCATGTAAATCTCAATGCAGTCATTACACTTAACTTTGTAGACGCAGTTCCTGGTTCTGTTCCGCAAGAGACGATCTTTCAATTTCACCAGTGCAGAGCGCAGAGTGTTTCGAAATACACTCAGTTGCAAACCAAAATGGTTTTTCGGAAGACTCCCTGGAACTCTGCTGAATCTCTCGTTTATGATGTTTTAAGCAGTGTTTCCCTTCTGAAAAGCCATTTTTATGTCAGCCCTGCTTAAAATCCTTTGAATGACTTCCAATGTCCTAGGCTTTGATTTTACTTGGAACAAAGTTCGATAATCAGTACAAATGAACCTGGTGTTTTTTGCATAACTCGTTTTGCAGCCCAATAGGTAACACCGTTTTTCTCAATCACACGGCATATACGGTGGAAGAACAGATGAAAACTGTCCGATAAGTTTGATGTAAGCACTCGTTCGGCAATAGTCTAGGTGACTAGTTATTCGTCTTTTGTTTCTATTGGGTGACCTCTCTCAGAAACAAGCAGCATAGCGATAATGGCTTGATTTCTGTTGTTGTCATCAGGGCAGGATATCACAAATTTATACGAGAATGTACATAGGTCACGTGACTTCTGTGATGGGTACATGTTTTCAGTGCAGCTGTTAAATAGAACTTGATTGGGTCATATCCTGGGAATACCTCAAAGACAGCGTGTTCATTCAGTTTCACATTCCATGGGAGAAGACCGATAATATCTCAGAATCGTAGTCTCTCTGTTAGATTGCTTGCTTGAATTGGATTTCTATTTGTTAGTTTATACCATTGATTGAAAATCACTCTCAAGAAGTTTCAAAGCAAAAAGTGCGTCCAATAAGGTGACCTTAGCAGGATAATAGGAAATCATGTTAGCAAATATTTAAAAAAGATTACCTAAGGATACTGACGTTCTGCACCTTAATATGTCTCTTGAAAGGCCTCCTACAGAGGAAACATTCATGGACTGGATAATCAGCGCATCCGGTGACTGCTGTTTGGATGTTGTGCTGGGTGGTAACAACCACAATTTGATTTGACGCAAGTTAACTTGCAAGCGAGCCACGGTGTTATCAAGAGAAATAACGATCTTCAACCTTTTTTTGAATGTATCATGATTTAGTCGACAAAGCCAAGTCCAAAATTTATCTTCGATCATTCATGAATTTCGATTTCCTTCGCATTGCACGTCCATTTGACCCGCGTTAGGATTTGTGGAACATCCTGGTTATTTTGACAAATACACTCATTTGTATAATTATTTGGTTTTGACGGGGAACTCACCTGAACCTCTTGTTTATGATATTCTTCAAGTAGAACATAAGGTTCATGGAAAATCCTACCTGATTAGCCCCAAGAAGAGCAAAACAGGTAGTTGGCTGCCGAACAGTTTTCACAACCTTGTGAGTAGATTCCTTTGTGAAAATATCCTGGCCGTTTGCTCTTCCCATCACCAAGAGCAATAATTTTTCTCCAGTAGCAGTGGATGCCTACAATACGATTGATCGACATTTGGGTTTTTCTATTCGCTGTACCAACGAGGCACCCAATGGATAGCTCCGATACGAATACGAGTTTCGTCGAGATTGTTGAGATCTTTTGTTCCCTGGCCTCTACACAATTTCGACAGGTGTACCAGTCGTTTAACTACAATCCTCTAGCTCAGAGCATAGGCACTCATGCCAAGATGTTTCTCAGCGTCCAGTCATTGTTTAACTTGCTTGAAATTCTGTACACTTACTTTGTGCAGTATTTTGCATCTTTTGTGTGCAACATTGACCTTTGACATTAATGCCCTCAAATCCCTCTTTCTGACGTTTAGATTCTTTCCGGGGTCAGAAACTCCTGAGTTTCATTGTTTAAACACTTGTTCATCCTTTGGACAACACCTTACACCTCGGTTAGCTTATTGCAAAGCTGCTTAAGACAGTTGATTTTCTTTTGTCTTCCGATTCAATCACAATTAGTTTATTTGTTATATGAATAAATTACTTCTGGTTCCTTTGTCATTGTAGTCACTAGGTAGACCTCAGAAAAGTGGATAGAGTTACACTCACTCATGATGGACGAGGCTCCGAAGGTCATCGAGGAAATCGCCCAAAGGCATTGACACATGCGATTAAGGACGTACACCAATTTTTGTCGTCACCGTCACTTGGGGTATACTGTGACGCCTTAAAGACGCTTAACTTACAAAGGCAAACGCAGCTGGCTCTGCACAATGACTATTACTCCATAGGCATAACGTGCATCCATGCCTTCCTTCAACCGCATTCATTGGTGTGTATGACATTCAAGGGAGGACCGTCACGGCTAATTATACGCCCATCATTTCGCTGTCCGAGAAACCAACTTCACCATTTGTGACCTGAAGTTGGCTTGTGTAGTAAGTGCTTCTCTACTGGTGAAAAAAACTCACACTGTTCTTGGAAGCACCGCTTTTGGTGGACATCCCAATTGTCCTAATGCAAATACTTTCTGGGGCTGAGCGAATGTCTTCTCCTCTTGGAGGCACGCTGTCTTCACAAACACTTGGAGGTCGGAGGATATATTAAACCGTAGATTTACATGCCCTCAACTGATCTTTCACTGTTCATACTACTGATAAAAAACTTGTGACTGTGCACGAATATAATCTAGTGATATTCAACCAAATGACTTTTGTAAAATATTATCTGGCTCCTTTTTGCAGCGGTAGTAAATATATTCGCTCGCATCGACTGTTTCGTGTGCAGGCTGTCCTCCATTCATAGATTGTCATTGTGAACTTCTTGACACACCCATACGAGGACAAATCAATTTGTTGCCACTTAGTTCTCACTTTACTGATGAGGCGAGAGCTAGTTTGATCGATTTCGTTTTTCACTTCCCAGTGCAACGTCGGTACTCACGTGCGTTCATCAGCTTACCATGTGTCCGTACGTCGTGCGTACTTACGTACCTGCGTGCGTGCGTACAAGCGTACGTGCACGTACTAATTCATTGGCGGAACTAAACCGGGTTACACAAATTATTTCATAAGCTTGTGCCTCGCATCATCCTCAGGTAACTAGAACACATCTACTCAAATAGAATGAGCATAAGATCCGGTGGGTTCGAGATTTAGGCCATAACCAAAAGACTGAAACTTTTGCTATGAATAAACCAGGTCAGTTCAAAGACTGACTTTCTGTGGCAGTCTTCGTACAGCCTTAAGAACAACCTTCATTAGCTGGTCGAGCGTGGTGTACGAGTAATTTGGGACACGAATTCACTCACTACATGCATTCTGCAATTTCACTGCTTTTCTCGAAGCAGTATTTGTTTCAGTCCTATAATCTGCCCTCTAAGTGTAATTCTGAGACTGTTTCGGTTTTGATTAGTCGATCAGTCGATTAGTCGATATATACATATATATATATATATATATATGTATCAAACATGTTTTTTTGACTTCTGTACTCTGCTACCTCAAATGGTCACTGCATAGCTGTTCGTAGCTCCCTAATCAAGGAACTCACTTAATCATAATAATGAGAGAAGCAAGAAGGATATTCAGAGCATGCAATAGACATATTTTGACGATATAATGACAAGTTTCATTGAACTTTGGTAATGATGATATGTGTAGCGTATTAGTCAGCCATCTGAAAGCCTAACAGTGCTTTCAATGCATCGCGCTCTCGGCCCAAGGACATAAGAGTGTATCCTTTGTAACGGTTGAGAAAGAGGTGGAATATGAAAATCAGATAAGAATGTTCAATATCAGTGGTATGGGAGGATTGTTCAAAGTCCACAGAGAGCTCACTGCAGGTTTCGCCCTGTTTCAGGCTAATCAGGCAGGCCTAATCCCAGGAATCTGAGAAAATCAGTCGTTAACTTGAACAGAAACTTGGTCTCCAGGTCCAACAATTTCTTCATGCACATAAGCTTCAAAGTAAAAATTCCATCAAATTCCTCTTGAAGTAGAGGACTGTTTTTCTCAGATTCCGGGGACTAGGTCTATTGATGAGCCTGAAACAGGACCAAATCTATATTGCGGATTTTGAGCAATCGTTCCATGCTACTTGGAAAAAACTTCGTCGAATATCTTTACAACGAAACTTCAGGGCTGCACATCATGCAATGTGCTATTGATCACGAGGGACTGTATCGAGACTCGTGCTCCAGGATTTTCGATACCTTACTTACCGTTTTAGGGTGCGATTTCAGCAACACTAGTGATCAGCTGCGCCCCTGAGTTCAACAGGTCCCATTTTGACTTTTGAGGGGTAAAATCATTCTTTTGAGATTTCCGTTACATATAAACAACCTAGCGTGGATGGCAGTTTGTCTCATTTTGTACCACCGTACATGTCTACCCAACAGATGACGGTGTGTAAGCTAGACTCATCCCGCAGGTGTGTTGTAATAGCTGCGTAGCTCAGCTTGACTGAGAGATAACAACGTTCACATGGTTTGATTATTATCAGTTCTCTGTACTACCATAACTCACAAACTAGACTCTTCTGCTTGCTTTCCATTCTCAACTGCTCTTACACAGGGATACCTGTCCACCTGCGGCTCAACGCGCACTCACCAGGTCTCTCCCGGTGGTAAACTGAGACTCGTTGATGTACAGCAGAACCATGCTATGTTTGATAAACCTTATTTTGGAAAAAAGAAAAACTGTGAGGATTGTATCTATGTATTATTGACGCTCAAGCATAAAAATTTGCCGCAAAACGCTCCAATGAATGGTGGTTTCATCTCAAACCATAAGAAGAGGATGCAAGAATAACTTCAGAATTCTTTTGTGAATAGCTTGATTATGTGCGGGCTGTGAAGAAAGGCCTGTGATACTGCGTTTCTGTTGAATTTCTGTCACAGCCACCTAACAATGTCGCGCAACAGCACCACAACATTTGCTCCCGAGAAGAGCCTAAAAATAACTGTGCAGAGTTGTACAGACCAGTAGAATTTTTATCTGGCTACACTTTACCCACACACACGTGTGTGTTACAACCTTTTTGGAAGTTATTAGCAATACTCATCTCGGGAATTTCAAATAGCATTCAAACTGGTAATCCATTTAGAGATAAGGCTGGTGGATCAACTTTGTGGTCAGCTTCCCACCTGGACAGGATGTAGCATACCAACCCAAATAACTGATTCAGTGGAATTTTGTAACCCTGACCACAGAATCTTATTTGCGCCAAGATGCTGCTACATTCTGTTGAGTGAAGACCAAAAGTCAAACTTTACGTGTGGTAGCACTTTCTGATTTGGCTATTTGGGAAATACTGTAGGTTTTAGAGAGAAATCTTCCTCAGTTGCAGGGACTTCATATATAAGTAATACACATAGGTAATACAACTCGTATGAGTGGAAAAAAAGTGTTGAGATCTCACTCCCACTTCGTTCTGTTTCAAGCTCATGAGTCTGACACATTCCCCGAATTCGAATTAAACGCACTTTCTTACTGAAGGCAAAATTACGGTTTTAATGAACTATTCACTTATTTGCAACATCATATGAAGTTATCTCGAGGGTACAGTTTGACTGAAGGTCAACGTGCACTTGAGTGGTGTGTTGGTGTACAGTTCACTACTCTTTAGCACTTAGAAGGATAAACCTACCTAGACCGTTGTCTTGTCAGTATTCTTGAAGATCAAATTGAGCGATGGTCACATCGCCAGGTCCTCGTCTTCGCGGATGTCCAATTACAGGTGACACGGGACAGCGCGTCTTCTTTATCTTTGCGGTTTGAGTTGATAGCCCACTACGGCAACTCAGTGGGCTACAATTCCAGAGCCGCAGGCCAGTAAGCTGGCGGTCCAGCATGGTCGCACAGCATACGTATCCTTCAGCAGTGGATAATGTTTACGGTCGACAAGAAACTGGAGATCGTTACGAGGTGAAACCTCTTGGCCTTGACACCCGATCACTTTGCACAGCATTGTGAAGAATCTTCGTTTACCTCTTTTTTGATTTATGGTTGTCACACAGAAATGTTTTGTCGCGCGTTTACAACGAAAGTACTGTGTTTCTATTCTGGAAGGCGACGATATATATTATCTCCAGTGTAGATCCAACCACCAGTAATCTTGACAATGAATTTATTGGTAGACGTAGGTATCGTGGTTGGACGTAGATTGGGATACTACCAGGGGCCCACACCTAGACAGGAGGACCATTAGGGTCCTCAGCTTAAGTCTTTGGCTTAAAAGCCTAGCAGCAAGGCGGCGGTCTTTGGCCGGAAGGGCAAATACATTACCATTTCTACGGAACAAGTCGCCACATGTTCCAACCCCCAACCTGGAGCACCAGGAGACTGTGTTTGTCAGACCTCTAAACACTGACCGAACTGGTATGGGAGAATCTCTGAGTGTCGCGTGGACATCTCTCAGTATAGCTCGATGGGTCACTGAGGTGTTCGACAATCGTTGTCTCAGAACCATAGCTCGTGTGGGTTGGTGTCGGCGTATCCGTGACGAGACAATCAGAAAGCCAGTTTTCAGTTGTGCAACAGGTACTTCCATTGAAGAATGTGTCCAGCACCTGAAGCTGCGTTGGTTGGGACATGTGTTGCGTATGCCGAACCATCGTTTGCCGAAGAGAATGCTGTTTTCCATGCCCAACTCAGTGTGTCGGAAGCAGAGAGGTGCCAACCTTTGATATGGCAGAGGAGCATAATAAAGCGTACGAAACGTTTGGGTGCTTTCCTTGCTACTCGCGTTCCAGGATGGGGACCGCGTGATCCCCACTGTGCCTGGTTGGAGACGCTGTAAGTTATGGATGCCAACCGATGTCAGTGGGGTTCTTGTCGTCAGTTTCTATCCAAATTACCTGAAAGAGTGTCTGGAGGTGTAGGCACCTCAGAATGATTGTGGTAGGCTAGCACTGAGTCCTTTCCCTGTCCAAGTTTATTCTTTTCCTCAAAATAGGGTTTTCAAGTAAATCATGATTGTATGGCAGCGAAGCGTTAGGTGTGAATACTGATGTGATGCTGTCGGTGATGATGATGATGATGGCGATGGATGTTGGCAATAGTCGATGCGTAGACAGAATGGAAGGAAATAAAATGTCTGACAGTGAGTTGTTGTCTCAGTAGGAAAATTATGAGTTGAATCTGCTATCCCTGATGAATCTAAACTGTTGTCTAGTTCGCGGGATGGTCGTTCTCCGAACTCCTAAAAAAATAGGGTTCAAGCATGGTTCTAAGGCACGAACGGTGAATAGTACCACTTCAGTTCAGTGGTTCGAGCGCAAGAAGCTTAGCCGCACAAGGCTTTTCGTTGTTGAAGGAACTGAAGACGCGCAGACTTTCCCACCTTGCCTCTCGGTTGGAGTGGCCGATTATTCACCGCTGAAAACTTATCTGACCGTACAACTTGATACGTAAGTCTTGACTGGTAATACCCACATTAAGCAAAGATCAGAGACACAAAAGTTCAGCCTGATGGTCAGGAGTTGTTACATTTGTGCTGAAGAAAGGCTGGTGCTAGATTTTCGGTGGTGGCTTGTAGACTTGCTTACCACACCAATTAATCGAATCCGTGAAATCACACTTATGCCCAATGGAACAGGAGGCTGTCCCTGACCAATCATATAATATCCGCTGATAACATTGTTGAGGGGCATACTACAATAAAGTAGTCTGACTTCGGAGAAAAAGAAGCGTAAGCACAACCACATCCAGTGTTACTTCATTAGTTGTGTGACAGTATTAGTAGTTTTGTACTGCAACTGAAGAAAATATTAGCAGCTCATCCTGTAAAAATGCCGTTGGTTTGTCCATTTGGCTGGGCCACTTGGTTGCCACTTGGTTGACATTGTCAGTGCGTCATGAGTGGAAGGGCATTTCCACTGACCAAGCACTGGTGACGTCACCTTGACTGGTGATGCGACCTTTGTAACCAAACGGCCCAGTTCAGCGGACAAACGAATAACTTTCGTTAGTTCTGTATGCGGTTAATAACGTTAGCGTAAGTGACTGAAAACCGACCGACACAATCGTATCGACAGATTGAGCCAACTAATAGGACCGGGCGAATCGTGACATACACTAGCCGCCGGTTAATTCTCTGTGCTCAGGATAAAGCCAACTAATAGAACCGGGCGAATCGTGACATACACTGGCCGCCGGTTAATTCTCTGTGCTCAGGATACTGGAGCAAAAAACAGCGAATTCGATCAATGACCCAGCTGAGTTTAGAATTCGAATTGTGAACTTTAGGCAGGACCTCATGGACAGGGGCTCATTCGCATCTCCGTTTATTACTCATGATTACGGTTCACATACAAAACGAATAACAAGCGAGCTGTTAGACAGTCTAATTTATATCAAAGCAGAATGTATAACTCTTGCTCACAGGCTTGGTTGACCGTAAAGAAATGCTCGATACAAACTGCTGTTCACAGAAAAACCGGTTGCAGATATACGGAGAAGTTTAAGATCTCAACCCAGAGTTGCCGTTGCCAAATGAGAGGTTCTATTTGGCCCTTCTCTTCATTGGCCCTTTCACTGTCCCCTTTGTAAGCTGATATGCTATATGCAGCTTGACTAATCCTTTGGACTAGGTTCGCCTTCACCCTTTTGTTATTCCTCTGGTTTCTCGGTCAATGTTTCTGGACTTCGTTTGCCACAAAAGGTCTATTTTTCACTCAGATTCCATAATGCTGCAGTTTGCCCGATATAAACGAATATTCTTCGAGTACACGTCCTTTTGTTACAGCTTCAACAGGTGCTATGATGGCTCGAACTCAGCCATTATTATTTGGATTAGAACTAATATTGTTATTACCTTCACTTTCACAACCATTTACATCCGTTGGAAATTTTTAGCTGAGCACTTGGTACTTAGGTTCATGCACGATCATCGGGAGTAAAATTCGTTCCCTACTGTCTGTGTCGCTCTCGTTTTGTTCGTTTCCTATAACTATGTACTTCTCTCAACGAAATCGGTCTGCATAGCCACATTTGGACTGGTGTTTTTCGGTCCCCCTATTCCGTCAGATAATATCCACTTTTCCTAAGTTCCTCCGACCCATAAAAAAGGTTTTCAGTACACGGCGAAAGGAGGCTGTCTGACTAGGAACAGTTTAAAATCTAATTCGGACGTGCAGCCTACATTCATTCACGTGCGAGCACCTGTGCAGCAAGTGTGCTTTCCTAATACAAACTAGGAAGACTTGTTATTGCTTTTGGATTTCCTGTGTCCCCAACTAAACTACACGTGCAGATCACACCCAAAGCGTGTTATGAAACTTGGATAAATTAACCAGAGCAGCAGGCTGCTCTCTTCTTCACTCCTCATCTGAATCGTATCTTCGTCACAATCTCGTACCCTTGATGTTTTTTGCGTATATCCAGGTGTCTGAGGTGTGGTGAGTGGCAAGCACGAACATGAACACACAAACACGGTTGACCTTATTTGGTGCTTAATCGCTGTTTGTCCTGATTGTTTGCCACGATGCACACTAAAAATCTCGTGAAGCGACTTTACATTTGGACAAGTGGACAGGCTTTGTGTGAAATCTATCTATGAGTGCGAAAAGGCGGCGTATATGAAGGCCTGGCTTGTGTACCAGCTTGACACTGCCTGTCTTGCTGGAACAGTTAAACTGTGATTCTTCACATTAGAGGTAAGCAGACCCGTATATCAAGTAAATCCGGCGCGATTTAGTCTCTACTACCTGACGATGATACGAACAGTTTCGGATGTATGCTCATCTATGTGTTCTCGGACAAAACAAGTTGTCTAAGGTGTCTGTGCGAACAGTTGAGACCAAAATTCACACAACTTCAGCATGGCTTCTTTTTAGGAGCGACCCTGAAAACACAACAGGATGTTGACTTAGAGGAATCGATTTTCAATCAAACAGTTACCAGACAGATAGGAGCTCAACAGCATCAGTTTTTAGGTCATATGACTGCATACCAACGGATACGATGATCCGTAAAGTGCACCAGGTGACTTCTATCTCCAGCTTATTACGTTCGCTCGTGAGTCCAGGGAAACTCTGTTCGCTACACTTAAACAACCAGGTGACCAATACTAACTTTGCAGGTTTTCCTCAAAAAGGATTTGATTAGAACCAAACAGAGTTGTGGAGTTTTCGGAAAGGTTTGGTAACAATCGGTAGATTTATTGCTGGAGTAATAACTACACCTTGGATGTCATCAGTACTGAGACTGTACTATTCACTTCTTATTGTATTTCGGTTTTAGTTTTACTCCCTTAATCTGAACACACATCAGTCGCTGACCTCACCTAGCAGTACCGCACTTACATTCAGTTTCATTTTATGACAACCAAAATCGCTGTATACCGTTTATGTATTCAGATGCAAAACAAAGGTTTTATGTAAACAAATGGGCCAACGCAGTGCGCACTGTATAAGCAAATAAAATTTCATGTGTTTTGAATCAAGACACAAGAAAGTTATATGAGTTTAACGCCTGAAAAAGGAACAAATATGCATTCTTGACAGAAGGTATTACTCAACAACCTGCTGAAAGCTATTCGATACCCCTATGAGCAGTATTTTCTGTCGGGAAAATATACTACGATATTGTGAATAATGTGCCGACTGAAACATGAGGTGACCTTTGTGCAGAGCACTCGCTTGCAGAATATTATAAAAGAGTGGTTCATCTGGGATTCAATTCGATCCTGGTACCAACTGGTGCCAACTTAGTTTGCAAACAATGTATTTTGAAATCTGCATGTCCCAAACAATCATTCTATAGTTATTGAGCTGCATTCATATACTGTTCCCTGAAAACTGTGAGCCCATCCCTCTAGACCCGCAGGGCTAATGAGTACTGAAAATCATCTATCGAGTTGCAATCCGCGTTGCCTGGTGTGTCTGTGGCCAGCAGGCCTATCCCGCGCAAAATTCCATCGTAACACCGATGCACCGAAGTTCGGGCCAAGCAGTTCTCCAATGAATATTTTCCCTGCTCTAATTTTCAGACGCTTTCAATATGTCGATACCTAAATTTTAGGTAGCTTGAAGGCGTACTCACGTCGGATTCTGCGGTTTGTTTGTATCCAGGTCGTACTTGTTCACACCTGTCTTGGTGAGCAGAGACACCCCCAACCAAAACTCAACCATTTCGATGTAGGTACCGACAGCCAAGAACTAAGTGTGGTGCTTCTCCAGTTCGAACAATCCTGAAGAAGCGACACACCCAAAGAGAGGACGACTTTGGCCCCACGAAACTCTTTCCATTACAGCCATCCCTCTAGGAATGAACCTTTCATAACCGAAGGAGAAAGATTACCTGGCTCCCCAAACGGCTGACTTACTCCACCACCCCGAGAAGAGCTGCCACAATGGAAACGATTTATTACATCGACCCATAGCTCTATTCAATCACCACTAAGGAAACGCCATCTCATAAGCTAATTCGGCACCAACACCAACTTTTGACTTGACTTATTCCACAGTCCACATACAAAAGTGATCGATATAACAGTTCTGTTGAAACACCTACTAAAGGTAACACAACTGAGGGACAAAGTGAAGCAGTGCGCGATACTTTGGTATCCCTCAAATTTCCGTTGATAATACCTTTTTGTTGCTGCACGAGAATGTGTCTTCATGATGACTTACGTATATAATCGTATTTGTCTTTGGGTTGTTCAGCTAAGAAAAACACTAATCTTTCAGGGCAACTGGTGGCCTGGACAGAAGAAATTTCGTTAGCGCAGTGCATCAGGCAAGCGATGTTGCTCTTGTTCGGTCATTCTCCTTGAGGAAAAACCTCAATGAGGGAGACATTTTGGTATCCCATAAAGGTGCCCTTCGAAGATGGAAAGGGAATGAATTATCTTAGCAACAAAAACAACAAAATTACAGTCCGCTTGTTATTGCAGAACTACTTGTTATATCTCATGGAAGGATGAATGATGTGTAGCGCTCCAGGCTGAAAAATTAACGTGAAGTTAGTTAGGACTTTGCAGGCGAGGTATTCTGGTTGGTTGACATTGTACTGTTCTGATTTCGTCCATACCCATCAGACCAGTTGCAACCAATCCTTCTAGGAACATTATTTATTATTGTTGTTAATAGTCGTATTTTGTTCCTTTCCTTTTTTGGAGTGATATGTAGTGGACAGAGCAGTGACTGATGTGTGACGGTTTTTTACCCCCTCAAACATCAGGTTGATTGTGTTAGTTGTGCTGCACTATTGGGCCTGGTTTCTGAGCGAATTCAAAACGTAAGCCATTCAATGTTAACAAATGTTTCATCAGGCACTGACATGGGTTCAGCTATCAGTGAGTTTGCACAGTGGAATTATTGCTCGAATTTACAGCCGCATTTGAAACGTTAGTAGTATTCCCAAGTGTTGTTGATGTTCTCCTGAGAAAGCCACACTCACCTATCCATTTGAACCGTTGAAACAACACGGGAAGGTTGTGTCCTTGTCATCTTGAAAGGCTTCATTTTTACTCTTATTTTTAAATTTTCCTACTTTCCTTTCACCTTCTACGAAGTGGAGGGGTTCATGATTCATCAGTTTGACGATAAAACTACTTCTTGATGGAATACGTCACCTGTGCGGAAAAGTCGAAAAAAACTACAACAGACAGGTGTCTGCCAGCAAATAAGTCGTCAGTAAAGCAGGGAGACAGCAACGGATCACGTGAATTGAAGGGCAGTGGTGCTGGCATGACCTCATCCGGACAGTTGACTGTGCGACACATACCGAACAGGCTGCGGGTTCGAAACCCAGTGGTAATGAAAAAGACTTAACGATCGTACCGCTGCTTTCTGTTTTTATTGACATAGAATGTGCCTGAATCTCTAGACAGTTACAGTTACGTATAATCTCCTGAACAGATTCAATGAACACCAGATCGCCGCAGTAGGTGATTGACAAAATGCCAACAACTTCCTAACTAGTCAAAATTTTGGAGGTGAGCCATTTACTGGAAAGCCATCACAGGAAATCATAGGAAATTGACACGTTAAGCAAACTCAATGAAATTTTCATCAAGTCAGGTGCAATTATAGCATGAGTCGAATTTAAGCACACGTTCCATGTGACTAGGAATACCCCATTCGTGAGCACACATGCGAAACACACGAACACGCGCAAAACTGTCTAGCTACTTTAGCTGACATATGCAAACAGGAAAACGGACTCCACGTGTCAAGTGAAGGCACTGTCTTGGCAAGCATGCACAAAGGTAGCCATTCTCTGACATGATTTTTACCATGGTGTGGAGCACTTAACTAAGTGCTTTTAGGTTGCATCACCTTTCCCGCAGATGCCCGGGTGTGAATATTAGAGAATCTTATTCATTGTTCCAATTCGAGGGGCGCACATCCAATGTAACAACCAGTGCGAGCGAGACCTCAGCGATCAACTGACTGCGGGTGATTGAATGCATTGGGATATTGTGATGCCGGCTCACTTCAATTTCTTCATATAATAAAAGCAAGTAGTTAAAAACGGTGAACTGATTTATGGATAAACAAACCTGTAAATTACGGACTGAATGATGTTGCACCAATCAATATCGAACGATTTTCGTGAAAACAGTATTAGACCGGTCGGAGAAACAGAGGAACGAAACATCGTGTGTGAGACCCAGTAGAGATAAGGCGGAAAAAGTAACAAATTAACCAACAGGCAATTCGTATAGTTTTAAAAGTCAGTGTAAACGAAGAACTGCTCGCCAAAGCAACTGAAGAATACAATTAGTCCTGAGTTCCCTTCGTTCACAAACCCAAAATCCTGACTGTATTGTGAAGATACCACGGAATATGTGATGCTCAGCTGTGTCTATGTCGGTTGGCGTTGAATGATCCGCCACATTCATCATAAGGTGACTTCGGAGAGCAAAAACGTGGGCTTGAGCAACTATAAATAACTGTTTGACGCTACTGGACGCTATACTACTATACTATACTATATATATGTACTATTGGACGCTTACACTACCTGTACACTGAAGCCACCTTGATACACATTTTAAGATATGGAGTTTGCTCTTAAGCGGATCTATGGCAGGTAGCATGGGGTCCTGTGTAAGGTTTGGAGTCACGAAATTCAATCATACTTGCCTACTCCTACGTATCTTCACGAAGCACTACTTTTGTCTTCTGGTTGACAGTTATCCTACCTAATGATGTCAACAGAGAACTACTGTAACTGGAACCCAAAAAAAGAGTATGATCGTGGATGCTATTCATGGGTGTTTTAGAAAGATGTTCAGCTCCCTATTCCTCACTCTCGCCAATTTTTCTAAATTAGTTACGTGTCCAAATTACATGTCTGATTGCTGAAAATAGGCTCACACAAGCCCCCTCGTCCTAGGGGGCCATCGGATTTCGCCAACTGGCCAAAAGTTTGTCGTGCGCTACATCGCACCAGAGGTGGATGCAAACAGGGGGGCAGACAAAATACTGGACCGATCACTTTTTTGGGAGGGGGTTAGGAGGAGATTGATCAGTGTCACCTGTTCAAAGCCCGACAATAATGCCGCCCATATAATAGCTGGATGCGATTTTCTTCTCATAGTGAACCTAACCATTCAGAGCTTCCCACCAACTCCGGTCTTCTTCGAGGGAATAGTCTATCTTCTTCCTTGTGTTCTACGCAGGTCCGATAACTTGCATGTCTACCTTCAAAAGCGAGTTGAAGTAAGCTGGTGATACTGTCACAGGTTACCGTATATTGCCTCCAAAATCTCTTTCCATAATGTCTTCACTATCTTCAGGAACCGGTCCTCTTTGCCTGTTCCAACTTGACTGTGTGAAATCGCTGGTGTATCACAAGGCCGAACAGCCATTCGTGGCCGAACGGTTAAGTGCACAAACTACTAGCCGAAAGGTCGCAGGTTCGAAGCACACTGGAGTTTCTTGAGATGTGCACCGATGATTTCCAATAATGAAGAAACAGCTGTACAGTGCTTCTCAGCTTTTCGGCATAGATTCGCTCCACTTAAAGGATGCAGTCTCAATTGAAAATACCTAAGTTTTCTCACGCCAGTAAATATCTGTAAGTAGCTCAGAGGGAGGGTAATTTTTGAAGACGAGAGAAACCTGGGTCGTCACTCAAGGAGCCGGTCAATATGTGACCACTTGATGGGGCCTCCGTGAGTGAAGGACGCGTGGTTCTAATTCCTAAGCGCGAGTTACTCACTCTGCTAATCAGCCGCTGGTAGCCGCACTGTTGAACAATCGAACTATTAGCCAGAAGGTTGTAGCTAGAGCTTTGTGAGATGTGCACTAAGCATGAAACAACTGTGCAGTGATCCTCGGCTTTTAGTCATGGATTATCTTCAATTACTGGACAAAATCTCAACTGCATATTAATTTCAGTCTTCTTCTTGGTTGTAATATATCTAGGTGTGGGACGTTCCCGATGATAATCAAACCACCCTCAAATCTTATTTCGTCAATTACTCAGGTGTGATCTTAGCCGACAAGTTCTCACGGCTCCAACACGTCGAATCGGTCATGAGTAAGGTGAGTTGATTTCCTTTCTATAATTCAAGTCTTAAAAGTATGACCATTGCATCTCAACCCATTAGTAAGTGTGTTACCAGGTGCATTCTTCCAGGTAGGACCCACTTATCTGGCCTCGGAAATAACACTTTATGCTAACTGCCTCAAAAGCATCAACAACTTCCGCCAAACAATTTCGATGAATACCTATAAAACGTGTCTGCTGAAGATAAGCCAGTGGATTTTGTTGCTCGTTTCGTTCACCTCAAGCAACCTTCATCAGGAGCGAAATACTGAGAATCACATTGACAGGAGGATACATTTCAATTCGTGCACATTCTGCGCGCTAGCGCGTTCATTTTAGTTACATGCTGGGACATGTGAGCTACGCTGAGGCTGAGGACCTACATTTGCATGTTCCTGCTTTTGCTGTTTTCAGTCCTGCTCACATGACACAAGGACAATGACCATCATTTCAGTTGACGGAGGCAGGTTGAGCACGAATTGCTAGGGCTTTTGCACAGCGACGTTCTGTATATCCTGGCAATGCGCTGTGGCGTATTTCGGTTTCAACATAGAATCAGGTGTACTTGTTAATTCTTCTGGTTTGTAGAGCCAGATAGACTTCTGGGGATGGTAAACAAGATTGCCCGAGGTGACTGAAACGTTGACCAGTAAAATCTCACTCAGAAGCGTTGCGTTCTTTTCCAAATTATTTCGACACAAACAACGCTCAAACTATTTGACTGTTTTTGTACCGGACACCCCAAAATGTATATTGGTGCACTTTCATTCCTGTTTTGGAGTAGCCACGCAACAAGCTTTTGAAGTACAAACTTTCGGATCCTAGTGAACACGCCTTATCAGTTATCGAGTTTTACGAGTTATTAAGTGGACTGCCGTAAAGACCGTCAGCTCACCAATCGAATTCCTTCACAAGATCGGACGGAAGCTAGCCCTCAATAAAATGGTATTGTTATTGTCCTGTAGAAACACTCCAACCCCCTGTCTGCTTTCATTGATGGGTGATAATATGAAGTAGGTGAATCGGGAACCATTTCCAACACAAGGATGGTTATCAGAAGAATTCCACTTCCTGCAACCGTGTCACAGAATGCGGGCTATATTCCAGGGTGTACAAATCCCAAAGCAGGAGCATGTAAAATACATGAATTTTAGTTTTTCATATTACTTTCCTGAATTAACAGTACGAAGCAACTTATTCATGCACGACAATTATGAGACTTCGTATAAATACAGTACGGTGTGATGGTGGTCAGTAGGCTCATTCATGCAGTAGTAGGATCATTCGTGCAAAAAGCAGGGAGGTGATTCAATTTTTATCCAAACGTCTTTTCGTTCATGCTACGTACACTTGAAATTTGGTAATCTCAGTCGTAAGTTTCTTAATTGGAATAAGGAGGAAGAGGTCATGGGTCTCACGGAAGAGCCTACGATACTTCCTCAGTTTATGGTCTAGAACAGATAAGCGTCTGGGTGAACGATAACCAGAAACACAGGGAGCTGGGGTGGGAGCAACTAGAGATAGAGATGATAGTAACTGGCTGTAAAAATGTTGGCCACGCTTTGAGTGTCACAGGTTTTGTGGCGCAACAAGACTGTACATGTTTCAAGAATGCCAAGTGAAAGGATGAAGGAGCTTCGGGGGGAGGAGTAAGAAAAGGGTGATTACGCGTCCAGCTGAAAGTGACAGCACTGTGGTCGCTATCATGGAACTTCGGACCGGGTGCAGCAATGGGACACAGACAGCCGTTGACAAGGACAATTTTCAAGGTATGGGGGTCGCGTATGGGGTGCCTCAAAAGCTGAGACCAGTCACCGACATCACGCTAGACCAGCAGCAGTGAAAGGCGCACAGGGGATTTGTGTTGAGACCGGGAGTTGTCGGGAAGGTTCAGATCACTCACAATTTATTTGTTTGGGTGAGGTTAAGCTTGGAGGTAGGAAAAAAGTGTGGACAGTTGGCGAATCGAGCTACTGGAATGTGGAGGGGCATGTACAAATACCCGAGGATGAACGGTAGGTTATACCGACAGGCAGAAAGCCAGGCAGTCTGGAGTGTTTGCCAGTAGCGGATCGTCAATAAGGAAGACGTCCATTTCGGTTCTAGAGTATGTGAGGCAGCCACGAACATGGCGGCGGGAACGATCGGAGTGGGAGATAGTGTATCCCAAAATGGAGATAAGGGCATCAGGGGTGCTAGGAATGAACCACGTTTCCGTGTTGCATATGGAAGTAGGACAAGCTGTAGTAAAGATAGCTTGGATGGGTGGTAATCTAGGTAAAAGAGACCGGGTGGTGATTAGAGGGACAGAAATATTACTAGCGGCATCAGAGGAGGTACGTAGGGTGGCCAACGAAATGTTGGTATGGAATGGATTAGGGACAAGGGAATCAGGAGTTCTCGATTTGGTGGGCATGGTAGGGTTAGGTAAGGGTGTGCGAGAATAAGATGCTTGGGTGTGCCGTGATGGGTACGGAGACAGCGTTGCGGTGGTGGTGCAGATAGCGGGGGTCCGTGGACAACGAGTTACAGGCCGGGCCGTGTAATCCTTTATAACGGTCGCATCAACCGCATCAGGGGTTGGTACCATATGTAGCAGCTGAAGAGAAAAGGCTGGATTGGGGTCACGCATGATAGATGTACTGGTGCAGTGTTTAAGCGAAAAGAGATGAAAGGGTATGGCAGAGGAACTGAAAGGACAGGAGAAGCTGTCTTGTAGTGCGTTCGTTGGGGGCGGAGGGTTTGGACAGCCAAACTGGGTTGATTAAAGGAGATGATATAAGGAGTTTATAGTAAGAGATGAAAGGTAAGGGAATGGGACAGGATATTGCGAAAACGTTAGTGGTGTAATCAAACTCTCTGAGGAGAGGAATGGGCTCCACATGGAGTGAATAGGAATCCTCTGCGTTGTTTGTAGTATAAGAGGCTTTATAATGGGAAGACGAGATACAGGCAAAGGTCGTAGAGGCGGAGCTTCACGTGGCTTCGGAAGAGGCGGAGGCTGTTGTGGAGTAGGTAGTTGTCGAAAGGGATCTTAGGCAAATAATACGCAGGTAAACAAGGGGACGGAACTTGATATGGACTAAGATTAGGTAGTGGTATTTGTGGGTTGGAGATCATGCCAAGGGCCTGGGTTGCACGGTTTGAGGGGCCACAGATGTGTTTGCATATAATGGAGGGCATGGTCTGGTTTGTAGATGAAGGGAGAAGAGCAGGAACTCGGAGAGCTAGTGTATGAGAGGGCTTTGCGATACGAGGCTTTGACAGCAGGTGTTTGAGCTCTGATAGGGAGACACGGAGTGTCATTAGGTCAGAAGTTAATGGGGAGACACGGAGTGTCATTAGGTCAGAAGGTCTGGAGGAAGAACCTGTGCTGTCATCCTGGACTGCAAACTCAAGTCGGAACTGATGAGATACCGCGTCCGGTACATCAGCAGCGAATCTCGTTGGCGTGACCTAGGTTAGAGGTGACATAGGCGCACAAGAGGCTGGGACAACTGACAGACTCTGTAACATGCTGTTTGAAGCGGGGGATCCTCGGCTGCTATGCACACATGAGTCAACGGCGATCCGACTTGCGTAGTCGTCCAAGGACTTGGTCCCATAGGAAGTCTGGGATTGAGTCACGCCGGAAGTATTAACTGCTGCCGAGGGGTGAAGGTAAGAGGGATCAGTTTGGCAGCCTTCACTGGCCAACTTTAGTGATTTGGATGGTGAATTTCTGGTAAGCTGCCTTTGCAGCAACTACTAGCAGATCTGGCCTTTACTGTTTGGCGTTTTTGAATAGAGGAGAGGATATACCAGTAGACGTTCGGCATCATTTTCATCCCTGAATCGCAATATTATTGGGCAACGCAAGGACGGTTTGGATTTTCGCAGCCGTCGAACTGTGCATGCGGTGTCGAGAATGTTTCATGCTGTCAAGAGAGCGGTTTTTCTGAGGTCGAGCAGGATGCGATCAGGGGCATTGTATATTAGGATCTAGTGACGGGATTCCATACACTAACAAATATCAGAGACAAGCTTGTCAATAAGAATTAACGCCTTTTTAAGATTTTACGGGTCGCATGTTGCGTCAGTAGTCAGAAGGCGAGCAACTGACTGTGTGCTTCGTATCGTTATCTCGCTAATGAAAAATGTCATACGAATGGTGAAAGTGAAAAGCCTTTCCAGACACCGAATTTTCCACGGGAGGTTTTATAAACGGTCGTTTATACTTCTACACTTTTGCAAGTCCCCAAATCTGTTTTAGGGAGAACCGACCGGCCAGCAGAGTAGAATGCGCATTGGAAAATCAGTAACAAAAAAATATGGGTCCTCAATCCATGTTGCTTTGTTCAAACACATGATGGAGTGTGGATCTGTGGTCAACGTCCTACCAGATCAAAACTCCGCTTGCTGCTCCAAATTCAGCGCTTCACAGGCCACCATAAGGTGGCAAGTGACTAGTGAGACTAGGAGATTCGCTACGAAGGAGGAGTGAAATAATCCACCTGTGATTACCGCATCTATTGCGGGCATCTTTTGAAAACACACGCCATTACCGGTTGTTCCCAGTTGTTTGGGGATTCTTCCCAAGTGGAGGCAAATGGAGCAGTTAAGCTCGGGCCAAAAACTTCACAAGCATGCATGAGCAATGTGAGTGAGAGGTCACCCGGAACGGAAGGTTGATGGTGCTTGGAGCAGGATAAGCAGTGATAAACCTCGGATGCCAGCTTCCTGGATAGTTCTGCTCCCTGAAATCCGTCTGCAAAATACCGAAAGATTCCCAAAACATTACAATCTTACGGCGCAGCGGGTTTTGTGTGCATTCGGCATGCAAAAAAGTGTTGTTAGTTTATGGCTAAGATTGAACTCAAAATACGCCAATTGGGTAGGTGCAACGAGATTTGGTTGAAGTGAAATAAGTTTAGTACCTCAGGTCAGTTCTCCGTCTGAGCAGCCCAAGCTAACGTTTTCGGCATAAGAACCACCAAAGAAGCACAAAGTATAACCAGTGTCGAAAACCAGGTCAAAACACGTGTGAAGCATGTCGTGTGTAAAACGTATGAGGCGATAATATTCTGGAAATTCCGACGCCTTCTGGATGCGCAATTGGCCACCAGTATTCAGCAAATACTGGATCATTATTTAGTGTTAAGTTCACACCTCCAGCCAATCAGAACTCGCCTTGATGTCGGGCCGGTAAGTGGCCCAATCTTCCGGCCGATCGGGTGCGGGCCAGGTTTCTCGGCCGTAACAGCGGCAAAGAACGAACGGTAAAGCGGTTTTGATGCGAGATTCCTTTTAACAGATATACCGTTGTCTTCGCTACAGATGGAAGGCTATTTGTTCTTCTTGGTGTAGGAGAAGTCGACAGTGTGCGAGGCTAGGTTATCTTAAGGTCTATGATAGAAAACGCTTCCGATTGGATCAAATCGCACATGCAGTCGAGCTCACCGACCGACAAACGTTCTCTGAATGGGAGACGCTTCTTTGCAACCTTAATGATCTACAAATCGCTTATCCAGAAGTCAGTGAAAAATGCAACGAGTGCACTTCCCATCACAGATTGTTATATGGCTTGCAAACGATACGAGCCTCATCGTCTGAGAGCGCGACAATGAATGGCGACTACCAGAGCCCGACTCGGTCGTCAGAGAAGGAAGTACCAAAACTTGGGGACGGTTGGAAATCGAAATACTTATATACTACTAGTAGAATTAGGAGTAGCACGCTAATTAAATTCGGCACACCAGCGTCGGCGTGGCTGACGAGTCAGTTGTTGGTGTTGATAATAGGACCTCTCTCGGACGTAGGGATAAGGTTTCCCAGTGAAAGCCTGCCCATGGTAAAGTACGCCTTATACTGCATGTGATCGAGCATTCGGTGTCGTTTTCCTTCGTTGGGACCAAGTGCAAGTCCTTTTCGGTGGCACTGGCACTTGATGAGCATTTTCTCACCGAAGGCATTTGCTTTCAAGGGTCGCTCGCTGTAATACGATCCTGAAATCCGTTCGAGCTGTTTGACGTAGTGCACGAGTTCGTAAACATTGCAGAATAGGTGGTTTCTCAGGTTTTTCACGAACGGGGTAGCAACGTTCACCGCGTATCCTATATCAGAGACAGAGGCAGTTGGAAGGGCCGCTTGTGCAGTTGGCGAAGCCATAACAAATGTGCCTCACAGGGGTGCGTGGAATCTCATATAGGTCAGGCCGACCAATGACAATGAAGAATCAGCACTTATCTTTGATGATAGTTAATAACTGAATGCGTGCATAGTATTGGAATTTGAAAGAGTGAGCTCTCTATGATTGTCTTATACTACTTAATTCAGGGAAGTTATTTGCCAGAAATAACCGAACTCGTCTGGCGACACGTCCTCGAACGGTGGATAAGCCACAGTCCCAAACTTATCAGATCGCCGTCAACAAAGGCAAGGACCAGTAACTAATTGTCGCTCGTTTTGGGACAACAGTGGATTCTGACCACACGCTCGTCCGGAGTCGCTTATGCGAAGGGCGAATCGTCTGGCAACTGACAGGCTGACAGATACCGAAGTCAAGTGACTTTAGTAGCATCATCTTTCGGACTCTCTTCCAAGCGTTTCTTCCTCTGATATCGATGTGCACTGAAACGAGATCGATATGTGTTTGCGCAGTGACGGGAGGTTTTACCGGTGGTACGGCGCCACCGGGCCCGCTCAGGCACTCAATATCAGGGGGGACATTGGCACTGTTCCCACCGGTCCCGAACGTGATTCAGTGCAATGAATTACCAGAAATCAAATAAAACTAATCCCGCGCACCGACAGTGAAACGGAGAAGGCCTTCGTGCGGAGTTATTGGAAAACACCAACTGAACAGTTACAGACCATTGGACAGGAAAGCAAAACACTCATATGCATCTTGTTTAAAACAACTAAATATCCGTCTTCTTGAACGCGTCTTCCTGAACTTCCCTGAATATTCACTGACTATCGCTCAAAAGTGAACGAATGCTACAAAGCACTCCCACAAATTCCGTAATAAATCCCAATTTCCAATAGAAGCGAAGCGGAGTTACGAGAAAACATTAATCGCATGCCTCATCAGTAGTATCCACCGTTAAACCAGGCCCGTTCAAGCACTCACTGTCGAAAAGGACATTAGTACTGTTCCCACCGGTCCCGACCGCAATTCAATGCAATGAATTAGCAGATATCGAGTGAAACTAATCGTACGCAGCGACCGCGACATCTAAGTAAGTCTAAGGAAATGGAAGAGACTCGGAAAGCCGGAAACGCCAGAATAGTAATTCGCTTGATCCATGCAACCGGTCACCGGAAACAGTCTTTGACCGAAACCACCAAGTATTAAAGTGGTGCGAATACCTTCAGTAGAAAATGAGGCATCGACTGCTGGGCCGGGCACTGTGTACAATGATTCTCCAGGCCACTTGCTGCCACTCATTTGGATCATGAAACTGAAATGGACGATGGACCTGAGGCCTCCTCCTGCTGCCTCAGAGCTTTAGGACTCTATGTATTCTCAAACGCCACCGTTTAGTGTTCCGAATAAATTCCCACCCAATTTTTTCAAGAATGAAGACGAAGTTTTACTCAGCGCTCGACCGATGTACTTGCCGGCATATCGGAACAGGAGATTGTCACCGACAACTGGAGAATCGGTGAAGTCCATTAAACAGTGACTCGTCATCGTCATCATCATTATCTACATCATAATAGTGTTCACCACTGGAGCTTCGCTGCCACACTACCATGATTTATTTTGAAGGACTTATTGTGAAGAAATAAATAAAGATGGGCAGGAAAGGCACTTGGTGCTAGCTTACTAAAAGCACTCCGAGGTGCCTACACCTCTAGACACTCATTCGGACAACCTGGATAGAAACTGACAAGACGAACACCACTGATATCGTTTAAGAGACATATCTTGCGGCGTCTCCAACCAGGCGCAGTGGAGATCACGTGGTTCTTATCATGGAAGGCGAGTAGCATCGACAGAGCCACGACTTTTCGTAATCTCTTTCATACTCCTCCGTCAGGTCAACGGTTGGCCACCTCTCTGCTTCCGCCACTTTGAATTGGGCACAAAAAACAACACTCCATTCGGCAACCGATGGTTCGATATGTGCGATACATGTCCGGTGCTGGCATATTCTTTGATGGTAGTCACCTTTGCATAGTCGAACTCTTGTGTCCTACTTGCCTCGTTGCGGATTCGCCGACACCATACTACATGAGCTATATTTCTGGGACAGCGGTCGTCGAGGTCCTGAAGATGCCTCAGTTCCGATGCCCGAAGAGTCCATTTATGTCGGCTATACAACCAAACAGCCCCTGCTGTAACCTGATACATGCCTCTTGAATAACATCAACAATAATACTAGTAATAACAATAATAATCCTCCTCCAGCTGCAACACCCTTTGATTGCCTACCTACCATGCCAACTGAAGGAAGCACAAGGGCTGAGATACTGCCAAGTTGTCGAAGCCTAGACAGGAGCAGGTGAGTTTCAGAGTCGAGTTGGCATCATGGACCTTTCGGTCAGTACGTTTGCCCCTTAACCACTGAGCTATCTTGGGCTTAAGTCTTCGTCAGACACACTCTCAACACGATGGTATGGAAACCTTCTCACTTTCGTCCCATTATCTCGTCGATCACAGAAGAGAATGGGATTTGAGGAGGTAGGCACCCCTGATGGTTACCACTGTATGTACAGAAGGATTTGGAGAGCCCTATCACACCCCCGGAATTCCGAGAATACAACGAACTTATTATCTTCACAAGCTTCTAGAGGCATTCCTTAGTAAACAAACGTGTCAAGGAGAACACACAGGTCATGTGATTGGAACGTGTCTTGGGAATCCAAGAATACCAAAATTTTTGTTCTTTTATACGTACGACGTTGTTCTGGCGCCTGACGGATTGTGACGGGTTTGGTCAAAAGCAACCCGCACCAGGCCGGAATCCTGCTTGCCGCTCTCGAGTTAGTGTTTCACGAGCCGCCATAAGGAGCTGAAGGAGGAGTAACGCTAAGAGTCTCTTTACGACTGCAGCCAACTCTATCTCCGCTGTGATTACAACACTCACTACGAGCCCCTCTGTTGAAATTGAACACTATCACCACTTCTCCTCAGTTGTTTGGGCAATTTCCTGTTCCAAAATGCAGGCAAACAAATCAGGAAAGCGTCGACTGAGGACTTCAGCTTTCATTTGATGTCACATCACTGTTCACTTCAATCAACCACAACCTCGCCAGAGGAACCGTAGTGGAACTGCTTCGAAACAACCCAAACACGGCAGGAGCCATAAAACCCGAAAGTATGTGCAAGCTGCTGGACTTTTGCATGGATACATACCTATTCAGAGTGTTCCAGAACAATGGACATCCAAGGAATTTTATCAAGAGAAGCTTGAAGAAGAAAACGTCTCAGCAACAGCAATAACGAGAACAAGCGACCAGACGGGTAGTTCTACCTTACATCCAGAATATATCTGAACTCACAACCAGATTGTTGGCCCAAAAAAGAATCGTCGTGGCCTACAAACCGTATGCGACGTTGAGGAAGCTAATCTCCAGACCGAAGGGCAACCAAGACAAAACCAAAAGGAATAATGTCGTATACCAAATCAACTGCAACAACTGCAACAAATTCTACGTTGTAAAGACTGGGAGGAAACTATGCACACGAATAAAGGAACACAACGCGGCCGTCAGGAGACATGACGCCCTATCCTTGATATCCATACACGAAGACCAAGAAGGCCACAAATTCAATATGGAAAACGTGAAACTTTTGGCATACGGAGACATGAAGCACGGAAGAGAATTTCCGGAGGCATGGTACTCCACGGCTGATTCGATCAACCGATGCATTGAACTGGACCCAATTTACGTACCACTACGTGCAAAGGACCAACTCCTCCACCGGAATACTCGAGGAGAGCCAAGTATCGGATTCACAATCCAAGAAGCAAGGAACTACTGGGAGTCAGATCAACAAAGGTCGGAACCCAGAGAGGTCAACGACAGAGGTCAACCCAGCATCAATCAGAACACGAGGGCACGGGAGGCCAGGCTCACAGTTCACGTGGTCATCGATCAATCAGGACACGGGATAACAGAACAACCAACCAACAACTGACCGAACAACTAATCGTGACCGAAGGTCACCCCCGGCTAATAGCATGCATATTAACACACACACACACAACACTACTCAACGCATAACCACCAACCCATCACTATGCTTCACCACGCCCCCTACTAACGCAATGACGATGTCACCTCGATTGGTGATGAAACGTTTGCAATCAAATTGCCCAGCTCAGCGAACAAACCAACGGCCACTTCATCTTTATCTTCGAACAATGCGGGTGGGAGGTCATCCGGAGCAGAAGCTTTATGGAGCTTGAGAAATAATATGCAGTCATAAACCCCAAGGCCGTAGGGGGTTCCAGGTTCATCGCCCAGAGTTCTATTTTAGTTCTATTTTAGTGGTTGTGGGTGGCTGTGAGTACTGTTCAAATTGTTCAGCCCAACGGTCCAGGCGTTCTTTATTCAAGATGATCACTTCAATTTGATCCTTGATTGTTTCGCTCACAAGCCGTTTCCGGACACCGGTTCCATGGATCAAAAGAAACAATCTTCAGTCATTTTGGCGAACCATCTAGAAAAGATGGCTCAGTGGTTACAGTGCGAATTTACTGACCGGAAATTCCGTGGTTCTTATGCGGCCTCTGCATCTTGAGTTCCCTGACTTGGATTGGGCAGCCTGACAGTAGCTCGGCCTTCGTGCTTCATTCTGATGGCATGACAACTAGGCACCGAAAGTATGCTAGGTCTAGAAGATACCAAAACAAGCCACCATATTAGACTTCGTCCGGAAAAACAAAAACGTGCTGTTTAAGTAGATGAGGCATCACCGCAGAAATAAGCCAACCGCGTTCTTCTTGAAGGAGAGGAACGGGGAACCCACGAGTGACCCAATAGTGGTATCTGAAATCTACAGAGAACACTGTGCAAGCCTATAGTCTGCCCCAATGACATCATCACATCCATTCTTGTCAAGGCGTAACTACGAACGGCCTCTAGTCAAATTGGTCTTTACGAAGGATAACATTCGTTAACACTGGCATAAGACACCCGTTCTGCGCTTTGGGGCCAGAAGAGGTCCATCCAAAAATCCTGAAGGAAACGTCGTTCACACTGGCAAAGCATTTCTGCCTGGTATTTCGTCAATCCCTCGACGAAGGTAACCGTGCCTCTGATTGGAAGGAAGCGATTGTCATGCAATTTAAAAAAGCCAGTGACCGACTATCGCCCGACAGCTACAGGCCTATTAGCCTCACTAGCGTACTGTGCAAGGTGGTGGAACGCATTCTGGAGCGGGCCGTCTTAGATCACCTTACTACCAACAACTTGATATCCCCAGTTTAACACGGATTCTTACCAAAGCGTTCTTGAGTGACGAACATGCTCGTATTTATGAGCAACTTAATCCAACCTTAGAACGGCGGACTCAGAACGGCTGCCATATTTTTCGACTTCTCAAAAGCTTTCGATCGAGTCCCACACGTCCCGCTGCTCCACAAACTCGAGTCTTATGGGATTCAAGGAAAAATTCTACGCCATATTAAGGCATTCCTATCAGACAGAACATTCCGAGTGAAAGTAGGCTCGACGTACTATTCTCCGACGTCGGTATCCATTGGAGTTCCTCAAGGATCCGTCTAGGGACCCCTGCTGTTTCTGATCTACGTCAACGTTCTTCCATACGTTCTCTCAAGTCCATGCCTTCTTTTTGCAGACGACTTGAAATCCTGGAGTTCAAATGCCAGTGCCCTCCAAATGGATGCAGACGCCGCAAACCAGTGGTCGTCCGACTGGCATCTTCCTCTGGACGACGGAAAGTGCGTCCATATGTCATTCGCAGGAGACTCAGCGAACGCCTTTATCGTGCATGGTGAGAATGGACCAGAAGACGTCGCGAGGATAGATGCCAAAAAGGATTTGGGTATCTGGCTCTCTCAAACCTGTCCTTCTCACTGCACCTTGAGAAATCGGCTCAGTGTTGATTCTTTTCTTCTATCCTTATTTTGTACAACGTTATTCCCAGTTTTTGTTATTCCACCTTTGCGCCTATACCAACTTTCTTGTTTTTGACCTGAACGTAAACCGTCCTTTGAACTTGTCATTGCACTTGTTGTTTAAGTCATCACGTGGTTCCGTTGTCTTGTTGACACGTGCTTTTGAATCGGTGTGGACTTTGGGATCCTTTAGGACTTAGCAGTTCCTGAACCGGTGTATAGAAGTCGGCGTAGTCCCACGATTTGAGGTTTGTAAAGCTTTGTTATTTTTATTATTGTATTTACAGTACCGCATTTGTAGATAAACCTCCATTTGAACGCTTTGGCTTTTGGGGTTTTGCGCGTAACTCAACGTGGTCCAACAGATTACTGGAAACAATCTATACTCAGAAGGCATTCGCTGTTCTGCGGATGATTCGGCGTACCCTCTCTCGTATTACTCGCACGGACTTCCAAATACTCTATGGGGTCTATGTCAGACCGCTCCTTGAATATGCCAACCAAGTTGTCTACTCAGGACGCACGAATGAAGTAACTCTCATTGAGCGTGTCCAGCGAGCTGCTACGAAAATGGTTGCCGGCCCTAAACACGTGGTGCTTGACCTCTTTTCCCTGGAGTATCGTCACTTCCGAGAAAACCTAATACTTACTTGTGCCCTGTTTAAACAAGTTTTGGCAAACAGGTTTTTCACCGTTGACCCAGCTAACACACGGCGAGGACATGGTAAGAAGATTCTCAAGCTCAGATCTCACACTGTCATTAGGCAAAATTCTTTTTCATTTTGGGTAGTTGTTGCGTGGAATAACCTTCCTCAGACGGTTGTACACGCTACATCTAGTACCCAGCTCAAAGCGCTATTAGACGCTTTTTATGCGAATCCTCTCGCTGGCAAGCGCTGAGAAGTTAAAGAGCAGTGCTATACTCTTTTTCTCCAATGTCTTTTACGTGAACGGCAACCAGTGAACGATGAGAAGTAAACCGACCCAGAAAACTTGAGCGAAAGCCTCGATCCTGTGTATCGGTCCGTGAATCCGTGAATTATCGCCGCTTATACTATATACATAAAGCGCTGTACAAGTGTTTTTGACCTACTTTTAGGCGTTAATATACGTTGTGCAATTTGATTGCAAACGTTTCATCACGAATCGAGGTCACATCATCAGTGCGTTGTTAGAGAGCGTAGTGGTGCGTAGCGATGAGTTGGTGGTTGTGCCTATCGTCATGCAACACTACGTTTTGTTACAACGCACTGATGATATGACCTCGATTCGTGATGAAACGTTTGCAATCAAACTGCCTGGCTCAGCGAACAAATCAACGGCCATCTACGCTACCTGAGCTACCAACATTTTCCTCTATAGAAAATACGTTGTGCAACTTTTGTGGTTGTTTTTGACGGGAACGCCAGTTTGGGAGGTTCAAACAGAGAACTAAGCTGGGAAGAATACAGTTACTACACTTTGAAACTCTGCTGTTCAAGTAGCTGCTAACCAAAGTCTTACCGATGTGGAATATGCAGACGACATCGCCCTCGCCCTCGAAGAGCAGAAGTCACAGGCGTCTATCGATGGATTGACAAAAGTCATCCCTTTCTTCGGCATGTACGTTGCACCCACGAATAATATGGTCATGCTTCTGGGCGTGCAGTCTCTGAGTACGCCAGAGGCACTCGAATTTGTGGAACATTTTGATTATCTTGTAAGTTGTGTTGGTTTTGATTACAGTGTGACAGATGAGGCCAGTGCACGAATGTCCAAGTCTCAGTTGCCTTCGACAAATCGGGATGTGTGTATCAGCTACAGTATAAAGCTTTTTGTTGCACGGCTGTGAGCCTCTGCGAGCAGCGATATTGAGACTTCTTCAGGCTTTCGACCACTGTAGCTAGCGCAAGCTGTTGTCAGCGAATACACCACGAGACAATTAGAAGGCGAATGCTCGTTTGTGTGCCAGGAACTTCAAATGAAGTATATGTCCAGCAGCTGAATCTGTAAGTGTTTGGCCATGTATTACGCACACCAAAACATCGTGGGACGGAAAGGATGTTCTTTTTCGTGCGCAGTTCAGAGCAACGCAGGTGAGAATGTGGTTAATCTTGGACTTGGCAGAGGGAAATGAGCTCGATTACGAAAATGTTGGGTAATATTGCTGCTACTCGCCTTCCGCGTGATCCGTGCAGTGCAGGGTTGGAAATGCTGCACGATATGACTACCCGTGGATGTCACTGGCGTTCTTGCTTGCTAGCTTTATTCCAGATGAACGAATGAGTGTATGATGACATAAACACCTTGGAATAGTTCAGGTCGGCTAGCGCAGTGTCGCTCTCGCATCTACTTTATTCTCTTCCTGACAACACAGCATTCATTTAAATTACGTTTGTAAGTCACCGAAGCATGAACGTTGAACACTGACGTTACGCTGTCGATTATTATTATTATTATTATTATTATTATTATTATTATTATTATTATTATTATTATTATTATTATTATTATTATTATTATTATTATTATTATTATTATTATTATTATTATTATTATTATTATTATTATTATTATTATTATTATTATTATTATTATTATTATTATTATTATTATTATTATTATTATTATTATTATTATTATTATTATTATTATTATTATTATTATTATTATTATTATTATTATTATTATTATTATTATTATTATTATTATTATTATTATTATTATTATTATTATTATTATTATTATTATTATTATTATTATTATTATTATTATTATTATTATTATTATTATTATTATTATTATTATTATTATTATTATTATTATTATTATTATTATTATTATTATTATTATTATTATTATTATTATTATTATTATTATTATTATTATTATTATTATTATTATTATTATTATTATTATTATTATTATTATTATTATTATTATTATTATTATTATTATTATTATTATTATTATTATTATTATTATTATTATTATTATTTGGTTGATGCGGTAGGCCCACTTGCGATCAAAGTGCAGATGAGATGGAGGGGTGTTGAATTACTTTCACCAGTTCTTCAGAGCGTTTTCGCTACTCTTACCCTTTTATATATTGCACTAATTTCTTCGGAATTTTTTTACGATTTCCCCTAAATTCTGACACTCAAGCTATCGTTAGGGCAAGCTTCATGCCATGTGGAAAATCGTTCCAATTCAATAATGTTCAAATCTGATGTAAAAGTTTGCAGTTTCTGAGAAACCGTGTACTTTCAGGTTTTTTTTCACTGTGTAAAAGATATCTGTAGCAAAAGTATTCAAGGCAGAAGACGCATTGTCATCACAAGTAGTTCTAACCACAAGTAGTGAAAATTAGTGAAAATTTTGGTTCAGGAAGAAGCGCGTGCTCATTTGCCGAAGTACTCTTCTCCAGTATATCTCCAGACAAACTCCAGGTGAATGTAAAATTGAATGCAGTTAGGACAGAAGACTTAAACTTCCGTACAAATGTCGAGCCATCTAAAGTCTTATTCCGATAAATAAGCTAAAAGTCGATTCTAACGTCCTTCACAGAGGACTGCAGTTTGGATACCAGAGTGTTTACTCAAAGGGTTTATTTAATGAGCGGTGACTGTTCCAAATTTGTTTGTTTCATGGACAACGTGTGGCACCGGAGGGTCATGAAGGGTTGTCCTTGCATCTCTATACATATAGCTTTCAAAACACAGCCAGGACAGACATTCGAGGGGTTGGGCAAGCCAGTCGCACCGCTGATTCGTGCACATTTCCGCTCGTTCAGGTGTGTTCAGGTGTGCTGGTACAGTAGTGGAGGTATACTCGCTTCGCATGTCAGCTGTCCGGACTTCAAGCCCCGCCTCAAACGGCCAAGTATATGATAAGAGCGAAACTCGAGTCCAGTGCTTCCATGCTTTGCACAGACTCACCAGAGCAATGGCGCTGGGCAGGAGGTCAACTGTTCAAGCGAGAGTGAAGTGAGCTTGATTTTCAACCATGTGCGCAGTATTACTGGGACTCATGCGGAACATATTTGTAGGTGCTAGTTTCGAAATTTTGGGGAGCTAATTTGCCATACCTAATGTTCAACTATAGAGCCTATCCTGTGTTAGAATCCAGTGTAACTGAACGGAGGCGAGAAATTTGCAGGCAGTTTCACACACACACAAACGCATGTAGGTACGAGCCTGTTGATTGTGACACAAACAGGCGCACACAGTCCATTGACAAGCGAGTGATTATATTGCACGCTGCTTCACGTTTTCGACTCCAACTTTTAAGCAAATTTGTGACAGCGTCAGCTTGTCCACATTATTTGAAGTTCATTTATAGTGTACACTTGACTGGCAAACCAGAGTGTTGGTAAAATTTATTTGACTGCTATCATCCTCTCGTGGGATGGCCATTTACACACTTTCTCTCTTTTTAGCATCTTTTCAGCTCGTTTCGTCGAAAAGCATCGAACTATGCTAGCATTTTATGAAGTAGCCGGCGTTGTTGCCACCACTGGGATTATCTACAAAGTCTTCTACCCGTTTCTACGAGTACTGTTTTATTTTACCATCGGCAAACGCATTTTCTCAAAACGGAACCTGTTACCGAAATTCGGGGAATGGGCAATTATTACGGGTGGTGCGGACGGGATTGGTAAAGCTTTCGCCCAGGAACTAGCAAGTGATGGACTGAATATATTCCTCCTGGGGCGCACGGAGGAGAAACTGAAGTCGGTCGCTTCGGACTTGGAAAAAACCTATCGGGTTCAAACCAAATATCTGACTGTGGACTTTACAAGAGTAAGTGGCCCAGTTTTTCAGTTGAAATTTATATGCTCTTGGATGGCTGTCTTTCCAACTAACGTAGAAAAGTGTGAAAACTCTAAAATGTGGTTTCTTGCGTTGGTTGTCCTATTTTTGTGCCGGAAATTTTATGAAGCGGAAATTGTGGACGATAGGAACCCAGGATGCTGCCAGAGTCCAGTAAGCTGCCTGATGAGCAGTTTGACCTGGCGTCTGAAGCCTTCAGAATCAGCGCACATCACAGCATTCGCAGTACGCCCCCGCATGTTATTCCCAGATAGATGTACATCACTGGATGCTCTTGATGAAACTTTGTAAGGCCCGGCAATAATCTCCCTGCAGCTTTCAGTATAGCTGGATTGGGCAAAACGGAATAGAATTTCGACTCTTGGATAAATACACTCATTTGCAAATCAATTTGGTTTCGCGAGAGACGCACCTGGAACTCAGCTGAATCTCTCGTTTTTGATGTTTCCAGGCAACTGAATGTGCTGCACCAGGTCGCTTCATGTTTCAGTTGCTACGATATTCGAGGTATCTCGATACATGTGTATACGTAATGCACTAATCACAATGTTGTTGAAAGATCTTCGACAGCCCATGACCGGTTTCGCCCTTGTTGGGGCTCATCAGGTAGGCGCAGTCCCCGAGTTTCCGTTAACCTTATGTTCTACGTGAAGCCAAATTGGACTGATTTCGATAAATACACTAATTTGCAAATCAATTTGGTTTTGCAAGAGGCTCACTTGGAACCTAGCTGAATCTGTCGTTTGTACTTACAGGGTAGAAATTGGTTAAGTTCTCACGTTTTCATAAAATAGTCAATCAGTCTAAATCATCAGATGTAAAGGTTGCCAGAAAGTTTTGTTGCTCAGGGGGATGGTTACAAGCCAACAGCATGATGACATGGTAAGCACATAAACGAATAGTGAAGCGGTTAATCTGTACTATTTTGCATACGAAGCCAAACCTTTTACGAGGTTGTGTCCCTCCATGGTAGATGTTTTCACGGACACACTCAGCGAGTTAAATGCGCTCACTCACAGTTAGCCTCGTCATTTCCCTCATTAAGCTGCACTTGTAAGACATAGTCAACTTGTCCTGGAAGGCGAAATCTCTAAAGGGTTTTCAAACCTGCTATCTTCGAGCCTGGCGGCTGAGTACACTGTCAGCAATGTTGTTCATAGCCCTTCTAGAATACAACACACCGTTCATACCGCGGGCTTTATTGTTGACTAGCTTCTCCACTGATGAGATGTTATGATGCTGGGACATGACGATATGATAACACAGCTTTCACGAGGTGGTTTCCCTATAACAATGTTAATAGTAATATCAACTAACACCGTTATTTACTGTTATTTACTAATTGTTTTTTTTCGTTCTCAGTTGGGTTACAGATTGGATTGGACTTGACGTTTTTGAATATGGTTCTGCCTGTTTGTAAAGTTACTTCCCCACTTTATCTCCGCTTTGTTCAGCATGACATTTATGAACGTATCGAGGATGAAGTTCGCAAATTGTCCTCGATCGCCTGTCTGGTCAACAACGTTGGTATGATCAGTCAACATTGGGAGGAATTCGGTTTGGAGCCGACCCTCACCACAGCAATGATCGAACGAGTAATCACATGTAACTCCATTTCCACCGCGTGCATGACACGGGTCTTGCTGCCCCGTATGTTGTCCCAAACTACCGGTTCAGCCATTATCAATATTTCTTCAGCCGCTTCACAGCTGCCACTACCATACATGGTTCTCTACGCCTCATCCAAAGCGTTTGTAACCGAATTCAGTGATTGCTTGGAAGCCGAATTGGAAAGGAGCTCCGTTATTGTGCAGTGCTACTGTCCAATGTATGTCAAAACCAACTTGTTCGATGTTAAGCAGTGCTTCACAATCCCCGATACTCGAGCGTTTGCACGCAGTGCGTTGGATATGTTTGGAGTCGAACGCAATACTACGGGCTATTTTGCCCACAGTCTGCAAACCGCTCTTTATACACTAGCTCTACGCCCGGCAATGACTTATACGATCCACAGGGACTATCTGCAAAATCACAAGAGAAATTGATAACTTGCTATTAGTGAATTACGAGTAGCGAGACCGGTATAACTGCGATATCATTACTTCTTCCTATTCTCCTCGCCCATGCCTATTCGACCGCCCAAATTTGCTATACTAAGCGTTGTTCAGTGGGTGCTAGTTTGTTTTTGACTATTCAAGAAAACTTGATGGCCTCCTTTGTTCTTCTGACAATATCGTATGTGTTCTCTAACTTGATTCTTACACGAATGTTTAACCGATCAGTTTATTGTTTGGAAAAATCCCTACCACAGAATGCTATGTAGTACGCCTGGCCAGGTTTTCCCGTCGAGTCCGATTTCGTAATAGAAGCTCATCGCAACAAAACTGTTTTACAATGCTTGAACTTTTCTTACCGGACTGGGGCCGTTTGTCTTCGGTCCTACCAAACGAGCTATTCGATATACTTATAGGTGTCAATGAAGGTAAATTTTTAGTCTGAAGACCAAATGGAACAACTCTCTGTATCAGCGCTGACTGAAAATTCCTGGAACACTTTCGCAAATCGCGCCTACACTCACCTTTTCCTGGCCACCCCCCACTTGTTTACTCGTAACCGTTCACGCATTCTTTGCTTGTTTTTTGGTGCCCAAATCGCACCAGCTTTTGGGCTTGGTGGTGTGACGACACTGGCCTGTGCGCTCTGTCGGAGTAACCAGTCAAGTGCCCTGTTTTGTGTGTGACCTTTGTCCGCGTCCATCGCAGTGGCTTGTCTAGCCACACATCTAGGGCCTCACATACGAACGGCGGACTTTCCGGCGCTGTATGGTGCACAGTTGCTGCCTTTTCTCAGATATGTTATAAGTTAGAGAACGGCTAACGGTACTGCATTAGACGGAATATTCCAAGTGTTCTGTTAGGTGACGCGTCACTCAACTTCCACAACAGGGCTATATAGTGTAGAATATTTCAAAAAGTTCTTCCACTTCGAGGCCTTCTACTTAGACTGGGAAATTATCATCTGATCACCCGTTATTCGCCTGTGGTTTCATCATTCATTTACTTACAGTCATGAGTCTCCACCGGAATCTGCAAGTTGCCAACGTTTTCTACGATAACAGCCGGAGCTAGTATAAATGAGGAAAGCTTTAGAGAGGGTGTGAACTACGTATTTGGCCATATCAAAAAAATTTCGTCGACCATGCGACTTTGCGCCTTATTAGTCGAATACATTTCATTCACCAGGCTTTCTAGTGCACTGTGTTCGTAGTTTGTCACGCTCCTTGAGGAAGCACAGCATTGAATTGTGTGTTGAACGAAAGATGCGAACTAGTTTCACACCACATCCATGCCTGATTCACAAGTATCTCCCTGCAATAAAATCGCATGCTCCGTTTTCCTTCCACTTGTGAGCTTACTTTAACGAGGCCCACTGTGTGGCCTTCACAAGAATCCTACAAGCAGCTGAAGATATTTCCCATCACGAAAGACCTTACTTTTGAAGCAAGAGGACGTCATGGAAAGATGGCGGATTCAGGAACTCTACTTGTAAGCCCAGTATGAACACCTGAAGTACTGTTTCACAAGATTAGCATGAGTATGTTCTTCATAACGTGTTGTCTTCTTGACGTATGGCTGATGTCGCGTGATGGAATTAATAAGGTGACTGTTCTGAATACACGTTTCCCTAATAACCCTGGGAACACAGAAGGCTTAAAGGCAGCTGTTTAGTGGATGGATGTATTTATTTAATGTTTATTTAACCACAGCAGTTCCGTTCAAATGAAAGCATAGCGTTCCCAAAAGTAGTGGTCACGAAATGGTTATAAAATCAGCGCACTGGGTAGAGCATGGATTTCCAGTCATTGGAAATAGGTCATATATTATTTTCTCGATAACACAAGGACGGGTGAATGGACTGCGATAACTAGGACATAACCATTAATTACCGGTTACATGGTGAATATTTAACGGTGAAGTAATGGATGCAGGTAAACAACTATGGATTACCCACAGATAGTTATTTAGTAGCCGGTTTACAGTTACTTGACCATAAGATGCTACCACAAAAGGGCTAGAAAGCCGTGAGGCTATTCACGAAAGTTCAAGTAGACGCGTGAGAATGGTCAGGTTTTAAAAACAAGGTGCATATGAGACGTTTGTTTACCTGTCCCATACTTTGTACCTGCATAGCTGGTGTTTGATAATAAAAACCTCGGTGGTGAAGGGCTTTTCCCTTACACTATTATTTTGTCCTGATGTCAGTTAAATGTAGGTTTTGGCCTCCAAGTTGGTGACAAACGAACCTGTGCTCATCTCCTTGAGGATAGTCATTTGGACCGGTTGCAAAATTGTTTCGTCAGACCAAACTATTGTCTTGTTCTCTGGATGTGATGACAGAGGCGACACAAGATATTTCCTGTCTTATTGTATTTTCTTCTGGTCCACGTCTCGGCCATCGGGTGATTTTTCCTTACTGTTATGAAGCGGCCTCCCAGATGATTGACAACGAATCGGATGCATTCCTTACATATTCAGCGAACAGACACACCCTAGAAGTACCCAGCTCCTACACTCTCGAACCCATTATAGCATCACGTCCAACCGGCAATCACTTAAAACATGGCATCTGCCCCTTCTCCCGGGCTTTCGGAATATTCTCCTGATTCCAGCCGCTCAATCCAGACACCGGTGTACGAACAATACTGGCAGTCTCAAAGGCACCTCAATCTAATCCCTATATTCCACAAAGGCTGTTGAAGCATGCCGTCGGGTTTCATTGAATTGAACGACAATTATAGGTAGCTTTGAGGCAGGCCGTTTGTGGTTCTGAACAATGGTTCGTCACATCAAATATAATGTAAACCTGAAGTGCGCTTCTCTATACTTTTACTCCATACGTAGAGACGAGTGAAATTGCAAAATGTCACTGATTGTTCGATGTTGAACGATTCCCAAATGATAATAAGCCGATAAAGACATCCGACGCACAGTGAAAATGTGGCTGTTGATGTGCTGGACTCCTATTCATTAGTATCCAACTGTCTCCAGGCTCACCATGGACCAAGCTCAAAGATGGGTCGAACTCACAGAGATCCTTTGTGGGAATCCCATACATGGTTGAATGGAGAGTAGGCATACAAATAATCGCAATACATAGATTTGTTTACGACTCTGTTCTTGATGTCAAACATGATAGTTGGTTGGATTCTACAGGAATCCCATGAGGTAGGTTGCTGTCCTGATGCGGTTACACTAGCATGGAAGCTACGTAGCGTAATCAACGAAGTAACCCAACATTACGCTTCACTCACGGAAAACGTTCTGTATAGGTCATCGGTCCTGAAACATTCAAACTCACCGTCGGTTTGCGCACAGTGTGCACCATCATGTCTTTACATTATACATAATATGCGGACAGTAGGATTCAGGTTGTTGATGATGTGAATTGGTACATACTAATGCCCAAAACGGAGACCCCGCCAATGGTAACCACTACTCTGGAGAACACGAAACAGCTCCCATGAAAGCGCCAGTTACTTAGCGGTCTTTTCGAAGACGGTTTCACTGCTTCGTCCTCAAATTGTGGGGCCACTCTAATATTGATGGCTACTGGTTCCTAAAACACCATGTCGGCCGTAAATTGACCGTCCACTCTCGCTGACTGTCATTGGCACGTCAAACGCGTACGTGTCACGTAGACATCCACTCAACCACTCATTTTGCCCGCCACTGCCCGACACACACATATAGTCAGTCCACGTGACCAGGCTCACCCAACAGAAGTGTTCTGATGCGCTTTTACTGATTCATGGTTTGAACTGCCCTCTATCTTGTGGGCTAGATGTGGCAGTCCAATCGGTCTCAGTTCTCATACATGGAACGGCCACTCATTCGACGATAGTACAGATTCATTCAACCGCAATCACACGCGGTTATCATCACCTGGTTCTAGTCCTAACAAAAATAGTAACCCGCATATCAACTAGGTCAGCTGACGTTTGGGTACGAATCTAGACTTTGAAGATTTCACACATCATTTGTGAAGTATTCATGCCCAATTTGGTGATTTCGTTTGAGAATATGGAATCTGAGACATTATCAAGGGCCATGAATCAGTGAGGAATCCTTCTCCAGGTTTTGTTGCTCAGTGGACCTGCCGAATATGGAAGTTTCATACAAGAGCACAACATCCTGTCATGTGAGAGTGTAATTTCATATCAACGACGCATCTACAACTTTTCATTGCGGACTTCAATCGAGTTAGGATTCGAAGTCCTTTTTCGTTAGGGCAGTGTATGAGCTAATATAGACCAGATCTAATTACAGACCCAATGAGGCATTATTTTTCTGGCCATCTGGTTGCAGTCGGCTTAAGTCGATATGAAAATGTATAAATGTACAAAATACATATGTATAATATTTTACCCATCACAAACAGTGACAGGCTGAACACTTTCTTTGTTGACACTCCCCTGGAACACTTCATTCATCTGTGGAGTTCAACAGGACAACATACTTTCATTTTGAAAGTTTTGATAACCAGAATACTGGTGTTCTGCTCTGTATATAAAAAACAATCTGCACTGGACAACATCTGAACTTTACGAGTTTATGTCAATTCTTGTCAATTCTTGTTCTGGCTTTATTCCATGAAGCTAGACAGCTTTGCGCCTCAGATACACTGGCAGAGAGATATCCAATTGTTGGAAGATGTATTGTGATCAGACAACTGCCGTGACTACTTCACCTGGAAGTACCTGGCTCAGAGTGATTAACCGAAAGTGTAAATTATAATGCCCAAAAATAACGTTTAGATTGACGTTCACGTCAGACGTTCAGCCTTTTTTAACCGACACTAAACGTATACATGCACCGGACCAACAATACAGTAAAACTATTAGCGAAAGTATACACACGGACTATGCCACTGTCACCAACCAAAATGCTAACGTACAAATTATTTAAAACTCACTGCGATTGTCAGTTCCCTTGCAGATACAATAATAAGTATATCGATAGGACTAATAGAAGACTTGAAACACGAACACAAGACCACCCGCCCAAACAATTTCCAGATCAAGTCAGCTGAACCTAGCCCAATACGGAACAAATACGGGGTCAAATCGTCGACCACAAGGTGTCGAGCCTCAATTCAACTTGACACTGGACATCTGGGAATAACTCGTTCGTAGCTATATTGATTGGCGCTGTACGAATGAACGTATGTAGCGTGTATGTCGAAGTTTTTTCGGTGCGGAGTAACTCAATCGATAATCACCACAGTACTGCTCACGACCAGAAACATCATGGTCGCGCATCCATATGGATTTAGCCGCACCCGTTATTCAACAGATTATTCTCATCTTGGTGGCGTTTGACTGTCTTATTTGAGAATCATTCATCCTAATTTTCCGCAGTTTTCAACCAGTTGCTCTCTAAATTATTCCCCCATGAGAGAACCTTTCGCAGCGCGGAAACACAGAAACTATAGTAAGTAGTGGTGTGAATTCTTCACTTCCGAAATGAAATGCATCAAAGCTCAAAAAGGTACAATTTTTCTAATCATGTTTTGGGTAAGTACTCTAATTGTCAAACTGTTTTTTTTTACGTTTGTTAACTCCAGGATAATAAATGGAGTATGATGGAGTACGAATAATCGGTAAATGAAATCTGATGCTTTGTCTGCACGGTGTGTCGGGAAGATATCACATCGTTAATTACGTAACATGTATATTGTCTGTAATCTATACCTCTTTAAATAGTCTATTTGAATGTTTTGCTGCTACAAAAGTGTTAGATGGCCAAGAGGCTATCACCCAGGTACAGGTATATTGTGAGTGGTTTACAATGGTGTAATCACGATGTGCTGTTAAAACGTGTCGAACCAACCAAGAAATGTCCACAATATGATGGTTAAGTTGTGATTCACTCGGAATGAACACCACTCATAAGTGTCGGGAAAGCTCTGAATAGCTCACCACCAACTTCGCCCTTCTGGGTCTCATCAAGTAAAACTAATTCTAGAATCTCCATCAGCCCTCTTTCTACCTTCAACAACAAACCGTGCGTATGTTGCGATGCACAATTATCCGCAGAATACTTTCAGAGCACGAGATGGTTCACTGGCAAGGGCGTGAGCTTACTGACCGGAAGGTCCATGGTTCGTACCCAACCCCGGCATCTTGATCACTCCTGTCTAGGTTCGTGCGGCCTGGCAGTAGCTCAAATGACACGGCAGCTAAGTTCCGAAAGGGTGTCACAGCTGAACAATTATTATTAAAGTAGCTTGGGTGTAGTGAACAACTCCTCTCAGTTTCTGGTTCATAATATTCTCCAACTGAATTTACTGGACAAAGACATCCCCTCGTTTCAGTTGGGACGTTGGGCAACATATTGATGTGTACTCTAATACTACTTATAGGGTCGATGACGACTCGACTGCCTAACACCGGCCGCAATTCTCTTAGAATCCATCAGGTAGCCCCAGTTCATTCAGTGTATTTATCCGAGGGGTAAGCAACCTGGAAGATAACCATAGTATCTTTAGTCACATATCACGAGTCCTCGACTCACTCTGCCGTATTCTTCGCAAAGTGCATGGTGAAAATAGGTCGGTGATTATCCTGCATAAACGTAAGTTGCATCATCTAACCGCATAGCTTACGTCTCACGAGCATACTACAACACAGCTCTTACTGTGGTCTGGTACACACGATTTTGACGCCACCGGCGACACAAATTGGCAGAAAAGATCCGTGCACTGACTTCAGACACACACTCGGTAGAGCTGTTACAACTACCGGGTTATGCAAAATTCTTCACAATCTCGTGTGCCTATTGAATTGCAAGAGGCACCTTCACGGACTGCACATTTTGGAGTATGATTTAGCATTTTTTAGGTACAAGACGTATGCTGAAAAATGGTATCCTGGTGGTCAGTTTATTCAACAGTGCTTGTGCTAGACCTTCACCGTTGAAGATGGAGATTGACAGGATTATTACCAGCAACAATTTGAATAGCTGGTTTTGAAGATTCTCTGGAGTTCGGTTCATTATCTCATTGATGACGAAATTGAACGAGAACAGAGAAAGTCGACATATTTCCCAGACACCACTTTTTGTGATGGAGAGGTTCCCGTAAAGTGTGTGAATATAAGCACTGGATTCGATCCACTACTTGCAGTTGCATCTCCTGTTGAGCATGTGTAGTTAGGGTCACTGACCGATCGACAGAACGCACCCTTGAAGTCAAGGTCGTCTGCACATATGGCATTGGGTCAAGTGGTCAGCGAGTACGAGATATGTGAGTGAGCTATGTGAGGATGTGATTGTTGGTCCACAACATTGCCGATATGTGAGGATGTGTTTTAACTAACGAGTTCGGCAGCTTGTTACATTCACAGTGATGCCTCGGACTGAGAGCTAGTGAGATAATCCGACCACAGGGCTCTGTGGGTGTTCGGTCGTTACATCAAAATCATGTGATTTTGCGCGCGTCTTGACAAACTGTTCTCTTATCGGGAAGAAGGCACGGGGGACGCTCTGGATTTCGTATAGATCATCGGTCCTGAGTCATTCAAACTCACCACCCGTTTGAGCACAGTGTGCACCATCATCCCTTTACCTTATACATAATATGGGAACAGTAGGATTAATGTTCTTGGTGATGTAAATTGGTACATACTAATGCCCGAAACGGAGACCCGCCAATGGTAACCACTACTCTGGAGAGCACGAAACAGCTTCCCTAAAGGCACCAGTTACTTAGCGGTCACTTCGAAGACGGTTTCATTGTTACGTCCTCAAATTGTGGGGCCACCCTAACATTGATGACCACTGGTTGTAAGAGCATTGATCATCCACTTTCCCTGACTGTCATTGGCACATCAAACATGGACGTGTAACGTATACATCCATTCAGCCAGTCACATTGCCCGTCCACTGCCCGACACACACGCACATGTACAGTCAGTCCAATCGGTCTCAGTTCTCATACACGGAACGGCCACTCATTCGATGATAATACAGATTCATTCAACCGCAATCACACGCGGTTATCATCACCTGGTTCTAGTCCTAACAAAAATAGTAACCCGCATATCAACTAGGTCAGCTGACGTTTGGGTACGAATCTAGACTTTGAAGATTTCACACATCATTTGTGAAGTATTCATGCCCAATTTGGTGATTTCGTTTGAGAATATGGAATCTGAGACATTATCAAGGGCCATGAATCAGTGAGGAATCCTTCTCCAGGTTTTGTTGCTCAGTGGACCTGCCGAATATGGAAGTTTCATACAAGAGCACAACATCCTGTCATGTGAGAGTGTAATTTCATATCAACGACGCATCTACAATATTTCATTGCGGACTTCAATCGAGTTAGGATTCGAAGTCCTTTTTCGTTAGGGTAGTGTATGAGCTAATATAGACCAGATCTAATTACAGACCCAATGAGGCATTATTTTTCTGGCCATACATTTGCAGTCAGCTGAAGCCGACATAAAAATGTATAAGTGTACAAAATACACGTCGAAGTTTTCTTCCGTGTACGGTAACCCAATCGACAATCACCACAACACTCACCGCAACCAGAAACACCATGATCGCGTATCCATATGAATTTAGCCGGGCCAGTTATTCAACATATTATTCTCGTCGTTGATGACGTTTGCCTCTCTTATTTGAGAGTCCTTCGTCTTAATGTTCCTCACTTTCTAACCAGTCGATGTCTGTAGTATCTTTTGCTTTACAGAAATACGATTCGAAGTGCCCCAGAGCTCCCATGTTACTCTTCAACTTGCATGTGGCGCGACCCATCCGAACGGCGCCTATTATCTACATTCTATTTTGAATTTCTCGACTTGTTGAGACACGACCATTTTGATTAGAACTTGCTGCGCTCCAAATTGTGTCTGGAAATACGTCGTCTTGAAGTTGGTTGTGGCATATTGATTGATGGAGATAGCCTGCTTGTAAGTAAGAAGACGACCTTGTCTGGCAGTCGTATACATCAGGCCTCCGAGAGATTAGCTGACAAAGATGTAGAACTATGGGCATGTGAGGATAGCCAAATAATCGATGAAGCAGGATGAGGTTCTACTGAAGAGCTGTGTTTGGATCATGGGTGTACTTGGTTTCGATCTCCGTTCGCGATCCCATTATAGTGTAAAACTCGCTTTAAAACAAGAACAAAGGAAGAACTTGCCGACTAGGTACACGCGATGACATTTAGGCGATAAACTGAGGATATAACATGATTGTTACGAAACATCCGACCAGAAACTCTAGGTGGTTTAAGGTTTCTCTAAGAAAACAAAAGAGCATCAAACGACCGTACACCCACCAGGGTCTACTTCAAGTTGCGATATGATGTCCTACTACCTGAGTTGTTGTACACAGCTAGCCAGAAGAGGGAACTTAACTGTCGAGGTCTATTGATGACAGCTTCACCAACCAGATTTCTAGCTCATATCCTAGGCTTAGTGGTGCCACAAAAACCCAGGCGGCAGACAGATATGCTGTTAGGAATTTTTGAGTCGGATAGAGATTTTTTATTTTTCTTATCTGAAACTGGAGGGGTCGTCTATGAGTTTCGCATGAATGAACCAAAAAGAGCTTAGCCTAAGGTAACCTTTTCGAGTCTTGGTTAATGCCAAACAAGATTAGTTGTTCTACTTAATTTAGCTAATCTTGCACAGACACTCTAATTTTGGAAAGTGCTAATTAATTAGACATGGCTACTTAATTTGGACTTGGGGTGTAGCAATTTGGTAGCATGCCTTTGTGAAAACGCTTGACCACAACTATTCACAAGGAAACTTTCATTACTGCATAAGTATTCCGCGTCATCTTGCGTGTGTTTTATTGATTGATCTTGTAAGCATTTGAAGTACGAACTTGTGGAGTCTCGTGATGCGTTAAAATGTGTCCGCTGTTGACCTGTTTGCACCCTAGCCCGTTTCATTGATTTTGAAAGATAATGTGAACCTCACACCGATGTGCATCTTTAGTTGCTCTCTCTCTCTCACTCATTTTGTTTTCTTTTGTTCTGGCGCAACCCTGAGCACGGAATCTTAACCACCCAAGAGAACTTCTGGCGACCTAGGGCTTATTTTATCCGACGAGTAAACATTCTTGGATTCATTTTGAGGCAAACTGTATTAGCGCTCAGCGGCACATCCGTTGAAGCTGTCATAATGAGACGAAACAACTGATGGCAGAGTTGGGTTTAAAATGGATAAGTTCAGTACAGTTATCAGGGCCCCTCCCTCAATAGGCGCGAAACAGCCTAGAAAGCGCAATTGTTTGTGCGTGGATAATACTCTCCTTACCGCTGTCCCTGCCCGTCTCTGCGTTCAGTAGTTCTGTTGTTCCCAGCTGGGTCTGTAGAGGCATGTAAACCTTTTGGAGTTCTACGTTCTGTGATACCATCACGATGCCCTGCTCCAGAGAATATCAATTCAAGGCCATGTGTTTCACATGCGGTTTCCGTTGAATTTTACGTTTAATCGACCTATCAAATTGTTTGTGAGATCCAGCTGCTGTCCAAACCTGAGTTGACGGTCACCTACCCGTCAGCTGCGCATGAAGATGGCGGTTCAAATTAGCCCTTAAGTCCATCCACAAGATTTTAATGTTGTACAAGACATGCGAAGAAAGACTTTGCCAGGAGTACACGAACGTTGCGAAACTCAGTCGCAGAAATAATGTCTGCGTGTTATGCAAGTCTGTGCATCAGCCGCTCAGGTTGCCAAGTTGTCTAAAATGTCTTATGGATTTCACTACTTAAGCTTTGCAGTAGTATGCGCCTCAGGCATTTGAACGTGAAGTAGGGGGTTGCGTGAATCGAAACCCGTATTGACCGTACTACATCGATTGCCCGAACACCCTCAACACCGGCCAAATATGGTAGTTTTATTCGGCCTCAAAGAACCTTCCATTGCATGCACAGGTTTGCGCTTTTAAACGGTCGAGAGATGCCCTCGAAGGTTTTGTGAATTTTCTTCTCCGGGTTGATCTATGGCCATGCTTATAGTCGCATTAGTGTTTACAGTGAGTTATCCAAATTATTCCAGAAACCGTTAAAGTTTTCTAGGCATGCCGTTCATCCCCATTTTTGTCCAATTTTGTCACCCATAACATCATGGAATGCACTTTCCAATGGATCGTGAATCAGGCCGGCAAAATCACACGAGAAGAAAGGATAGGAAAGTTGAATTATGCGAACGCATGGTTCTGCTACTCGAAGAATGTGCATGAATGCAAACTATTTTAAATGAAGCAGCGGAGATGGTTTCTTATTTCATCGTATCCTTTGCGCCTTTGAACTTCAGAATCTGACCTCAAACACTTCTCGAACACTTCTTGGAAGACGAAAGTGTAACCTACGCGTGACTGACTTTTTATTAGTTATCACATCTTTGTCTATGTGCGTCGACTGATAAACAAACAGGAACCAGATTACCACAAGCTACTGTAATAATAATAAATAATAATAACCGTTCAGCTGTAACGCTTCCGGTGCCTATCTGCCATTCCATCCGAAGGACGAAGGAGGGTTGAGATACTGCCAGGTTGTCCAAGCCTAGACAGGAGCAATCGCGACGCCGAAGTTCGTTTCGAACCACGGACCTTCCAGTCAGTAAATTCGTGCTTTGGCCACTGGGTCATTACCAGCTCAACTGTCAGGCTACTCTCCACCAAAAACTATCGCAAACTTCAGCAACTATGAAGAAAACGGTTGATGATCGAATGTAAAGCAGAATGTAACGCCACCAGACAAAGCGAGTGTTTAATTCCTCCGAGGCCCTTACCTGCTCCAACCGCCCATTTTACGGATGATAGGACGCAGTACTTCGAAGACGGTTTGCGCCAGATCCGCCTGAGCAGCAGGTAAGGCTTATCAGGTTAAGCTGGCTGAAGCACATAGTAAGGGCGCGCATCCACAGTCTATCGGAGGAAGTCAAGCATTCCGTTTCAAATACTTGTTGATGATAAGTTCTCCGAGTACAGACCATTGCGGTTACTGTCAAGATGAGCACTATGGGACCTTTCCGCACTCTTGGATGAGGTTAAGCTTATACAACTCGTGCATGTTTATGAATCTGTTGAGTCATTCTGACCAGGTGCAGAGAATACGAGTGAACAGTCTATCAGTTTTATGTTTGTTCGGGAGAATGAATAAGAAATGAATAAACGAAGGCAGAAGGATCAGTGGCTGGCTGGCGAATCGTTGCACACTTGTAAGAGATATCGTCTGGTTTGCTGCATCACTTATTTGGCACAATTTGGCAGGTGTGGTCGTGCACGTTGTGTCTGTGTGCGTCAGCACAGGGAGGACTGGCTGCTTTCTATTCAACATCTTCCTCGTTTAAATTAAACAATCTCCGTATGACGTTTGAGGGCGACTTAGTAGGGCCAGATGTCGCTTCTTTGTGACAAGATTTTCTTTAGCCGCGTTTTCCTTCATGTTGCTCTCATTCGTTCTCTTTGGCGGTTTACTTTAGCGGTTTTTCTCTGATATTTTACGTTCTAGCACAGACTGGGCTAGAAGGACTATCGGATGTGATTGACCTAATAAGTTTCTTCTTTGCTGTAGAAACTAAGTTAATAAAACATGTGATTCATGTGTTCAGTCGTAGTTCCTGATGTCCGGTTATATCCGTGACCAAGTTACGTCTCGACATGACCACGTTTTTGTGTGTCTAGCTGGCACTGCTTAAATATACGCTTGACTTTGAAAACTTAGGTACAACTACGGGGTTCTGTCTGTGGCAGCTAAAGGTTTGTTGGCATAGCCAGTGTCCTAAACGAGCATCGTATGATCACCCCAAACTGTTTCAAAAGCTTTTGCGAAACCCAGGAGAACACCACACGCAGGTCCAGAAATCCCTGTGGAAATTCCACCGAACACGCAATCAAGCCAATCACCCAACCATACTGCTTCCCTTGAGTTGTCCCTGACACTTTGCTGGAATATCAATGGCTTTGGTATCGGTACACTTGATATCCAGGTCAGTGGCCTGATTGGTTGTCGGAAATTACAGGTAAAAACACTGAACAGAAAAAGCTGAGTGTGAGTCGTATGCGACTAAATATTGGACTCGTGTTTGAGTTTATTGCCGATATCTAGCTCATCGGACTCAATCGCACCCCTAACTCGCCAGCGTCAACATGTTAATGACATTATGGTTTCGAAAGCCAATCAAATGAGGTTGAGTTGTATACAACTACTCATAGATTTGTTGCAAAAATCCTAATAACCCGCTAACGTTTCGGGACTCAGCAGCCAGGCCAATTCCCCGATTCTCCTATAGTCCTCTGTCCTAAATGAGTCCTTTTGGGAGATGCACAAGGCAAGTTGGAATTCCTCTTGTTTCTTACAGCTAATCCTCTCAATTGGAGTTCAGACTTGGTGACTAGCATTCCAAGTGCGACCATCCCTTTTGATTCCTCTGCTGCACATAACAAAACAAGTAATTCGGGTCATTTACGTCGTTTGGAATGTAAAAGTTTGACTTTCGGCTTTCCACACTCCCAAAGACTGCCAAAGTCTTCCATCTGTCCTGGTGTTCCCCATACAGTCAATCCAACAACACATGCGTGAACTGCATTACCCACCACCACACAGGAGGGTTTACTTTGGAGAGGTTGTGACCGGGAGTTTAGGTATAGCTGTACTAGTTGGAGGCTTTAAGCCTCAGTTGTCCACGCGAACTGTTCTGACTAGGATGTTAGAAGAGCTTACCCGTATTCGGCACCTTCTAAGGACAAAGTCCCACTTTGGGAGTTCCTCACCTCCATACCTCTTTTTAACTCCAGAATCAGAAGGCTGCATTTTTGATCGCTTATTTGATTCCAGACCACAGATGGGAATGGGTCATGGTGAACCTAACTGTCCTCGGACATTTGTGCCTTCCAGTCTAAGAGTTGTATGGTTCTGTTTATTTGCATTTAGGAGAGGAAAATGTGTCTATTTTGGCACCTATATATCCGGTTGTTTCTGTATTGATTAGCTCAAAAGTACGCAGTTGGTTAAAATTCCTTTTCGGTGTCCAGGTTAGGAAGCATCATCTTCAAAAGTACGTTTCAAAACAACTGCAACATAACACACGAGTAGCACTCATTGTGCTCTTATTTTCGAGCTGTTTGCCCTGCAACAAGTCGAGCAGACCACATCCGGTGTTTCAACCCTACTTTCGGCGATTTTGTCATCGTGTAGGAAATACTCTCCATTTATTAAGCATGAAACTTGATCTGTTGCAAACCGAGTAGCGGTTCTTCCAAGTATTCATTCCATTTATTAAGCATGAAACTTGATCTGCTGAAAACCGAGTAGCGGTTCTTCCAAGTATTCAAGAGTGAAAGTGTTTTAGCATAGCGTTACACTCGAAGTTCACTTTAATCCGCTCAGCATGCATGACAAATATTTTGATAAAGTGCCGCGAAAATCGGTTTGGGTAGTGTACAAGATGTTAAATACCGATGATTTGTTGGAAGCATTCCCACCTCTGTATTAGAAACATAGCTTTAAGGTAGCGCTTAGTAGTTTTCGAATCCTAACAGAGATGAACCACCATGAAGGATGTCACTGACTATGCTGCTTTGATTGGGATTTTGGCGAGCTAACTCATAAAATCGACCGTACCTTGGAGAAAAAGTGATGAGGTCCGAACAACAAAATGATACAGTTAGGACTTAGAGAAAAAGTGATTAGGTCCGAACAACAAAATGATACAGTTAGGAAGTTGATCGAGTTAGAGCGTGATTACCTGTTTTACTTGGTTGGATTTCTAACACGTTTTCAATATGAGGTTGCCAGATAGTTTACTGAAAGCGAAACTGATTCGTGCCTTGATTTTGAGCCTAATTTGGACAGTCTGACTGGTACAGTTAACCGACGACGAGCGCAAAATTTAGAACTGCGAGAAGGACAGTTGCTATCAAGCTTTATACAAGTAGAACTAAATTAATTGTGTTCTTCAGAAATGCTGGACTCCATAGCAGGAATGGAATATTCACTGCGTATACTCTTGTGGTTCAGTTAATTGTATACCTCTGAACCAACCAACATAAATTCTTAGTGTATTGAGGGCTCACTAGCCCCGTCCGGTTTGATGGTGTCTCGAAAAAGGAAGCCTTATGTCAGAGTCTATTGGCAGGCAAAGACATCGCGAATTACACTGTTGAATATGCACTGTTCTCTAAACGGGATACTTTTGCAAATGGGCAATGAAAGTCGATCTATTCCACCATAATCCTGAAAGTTGATAAACGAGCTAGTGCAATGATGTAGGCAGTCATAGCTACAAAATAAATTTCAAAACACATAAAAACCCACACGAACACTGTTTTGCCAAATGTATTCAAGTTAGAATTATTGGTTTATCGTTTGCGGAACTGAGTGACCGGTCTCGTATTTCCACACCGAAACTAGGAAACTCCATATACGTAATGCCTGGGAACATCACAAACGGGAGATTCAGTTGGGTTCAGTTGGGTCTCTCGTAAACCTAAATTGATTTGCAAATGAATGTATTTATGAAACTCTACTTGTGATTAAAGCACCGCCCTAACAAACTAAGTCTGCCAGCATTCAAATGAAAATTAAGCTGGATATAAGTTCATTCTTCTGGGACAATTAGCTCTCCCCGAATCTCGGAACTTCACTCAAATATGTCTGGATCCACCCAGCCGGTTTTGTGTTCGTACAAATAGCGGAAAGCCTATCCTTTATCAAAATGACGCTTTTAATGTATGCAAACTGTGTAGTGTCCCACGGGGACACATACATTACACCAATAAAGATCCTCATCTCATTGTCTTATTTTTTTGTTTTTAAAACTCTTCTCCTTAGTATGAAAACAAGCGAGTTTCTTAGTTCACTCAGCTTCGCTGATTATACCAAGCTACCTCTTATGGCTTTGGGGATTTCAATTTAGGCAAAAGGTCAAAAGGACACCAGTTATGCTGTTACTGCAGTGATGGGTGGCTACATGTTCTGCTACTGAGGTCATCCAAACTGATTTTGCTCATTTCTTGGGGATTATGATCAATGTTTTATCTTTATTCGGTAGATTTCGTACTCGGATGCAGATCGATCATTGTAGCTGTCAATTCCGAGGAATTGACAGCCTATCAAGTCTCAGGTTTGGTTGCTAAAACCTTCAGGATATCAAAATATCAAGATGGATTCCAAGTATTATATTTTAGTATAAATGACTGGGACGCAGCTTATTTTTAGAAGACGCGGAAAAAATTTAAGCTGAAATAAAATGTGGGATTCTAAAGTTAGGCATGATTGCTTTCACAAACTAATCGTGGATTTTCATGAAAAAACCTGTGCTACTATAAACGACTTGATTTTGGGAACAAAAGGTGTGTTACCCCCCCTTACTAAGGCACTTAGTTAACTCAATTTAAAGTACCGCATCTGGTGTATACTTTAATGAAAACGCAAACAACGGAATGTATGGTAAACACTAGTCTTTCTGGGAAACTCGAAAATGTGGATTGTTTTTGTGCATTTAAGACTTAATGAAATAATTGGAAATAGTTGTTACACTGATTCAGCCTGTCTAAATTTAACTTGAAAATCTCGTGTTTTTTTGCCGTACTGCGTAATGTACGACCAAGTTTCAGCAAAACTTTGAGAGTTTTTTAATCTCCATTCAACCATGGTTGACCCTTACTTACTGGATGGCTTTTCCGCAAGTTTAGTTGAATCAGAATTTCATTCGATTATGACATGTGCGTTGTAAATTCAAAAGCTTTGTTACAAAATGATGCATTAGGCTTCTAACAAGCCACGATTTTTGTTTCTCCTCTCTTGAAATTACCGAATTTGAATTTAACAGTTTTGGTACTCCAAATTTACCGAAAGGGAATGGAACTAATTTTTTGTGAAGACTCAAATAACGATTATCGTTTTCATCCAGACGTGCCACATATGTTCCAGACTGCCTTAGAATTTGAAATGATCGTTAACTTGTGCTTCCGTGCGCGTATCTATATAAGCGAATATAAAGTTAAATCGCACTAAAGAAAGGGATACTACCTCAGTGATGATTCCTTTACTGATGGTTTGTGTAGTATTTGGGCTGCAAGATGTCGTCTGTGAGTCAATCCTTCTGTGTTAATGAATAGTAAATATTTTATAAGTCGTATAGAGAAGGCTTGCCATACATGACTTTTTATTATTATGTTGTAAGAACCTACATAGACTTGATGTACACAAAATCATGCACTTATTTAAGCCAGAGCTTTATGACAATTTTTCGAAAACCGGTGACCCACATGACATTCTATAGTACTTAGTATATAAATAATATCTAACATAATACATACACTCGAAACAGCTACGTTCATTTTCAGTCAAGGATATGGGAACCTAAGATATTGATAAGTGTTAGAATAAGGTGGTTACACTTTCTTCATATGCGCAGTTGCTGGTCTGACATGACAACTGCCGGCAAGCCTTACTAGGACCAGCAACCCAATAACATGACAACTGCCGGCAAGCCTTACTAGGGCAAATGACGTTCTAGACCATTTAGTATAGTGTTAACGAACATTTCAAGATAGGTTTCACAGGGGCTTGGTAAACACTCCGTAGTTTTTATTTGGGCAATGTTTCGCTTTTGACACAAAAGCTTCATCAGGCCAAGTGAACAGGTCACCAAGTTGGCCAGGTTATAAGGCAGACGGGGAACCATTCAGTAAGTCCTCTTCATATTAGCGCACTAGATCAGTTTTGAGTATCAATTAACGGCTCTTGGCGGTTAGTGTGCTTGTCAAAATCTTGCGTTGATGGATTGGGGGAGTTTCAAATTACTTGTGATCGGGTTTGGTTCCTTAATCTTCCACTTCAATGTGCTTCAATTGATGATTCACCGCGGTTGTCACTGATAGATTTCGTTGGTCATTGTGGAGTTGTGAGTACTGCGATAATTTAGTTGGGGGGTGGGGTGGGGTGAGGCCAAGTGGAATTCAGATGATGAATACTCCGCTTTCTGATGACGGCACACCAACACGTGTCAGCTCGACTGATCCAAAACCGTTCTCCAGCTTGCCAGTTACACGCCTTCTATTCTGTTAACACTGGAATGCTTGGCGATTTCTGTCACCTCAGTCATCAGTCTTTGTGACGTGAACCGTAGTCCTCGCCTCAAAACCTCAAAAGTTTCTAAATCTATTTTGTGTCCCGTGCATGTTCCGCAATTGCCGAATCTTTTAGTATTGCTCGGCGGCCTCTCCGATTCTGGTATGAAGTTCCCTGGCCGTCTGTCCTACATAGACCTTAATGCAGTCGTTACACTTGATTTTGCAGACACAGTCCTTAGTTCTGTTTGCTGGGAGGCGTTCCTTCAATTGCACCAGTGCAAAGCGCAGAGTGTCTCCCCTCTGGAAACCTACGCTTATGTTGGCCGTGTTTAGAATCCTTCGAATGATCTCCGATGTCCCTGGTTTATATGGAATAACAGCCGTCCAAAGCCATTCTCGTTTGGGTTTCGCCACCTGTACCAGCACCCTTCGTAACTGACGCATAATCAAACTAGTTGGATATCCACCACCCCGAAGTTTGTTCCTCAATTCAATTTGGGCCGCTGTCCGATCAAATTCTTCTGTGCACAGGGCCCTTACACGCTTAAACATTGATGAGGCAATACTAGCGAATACCGACTTCGGAAGGGGAGACGAGTAGTTCAAAACTGCCCCAATGTCAGTTGGTTCCTCGTATACTGTGGCCTTTAGTTTTTCCCCGACCTTGTGTGTCATGCAGTCTAAAAATGCTAGTGTACCCGAAGTTGACTCTATCTCCATACTAAATTTGATGTGTGGACTCAGGTCATTCAGATAGTTGTAAAACGCACTAATCTTGTTTCGTTTCATCACGAGGAAAGTATCATCCACATAAGACCAGAATACCTTGGGTTGGTATGAGAATCCGCCTAGAGCTTTCCGTTCAAAATATATTTGCCGAAACCGGGGATATTGGAGATCCCATTGCTAGACCTTGTTCTTGAGTGTAAACCACGGATTCGAAAACGAAGTGGATGAGATTCAGGTATGCTTTTATGCCTTCCACTATTTCATCCACTGTAAGCTGTGTCCGTTCCGAAAGGGTAATGTCTGCTAGTAGCAGTCGCCTAGCTATTTCTACAGACTCCTCTTTTGGAGGCGGAAAACCACACTAACCGTCAAGAACCGTTAACTGACTCTCAAAACTGATCTAGTGCACCAAGATGAAGAGGACTTACTGATTGGTTCCCCGTCTGCCTTAAAACCTAGCCAACTTGGTGACCTGTTCACCTGGCCTGATGAAGCTTTTGTGTCAAAAGCGAAACGTTGCCCAAATAGAAAACAATGGATTGTTTACCAGGGCCTTCTGAAACGATGACTTCTCAAACGGTTGCAAACTTTTTCCAGTTGATTTCCAGATAGGGTTTGTTATGATCATAGTCCAAGGCCTACACAATGACTTGATTTGTCAAACCTCAGGAGGAGCTCGGCAATGAAGGTGATTACAAATCAAGGCTAGAACACCGTGTACGCCGAAGTTATCGATTTTACATTCCATAACAGCAATGGGGAACAGGAATGAAAACTCATTGTTTCCTAAGTTTTTTTCTGTTTTGTAACGAGGCGTCTCACAGACGTCTTCATTGAAGGCGTTTGTCCATCGGGCCAAGCTAACACCAGAAAACTGACTGAGCAATATAGGTTCCGCTTTTTCCGCATTCACATTTTTCTTGAAACTCCTTGAAAGTCATTGTTGCTCCTTGCAGCTGGCCCAGCAAGAAGTAAGTATTTTTGCTTCGTTTCCATGTTGGTTGCACTATTAATTGGAAGTTTCGCTGAACAGTACAGCCGGCAAACTCATCAGTGCCATACAGTTGAAACATAAGTGCTGTAGCGTCAGTTGCAATCACTCGTTTTACAAGGCAATCACGAGTTCCGCATACATTGCATCAAAATATGAGTTCTCGAGTCTAATCATGTTGGCATTATTTCAACATGAATGAAATCAAGTTTCGCATGACAGTCCAACAAAATGCAGTTTGAAAGCATACAGTCTTCACGAGTACTTATGTGAACAATAAGTAACATTTGATAATTCGTTTACTATAGGACCCACTTGTGGCCACGTGTTGACAGGAGAATTCGGGGAGATCAAATCGCCAAACTATCCGTTTGCTTATCCCGATAACCTCATCTGCTCATGGACTATTCGGAAACCACAAAAGCGAAGTGAACTTATCTTTTTAAGTTTTGAAGTAAGCTTTTTTGTGTGAACTGACTGTAAAGTGTATAGTGAAGTTTCCTAGCCGTTCTGATCACCAACATTCCATCTCTTATGGTGTCTACCTGCAGCCCAGCTGTACCGGACGGTACGCAAGTTTTACATGCATTCGCCTCGGATAGTAAAAACGATCTTTCCTCACTATTTTATTCTATACAGACGTGTGCTGCTGACGGTCAAAGCACTGTTCTGATCGCCTCAATAAAAAACACATCAGAATTAGTAACAAAGAGAAGTAAAACGCATTTGTATTGGACATACATTCATAAAATAGTGTTGATTCTTGTTCAGACGGTCCCAAACGTCATACTGAAACAGGTATACATCGAAAAATACGTAACCAATAGGGCATGATCCATTCCGCTGCCATTACAGCCCCCCAATTTTGTCAACTGGTCATCGCATTTAGCCAACTCGCTCGCTCGAAATGGCCTTTGGCTAATCCCGTTTTAACTGATGAGTAGTGCAACTCAGAACGTATTCAGAGGGAATACAGGGTTCAGCTTATTTTTCGCTTTACCAGCGGGTGCACAAAGAAGCCATCCCCAGATGAACCGAAGTTTCTCGGGAAAATAGTAGTCGCTCGATTCGGGCCTGTATTCTGCGATTAAACAAAACTCAGAGAAGCAATGGAACTACTTTGGTTGGAGTTAAAGCTTACAAAAAACTGGCAACTAGTTATGAAATATGTTTTGTTTTGTTTCACCTCACGCGCATTGGGTCAAAAGAGAGCACACTAAACGGATCCATTGCACGCCCATTTTTTTCTCACTGTTTTTAAGATATAATTTTGGACAAAACACCAGGCTAGATATCTCTCTTGTTAAGAAAATTAGGTGCGGAACACCAGGATGTCAGAAGTAGTTGCAACAAGTTACGAAGCCACCAGATTGCAAACTGGTGTTTACTCTATCCTGCAGTTTGTCAGATATTCCAGCCTAGAGATATATGAGCCAACAATTCTCATTTTTGCAAGTGTTCCTGTACTGGTCCTTATGTTGTACTAAATTGACTACATTGTGGAAGTTGGCTGATAAGCTCTGATCACTTTCACAAACAGGTCGAAGAATCCTACGTTGGAAGAAAATGCCAATTTGACTTCGTTTTGATTCAAGTTGGAACCCACAACAGACCAAAAATCTACGGTCCTTTGTGCGGCTATGATATACCGGGACCGTTCCAGTTTGAGGAGGAGGTATTGATCACCTTCCAGACCGACAGAATAGGAGCATACAGCGGATTTCACGCATTTTACAGACCGCGTACGTTGTGTTATTTGTGTGCAACTGAGCTTTCTACAGAGAACCTGATGAACGATTGCACAAGTGTCTGCATTTTAACAGAAATGTCGTTTTGACGCCATGTCGGGCGGTGTACAGAATCCTTATATCACGTGAACGAAATATGTAGTAGAATATGAGACCATAACATTAGCGCATTTCTAATTCTTGACTCAAGGGCCTGTGCATTTCAACAGGCGCAAATTTTCCGCTATTTCCTGTTAGGGTTTGCCGAATAACTTCTGGTCACTTTGCAGATATATACTTGGTCAAAAGATAGACACACATCCCGAAGTTGAATACCCGATCAGCGTTACAAATGCACACCTCGGTCCAATATTTAGTCAGCTTTAACTCAGCAAGATGTGTGTAGAAAATCGGTATCTTATTTACGGTCTAAAGGTAATTATTTTCGAACCCTTTTCTTTATGTCAGTTGGATGGGACATGAAACCCAGCACTCCAGTACCAAGTAAGCTCTGAGATAGTTTTTTATGTTTTAAAACTATTTGCAACGAATCGTGAGTACAAAAAACATTCATATATGATTTGCGATCCCTGTTTATGATGTAGGTAATATAGCATAATAAGTTCAAAAGCAGAAGTGTGAATGAAAATTTCATAGTTTAGATGGTAACAAGTGGATATGAGTAGAATCAACAGGCACAATTCAGGCCCTAGCATTAGGAAATACTTTCCCTCAAGAGGAGTCTTCTGATGTCTGAATGGGTTGTTTCGTGCACATTTAATTTTTTACAGAACCACCAACCGAACCATATGGGGAGATGATAAGCGGAGAATCAAGTAAGTTATATTTGTCCAAATCAACCGTCAATCTGATTCGCCTTACAAAAATTGCGTACTCAGTTGGAAAAAATCTGACGGTTGCTGTCCGGTGTAGGGAATGATTTGCTCATTAATTTAACGTTTCTCGATAGCTAGCTGTAATAACTTAAACTGCATATCAAATAAGTTCATCAAGAGTTTTGGTTCTCAGTAAGAATTGGACCACACCGTCCCAAACACAAAATATGATTACACCGGAATGGAAAAGTGCCCATGTTCTTCGACATAGCGTACCCGGTCTTAAGTCATCCAGCTAGAATTTCTAATATCAAGTAAGAGATGTCCAAATTCAAACGTTTTCTGTACACAATAAGCTAGATCACCCGAATTAAAGTATTTTCTCAGTCTTGTGGGGGCAAATTCGTCGCAAATTTGACCAGTGCAATCAGAGACTCATACCTCATTTTCCTTATACCAGACAGTAGGCATTACTTGTTTCATACGTTTCTATTTTTAGTTAGTTCTTGGGACATCGAAGTGGAATTGGGCAACAACAGTAAGTTAGCTGCATAAACCACCATCGGAATGTTTCGCACTGTTCGTGTTGCGGGAACATGTTTTCCAAAAACATCGAGGTTACACACTCTATCAGATGCTTACAGTGTACCTTGTTGTGCCGAATGAAGTGGTTTACATTAGCTGAAGCGGCTAGCTTCTAGTGGTTAAAAGACCCAATATTTCTATCTTTGAAGACGGATAGATATTAAGAAACTGCCTGAGCTACCAAGAAATTCTAAATATTCTGACATGTTTGCAACACAGCTAACAGGACTATGTGAACCTGCTGCCTACGAATATCAAATGATGCTTTTCAGTTTTGAAGACTAAAAGTAACCGCGTGAGCTACAAACAGATCGCATAGAACACCACAGGGCTCAGACGAGTAACTTGTCCCCGAATCTTAGGTGTTTCTTCACGGCATGAGAACAGATATTTGTTTACTACCAGATGTTTCAACCCTAAATTTAAGAAGTATTTTCCGTGGCTATCTAGTGAAGAAGGACTGAATGCTTAATAAATGTGAAAGGTTAACTAAGAATGACGTTATCCACTTCCAGAATGTGGAATAGCTGTAAAGCATATAACATACCGAGTCTGATCAATGAATTCTGTGAAGACGTAGCAAGGCCCAAAGAAATGGTCCAGGATTCCAGTGAATCTATTCTGACCTCAATAGCCATTACAGTGTCTGACGATCTACATTGTTCGATTGCTGGATGAAGATTAGTAAAGCACATTTTCAAGTATTCTCTACGGAAATGATATGAAATACCAGATGTTAAGAGAACGAGCCCATTATTTCGTCCTACACACAGCAGCGCAGCAGTTGCAAATGCAGCCTATTTATTCAGCAGGTATTCAGGCTATTCACTTTATTTTCGCAGTTAATAATGCCTATCATTTCTTTTATTTTGTCTACCACAAAATTAGCTTCGTGCGACTACAACATTACCCACGAGAGTGGAATACTCACTTCACCAAACTACCCACAGAACTACGGAAACAATCTGGGCTGTTCTTGGGTGATTAAAAAACCGAAAAAACCAAGTCTTCTGAGGTTTCTTGACTTTGAGGTGAGTCATTTCAGGATCGTATGCACCGGTTGCTTCTGTCTGACGTCGCACTGATAGCAGTAATTACTCTATGCGATAACCGCGGTAACTACCGCAATCAATGCGGGAATGTGTTGTGTTTTACGTCTAACTACATGTGTCCGTAGGAGTTGTGGCTTAGTTTGCCATGAACGGCCATAGATTTGAATCTCTTCGGATACCGTCATCAGATTCAGAATAGTTAGGAATTCATGAAGTCATGGTTTATGCGCAACGTACACGCAGGAGGAGGAACCCATGAGTTTCAATTCACTGCCTACTGATTACTAAAAGTGAGAACAAACCGACTTCAGAACAACTGCGGAACGGAAGGACAAAAATCTACTGATGCTCTTCATTTGGTATGGCTATCTGAATGTTTCGATTTACACTTTCTATAAAGCAAGATCTGATGCTCAGTGCAACTCGCATTGTCAGCGGTAGCTATGGACGGCCAAAAATGACCGCATTCTTGGTTGAAATCAGGCTCAGTCGATTGATTTTCATCATGCTGCATTGTACGGAGGCACAAATCATAAACCACTGTCAGTGAAGGCGTCGTAGGCGGAGAACGACATTTCTGGCGGTGAACATGATTGTTTGAACGTCCTCCTTTATACAATCTGAGAGAGTATATTATCGAAAACTGCAGAAACGGAGTGGGAGTTGACGCCACCAAGCTTACTGCTTTATCGTGTTTGCAATTCACATTCTTTATTGTTGAAAGCCCCATGCTTGCTTATGGAAACAACCTCTGTAACTAACAATATAAATGGTATGTAAAAATACTTTCTTAAGTTAGGCAAATTCCAAACTTTACGCTATGCCATGCCACAATCTTGATTATCTTGGTGCCAAATTATTAGATAGTTGATGTAAAAAATTAATAAATTCGCGTTCATTTCCAGGTGGAAGAGGTAAACTGGGGCGACGAATGTCAGTTTGATTATGTCTACGTGTTTGTTGGAACCGGCATTCACGTGACCTCTTACGGGCCGTTTTGTGGAAATGTCCCACCAGAGCCCATACAATATTCCGATGAAGTACAGATTACATTCACAACAGACAAGAATGAAACGCGCAGGGGCTTCGCTTTAGAGTTCGGACCAGGTGAGTGGAACGGGCCGTTTAAAGTTGCGCCTAAAATATCCACTTCTCACCAACAAAGCAAATTAGTTTTGCATTTATCTCGGCCTGAAAGCAATAACACTCAAGTAAGCATGGCGAAAGAAACGCTGCAACAAAATCGATCAGCCGGTGAACCGGCATCGTATCTAACCATTTTATACCCGACCACAGTGTATACCCGACCACCACGTATCTTAAGCGATTCCCAAGAGCTGGGAGTCAGTAAAACGGAGGTCACAGTAGATTTCATGCATTTTGTAGACCACGTATGTAAAGTATTTTGGTACAATTGAGTTTTCAGTATGTATGTATGTATGTATGTATGTATGTATGTATGTATGTATGTATGTTTTCAGTTTGTATGGGTGCGTAAGTCGTTTGAATTATGTGAGACATGTTAAATTGACACGTTGTGGTTTGAACGAAACACCCTTATATTGGCTGCGTAGATTCCATCAAGTGAACAAATCGTTCAATAGCACGTGGGGTCACAACTTTAGCTCACCTGTCATCCGTAATCCAAGTGGTCAAGAGTAAATTTTCCGATCAGGCATATAATTTTTGCCAAGTAACTTGTGTTCACTTTCCTAACAGACGCGTGGAGTCTGTATAGAAATGATTCATTATTGTATTACGCTGTTCACGTGTATTACCTTATAAAACCCTGTATAAACACTGTATAAAACACCTGCCTGTCAAATTCCAAGCGTTGAGCATATTGTCAATGGATGAGCTCAATGCGTGCTACGTGGTAGATAATATTGGACATATAATCCATTCGAAACAGTTTGCGGATGAACATTCTTAGTATGATTTTTTATATCAGGAGCATTTTGGACTACCGTATTGTCCAGAACTTCGATAGACTTGTAGCATGTATATACAAGGTGCGTGCAAAAAATTTACTGCCACTTCCTTCACGAAGTACTGTAGATCACCGTTCCAAACACGCCAGGATACTTGTCTCATAGCAAGGTTCTCTCAGATCTTCGCAACCTGTTTTCAGAATTGTATTTTACACGTTAGTCTCATTTTACTGTCGTACTGCAGCTTAAAAACATGCGTAGACATGCTCCGTGACACTGGACATATCGCGTATTTCTGACGTTTACTCTGTGTATCGCTTAGTAACAGAACACTCGCATATTTTTTTATAATACTCTCGATTTCTAAATTTAGAATAGTATGAACAGTCGGCAGCCGAAACTCCCACTGATGATTTGCAGTCCACTTCTGATTTGCCAATACAGGTGAGATATCCTGATGTGTGTTTGGTGAAATTTCACGAAACGATCATAGGTGGGGTATCATCCTCAGACTATCAGTTTGCCTAACTTTCGCATGTGCACTAAAGATGCGTTTTCTATTGGCAGTATGCTCTCAACGACACAATGTCCTTTGTTCAAGTCGTTCGAGGTTGTTAGTGGTGCCGTCACACGAACGGCGGTTATTTACACTGGAATGTAATCATAAGTTTAATTACTCGAGTACCGAAAGCCCAGCCTGTCTGAACTGACAAGTCGGAAGTGAGATTAACAGACTTAAGGCCCTGAGCTTTTGGCAAGCAACGTTGAGCAGTTATGTCAGGTAATGACATTTTTTAAGACATGGGATTAGTCTGATCAGGCAGACCCAACTGGTCGTTGTCCAAAGTACACAGAACAACCCATTGGCGGGGCTGAAAATGTATCCGAATATTTGCAAAGTAAGTCGGTCTACAGGTATTTGAACAGGTTGTTGTCGGTCTGTTCGTGAAACTCAGCAGTTGGCTTCCAAACTATTTGCCGTCAAACATCCGATCAACCTCAACTAACTGAAGAATGTTCAATATCTGCTGAGTTGCTCGACAAAACGAAGTCACTGACTAGATTATCGCACAATACTTATCACTCGGAGGTTTAATTTTCAACTACTTTGTGCCTTTCAGTTTAGGACTACTGATTAGACAACAATGTGAAGCGTTTTTAGCTCACATTTGGGAGCAACTGAAAATATGTGCAGTTAATTTGCTCTTGGTATTACGTGAAGCTGTTATGCTTTGAATAAATGCACGAAACCCTTGTCTAACGTCTACTAAAATACATATAAACTAAGTGGGTTCAAACTCATAGTCCAACTATGAGTTTCCAACTACTTGAGGTACAGGCAATAGACACTGACTCAGATACGAAGTTTCGTGAAAACTGTTAGAAATTCTGAATTCGTTGACGGATTTTATCCGATGTTATCTGCTATACGAGTATCCTTTATAGTGGGCAGCGGATAAATTTAGAATGTGGGAAATTTATGAAGGTTGATTTATTCACCCCAAAGACCTTAGATGTTAGACAAAGTATTTGGAGTTTGTGAAAATCAGTTACTCACATCTGCTTAGACGACATTAATCTACGCCGTCCAGCGGGTTTGCTACCCAGAATTTTCATTACCATTTTCATTGGAAATATGATATCAATTCGGAATATGGCGTAGCATGAGTTCAGCTGAAAAGACGTTAGGCTACATTGCTTGAATTTTTCTCTTTTCAGATTTCTCTTCGTTATGCAATTCCACCATATTCAGCTGCCATTTCCGAATATGAAGATCCCACTCACTCTTGCTGCATTCGATTGTATGCAATTGACATTTAAGTGTGTTGCACGTAGATTCACAATTAAAGTTTGCCGTAATCCACTTATGTGCATGCGCGCAATACTCGAGAAAAAATAAAAAACTCCATCACAACGTATACTTTTGTCTTCCGTTAAAGCAGAATAGTGAGAGGTACAGTTTCATCCATCGTGAGTGCTACGAATGTGGCTTGAAGGTCGTTATTCTGGAATATTTATGTACTAATGTGACAGGTGTAGTATACTCACAGGTACTTAATACCGCGAGGGACAAAGCTTGTAAACCGTCCGCATTCCCACGAAATCTCGCGAGAAAACACGTAGTTAGTTCTCAAATGCTCTACAACGCCAGTTCCATGATGGATAGCTTTATGCAAGAGGTGCCTTAAAGTAATTCGTTGCATGATCTTGGTAACACAAGATAACATAAGGTCAATCATTTCGGAGTAGGCTGAACTCACAATGGTTTAGTGGGTAAGAGGCGGGATGACTGGCCGGAATATATTTGAACCAAATCCAATCGCAGCATCTCGACTGTACCTGTCTAAGGTAGGGTACCGTTGCATTAACTAAGCCGTCGTTCGTCCGTCAGCTAGCCTGGCAGCTAGGCACCAGATCAGTGCTGAAACTGGACAATTATTTGTTTTATTGGAATGGGCATCCGTTAATGTCATGGGGTGTGAACGGCCAAAGCCGTAAGTTTTTTTCAGTGGAAGACGCCATTTCTACAGTTTACTCGACATGTCTCTTCTAAGAGGTAGTCTACCCCCTTCCTCCCCGATGCAAGTGTATTTAAAACCGGGTACTCTCCTCACGAGAGCCATAAGCTACTGTGCCAGAAAGACATACCTTCTTTCATCTTTCCACACCAACTTCGTCACTGGTGTGCTTATGAATTATTCACTCCCAGCCTCCAAACTCTGTTTGGTCGAAATGGCCTAGATATCAAGTATGCAGACGAAATAGCTTCTTTACCTGACGCCATCTTAATGCAAGTTATCAAGAGTAAGTAATACTATTAACTAAATAATTCCACCTTAAGGTTCTGCATGCGCTTCACACCTGCAAATTATAGAGTGTTGGCGCGAAACTGGCTAGGCTCGAACCCCAGACACAAGTTTGCGGATAAGTCGACTGAGGGAGTAGACAGCTGTATCAGTCCCGGTGATCTAGTCAAAGACAATATATCCATCCGAATTTGGAAGGCCACAGCAGCTTATGTGAGCTTGACTCATTTGTTGCGTAGGCTTGTGATAAGCTATTTCATCACCTGTCGAATTTAAAATATTTGGGAGCGCTCCACATTGTTATGTGGGCCAGAAACCTGGCCTCTGAGAGTTGAGAACGTTGAAAGCTTCCAGTGTTCTATCATCGATGTCTTCGCAGCATTGTCTGAGTTGGGTGGCAACATGTAATCAGTAATGCTGAAGTACGCCGAGTGTTCTCCGGAGGATATAACGCCCTCACAATTGATCAACTGATCATACTCCACAAATTGCGCTGATTTAGCCACGTGTTCCTTACGTCATTTGACTGACTACTCCGAGAGCTTATATCGTTTCACCTCGCAAAGGGTGGGAATAAGCCTGTGAAAGTCAGAATTTGACCTGGCAACGAATCATCAGATCCATTACCAGAAAACTCGCCTGCGTTGTTTATTGCCGTCTCCATGGTTGGGGACCCTGAGACGGGTTACACCAGCGGTTGGAGACACTGTCAAGCAAGGACCAGTCGCGCACACAATGATGGGTATACATGTGACAAGCTTGTCTACTACTGACCTCATTCGATTGAAAGAGAGGCGCTCGTTACACAGTTAGACCCATCGACTGAACCTACATCAGTGTGGTATCCAAAACCCACAGCATCAACTCTTGAGACAATCACCGCCGTGACATCTTTTAAAAACATTCCACAGTATTCCGCACAACATCATCAAGATGTTCAACTGATTGACTGAACTGTTTAAATCTTGCAAAGTACTTGCAAAGTACATCATCAAGATGTTCAACTGATTGACTGAACTGTTTAAATCTTGCAAAGTACTTGCAAAGTACATCATCAAGATGTTCAACTGATTGACTGAACTGTTTAAATCTTGCAAAGTACTTGCAAAGTACATCATCAAGATGTTCAACTGATTGACTGAACTGTTTAAATCTTGCAAAGTACTTGCAAAGTACATCATCAAGATGTTCAACTGATTGACTGAACTGTTTAAATCTTGCAAAGTACTTGCAAAGTACATCATCAAGATGTTCAACTGATTGACTGAACTGTTTAAATCTTGCAAAGTACTTGCAAAGTACATCATCAAGATGTTCAACTGATTGACTGAACTGTTTAAATCTTGCAAAGTACTTGCAAAGTACATCATCAAGATGTTCAACTGATTGACTGAACTGTTTAAATCTTGCAAAGTACTTGCAAAGTACATCATCAAGATGTTCAACTGATTGACTGAACTGTTTAAATCTTGCAAAGTACTGATAGGTGGTTTTTGTGGCCTTCTGTTCTCCGCACCTTACTCGTACCCGGTCTGAAACAGCTGAACGCGATATGCTTACCCTATAATGGGTGTCTGATGCGGCACAGATACAGGCACTGTCAGTCAACTAGACATCCTGGTCACGGTGTACTGGAATGCAGACCGCTCCAGCAAGCTTATAGATATGCATCTTGTTTGAATAAGCATACAAACGAAAATATTACTGTTTCCATCCTCAGAGCTACTTGTAAGAAAATTTGGTATTTTATGAAGGGGACAATAGTTAGCGATCTGGGAGTCGCCAGTGTGCGTTCCTCGTTCAATTCCCCTACGTGAAGCTCACATGTATGTAAGACATAGATAGAGCAGATGCTACACCTAACAGACAAATGATCGAATGAATGGGAATCTCGGTTGAAGGTAGTAGCAGTCTGACCGAACAGAGAGTCTGCTCTACTCGCTGGGTTTTTGCAGCACCTTCCTCCACCTAACTCCAGATAGACTCCTCAAAACACGGAAATTCTAGTGTTTGCAGCTAATTCAACGGAGTAAGAGCCCTGTAACATCCACATGGAAGTGAACAGAATCACGACCGGACGTTTGCTGTTCTGTAGTCTTCAGCTGTTGCATTCTTTTTCCTTCCCTTGCATAAGGTAATTCACGCAAGGCACGTAAATTTAAAGCATTTTAAGCAGAGTGTGTACTGTTTTAAATTCTCTACGAGCGCACTATTGCTATGGACTGGGCACAGTCCAGCCTGCGCATCCCACTTGCATATGAAGTTAGCTCGAAGGGAGGGATTGTAATGAACTTCAGCAGAATCTCTCGACTGCCCTCTTCCCAGGCCTTGTCCCAGCGTCTCGTGTCAGTCGGTTGTCAAACAGGCAAATGGTACATTTCCTCAATATTTTCCAACTACTTATAAGTAGACGGAATAAGATGCTCCATTTATTGCCACGCTGGTGAGCTTCCATTGCAAACTTGTTGCGGGAATATTCTAGATGGTCCCCACTAGCGTCCCCTGTATTCGATCCCTACACAGAAGCCTGAGTCTATTTTCCTCCTGTTGAGGAACTTAACCCTGAGGGACTAAATACCATTAAATCAACCTAGAAGATTTGATACCTGATTGGTAGGCGTGAAACGCACCCCACCTACAGAGATGATAGATTTCCGGATAATAAGATTGTTCATAAGACGTTTAACTTGACGGTGAGCAACGTAATGATAAGCAGAGTATCCGCTATGACAGGTGAAGGGAGAAAAAGCATTTTCTGCGAGATGGTCCGTTAGCAAACACCAACTAATCAGTTACCATCTTTTGGACATAGATATAAAACCTAACATTCTTACGCGTATTTTTGAAATTCAGTGGATATTCATTGACTAATACATAATTGTAAACGAATACTGCAAGGCAGTTCCACAAGTTTCGTAGTAAACTTCTTCCACTAGATGCGGGGTGGAGCTTCGACACGATCACAGAATACTCGCAAGCTTCATCAGTAGTATACGCCGTTAAATGTGGTAGTGCGCGCGTATTCCTGTAGCACCCAAATGGAGCAACCGCATTCGGTCAGTCCAAAAAACTAATATCGTGTCTACTATGAAACAAGTTCTCACAGACCTGGCATCCAGATTTGGGGATAAACTACCCCTGCTACACTTTATCGTACCTCAAATTGGGCCGTGATGTTTTACCAATTAGCATATATATTGGCACTTAACTGAGGGAAGAAATCCTTAGTAAAGTGTGAAAAGAAAGGGAAAAGGTAGGGATATTGTACGAACCTGCGCTGAGAAAAGCGATCAATGATAAATGAACTTCATCTTTAAGCGGCATTATAATGGACAAATCTGAGCATGACATCAGTCCAACCGGACTGACACAACCGCTTTTGCGAATCTCACCCTATAAGAGGCCAGTCCACAACGACATTTGGACAATGACTAGGCAGTCGGGATATTAGATGACAGTCTGCATGACAATGGAATCGGTTGCTTACAATATCCCGGAAGGCCTCCAATCAGGTGCAATTATGACCACTTTGGTCCCAGTCAGGATGGAGAGCATTTCCTACAGTGCAGAGTTTGATCGTAGCTGTTTCATTTTAGGTTGCCACAGCAAAGACTATCCTTGGTGAATATTTCGCAGACAATCGCTCAGGTTAGGTGACAACGATTTTTTTCGTAGATTATGGTCGGGCATATGTAATACAGGCCTCAACTACCTCAACCTACCATAATCAATCGGATTCATTACCAAGTACCAGCTTACGTACCATCTTGTTAGGTTCACGCTGCAGTCAGTTTACTCCTTATAGGTTACGTTAACACCAGGGATAAGGAAAGTGAAGACGACGAAAGGTCCAAATTTCATAACATAGAAATGGACCAAGTTTACAAAAAAGCGCTACACTGCCTTGTATAAGCGCCACATGGGAGTAACGTTTGATTTGGCGTTATTGCCGAATGGATGGGAGTCGGATAAGACAGAACTGAGCTACTTTTGAGAATGCGAACAGTGGGTCTCTTTCATATTATCACTCATGAGCTTTCCGGGCTAGCCATGCTATCAGAGTAACGTTGATGCTAAGACCGGAAACGTCATAGCAAATGTATCATACAAAAGTATCACACATTCTGTCTTTTTTGCTATCGGGTATTGCTGACATTTTAGGACGCAGTTTGTTCAGCCTGGCAAAACGGTCTTGAAGGAAGAAAGAACGCGTAGCTCTTATTCTGTACGGGCGCTTCTGGAATAAGGTTTGCCACTATTAAGACAAACCAAAGCTGTATCTTGCTGATGAGCAATAGGCCCTGAGGAACCCTTCCATCTGCACACAAATTTAGTGTTGATAAGATATTCAACTAAATCCAAACGACCGTCCACTTCAACTGGATGTGCTGCATCAAGCGGCCTGATTTTCCAATTGGTACGATATTCGAGAAGAGTCATCAGCAAACCTGCCATTAGAGCGCTAAGTTTGGACAAACTGTACATTCTTCTGAGAGGTGCCCATATGTGGTACTTACCCGGGTAAACACTATATTGATAAATTATTCTAAATAGAAACAACCGATCATTTGGTAGGCAAGGTCCTGATTCCAAATGCTACGCACTGCAGAATAGAAACCGAATCTTTCACAGACATTTGATTGTAAGTATAACTTGTGTCTACTCTGAAGAAATTGGACCCAATCAATTACATAAACATGTCTTAGACATTCCTTTAGAGGAATCGATTCACAGTGGTGTAACACACATCCATGAATGGAACCTCATGTCAATCATACCACTTCAAGATTGGTGGGTGATACTCTTTGTGAACAAAATATAATACTGGAAGGCTTTTGTATGATTAGACGAAGTATATAACACTCAAGTAAATTTTTACAACAGGCTAAATTCTCCAACAGTTTTCGGGGACCATATGACTAGTTTCTTTTATGAAAAATATTCCTCGTGCATGCGTATCTTAGGGCCGCAGATCCATTCCGCAAAAATAGTAGACAGCGGCCACCCACAGGACTGACTCTTCACGGATTCAAGTCCTCCCAGCGGACCAAAAGACAGTTTCCAAAGAGCCATTAATTTCCATATTGCCTTGCACTTGCTAACGGGAACTTCGCGGTTCATCCTGTCAGTGCATCGGCTTGCTGACATTCTCCACTTGGTCACCTTACGAGTCTTTGGATGCTCTTTAATAATGCTACATCTCTTCCTCTACTGCGAAGACTGTACACTTATAATTCAATTTAAAGCATAACAAGGGAAACTAGACAATTTTTCAGTTATACACTTATAATTCAATTTAAAACGTAACAAGGGAAACTAGACAATTTTTCAGTATATAGTTAAACAAATTTTTAGTGAATGTCTTTGACGAAAACGAAGAGCTGTATAAGTCTGGCTGAGCATCCATCATCACCGCTTACTTAAGAAGTTGGCAAATATTTGGCACGATTGTCTTCCAACTTTTGTTTATAAATAACTGTTGCATGAGAGGAATGAAGAACGAAATACTTTTGAACGGTTCAGTAAGGCCACTACAACAGAGAATTCGGAATCCAAAAGTTCTAAATTGTAGTCCGTTTTATTCGTAAAACTGCTCAACATTCAAGACTTTCAAGCCCGAACATCACAGGAGAAAGAGATTTGAACGTTGGAAGCTTCACATATGTAACCGTTACCGGCACCACGAATTTCAATCATTTTCGAAATCGGTTTTTGTAAACGGTCCTAAATTAAGTACCGTGCGCTTCAGCACAGCTGTGGTCGAGCAAATGAAGTCAATCTATCCTATAAAGCCACGAAGAACTCTGGATCTTGTGGCTCACCAGGGAGGTTTGGGCTCTCGACATTTTGGTTGCCATTTGAGTACTATGCAGTGTTGCCACGACTTGCCTATCAGACTTGAACAGCACTAAATGTTCTTCAAATTCACTATTCACGTCGTATGATCTGATGCTAATGTGCCCATCGATTAGCCACTTCTCAGTTAAAGGGTCCTGGTTTCTTTTGGCTTGTAGAACACACCTTATGTATATCAGTGGATATTCGAACTTGTCATCTTTCAACATGTGACTTTGAGCACCGCTGCCCTCTTCACTGGCTGAAAAGGGCGTGAAGTGAGACGCGTGACTCAAACGCAACTGGTTCCAGAAGGTTCGACACAACAGATGATAGAATGTTGGTGCAGAGAAAGTCGTGCATGATACTGTTAGCTCGCTAGCACCACAATACAATAAACTTGACACTGAAACTCAGAGTTAGGCTAAAAAAACTCCACGTACTGTATTCCATATACCGTCTCACGTAAGAAGAACATTTGACCCGTTTTCCGGGCCAAAACGTTCGAGTCACATCAAAGCAGAGTTATTTCATCAACTTTGTCGTAATCGCTGTCATCATCAACATCACTATCATCATCATCATCATCATCATCATCATCATCATCATCATCATCATCATCATCATCATCATCATCATCATCATCAACAGCATTAGCATTACATCACTGATCACAATGATGCTTCGCTACGGTATAAACGTAAATCAGTGGAGTGCCTTATCATGAAGGAAAAAACAAAGGTATATGGAGGAGGGACATAGTTCTAACCTACCACAATCATTCTAAGCTGCTCACACCTCCATACTTTCATTCGAGCAATGTGGTTAGAAACTGGCAACAAAAGCGTTACTGACACGGATTAGCTGCCACATCTTACAGCGTATCAAACGAGGCAGGAGGACTGCAACCCGGAAGATGGGTTGCACAAAAATCACCCAGTAGAACCTTTCATACCCCTCAACCATGTCAAAAGACGACCACTTCTCTTCTCGCGCCACTCTGAATTGGGCACAGAAAATAGTACTCATTTAAGCAAGCGACATTCTCAGTGTGCAGTACAAGGGGTAACCAATGCCTCTTTTCGTGGTAGACACATTCGTTGATTGAAGGCCTCATTGCACAACCGAACACCCTTTCCCTAGCAGCTTCGTCGCCTACACTAGCCTAAGCAGGCTATGGCTCTGAGGTGTTCAAAGGCCTCAAGACGTCTCAGATCCGCCGTGCAAAAGGACATGTCTAACAGCTGAACAGTTAAACGGCTATTGCTGTAGGCTGACACACATGTCGCTTGAGATTCGGAGATATTCCACTTTCCCGACATATTTGACTAAATTAACAACCGCAGCCCGAACCCAAGGGGTCCCTGTAGTTACCTAATCTATCACATCACAACTGGAACGAATAGCACTTCCAAAGTAATTAGAACGCTCCACAAATTTGTGTGGCTCTCAGCTGATTGTAAGTGGCTGATTGTAAGTGATCAGTTCATCCAAAAAAGCATTTGTCTACTTCCACTCTTCAAAGACGAGAGCGACGTCGTTTGCATATCCAAGCTCGATAATGCTTCCGTCAGCAGCTATTTAAATACCAAGGTTGTAACGACTATTCCATCTCCGTCTTATGGCCTCGACGATTAAAATATTAATCTGGGATGTGGAGAATGAACATAACTGACAGCACAATTCCGTGTACGAAAACCTTTGGAGAGCTATCCGTATAAATTCACGGGCTCAACTTTGTTAATACAGTTCCTTATTGTGTAAGCGTTCTAAGAAGAACAGAACAGTCAAATCATTTCACTGCACCTTGAGTATTCAAGAGTACTGACATTGTTGGTTGCTTATGCATACGACTTTGTTCTAGAATCTGATTACTTATGCATACGACTTTGTTCTAGAATCTGACGAAAAGTACAGATCTGGTGAGCACAACCACCGAAATCCCATTTGATATCCTCGATTCAGTGCATCATATGGGACCATAATTCAACGAATGACTAGTGACACCAAGAGTCCCAACACCAGTGGAGTCAAGCTGATCCCTCCGCGGTTGTGACATTTCCTATAAGCGTTTTTAAAAGTGAGAATTGTCGCGGAATTTTTACAGCTCTCTGGCACAAGATCAGTCTTCCAGATGAAGGCGAATATATAGGACGAACGAGGATTGACAACTGCATCCATATCTTGAAAAATGCGACCGAAGGATCATCCAGATCGTAAGATCACAGGCGCTTGAGAGAACACCCGCAGTCCAATTTTCGAGGTCGTAAGGATTCCAGATTCACCTCCCAGTGTTCTACGTCAGTTGCAGACTCCAACTGAGTGATAGCGGCTGGCAATGTTTGACAGAATTTTTCCAAAGAATATGTTCACAGCAAGATTTCCGAAAATGGAACATTGAATGAAAGAGGCTGATACGTGCAACTTGCACGTAGTTACCCGGTGCTCCAACTGATCATAAATGTGCAACTTGTGGACAGTGCCCCAAAGCCTATTTTAGTCAGCACAAGTTTTCAAATTGTATAAAAGGTTGTATAAATCCCTGTTGTGCAGTAAAAGATAGCAGACGCATTTATCAAACGTTAATAATTATAGTTTTCTTATAGTCAAATATTAATCCCTGTCTCAACAGTGTTCGCAGATTACTATATACAATATGTGATGTTAGAGCTACTCAAATCAATGTAGGTGAAGTGTAGAAACCTCGGAACTTTGGGTTTGCAAGATGTTTGTAAGAAGATCGTGCCACCTGGGTCGATATTTGGATAGTTTGCGGAGGTCACATTTCCTCGCGATGTAATAATAATAATAATAATGCCTTTGCCAACGTAGCCTTTCACAAGCAAGTGGTGCAATATGTTTTCCTCCTAAACACGCACATTATACTCTGTTTGAGCAAATTCCAGAGCTTTGTTTAAGCAGTGGCTGAAGCTCAAAGTGGCCCATCAAACTCCCCGTGACCCTGCTATGATCACCTGCTTAATGCAAGCAAGAAGAAAGCATAGAATCCGAGAAACACAAGCCAGATTAAACCACGCAATATAATTAACAAGATGATCAATGGAATGTTGAAAATACATATTTCAGGTGTTACTAAGCCCAGTCAGGAAATCATTCTTATTGATTAAAACAGAACGTTAGGACTGATTTTTTTCAAGCAACGACTGCTTCAAACTTCTGCGTAGACTAGTGCACTAAGGAGCGCCGGACTCAAAAAGTACACGCATCAGTTTTAACGAGCATGGTCTAACCCGACTTCAGATATTCGCGAAAGATGTTCGTACTCAAGTGTTTTTCTCACTTTAGATATTCACGAAAGATGTTCGTACTCAAGTGTTTTTCTTGAGGTTGCAGTGTTAAGTTTTTCCAAAGAATTAAAATGTTAAACCTAATTGAACAAAGCTAAATTTGAAGCATTTCATTCAAACGAGCATACATAGAGGGAGAGACATTTGCAGCTTAGGTACTCCCGAGTCTTGCTGCCATACCAATAAAATAGGAGGCCGTTGAACTTAGATTTCGAAGGAAACTTATGGTTCAACCAAAATTGCTTTGAGTTAACAGAGAAAACCGCAACATGAAAGATATCCGGTGCCGTTTTCTCAAAGTCCTTGACAGTATTTAAATAACATAAATAACTTATCTGGGAGACACGATTGAAGGTATATTTTATATGACTACGGCATATATAGAGTATGCATCGTCTGTTCTACAATACCTTACATTTGCCAAACGAAATATCGATATGAAAGTATGAAGATTTGGGAACCAACGCAAAGGAATTCTAAAATGAACGAGGTCGTTACATTTATTACTGCTTTCGTTTTCATGCGTCATTCACCTGATATTACCTGAGACAGATTCAGCTATCATACAGTACAAATCAGCTTTGGTCACAGTGCTAATTTTCAAAAAAATTGTAGTGGTCGTTTGGAAATGTGAAAATAATGTTGTTTTCAAACATTCTGCAAGTGCTTTTAGCATCCACGGCACTGTACTGTCCATTTTGCTTTGCTGAAGTTAAAGTCTAATGCTTCTGGTGCAACATTTTGGAAACTATCAAGTAAAGATCAATCTGAAATACGAATCTTCACGACCGGGGCGAAATGCGTGACAATCAAGTTACACTAATACGGGTTATAAGCACGTAGAACTAAGCAGAACTTGCGCGATTCTAGCTACATTCATGCAAATTTGCGTTCAGTTATCCACAATGTGGCGATCAAAAATGTTGTGTAGCAGTTCGTTCGTACATTGACTGACTCAAAACATTTTCAACCAAACAGCTTTTTTACGTTTACCTCGATGTGTAAAAATACGATCCACTTCCAGAGCTACTCACTGCTTTACTCTGGCATTGAATAATACGTCAGCGGCAAACTAACGAAAAGTGCGACGGCGGAAAAATCTGTGATTCTGTGTCACACCGATTGTTTACGATAAGTAAGGTGCTCAAAACCTCTAATGACTGATAATTTTAGCCTAAGATATTTTACGAGGTGTGTCCACAAAATAGTAGACCATCTCCACCACCAGACCTCTCCTAGTCATTTAGGATTAAGTCATCTGTGAAATGAAATAACCTTTCAGTGATTGCATGGAAATGAACGCATGTATATGGATGGGTTTTGCGACAAAACACCTACGCCGCTCTGTGTTTGTCTATCAGTGCAATCACATCAATTTGATTTCTTGGGCCCTTCACTCAAGATAGGTAATAGTGTTTGTCTATCAGTGCAATCACATCAGTTTGACTTCTTGGGCCCTTCACTCAAGATAGGTAATATTTGCTGGTGGATTTTGAGCAGTAGACGCACACTGCTTGTTTTCATGCACGTGTAAACATGAAAGATGCTCTCGATCGTCATCAGGTTTCTGCACTCAAATTTTTGGCATATGTTCTCACCGTGATCAGTGCGATAACGAAACTCACAAGGTAATTAAACTGCTGTTTAATTGTTACTCATTTCTTCCAGACGGTACACATAGATTCCACGCATTTGATTTGGCTTTTTGAAATGTGCGCATTCGGCAGGCAAACTGGATCTTTGCTCACACGCAATCGATCAGAGAGTAACATTTGCACCAAAACTGTAGACTCACGCATTATTGGACTAATAAGCATTTAAGCACATAGGTAATACGTGACAGATTGGGTTTGTGTGTTTGCGTACGGAAGAAAAATATAATATTTAGACTGAATTCAAAATCAAAATTTCTTAAGGAACACAGTCGTCATGTATTCCTACAGGATTATGTTGTGTATATTGCTGGGTGCTACAGCTCAATCACTGGGTACGTGAAGTAACTTGCAGATCTTGCCTTAAACACATTTGCACATTACTAGCTCTAGCAGCCTACATCCGTATACCTTTAACCAACTCCTAAAACTTGTGATTTGTACAGACCAAGATTGAGGGGGTTATTTAGCCAGATGTGGTGAGGAAATACACAAAACACCCGGTTTATGCAACCTAAATTATGCCTAACTATGTTTTATGACTAGATTGTTGGAACCGAATTTGCCCAAAATATGAAATTTAGTGTCAAACAACGCAGTTAACTATCCATTTTTGGCTGGTATGGCAAGGAAGGCTAAACTAATTTGCATGTGTCCGCAGGTTTCGGTGTTGATCTCATCATCTAGTGCAATATGCCTGAATAGCCCTTTATAAATGCAGTGTATTTTTTCAGCTTCTTATTCTTAGGTTTAATGTGCGTTGTCTGCCCGCCCACGCTTCTTACAAATGACAAAATTTGCTTAAATTTCCTATATTTTGCTCACCACAAACCTGCGCCGGGGTCTTTAATACAATCCAATAAGAATTCATAAATCGTAGAGCTTTATTTTAATAGAATTCAATAAGAATTCATAAATCGTAGAGCTTTATACCCGGCAAATTTTTCCTACCTAGTACCATGTACCATCTGCCATTTCTACAAATGCTGTCTGGCCACCCCTGAGAAACTCAAAAAGGCTGTTTAAAATCTCTAGTGACTAGCAGATAAATAGATAGAGGGCACATTTCTGTGAAGCTACTGTGATTTAAGAACCATTTTACGGCATTCCGCCAAACTAAATCTCTGCGAATAAAGCCTTTTTGAATATCTCAGTCTCCACATCTTAAAACATACCACACGTGATCCCCTGTTTAGAAGACGGCGATGCACTTCTGCTTGATGCAAAAATAGATGGTATTGGTTTGCCCTCTGGGAGGTCATAAACGGTGCTGCCTCTTGGGATCTAGTCCTTGAATGGTATATTCATCTGTCTGCCTAGGCAGGTAACAAGTGCCTATCGCTGAATACTATTTAACCTATTCGGAATTTTAGTAGACAGGGGTTAGGGGCCGTACCTAAATTTCTAGCGCGCGATGAATTCCCATGACCTTAACACATGCAGATTTTGTGCATCTCCATTGAAAGTAAATTTTGCATCATACTATGTCTTCTGTATAAATTGCATGAATATGTTTACCGCAAGTGTGCACTTATATGGCAAAGGAAACATCCTAACACACCTGACTAGTAAATGCTCAGACTACGTCGTCTGGAAAGTAGTTTGGCCGCCAAGTTAGGAGTTATTAGAATTTCCCTGTAATCACAGCGCTAGGTTTTCGGAGACTTGTTAATTATCAGTGGTTAAGCGTTTTTCAAAAGATAATTTAGCAAATACCATTTGGTGTACACCCGCTTTATTCATTTTTTTGTGTGACGGTTTTGGCTGACAGTTCAAAGAAAGACCAGGATTAGGAAAACATATTAGCCCAAAAGTGTGTAAATTTTACAAGGGTAAGCTATAGTCGCGCCACCTGGTTTTACTGGATATATTCTATGAGGGTTGGAAAGATTTAGAAGGGTGATTGAAAACCCTAGTTTTATTAGAAGGCTCAATATTCGGTTAACATTTAAACGCTACCTCCTGTGTCATGATCATGAACTGCAGTAGATTTGTTCATCTGCCTTGTCTTGGAAAGGAACTTTGCTTGCACGTCACGACTTTTGGAATGATAAACTATGCTGCTTAGATTTTATTTGCTGAACAAAGAACGAGTGAATATCGTTTGGTCATGCATGTCACTTTTACGGACGCAGCTAAGAGGAACTCCTGGAATCCACCGGTAGCCCAGATTTTATCCCTGCGCAACTCATGTCTGTCAGAGTCTTCACAGAAACCTCTGATTTTGAAATCTGAAAGTTGTTCTAATTGTACAACCAATTCTGAGTAATCTAGCATTCTATGTAGAAAATAACTTGTCTTGATTGTTTTTCATTTCTATCTTGCCCAATACTACGTGTAATATTGGGCACCGAAGACAGGGACGGCAACCGGTTTAACAACCGCCATGACACCAAATCGAAGAAATTTTACTGGGCTGAAGTTTTACAAAGTAAATTGATTCGTTCATCACATTTTAAGTGTGCACACGGGTGAACATAATATAGTTCCCGAAGTACCAAAAGCAGCCCAAATAGAATTTCAGTAATTGTCCCTCCACACTACTACAAACTATTTGACGTTTTTGACTAGCGTGTCATTATATCGACCTCAAAACCACGTGAAAGGGAATGCATGGTCTCTGAAGATTTGCCACCATTTCTTGCCTAAAAATCTTTCGTTTAGTCCCAAACATGATGAAAAATTAAGTGCACGAAACTATGGATGATGAATGGTTTTGAAAACCGACCGAATAATGATGTCCCCAGAATTGATGAGTGGTTCTGACCTGTTGCTCAGTGGAATACTTAATCATGCAATTTTTAACTGATAGCAAGGATGGAGAAATATATGGCTGGTTCGATCATTTCCTCAATTCTCCGCGTCACTCTTGAAAAAAACCTTAACTCAAATCAAGGTATGCACATAAATTTGGCGATTCCACCGGCTGCAGAGCTGATTCGGCACTGCCCAGTCATATCTTAGCAGCTTTGTAAGGTGCTCGTAGTGCTTATTTTGCTTTTATTTATTTAGCATTGGTCCATTATTTGCCTAGTCGTTTGCTGTCAAGGTCAACTGGAATGCCTTATTCGGAACCGAGTTGACGTAGGTAAATCGGCCTCGCTTTGAGTTAACAAAAGTAACCAGGGAGGATCACCTTAGGACGCACGTACAAAGCCGATTTTGATTATGTTGTCGATGTTGGACCTCATACTGTCAAGTATGCATTAAAATGATAGTCAATGCATTTGTTAATTTGTTAATGAAAAACTCACTCTCTTATTGGTGTCTTCTATGCTGTTAAGCTTGCATGTCCTAGAGACATTTTATGCAATGCCTCTCCTTGAATGAATCTAGACGGGCGCACTTTTCCTGGTTAGCATTAGGTGCAAAGTAGCCCCCTGTTAAACTATATGTACACGAGGGGGTGGAAAAAATGGAATACTTTTGCGTCTTTCCACCATTCAACAGCAACTGAGTACACAAATTCGTATAACGGCATCGCAAATTAATAGCCAGATGGAGCAAACTCCCTAAGCTGAAGTTGCTCCTTTTTCTTCCAGGAAATGCAGTATTCTGGGAGAGAGTGATCATCAGCTGGGTACTTGAGTTTATGATCAGGTGGCTATTGATCTGTTCACTCAGCCTGGTAATTAACTTGTGGAGGTTTCTTCAATAGTGGAGGTGGCATTTTCGGTACAGCGTTAGATGAGTTGTTCCACCTATCTGCCTCAGTTCATGTGGAATTGTATTATTAGCTAATATGCATTGGTGTTATTGTCCAAATGAAAAAATAACTTTATAGGACTCCTAGCAGTCCGTTTCGAATTGTTTGCTTTGTGGTGTACACAACTGGCGTTCATCTACAGTATTATGTAACTTCTATCCAAGGTCTGATTGTTTCACCCTGAGTTTCTAATGCTCTCTGGTATAATTTTGTACTGTTTGCTTAGCTAGTTGCTTTTTTCGGTACTCGTGGTTATTCTGTCTCTTGCTGAAAGTGTTCCTTGAGTTTGGCTAATGATTCACTTACTTCTCACTATTGGGAACTCTTTTTCATTGTTGGATCCCGTTCCTTGATTCCTTGATGCAATGTGCAGTCAAACAAGCTAGATTGCTGTTTTCATGGCCGATTATGTTACTCACTTGAAAACCGTTTCTCTTCTGTTTTTGCATGCATTTTTGAGACTTGTGGTCCTAGATCCCTTTTCTTTTGCTCTTTTTGTTTGTTTGACATGGTCGATTTTATCATGTTCTCTGATGGGTGCCTTACGTTTTCGCGAAATCACGCCCACTTCTGTTCCCTTTTTATTAACGCTGAGGCCGCTCTACCAAACTTTCTACCCGTCTTTAACTTGTGGCAGCATTAAGAATACGATTACCTGACCATGTGACAACCTAAAAGTATAGGTTACTGGCTGTGAAGTTATTTGAGTTGATTACTGTCCGCCATACTATCCGTTACATGGGTTTGCGAGTTGTCTCATCTTGTGATGAGTATGAAGAATTTCACTGGTCCAGAGATACTGATATATCTAAACATCTTCCAATAGGTAGGTAAGCGATCAGTTATCTCTCATTTGTTTGTGATGTTCGTCAGACAAGAAGCACTGGTCAAGCTTTATCTAACCAACAGGGTTACTTAATTTAACTTATCTGATTACGCGGACCGTAATACAAATACTGGAGTAGACCAAACATACTTAGAGTTTGCAGAGATGCGGTGGGATTTTAGTCCCACTTTGAACTTAGCGGTCTATTCGGCTACGTTTAATTTACCTTGCCGGAAATGCACAGTGGGCCAAAACAGATTCAACTCTTAAACAGTGTTTAAGTGTAAAACGTACCATTTAACTTAATGCCAAGTGATTTGGCTAGCTGAGCTTTTATAAAGGCGTTGTCTAAACCGCAAGCTTGGATGTCAATCACCAGTGTGCATAACAGATTTAAAAAGTGCACAACATAACCCAACTAAACGTAGCTGGAAATACCCATGACCTGGTTTGGCCATAGCCGCGACGCTCATTTGTCACTTGGAAAAACCATTATAATTACCACTAAAGCAAAGCATATTTACCACTTATGGGGCCTGTTCCACTTTTTAAGCCTTCCATATTTACCAGGCTTCTCTATCGGTGCGCAGGCTGAGAAAAAAATTGGCGTCGGATAATTCGGTGGATTGAGTGCTTTTACGAGCGGACGGGGATATGCTCGCGAATTCAAAGAGCACCACTGTTCTGTCTGAATCTTTGTGCTCGGGAGAAAACGGTGGACACGTGCTACAAGGAAAACTTGCGTAACTGTTCAAAGCTGTCTCCCACAGACAACCCCAGTATAGCTCAATGGTCCGAAAAAAAGGCAAACTATTGATGATGGAGAAGCTAAGCACTAAAACATGATTCAAGCGTATTCCCAACGACTGCTGGACGAAATAAGAGAACAAAAAATGAAGAACATGTTTCTTTGTTCAACAAACTTCGGCAGATAAACAATAAGACTTAATAAACGTATGGAAACTATACGGCCAAATGTCCGATGTACATACAACAACACGGCAACGTTGGTGATTATCGAAACACCAAAACAGATAGAGAGTATACTTCAGAAAGCACTGTAGTGGCTTGACAAAAGGAATCGCTACAATCACGAGAGAATAGCAGGACCAACGATTGACTGATAACGCAAATCCGGTGCTTCAAGGACCAATCAAATCAGGGAAAACAAACCCTGTAACCGACCACTGAAACTAGATTTTCTAGATATTATTTGGACACTGCCTATGTATGGGCAAAAGATAATAAATTTACCGTCAATTTGTCGAAATATAGGTAGCTCGGGTGTGTTTACTGGTGGTTGATCAGATGGCAGTTGATCTGTTCGCCGAGCTTGGCAATTGGCTTGCAAACGTTTCGTCCCCAGTCGAGGAGACATCGTCAGTGCGCAGTTGAGTATGCGAACAGATCAACTGCCATCGGATCAACCACCAATAAATTTACCCACTCAGCTCCAGGCTAAAGACCTCATCTGGATTGATGCTGAAATATTTGCAATCCAAATGCCAAAATCGACAAAGGTCCAGCAACTAAACAGTGTCCTCCAGTGACCTATATTGCACCAGGTAGCTGCAGTAAATGTTCGGGAGTACTGGTGTTGAAATCATCACCGAAACTTCACTGAACATGTTTGATAGGAGTAAAACAATCGTCCCGTTAATGTGTTCAGTGATTCAACTGACATATTGGGCAAATTCGTTGACCATTTTCGCCGGTCAGAATGGTAGTACAAAACCCAAACTAAGGGATTACAAGGCAGTTTATTCAACTGAGTTCCTAGTTGGAACCATACACTGTGGAACTACTTTTAGTCGACGTAATGGTATCCTAAGTACTCTAGTAGTGATAACAAGAATTTCATATGACAACATTTTTACCAGTAAAATGAGTTGGAGAAGATTAATGCATTTTTCTCATGCGATAAAAAAACTTTATACTGTGATTCCAATAGTCACATTGCTGTACCGCATGTACGAGTTTACTACTATCTGATGTAGATGAAAACCTACGTTGGTTGTGGTTAATTAAGATATATTTATATATCGTATTCGTAATGCGTAGCCTCCTGATACTACGGTTCACATTCTGCCAATCTGTTATATTTATAGACGCTAATCCAGCTGGTAAGTATTGCAAACCTCTAACTTTACTTAGAAATGCTTGCATGGTTCGTCAAACCCACGAAGTTGCAACATGCTGTTTTTTAGCGAATCCTTCAGTTGCAAAACCCAATTGATTTCCTCAAAAGCAACCAATCTTTTAAATGAGCAGTTCTGATAGCTGCGTGTAATACATATCCGTAATTTAGTAGAGATTAATTATTCTTAATTATTCTTAGGAGGCCGGGGAACATATTTGGAACATATTTCACGAAGCCTTCTAGTAACTGGCATACATATGTATCTGCATCAATTATTTGCGCAAAATACTCGAGGAATTTCATTCTGGAAGCTGGAAAAATAACACTACATCGGAATAGGGTCGCCGCAACAGAAAAAGCTATCAGGCCGACGCCGTGCGCGAAATTCCAGCATATTTTTCCAGCTGCAGTCTGCGTACAACAGTGAACTGCTTTTTTTCAAAATTACATGAAACCAGGTTTAAGTATATAGATATGGGGAACAGCTAAATTGGCTCTTCCTCTAAACCTCAATAGGAGCGAAACATAATCACTGTATTCCAGCGTGGTCTCAGTAGCGTAAGTATCGGCGATCCATCGAAAAACTTGTATCATAGTTGACAGTCACGTACAAAGATTTCTGAATAGCTCAGTAACTAAAACAGAAGTTCATGAACTCGTGGATGGGCTCTGATAATAGCTCCAGTTCAGACAATGTAGACGTTAGAATGTTTGTTGGCTTGTTCGCTGAGCTAGGCAATTTTATTGCGAACGCTTCATCATCAAAGGAGGTGACATCATCAGTGCGTTATTGGGAAGCATAGTGGTGCGTAGCGATGGGTTGGTGGTTGTGTTGAGTAATGTTACGTGTGTGTTAATATGCGTGCTGCTAGCCGGGGTTGCTGGATGGGAATCTGAAAACCTGCGCATACCGGAAAGAGACATACGGATCAGATAGTGAACTACAAAAGCAGTAAACAACCAGTAAACCAAAAGAAGAGCTCCGTCCAACTCCGTCTTCGCCAAGTGGGCGAAGACACACTGCAACACCACAAAACTATGGAGGAAAGAAGAAACCCATCTATTCATAGCATTCCAGAACAAAGGATATTCAAAGAATTTTATGAAGAGAAGCTTGAAGAAGGAGAAATCTCAACTACAGTAACAAATCACCAGACGGGTGGTTCTGCCCTACATCAAGAGTATATCGGAACTCGCAACCAGAATATTGGCTCAAAAAGGAATCATCGTGGCCCACAAACCGAATGCCAGTCTAAGTAAATTAACCTCAAGACCGAAGGACGAACGAGACAAAACCAAGAGGATCAGTGTGATGTACCAAGTCAACTCTAACAACTGCAACCAATTCTACGTTGCACAGACTGGGAGGAAATTATGCACACGAATAAAGGAACACAACGCGGTCCTCAGGAGATATGAACCCTTTTCTTGATATCCATACACAAAGACCAAGAAGGCCAGAAATTCCATCTTGAAAACGCAAAAATTTTGGCACGCGGAGACACGAGACACGGAAGGGAATTTCTGGAATCATGGTACTCCATGCCGGACTCGATCTGCATCAAACTGGATCCAATTTATGCTCCTCTACGTGCAAAGTACCAACATGCCAACCGGAATACCCAGAGAGAACCGAATATTGGATTCACAAACAAAGAAAGAAGCAACTCCTTGGAGTCGAATGAATAAAGGTCATAAGCTGGAACTCGGAAGGGTCAAGGAAAGCATCCACCGGAGTACGACAGCATGGAATGCCGAGGTCAAAGTCTCGTGGGCATCGGCGAATGAGGACACAAGATAACAGAGCAACCGATGGAACCACTCGCCAGAACAACTAATCGTAATCAAGGGTCACCCTCGGCTAGCAGCACGTATATTAACACACAGGTAACACTATTTAACGCACAACCACCAACCAATTGCTACGCACCACTAGGCTCTTCAATAACGCACTGATGATGTCAACTTTATTGGTGATGAAGCGTTTGCAATCAAATTGCCCAGCTCAGCGAACAAGCCAACGACCATCTACGCTACCTGAGCTACCAACATTCTCCTCTATAGTGAACTGTAGAAGAGTGTGATCATGACCTATTTCCCTCCACAATGTTTTCGTCAAAGAGTCCCCGTGTGCAAAGTACTTTCACTACAGTGAAAAAAAATGCTCCAAGACATCTGGAGCCCACTGTCATATAGAACCACATCTTGGTGATCTTTTGCAAGGTTAAGCTTATCAGCAACGCTTTCTTGACTCCCCAGCAGACATAGTGTAACTGGCGGAACGGGATGTAAATCCACTGCCGGCAGTGAAGTCATCAAACTGCATTTTCAGAGAGCTGATTCACTCGCAGCAATCCTTTGGATTCATGCCACTCAAGAAGCATAAAATTCGTTTTGAATACAGATCGATGCATAGTAAAATACTTCAATATGCTGATAACAGGGCCAAACTGGCAAAATTTACAAGTTTCAAGCGAATTATTAATGCTCCTTTTGTTTATCTGGGAACACTACAGGATGGTCCGAAAACAGTAAAAAACGGATTATTTTTCCGGTGAACCGGACATCTGGCACCAAATGGTTCATTGTTCTATACAGCTGTCGATTAGTATTCAACACATCATTTTGGATGCATTGAAAAGAAGCAAACTAACCTGCGAAAAAAGTTTGTGCTCTTCTTCTAGCTTCGGAACACTGAGCAAAATTAGGTAAAGACACTACAGTTTAGTTTCTATGTTCAGCATCTCATTATTTACAATCTTAGTGAATCGAATGCAACTACAAATAACCTCTCAAAGCTCGCTGGATATCAAAATTTACATACTTTGCGAATAAAATTGCCGTCGAAATTTGTTGTTGCATATTGTCAGCAAATTTTTATGCTATGGTTCGTCAGATCATCCACAATATATCTTGTAAACATAGTCAGCCTACGTCTCTTTGTCGTCAAAGTTCATACCTGGCGGTTGCATTAGAATGTTTGTTTGATGGGTGCTGAAGCGGTGCTATTTATCTGTGCAAGTCTGGAAGTGGAGAGAACTACAGGCAAAATTCCTGGTAACACAAAATTTCGAAACGAATGTGTTTGCTTATTAGTCTTTTCACTGTTATTGAAGATGCTGGTGATACAGGTGAAAGGAAGAGGGCCTTCGCTGCGGAGTTGTTTATCTGAGAGCGCCAACCGAACAGTTACAGACTATTGAACAGGGGAGCAAAACTCTCATATGCATCTCGTTTACAAAACTGAATATCCACCTTCTCCTTGAACGCGTCTTCCCGAACTTTTTCCGGATATTCATTGACTGCTACTCAACTGCAAGCAAATGCTACAAAGAGACTCCACAAATTCCGTAACAGATCTCACTTTTCAAGAGACACAAAGCGGATTTACGAGGAGACGTGCTACTCACATGCCGCATCAGTAGTATCCACCGTTACACCAGTAGCTACAACAAACACGATAGTGGCGATGATGGCAAACATAGATCGATCGAATGCACTGCTCATTTGCTGATCTGTTCGCCGATTTCGGCATTTGCATTGCAAACGTTTCAACACTCATCCTGGTAAATTATTCAGTGTGGGACTGAGTAGGTAAATTCCACTCGTCCTGCAGATGTTTTCATAATTAATGTACGTACTTAGTAAATATATATACTGTATATATATATTGTATGAATCTTTTTTTGTTGCTAGAGCTTATTGTTGCTAGGCCGTTTGACTACCCACGCGTTACGTAATTCTACATTTGTGTAACCCTTCGTCTCGTAGCGGCTAATAGCTTTTATTGATCGAATGCTGTGGGGTATACCAGACCTCAGAACTCTATCATACTCATTTAGTTCTTGCGTGAGCAGGTTTTTCAACGTTAGCCAAACAAACAGACATCTTTGTTTGTTCGTCTCATTTCAATAAATTTGTATTATGCCATATCCTTTGCTAACAGGCTTTTTCGTATATATACTGGTGGCAAACTTTCTTTACGTCCGTGTTTGTCAAGCCAGAAGTTGTACATCATATTTGTTTTCTTCACCAAATCATTTTTGTTTTTCCTTTGACAGAGCGCTTTTCGACACGTTTACATGCTTGAAGCCGACTGATGTTCCATATTGTTGCCAGTGTCCTGCAATCATTTCAGTAGGGTTTTGATGTACGGAAGCGCAATCGTATATCGTTCTCGTTGTGTTGACAGATGATCCTGAAGTTGATTTTGCAAGCACCCGCATATGGAGGACATTTAGATAGGCATTATTTTCAAGTATCTGATAAAGCCGCCGTCACCCCCTCACATTCCACTCTGCAGTATTTATATGCATCTTGATCCGCATAAAGATGATCTGAGTATAGCTTCGTTTGCGATGGTTTAGATGATTTCTGGAGTTTTTCAGAACCTGGTCCTGTGTTTTTTTTATCCGCACTCCGGTTTACGGTAGTCCGTCTATTGTACTTGTGGCAAGCGCATCTAGCAGCGCAGGGTTATTGTTCTCGGTTTTTTACACTGAATGGGTTGTCGCAAAACGTACCGTTCAGCATTTTATTTTCCCGTGAAATGCGTCCTACTGCACAATGTCACATTTGATATCGGGCCCACATCGGGCCCATATTTCCGATTTGATATCTGTGATCAGGGTCTGTTCTAGTATTTTCTCTGTAAAACCCTCAATTAATCACGAGATTGGTGTTCTTATTGGCACGTCTTTGAATTGTTTATCCTGATTTTCATTCATCTAGTAGGGTTCCAAGCAAAGACCTAATAGTCTAACATGCTTTCGGTTTGTAGAACCTTGGTTCACTCGAAATATTGCGTGTATTCGTTTCTGGTGTAACGGTGTTTAATACATGTATAATACATAAAACATGTAAATAGTGCCTGATCAAGTGCCAAAGCCCTACCCTGCGTCCGATTAAATGATGGTAGAAAAATGAGAAGCCGCTTTGAACCTTGTTTATTTTTACCATTCAAAGACGTCGGGAAAGATTCAGGAGGACGCTCAATAGTGCCCGTTTTTCGAATATACCTTGCAAATTAGATTTTTGTTCTGTCCGTAATAGCTCTTTGATCGTGTTCGTCAACAAAACACTCCGCACAAAAGAGCGTTTTCTTTTTCTTTGGAAGCGGAAAGAATAAAATTAATTTTTTTGGAATTCACGGAGTCGAATAACCTCTACGTTGCAGCTGTTCTTCTGGTTTTTATTTATTTTGTTTTTGTGTTTTGCGGCCGCTCATTCTGAAGCCGGCGGTAAGTGTTTTTTCTACAGCTGAGCACTGCCTTTGTCGATGTATCCTGGCTTGTCGTGAGGGACTGTTAATCGTTATCTATGGCTTGTCAAAGTAACGATAATTTCTTCTGCTTAGAGGCCGCTTGTTTCTCTACGTACTTCAGCAGACAGATATATAGATAAAAGGAAGGATAGATTTAAAGTCCCCTTCCAGACTTGCTAGCTCTTCTGGTTTGCCGATCTTCAAAATTGTAGTGAAACCCTTTGATGGGCAATTTGTCTTGCCGCGAAAGGCTTATGATCCTTGTTTTGTTTTTGGTTCTAAATCTTCCTGATAATTTTGGGGACTTGTAACCAACCAATCGTCCAATTCAGTGCTAGTATATACTGCTGAGGAACCATATAAACATGGTCACAAATGACAAGCCTAAACACTCAACTTGATTGGTGACGAAATGATTGCAATTGAAATGCAAAAGTCGCCGAAAAGAACAAAACAACTCTATCAGCACCAACTCAAAGAACAAGTTGCACAACAATGTCCATCTTTAGTTAAAAGGCGTGGTGGTGCCGCGAGCCTCACCAATGTGTAGAATAACTGAACTTAAAAATTTTGATGTCATTCTGCTTATTATATTTTGCAGTCGTTAACGTCATGTGAAACGCAAATAGTGATGTGGCAAACCCAGTGCAGCGTTGCATACTTGAAGTCCTGCTTGTGTAGTCTTATAGAAGTTATGCAGATGATGAGCGTATAAAATTCCAACCAGATTTCCTTTTCAGTGGCCAGTTTTGAAAAAAAAACCTAAATGTCAATCAAAAATATTCATTTGGTGTCTCCTCAGACCTTGCTTTCCGTAAATACATCACCGTGTTATGAGTACGACAATTACAACACAACTTGATGTACAAAACATTACGCCTACAAAACAAAGGGCCGATGAAGAATTAAGTGCCTTGTCCGTGATGCGCGATTTTTCTGATACCGCTTCCCCTATTTTGCCACTTTTTACTGTTTGCAGAGAAGGAACTTTCACCTGGTGGGTTGCCCATAAATTCAGCTCTACCTAAAAGTACCTGCCATTTCTTGTTCAGTAAACAAAGGTCTGTTGGTTGTGTGCACCTGCACGCGTAAAAATGAAAAATTGCCAAGAACATTAGTAAAGTATTACTGAAACACAATCGATTACTCCTTGACTTCTGAAGACAAATGACCAATTTTGTTCCGAAATTTCATGAAACCACATTCAGGTGCGGAGATTTGACGGATGTTTAGCGTAGTACGAAAACAGAGCAAGTTGACTTTACTCATGAGCCCAAATTTAGAACGAACTCGGTTTTTGGAGGTCGAACAGGTTGAACAACACTACGAGTAAGATTGCTGCAAAGCACACCAGATAAATCTTGCATACGCAAAGGCCCTTGGATGAATATGAAAGTCAAAGGTGCACATGAAATTCAGGAGTGGCCTTGAGATCGACTGTGCCTCAGACAAAGTAGTTTGTCGGATGTAACATGCCTAACTTACGCAGCGATGTGTACGTTGAAGAATATAGGTAGTCAACATTACACCAAGCGAGTTAAAGTTACGCTTCAATGTGAACAACACCACAGCTATGTGAGAATCCCTTCCTTGCACCACCCATGTAATACATGTCCCTTGAACGTAATGGTAACAAGCGTTCGCACATTCAATGAGAAAACTTGGCCGCTGCGTAAGCATGAGCATCTGGAGTAGTGTTGCTACCTTGCTTCTAAATGGCTGCTGATGACAACCACAACGTTCTAAACTATGTTGGCTATATCGCTATTGTCTTCGGAGAGAAGGAACTGATGCAGGTGTTTTGGATGTACTGATCCATACCATCCCGTTCTTTCGCTACCGCCTTGTTACCGAAAACCTTAGGATCATATTTCCTGACAGGAAGACGATGAACGTGCCACTTACAATCCAGTGAGAAGCGGTTAGATTTGTGTAGTGATTTTCGTATCATTGGAGTTCTATTGTAATATATAAACGAAATCAATGCATAAATGCCCGAGGCATCTGTCGATTTCGCGAATTTAAGGTATCTGTGGCGCGACGCCGCATATGGATGAATCTCTGGGCAAGTATGTGTCAGGCTACAGCTGTGAGACCTGGCCATTCCAAGCATTAGAATGGAAATGGATTTGGACATTCAATTACCGTTCTGTAACAACCATAGCTCTGTAGGCTTCTGTAGGCAAATCAGCAATTACAACACGCGTTTTTGAGTTTGCAAAGAGACCTCCAATAAAAAATATATTCAGCGCGAAGAGCTCTTGTGGATAGACTATGAATTTTGCGTGCTAAACCATTGTTTTAATGAGTGCTGGTCCCCTACCCAGTACACAGTTTGGCAAGCAGAAAGGTGTTCTACCAAGCTTCACTATTCATAGTTAAAATCCGACCTTGATATATATTCTTTTCAGCACAAGTACTGTCAAGGCACTGCGTCTCGTAAAATCATGACGGAATGCGTTGGGTATCCATGTTGAAAAATGTCAGAAAATACAGCGGCCAGGCACGAGGAATGATTTTACCTTCACACCTGTTACAAACATGCCTCAGAAACAAAGAAAATTTAGACTGTGAGCATTCGTTTCCTATGGGCGAGCCAACAAGCCAAAGTCATCCGTCATTCGGAACAGTGTGCTTGATATAAATAGCTAGCTGGGTTAGGACAGAAAAAGAATAAATAAGAATAAGTAAAAGAATAAATAAGAAAATAAAATGCATCGGTATTTGGGTCTTATAATCTTCAGACACGTACGCATGTAGTGTTATGGTGTAAGTTCAGGAGCACATACTAAATAAATGACCGCATACACGTGTTTGGTAATCAGGATTACTAGCAAAAGTCTAAATGGTAAGCCGCATAACCGTACGGTACTCAACTCTATCGTTCACGTGGATGGTGCGTCAATCTTAGTTTACATAAATAGAGTGCGAAACGACGTGCAGCATTTATAATGTTGTTTTCGGTGTAAATTTGGTGGCATAGGAATCCAGCTGAGATTTTTCAAAGGTTTGTCACTATGCATTGATGTCTAAATGGCTGCATACCTTGCGGTCGTAAAATAGCGTGAAGCTAAATATGGATGAACAAAGTGCTTACATACCACATCTCATTACTTTTATTAAAACAGGTCCACCTCCTCGTGAGTGCATTTAACTTTCCTCGTGTAGATTGCGGTTTACTATTTATTTATTTATTTATTTATTTATTTATTTATTTATTTATTTATTTATTTATTTATTTATTTATTTATTTATTTATTTATTTATTTATTTATTTATTTATTTATTTATTTATTTATTTATTTATTTATTTATTTATTTATTTATTTATTTATTTATTTATTTATTTATTTATTTATTTATTTATTTATTTATTTATTTATTTATTTATTTATTTATTTATTTATTTATTTATTTATTTATTTATTTATTTATTTATTTATTTATTTATTTATTTATTTATTTATTTATTTATTTATTTATTTATTTATTTATTTATTTATTTATTTATTTATTTATTTATTTATTTATTTATTTATTTATTTATTTATTTATTTATTTATTTATTTATTTATTTATTTATTTATTTATTTATTTATTTATTTATTTATTTATTTATTTATTTATTTATTTATTTATTTATTTATTTATTTATTTATTTATTTATTTATTTATTTATTTATTTATTTATTTATTTATTTATTTATTTATTATTTACTTACTTATTCATTATTCTCCTAAAACGACATGAAGAATAGGAGCTGATACCTGCATCAAATACGTACTTATATACACACGCAAAATCACAATTTACTTCCCTCATATTTCTTTGGTTAATTTATTTTACGTTTAAGCAGAAACAGCAGATACAACTAACGTCTATGGGTTTCTTGCTTTGAAACGCCAACTGAGACCTTTTGAGAGCATACAGTGTCTTCCTGAAATAATTTCATCAACCGCTCAGTTATCCACTCGGTTTTCATACGCATTACATTAGATATAATCTAGATTTTTTGTGTTCGCTTTTTCCCCGTCAGCTCTAGCGTTTTCGCTGGATTACTTAAGGGCTTCCAAATATCATTTTAGCGTTTATTCTGTAGGATTCCCACAGAGTTTGTTTACAAGCTGACTAACTTTACACCGCATTCATTTCTGCATACAGCTGCTTTACCATTGCTACCAGCAAATGTATCAGTGAAATAACTGTATTTACCGCATTTTACTAATCGGTCTGTCAATGTTAAATAGTCATATATGACAGTCTTAAAATGGCTCATTGATCAAAGCAAAAAATGGCACTGGTCTAATGTTTTGTCTTCATATTCTTCCTGCAATGACCTATGTCAAACGCCACATTCTTTCGAGCTGTTCGTCTGAACGCACCGTTGATGAACGTTTTGATTCATGGAACTGTCACTATGGAATTATTGTGAATGACACAATGTATGACAAGATTATTCGTGTCGATAATACAGAAGGATATTTTCACATCTCCGGTGAACTTGGTGACCATCCTCTGATCACTACGAAATTAACCAGTTGTCATTAGACACCGGAAAGCAATGGCTGATACTCGCGCATGCGCCAGCCTATATACTATTCTTCGATGGTGACAATATCGCCTGCTTGTGTAGGTAGTGCAATTTGTCTATGATGATTATCAGTAGAGTTACCGGGGCTCTTCCAGTCGACTAGAAACTGGGAAAGGTATTCCTAAGCAACCCCATGGAATTTGAATAAGGATATGTAAATATTAATCATATGCCAATTTTTATTGCAGCGGTACCTCCTGGTGGCAAGTACTACTTATATACATGAAAAGATTAGATAAATTAGATAGATTAGATGACAGCAGATTTCAAGTATTTGCCGCTGCAGAACTTATGTAGTCATTCCAAAATGTCGCGCATTCTTCGGTAAAGAATTATCGTATGTTTATTCACGGTACATGAGTAGATAATTTACCCGTTTATTCCAGAGCTGAAATTTTCTGCGAATTTATCTTCAAAATAAAACACGTCTGGTTACGATGCACAATAATTTATGTAGACCCTCAGGAATAAGGTTGAAACTCATTGTACACACGGATCAGTAGAAGAAGTCAGGCCCGCAAGTGTCACCAGCACAACAGGAATCCAAACAGAAGGAGGGGTATTCGTTAGTCTTGATTCAGACAACCCTAAGCCGACCACACTGAACTGAATTACTAAAACAAACGCCTGCATAATGCATAATCGACAGCACATGGAAGAACAGCCAGTCATTTCACAAATCCTTTGTGTGGTTGACGAAAAACTGCGCTACAATTTAGAAAAAAAATACAAGCAGGTTACCAGACACTTCAGTCAATATATACATTACTTTCAAAATCAGTGATCCATTTAAAAGGGTTGTGTGGCCCTCTGCATTAACTGTTGTTAGGACTAACAAATATCGCTCCGTTAACTGTAAATGGGTTATAAAGTGAAATGTATACACTTTGTAAGTCTGGTTACATCCGCAGATCGTAACCCAATTCTGCATTTCATGAATTGTTACATTATTCTGCATCGCCACAATGATCACTGAAAATCACTTGTGAGACCAACAAATGCCTCGCGATCTGAATAGCTCTTATGGATTGGCAGCTTTTAATTTGGTTGCAAACTCCGTTTTGTTTGCGCCTGATCACTCAGTTTAAAAAGTCTACTCCAGTACTTACAAGAACGCACCTCAGTTTGCGTGCGAAATCCAAGTCAGTGGAGAGTTTCGCTGGGGCAACACGGCAATTCACAAACTTCGTGATAAAATGCATTCATAGAAATGGGTTTGAGACTCCACAAGTTACAGGTTGCTGCGAAAAGAACCATACTTTGTGCCTTGATGCTTAAGCAGAACTTCCAGGCAGAAAGTAAAACATTAGACAGATTATTTTTATTATTATGCTTATTTGTGAACATCTTGCAGACATCCACAAACGAAAGAAGAGGAGCATGTATGACAGAAACAGACGTTGGCGCCAAAAAGACTGTTGTTCGATAGTTGATGTTTAGACCGCAAAGTGCAATAGCTTCTCGTAGAACCTGAAATCACCGCGACTCTCACATCAGGAGTAAATCGACAGCGTTGCAAGAGACATATCTGTAGCCGCCTATGCTTGTCTTATTGAATCTGAAGCTTAAAATTAAGTATATATAAGTTTCACTGGACTATTACTTGCATGATATCCACTGTGCTTTCCAGAGCTTCACAGTTTGAGCACCTCCGCTACCAGGCCGTTGAAAAACACTTCCGCGTACAGGTTGCGCAGCACGAGGGGTTGATGCGTCCGATTTGGCTAGATTAAGGCTTGCTTTCTTCTTTATTATGGGGCGCCATCAATTTATTTTAAATTATGTATTTTCTGCTCTTCTGGGCGCTAATGTTAGCTTGGATTTTTGTGCACTTGGAATTTTAATGATCAGAATTGAAGCTGTGGGTTGCTACGACGTTTTCTTCAGCTAATATGTATCGGCAGTTGTGTGCTAGCTTGTGAAGACTGCTGGGTGCTCCTAAGAAGGTTCATGTATAATTCACTTCAAGAAGCTCAATTGAGCTTTCTGCTCCCAATGGCATCTTTTATGCAGTGAGCCCGTTAGATGCATCATACCTATATCACGAAAGGTGAATCTGCCATATTTCCCCACACTACCAACTAGTTTTAAGTAACTCTAACCAAGGATAGTTTCATAGGCAAAGGGCAATGTGTTGGCGTTTTCCTCAAAACCTCAGGATAATATTTGCAAATGTGTGGGGAACACAAGTTGTAAGAATTTGGCGGTCAGCTCATTTTGGCTGGCTTCCTTGGTTTTGTATAAGAATGCTCTAAAATCTGGCTACAATCTAAACCGTGCTCTGTTGCTTAGTACCGCCTGAAAGAACGTCCTGTTAGACCTAAAAGAACGGCATTACTTTTGACGTGTTACGTGTAGCTTTAGACCAAAGGTTCGGTATTTCAGTGATGAGCGTACTGAATCCAGAGATGGGTTGGTTCCACCGATTTCTGAGAACAGCGTTTATTTCGGGCGGTCTGATACGGTGGGACCCGATGTGTTAGTTGACCTGTCCTGTCAGTAAGTCGGTCAAGTAATTCTCAACAAACCATCAAATGTTATCGCCATATACGTGGTCTGGATAATGTGGTTTGATTGCGTATACATCATTTGTTGGACCAGCCCCATCATTAGGATCATTCTTAATACCTTTCTTTGCTGCATGTTTTCTAGCTCGATTTAGACAGCCAAAAACCACGAAATTGACGTGACCAAATCGGAGGATATTCTAACCATTCCTTAAGCAAAGAGAGGCGGGATGTTTGTGGTGCGTAGCTGTCAAACTGTCAACAGAACCGTTCTATTCGTAGGTCACAATTTAGCTACTAAAATTTCCCCCGTGACAGGACAGTACTTATTACTATGGAGCCTTAACCGAACTAGAGCAGCAACCTGAGGACGGATGTTGTTCCATCCCATAACAGAATTCCGAAGGCAGGGTGTCAGTTGTATTAACTTAGAACAGATTTCTCTTGCTCCAGTGCCAGCACGGTGGACTGAGTCAGTAGCCCACACTAGAAAGAAATAGGTAACAGGTTCCGGGGGCCAGATTATGAATTTATGCATAAATAATTACACACACGTAAATGTCTATACAAGATAAATATGCAAAATTACGTAGGAGTGCCACTTACATGTAGATGTACACAAGTGATATACACATACATAGGTAATTACATCTATGTTTAGACAAAAGTTGTTCACTAATACATGCACACACACAGACTACATTGCGACGGCCCTATGCAATCAGCTCTGATGTGTCCAAGCCATTTAACGTATGTTTTGTAGGCCGGGGGGCATGTTTATTAGACTAGTATATGTTCTCTGGTTTTCTCGTTATTTCAAACTAATCAGATTGTTCCCATTAAACGGCGGGTAATGAAGCGTGCGTATTCAACTGGGCAGCATGTGCCAGTGTAAAACAGGGAAGTTGAACAATAGTATGCAACTCTAAGGCAAAAAGAAACGTGTCAAAATGGCTGCTTATACTTTCGAAATTCGTGGGCAAGAATGATCGTCCAAGAAAACCAAAGTATGCCATATGTGGGCGGGTGAACGCACGTTCGTGAGGCGTGTCGCAAGCACGTTCCAGTCGAATTCCAGATTGTACTATTCAACGGGGTTTAAGAGGCACTCTGAGTATTGCTGAAGGTAAAATTGTTTGACAGTGTCGGTTAAATCGCAACGTACTCGCGAGGAACACTAGTGATATTACCTCGGTATTACCTCTCAATGCGTACGAAGGGTATTCAGGTCTCAGCTGTTGCGCTGGCACAGGGTCATCGCAGAAGTCTCTACTTTTAGCCGTCCGGAAAAGTCAAAAGCAAAACTTCTCGGCAATTTAAAATCGCAACTTCTTTGTCTCATTAGATTATTTTACGATAAGAGCCAAACTAGTTGCTGCTGTTTGCCAGAACGACGTGTGATTAAACCTTTTACGATCAGAACTGTAGCTGAGCTATTATTCTCGTCGGCACAAAATGTATCAGGAATATTGGCATCAGTGACTAAAACTGTGTTCACGCAGCTGCAACATTTACTCCGGATAACCGCATTTGATAACGACTACTCCAACTGACTTTTAAGAAGCACGGAATAACATCATGTGACGATCTTTCCCGCGTCATTGACATTACGCCAGTTGTTGAAAAGCACATAAATGAATGTTGCTCTTCATTGCAACCTTGCTGCAACCGATTCTCTGCGCCTCAATTTCTGTCAGTGTTCCTTGGGCAAGCGACATTTATTCTGAATTATCTGAACATCACAAGTCACGGTGAAATTAGGTCGGCCACTGTTTCATGCAATTCTCAATAGTTATCCTCATCCACACTGATAACGCTCCCGCTTATTCACATTATACGGGGTGCAGCTGCGTGCAATCATCTTCGTATGTTGCACAACCTGAAAACTGTTTTTTTGGCAGTTTTGCTAAACAATTAAATCTGTTGTCGACAGCACCAACCAAAGTACACCGGATGGTATCCGAACAATCCTTCTTCTTTCATTGAAAACGGTGATGTTGCAAAAAATCTCGCTTATGCAACCCAGCAATACTTTGATTCAGATAATTTGAACGAAGCTGCTGATCACTGCCTGGAGTATATAAAGTTCAGAGTGTATAAAGTTCAGAATAGTTAGGCTAGAAACCAGGAACTTCAACCCATATTTAGCTTGCGAGCCAAATATTTTATAGCTTTTTCTCCCTAATGTGACAGTAAACTCCGACTCATAAAATTGAGAAACAAGGGCTGTGTATGACAAGATAACCTGTTTTACAAATTTGATTGCTCCAACGAAAGTAGATGCAAATGCAAGGTGCGTCGAAGAACCCCCGTACGCTGTCTTTCCGAGGACGCCAGGTCTCTGTACAGCGAACATGGCAATTGGAACAAAACCCAATGTAGAGAAAAACGCTCGCGCGGCATTTGGTTGCTGAATTAATTGGTAACGTATTTGTGATGTGTTCTTCCACCACCATGGTTCACATTAAGCCTATTACACTATTTGCAGAGGAAAAACCTTCACCAGCCAATTAGCGCCTAAATTTACTGAAACCTAAAAGGGACATTCAGGTTTCAGTACATTGCAAAGTGTTTGTCCTTGAAAGCATAAATAATGCACTCCGTGGTCCTATTAAAACAGTTCAGCCCGCTCAAGAGTGAATCCTGTCTACCTAAAATAGCTAAATTTACCACGTGGAACTTTTGGTTACTCAGGTTTTCATTTATTTTGTTCGGCTAGATTGAGAGAATAAATTCAACCGTGCATGTATAATAATGTGCATTAACAAGCCGCTTCCTATGTCTTCCTTCGAGAGTGGCTCTCTACCTCTGAATTTTACCATAGGCGCGAATCATATTTATTACTTTCATGCTTTGGAACTGCAACAAACTTGTTTCATGAACCACTTCATCAACTTTTCACCAGCACTGAAGGACATCCTGACATCATCAGATAACGAATAGCGATATGTGATATGTCGCTAGCGCTAGCCTACGTAATGTTTCTCAATGTCAACAATGTTGGTTGGATTGAAATGCTGCGCCATTTGGCTATGAACACTTTTACTAGAGCTGCCGGAACTCCCCAGTTAAGTAAATCTTGGTAACAGCACGATTGGGAGATTCCAGGGGACTGAAATGTGTACATAAGAATGTTAAACAAATCGTGCTTATGTTTGCAGCAGAACAATCTGGTGGTGAGTGATTCTTATCTACCTTGAAATCTGAGGAAACATATGTAGATATTACATTTATGGTACTCTTATTGCATTCGTCAGGTGGGAAATATACGAAAACAATAGCACCATTTATCCTAGTTGACCATCGTTTGATGTCTTGCACTCCCAATAAGTTCGATTAATCAGAAAATGTTAATGTGGACGCCCGGAGCCAGAATGCGGACTGCACATCAATAATTCAATTGAATCTTGGCGGCACATTAATTTCAATCCAGGTTTCTCAACGTTTACAGGCACTTCATTTTTACCAAGCGTTTATGTTGGTTTTGAATTCTATTCTACTATTCTCGATAAGATAATTGATAAGTAAGGCTGACCATGCAAGAAAGTTCCCATAAATAGAGACTTACGCACGAAACTGTCAACAGCACATGAGCTATCACGTCACAATTGCTGCCGTAGATACTCGTATTAAAGACATTCCAGAGTTTGCGCACTAGTCTCAACATTTATGTCTAAGAAAAACATAATCTTCATTGTACAGTATTTGTGTAGCACATTAGCTAGTGAGTTTATCCAAGAATTATATTGGTTATGTGCACCCAAAATGAAGTTTAACAATAATTGTTAAAAATATGATTAGCTTAGTGAACCATAGCGGCCGCTGTATTTCTGGACATCTTCAACCCGCACAAAAAACCCAAAACCCAAGACAAGCGAGAAAACTATCCGGCTGAATATCGAAAACCGTTGTATGTAACTGGTGCTGTGTTAAAGCCGAAGCCGGTTAGTCGGTAAGAAATGGTTAGGAAATCAGACAAGAAATCCTCCAGGTTTGCTTACAAAACTGCTCATCAGTTCGTCGTACGTGCTCCAAATCAAACACAGCCCACGGCTAAATACAGTCGCGTGTTGAATAGGATGAATTAAGTATATTAGTTATGACATGCGTTCTTGAAGTAACACGGCTCACATTTCGCTTATCTGCACTGTTTACGGTGGAAGGAGCTCTGCCTGGTAAGTAATGCCTGAATCCACCAAAACCCAAGAAATACATGCAGGTTTCATGGGCGTTTGACGAAATATTCACAGATGTGAATGGTTTATTTAGGTATATCCACAGAACTTGAATCCATCTTATCACCTAACTTAGCCGATCCACGTCCATTTGCTAAGTTACACACTATGAATAACCGAATAAGAATGCATGACACACGCACCAGCGCCCACTTGCTAGTTGTATACGATCAAAATTTCTAGCAAAGTTTCGTTTTCTGCATCAGAAGCTTCATTTATTCCGAAGCAGACTTCCCACTGTTAGGCGATTTTGCAATATATATTCTATACAAGATCGAATTTCAACGTGGTTTACAGAAAAACGTAGCACTGAAAGACATCTGCATGAGCTTTGCAAGGCGCATGAAAATATCGTTTCATCTATTTTTTCACGGACTGTTTTCCAGTCAAAAAGGCTACGTTTCAATAATTTCTTTTTATAACAAAACAAAAGCACTAAAATTCTATGGACATTTCCTCAAAGTTTCCAACTGCATTTGCATAGCTTTTTAATTATACCTCACTAAGTGGGGACTATGCATAAACTGCGGTACGATGGGTGACATTCTATTTGAAAGTGACCTCTCTTTACCGAGAATATTTGCAGGCATATTTGGATTTACACACCAGCCTGTGTGAGATCATTAGTTGAAAGGATGTTCTTAAGTAGACAGATGTTTCCTTGTGGAGAACAGAATTGGACTGCACGCATTATATTACCAGCCGGCAGTCAAACAGTAGAGTCGTTTAGTTTTTTTGAAAATTTAAATGCACAGATTGACGGATATTTACATAGTACAGAAAACCGCCAAGATGGGTTTTCATGTGTACCTCAAATGGGAGAAAAGCGGTTGCTAAAACACAAACAAATATTAGTCACATTAGGTCACGTCATACAGCCAAGTCAACCGGAGGAAGCTTTGGGCTGACGCAGTTACTCGATCCCCTAACTTCCACAATCGCCTAGTTCAGCGGTCTGGAAACTGAAAGCTTGATGAGAAAAATGAATGAGATTCACGACGGACAAACTTTTGTGAAGCTGCCATCGCTCGTAGAACACCAAATCCAACCCATGGCTCGAGGCAGGGGAATACAAACAGGTAGGATAGAACATGTACCATATGTGTGTCAAATAGCCAGGGTAAATATGGTGTACAAAAAGAAACATGCGTACAACGGCTGGAGCGTGAAATATCAGAAGCGAGGGCAGGTGTGTGCGTGTGCTTCGATAGAGAAGCCGGTAGAACAGGCGAGGCCGACACACACACACACACATGACAAGTGACAAACAAAGCTAGCACAACAACAGGATAGAAAAACAGGAAAACAACGCCCAGTCCGGTCCGATCGGAGTAGTGACGTCTGTACGGGGGGATTAGAATACACGCTAAACAAGGAGTCCCTGAACAGTTTGAATAGGTGGAAACGCCAAATGTATGTACGGGATTTAGAAAATGTTGGTCGCTAAAGATAGCTTCATGGAGGATTAGAATAGGTGAAAACGTTTCTCACTAGCCTGGACGTAAATGCGATCGCGTAAAGAATGCGCAACATGGTGATGCGTGCGTCCGACTGAAGCAAGCGTCTGTTCGTACAGAGTGGAATAGGGTGGGAGTAGAGGGGGGAATAAGATCAATATTCAGCTAGACCTAACATTAGCAATAACCGTAATGGTACAGGAAAGATTCGGGTGAGTTCGGCACAGTTAGACAAGGAATAAAAAACATGAAAATATACACTGAACCAGGAGCAAGATCGCAAAAGACTTTTATGTACCAGGACACAGCTGCCGAGGAAGGCGAGCGGAGACGAACTGCGGTTCAAGTAGGTTGTGGTTATGCTTATGAGCTGCCCACCACCCCGGAACCGACACCGGAAGCAGCCTGTCTTGCGGACAGGTTAAAATAAGGGCAGACTGACGTTGCTGCCAAAGCTTGCCTATATTGCAATACTTGACTGTTCTGCGCAAAATCACGCGTTACTCACGTCAGGCGTGTGGACAGCCCAGGGTTTTAAACACGTTACTGTCAATACAGTGACTATCGCTTCAGTGGCGTACAAAAACGCATGCCTATAGTGGTTGGCATAAACCGTGCACAAGGTATATAGACTCGGGATCATAACACAGATATACATCAGCTTAAACGTCTGCCTACAACTTGCTCTAGCGTTCAGGGTTGATGACCCACATTTCTCAGTTATAACAAAACAGATCAACCAATGCTATTAGCCTCTCGGATGGGTAAACTTTACTCATGTACCACAAAATTCCCTAAGTCCGATTTTGGCCCACACGTTTGGTCAGTAATTATGGGTAGATTTTGACCATATCTTGGTGTGTCGGATTTCACGACAATGAACCAAGAGATGGTCTGATTCCATGGGATATCGAGGCCTGCATTTATTACGAGTGATCTGTCTCAGCAAAGCCGACGACATCAATTTTCCTCTCCTGTCGGTAAGCCGGTCTAGCAGTGTGTCTGAAACAAGATATCGGTGCTTTTCTTGATCCGTGAGCTGTGTTTTGCTCATGCGGGTAACGCCTATTGTGTACCGATTCAGTGAAAATGCGATCAAGACTCTTCGCCTTGCAGAACGGTTCAAGTGGTTATCAGCTCAACACTATACCGTTACCACTTTGGAAGAAATAGAGGTAAGCGGATTCGAGGGGAAACGTGATTGCATTTAAATTTTCTGCAAGGGGGGTAAGCCGGTCTAGCAGTGTGTCTGAAACAAGATATCGGTGCTTTTCTTGATCCGTGGGCTGTGTCGCTCACGCGAGTGAAATTTATTGTAAGGTAAGCGGAGTCGAGGGGGAACGCGGTTACATTTAAATTTTCTGCAAGGAGAAATATATTTATCGGCTCATAAATCATCTTCAGAAACACAATATGTACAAGGCGTTTGGCTTTCTCCATACCGTGTTGCGGACTACGCCGTAGCTTTGGAAACTTCATTACTGGTACTCGTTCCATTATCAGTTTGGCACTTGATATGCAGGCGGCAGTCATCCACTAACTGGATGTGAGCCAACCAGTGGAATGTCTTCACGTGATCCCATTCAAATTGGACGGATTCCTTATAGTGCAGGAGGGCTGAATAGTCAACAGGATCGATTTATTCCAGGGTCAAGTACAAACTGCCATCATCCTCCATGCACCAGGTGAATGTTGCTTGTTGTGATGCCTACTCAATGACAAGCAAAACTATCCTGCTCTCCCTGCTGCAAAGTCAGTGGTAAATTAATTCAAACTTAACTCCTGAATTAATTGTCACACGTAATTACGTGAGAGCAGACACATCCCATTCGGTTGCACAAAATTACATGAAAGTATCGGCTGATCGTCCACGTCCCGCCAATTGACTTCCAACATTATTATTGTGATTTGATGTAATAAAGAAATATTTGTTCAAACTGAAGCAATTCCAAATAACAAAATTGTGAGCATATCCCGACTTTTTTGAAGCAGCACCTCCAGGTGGTGAGTGAATTTTATCTCACTGAAAAGGTTGAATGCTTCCCGCGCAATCCTCCAGTTTCACGCTTCTTAGGTTATTATTGTACCGCTAAACAATTCAGAGGTATACGTGCTCAAATGCATCAGTTATTGAGAGTCATCGCCGTATACTCCAAAGCTTTATCGTTTTTTCTGTAAAACCTTGGGCACTGATTTACAAAGCCCGCACAAGTATCAGCGTTTTGATTATGTATCACCAAAGTCTCTCCCATGGATTGATTGCATATCAACTCATACTCAGTTTGTCAAGGTTTGAGCGTCGCTTCGCAAACGTGACATAACCCATTCTTTTTAGCTTTGCTCTTTTGGCCTTATTACGAAGTTTGATTACAAATGTAGGTTACAAAGCGAATGAGCCAAAAAATCCGTTTTTTACTGAACGCAAATTATGGTAGTACCGTAGAGGTATCGGACAGCGTATAACTTATTTCCACCCTAATTTGCATCATAATGGTATCTTGGATACTAGCATACGCTAAACTCACACTTTTAATGATATCACCTAGGATTCGCGATACTGAAAAAATTCTAAACTTATTATTTGATGGCAAATGCTGATCAGCTGTTTCCCAGATTTCAGTATCGGACGTCTTGACTAAGAAGTGATTGCATAACATACTTATGTAATAGCTGCTAGCCGATTGTACCAACCAAATGATTTGTCTCAGATGCACAAGAGTAAAATACATTCCTAAACTTTCTATATATGACAAACACTGAAAAACAAAAAGTCCTCCTGAACAAACTAACGTCCACCTGGGCTTGCAATTTTGTAAGATCACCGATAATTTAACCCTTTGTATCGCCTTTCTGTCAACTTTACTCTAAAATATATCAAACTTTTTAACTTTCTCAAAAACATGACACGTACATGACAGCTCTAGGTCTCCCGCAACTTCTTCGTTTATTTTCATCCGTGAAACTCAGACTACAACATTACTTGTCTTGACCCGACAAATAAAATATCATATCAGGAAGCCGCCCATCGCGTCTCTGAACAACATTTATTCGACTTTATTGGCAGTTTCCAATCCCTCTAAAAGAGACAGGTTAAATCATATCACTTTAATAATCCGTAATAGTTCCGAGATTACCATTGTGAACTTGGATAGGCAGTTCCTCCGCGCAAATGGAACGAGAATCGAACTTACTGTTATAAAGTTTAGCAATCATGATCTCAACAAACATAGTCCATTCAGCCTGACAAGATTTATACATCTTTGTTTTGCTTTAAATTTTGTCTGCTGTTCTTCGTCAAAAACAATTATTATGACTCAGCTTTCCTAGATAGTGAGCTGGATTTTTTACCTATTTGTTAACAGTAAGCGTAGCAAAATGCCCAAAACGAAAAGCTTGTCATGCATTTAGCGTATGTCAGCCGGTAAACGGAACAAAAGACGTTAAATATATTCGATTTGGCCTAAATTTAGATAAGTATTGAGTGGAATAGCAACACATCATACGTGCTTTTAGGCCAATTGCAAGCTCTGTTGAATTTTTTTCACACGGTATCTGAGAAAGGAGCATATTACGCAGAGACAGCTACTGTGAAACTGGCGATGATAACTTTACACATACGCACCTTTTTAAGTCTATGTAAAAGTTCGGTCTAGCATTAGGACTACATTATACTCAGTAATGTGTATTTCACTTCAATTTTAATTTCCTTTTGATCTATATACTTGAGTCTTTTTTACGTGCACATCAGAAGTGGGCCCCACACTCTTCCCCAACTTACTTCTGCGACGCAGTTGTTATAATTGTGGACAATAAAAATTCACCTGATGGGAACTTCTAAATTAGCAAAGGCTATTTGGTTTCTGCTATATAGGCCAGCAGCAGTTCTCAAAGCAGTGCCCCAAAAAACCAGTTTAAGGCCTCTCTGCTTTCCTCCATCAGTTGCTTAACTCAAGCAAATATTAAAGTGGGCTGTGCTTTCAGGAATTTGAATCTGATATATACTTTAACGTCCAGATTTAAATTGGACCGTAGCCCCATTGTAATAGATGTTCTATACAAATATCGGTAAGCATTTCTGAACACAAAAGTCTTATTTAAATTTTTGATAAATTGCTTTAGTAACTTACAAGGACTACAAATCGTATGGCCGCAAGACTCAGCAACATTCCAAGGGTCACCTGAAAATTACTAAGTTCGCAGCCTCTTGGGAGAAACCGAGGATAAATCTTTTGTATTTGGAAGATGTTGTCTTGTGTACAACTAGCGGCTACCATTATTTTGTCGTTTCAACCCAAACAAATAACTCCACATTCGCTAAGTTTTTAATTAGAAAGTAGCGGATTATTTGTTCTACTGGGTATTTGTAGTCTATCAAGGATGAACAAATGTTTGGGTTGGTAATGGTCAACTACCTGTTTTTATTGATTACTCACAATTTTTAATTCAAAGAATTGCGTTTCCGGTTCAGAAGAGAATTTTGCTGTGCATTTATTTTGCAGAAGCACCTGCCACGGTCACGCCGGATAGTACAACTGGAGGTGAGAATAACGTTTTATCATGCTTTTTTTAAATTAATTAGGGAATTTTTGTATTTTGTCATATTTTAACTTTAGCGGACAGGTGGCTTTAGTCACACTTGTTATCTTTGGTAATGATGATAATTTGCACCAAATCTTGCGTTCCTTCTCTTTCACCAACCAGGTTCCTCCGGCCCCAAGTTTATTGCCAGATGCGCTGTGCCACTCATTGTAATCAAGGCTATCTAAAGGTAATTTTTAAACCCAGTTTAAAAAAAACTAAATTGAGGGTATTTGCAATTATTTTTTTGCAAACGGCAGATTACGAATAATTTTAATTCAAATTTCGTTATGATATTGGTCAATGGCAAGCAAAAAGCAGCACTAAAGTTCCAATTGGCATTGCAATCAGTGCTAACTTTAGGTGACAACATTTTGGCACTTTAATTTATAAAATTCTGGCACATAAGCGAGCATATCAAGAACTTTTCCGTTTTTTCTTTTCGTAGGTACATTTAAGAAGACACGCTGGAAACATCTTCTTCATCGGTGGCTCATCTTGACAAAAGATAATAGTGAAATAATGTATTGACCCGTCTATGTAACTCTGCAATTACACATTTACATCGATAATCACAATTTCGTTACCATCAATTCATTGTTCTAACAATTGCATAACACCTGGTATGATTTCGTATTTATATTACTGAGTGAGTTTAGACGTCAGATTTCTAACACACGTGGTGTGGTTAGCAATATGTTGCAATAGCACCAGCAAGAGCAGTGTAGCAACCTTGGAATATATATACATAAAATATATGCATATGTGGATTTTTGCTGGTCTAAATCCATGGCCTTTACAGCCATCGAGATATAACCCATCTGCCAACCGGGATACAATCCGATAAACGTCCCTTGAGAAAATGGGCTAGCCGATTTTCAATTACAGTTAAGTCATATTCTCTCACAAGAAAGTACTTCAGAAGTTATCGTAGTCGCCAATGACTCTGAATGCAGTCGAAGATACGTGCACTGTTTTTATTTACTATTTATTATCAAAACAACATTGTCTCTGAAATGCTGCTGCTCAAAGTTTTTAATCAATAATTAGGACCACGTTTTATTGGCTCCTTCAAGGCCAGTTGTAATTCGGCGTTATTCTATTAGAAGCTCAAATGAATACAGTTCCAATTCTCGGGTGAAAGCTTTAATTAAAAAAGATTGTACCAAATTTATCAAAATTCTATTCTTACGTGGGAGAAATTCGGTTTTGAATGAGTGCAAAGAGGGGCACCTGCTTGGGTGGCGATAAGTTTATAGGATTACTCGTTTGACAATTACAAAGTATTGAGAACCTATACTCACACAGGAGTCACATTTCCGCACCGTTGGGATGTTGGTACATATTTAGTAAGGCTACTTAACATGCGAGTAGACGTGCAAAACTTCACAACCATTTTGGGCCCGAGGAAATGCTTCCAGCGAATAAGTTTCCGGAAATATGCTAGAATTCAACAAACAAAGGAAAGTCGATGGCTCACCAGCAACTATTGAGGTGTAATAATCAGTGACGTAATAAATACTTTGGGTGCACCGCGTTATTTCTCTGTCTGATTTCCACCTTTTTGAGGCAGTTTGGTACTTTAAGCGCCTATTGATTATTCAACAACCATACATTTACCACGAGCACAGAAAAAAATATATAAACGCTTTCTGGCGGGACAATCAACGGAAATAAACCGGTCTTGTTAAGGCAGGGAGGAATTAGCAAAATGGATTATTTACCCCGTTAAGTGCATTTACTCCCGTACTCTTGTTGTTTATATGGTCAAAGCTCAGGATGCAAAATTGGAAAAAAATTTCACACATACCTGGCAGGGGTTTTAGCTGCTCCTGTTTACCAAACCCAACGATTTATCCTGGATATAGCCTGGCTCTTGGTACAAGTACAGAAGAGCCTGTGCTGAGTAAATGTGGTTTTAAGCAAATTCATTCTGCCTTTACATAATAGAAGGTTCGCAACTGGATTTCTAATACATCTTCGGTTCCCTATATTCTGTCAGCTAGTGAGTAAAATGTTCCATCGCCGCTGACTTTGTGGTAGAGCGTGGTAATTAGATAGATGTGGACGACATGCGGTGAATTCTTGTAGAACCTAGCAAGATAAGATAATCGACGCCAAATGTGATAGGTCCCCATTGCTCGACATGGCTGTTTGCTCACACAACGCAAACCATAAGACGACATGGTGATTCTTTGGGAACGTAGTTGGACACTGTATTTGACCTGATGGTTAGCAGATCGTAGTGACGATTCTTATATCTTAGTATCAGTAGGGACATCCGGTTAACTTTTATCCTCCTAACTACACTCGCTTACTTAAATAGAAACTCAAAAACTGCTTACAGAAGACAAAACTTCTCTCTGTATAAACGTTTAAAGAGGTGCTTATTCTGATCACCCCCAATGTTCCTTACATTATTTCTGGCCGTTCTTCCAGTTGACTATTAGGATCGTGACCGATAATGCATATTTCTTGTTCACATTTGCCAAGCTAATGTTTATGATGAACTAGTTTGTATATGAATGAAACGTGCAATGCAACAGCCCCAGTCGGTAACCTGATTCAATTTTATTAGTGAACCTCTAAGCAGTACTTGATGAAGGTTGGGATAATGAACGTTTGATGAAGAGTTGAGAACTGAAATTGCGCACCAGCACTTATGCCAATTAAGAGGTTACTACGATATGCTTTAGATGACCAAGACCAACAATGCTCAGACAGCTAAAAATCTCATAAAAACACCAAGGAAACAATTTATGGTTTCATTTACTTCATCAAATAATGGCACACTTTACAGACAAGATGATTGGAAAAAACGCTGTAAAAGTAGGTCCGGTTGGATGAGTTCTTTTGCACTTCCGGTGACCAAGTGTAAATGAGTTGTACTTTGGCCGCTGTGGAATCCAGAGGTGCACACAGCGCTACTGACTCCAGCAATGTCCGCGCACTTTTGATCTAGAAGCATATTACGGTCAATTACTTTGCCTTACAAAGAAAAAGTGATGTAGTCGGCGATCATTGGCTGAATCTACATGGGCATTCGCTACTGACAGCTTTCACCAATACAAATAAATACAACCCCCCCGCCCTTAAAATGGATGATTGCTAGAAAAAGCCGTTCCAACCCGAACTTCTCACACAATTTAGGCCAATATTGCGATTGCAGCACCCATGTGTAACTGCAAAAACCTTTCTATATCCTAACTTGACACTCACTATTAGGAATATTTGTCTGAAACCCCGGCTTACATTAGCTTCAGCATATCATGTGTGTTTCATCAGTGGAAAACGACAAGACGGATTTTTCCAAGTGCACACATTTTAAACCAGTGTGGTACTGACGCGAAACTAAATGAATCCCAGTTGGTGTTGTTCAACGGATTATGCATGAAGGTTGAGTAAAATATAACTTCAGAAAAATTCAGCAACCTTATGAAGATTATGATCGGTAAGAAAATACACCATGATACCTATAATGTTGTGCTAACTAAAACGGCATTTGTACCGCACATTCACTTGAGGACTATCACAAACGTACTTCAGTTGCTTCACTCAATAGCATCAAGTAAATGCATCCATGATTAAACTCCATTAATTGCGCATCATTCGATGTAGAACAATCAACTGAAGGAACCTGGTTGGGGGCTAAGATGAACGTGACCAGTGAGGGCTTGTCTAGTAATTTTTAGCATTCTTTCGTGCACTGGATTTCATCAACTGAGTTGCTCTTTCCCAATAATAAGACTAGAGGATTGTGAAGACCAATGCGTTCTTTCCCGTCATTATTACTAGTAGCAATATTTTGCCCCTGAGAACCTTCTATTCAAAATATATTTGCATTTAACTGTGACCTTGTAGATCATTATTTAAATGAAATAGTGATTTCATCCCTGAAGAACATTGCCTACTTTATTTTTAAACAAGCTTGATTTGGACATTCATTCCAAAACTACGGAAGCTTGACGTCTGGGAAAACTTCAGCGAAAATCATTTACGTATGGACTACAGAGCTTGGTAACAAAAGCAGCATTGAAAAAAATGTTATAGTCAACTACAAAGGACACATTCCAAATGTTTACATAGTTTTACAAAATACGTCTGAACTGAGTAGAAACAAAACTCAAACAAGTGCCCGTAGCAAAAATGGAAATATTCGCTTGCTAGAAGGTTTCAACATGTCTATTAGCACACCTAAGTATCATCTCCGAACACGTATTAACTCAACAGCGTGGCGTGAAGTTATTTTGTGCACCTTTTGGTCAAACATGTCGCCTTAATTTTCTCAAAGATTCTGCACAGAGAAAAGTGATATGTGTAGCCATGTTACGATGATTCTGGCACGCAGAAAGCTACTTTGACAACGCAGTTGCCCTGTACCTTCCACCTAAACAGTATGACAAACCGAAATAGCTTACCACAGCATGGCTTGCAGAATTCTGCACAAAATTGGACAACGGCAGTCATGAGTCGTCACATCCAATTGTGGTAGCAGCATTATTAAGGATCTAAAAGGAGTAGGCCAAACGCGTGAATTTTAAAATGCGGTGATGAGACTGGACTGTTTGCTGTCCTGTCAACTGTACAACCAAATGGCCCAATATCACTGGCACTAACATTGCTGTAGGCCAGCAAGCAGGAATCAAGAAACCTTTTGACTTTTCAACCGGGCAATATGCCCTGGGAGAAAGAATTATGAAACAGTGACGCGATCTTTGGTGCGGTCTTCACTTGCTTCAACTTTTCCCTACTTAAGCACGCAAGCAAGCGCCATAACTGTGGATGATATGCCAATAATAAGGCCCCATGATTAAACAGTGTTGAACATCGCTGCGGAAGCGCATGCGTGAACCCGCGTAGATAAAAGTAACTACTACGCTTCTAATTTCGTTTTGGTATGACTTCTTCCCGTGTTGATGGTTCGTTCGATGGTTACAGGGACCGTCCTCTGTATTGTAGCTGCTGTCTGATCACCAGCTGAAAGTGCACGGATAATGCGTTTTGGATTTTCTAGGTTGGATTTGATAATGGATTGTCAAACTAGTTAAGTCCCAAAAGGCGTTATTAAATAACTAAAATAAAACACGAGTGGTTGTGCAAAGCAGCGGAAATCAAAGTTAGTTTTCCAACGAGTTGAGACGAGGTCGCACGCGCTAAAGTTTTTTAAACAGCATACTTCTGAAGCATTTTGGGTACATCGCACTCAGATATGAGGTAGTGTTGATCACAGGAGGAATTTTATTGCACTGGTCTAGTGATTCTGGCAAATGAGCCCGCATAATAGATTACATTATGCACAAAAAAGCAAAATAACAAACTAGGGGTAACCAAAAGGTACAACAGAATATGGTTGAGTCGCTACATGTTCTGTTGCGTAAATTGATGGAGCTGCAATAAACAGGCCACATGCACGGAGGACTGAGTAGACGGCTGATTTTTATTGGCACTATAAGTATGCCCGACACAAAAATTTTATTTTTAAATGAGCCTAATACCAATGCTCAGCAAATTCTGGGAATTGGAAATCCTGGGAACACCGTGTCCATTCCTGCTTTCAACAGCCTCAAAGACCCGGGCATACGCACATTCATATTGAACAGTAAATTAATAGCGAACAACTCAGGAGTGTGCTGAATTATTCGAGAGCGTAGGTGGTCACCAACCAAATGGCCAACTGAAGAATTTGGGAAACCCTTCCTTGGAACAGACGCTTTGGTGGGCTAAAACATCCAAGAACATACTACTGTGCAAGAGATATTGACGTACTGTGAATTGTCTTTTGCTTTATCATTTGCTTGAAGCCAAAGTTTTGCAGTTGCACAGTGGAATGAAATAATTTTGTGAAACGAAAATTGATTCACCCGGCAACCCATATTCACACTACATTACACGATACATAAAGCAAGGCAGCTTTAAAGATTGCTAACAATATATCGCTTGCAATCTCAGAAATCAATGACTCGCCAGTTAATCCAAAGGTTTCGGAATCAGAGTGCTAGTTCTGATTTTGGTCAACACTGTGACAGATTTTTTGCGTAATATATTGATAAAAAAGTAGTAGCAAGTAGTCTAGCATTCTTCTGCATCCACTAAACATTTGCATCCACGTGTTACACAAAAATTTCATTGACTTTTACCCGGAACTCTTTAAGCAACGCGAGTAGATTACTTTTTGCCACTGAGCAATCTCACATCATGCGTTACGGGTACTCGAGACAGTTCCACATTTATAGTCGTCCTAAAAAATACTGTTCACCAACGTTTTACTTTCTAGGACCCCAATATACCTGTAAGCTTTAGAAATCAACCTGTTTCCAGATTACCGTACTGGCTGTGAATCAACGGTTTGAACTGCACCAACTTGGTCACTTAAGCAATCTAAACCATGTTTACCAACAGACTCTAAGTCATCACACGGTTCCGCATATACCAAAATATATCGTAATTTTACTTCAGCCTGTCCTCCTAGAAAACGCAAAAAAGTAAACCCAACTTGCTAGTGAAGCAGCACCGTATTTCAAAAGGTTACTGCTATTGTTAATAGTACTTTGGATCATTAGAGTGCATCCGTCATGCTTAGCTCACTTAGCCTGGATACATGATACTGAAGACAAATTAGAGTATCTACATCTTTGTTCATAAAAAATTCCGAAAGATCCAGTGGTCTTTATCACCTGGATCAGCTGGTTGGTATACCCCAAAAGATGCCAGATTAAAAAACACAGGACTTGATCTGGAGCGACAGTGCATTGCAATGGTTCATTATCAGAGTTGTAAAATCACGATTTATTAATGCCAGAAAGCCTGTGTTTGAGATAAGGGGCATCAACTGAGTAGCTGGAAACCATAAGCCGGATGAAGCGAATGGAGGGGCTGACGGTGTGGCACAATATTTGCAGCATAGATACGCTGCTTTTTTGTTGGTCTGTTCTCTGAGCATGTCAGAGGGATTGCAAACACCAAACGAAGTATCATCTTCTGTAGAAGCTTAAGGGGTGAATTCCTCCATTTCTGCTTGTGCTTGCATGACGTCTAAAAAGTGTCTAATAACTCGAATTGACTGGTTAGTGCCGAGGTTGTTTAAGCGTAAGTTGGTTTGTCAATTGAGAGTCTGAGTTGCGTTGTGATCTCATTCCCTTACATCATGTAGCTTCTCTGGGCGCCTTCAATTCAAAAGCCTTGTTCCTCCGTTGTAGTTGGGTCGTTCCCTTCTTGCCCTGTGCTTTTTTTTCGTTCAACTTGATCCGCCGATTTGATCGCTTTCTATTTTGGTAGCCTCGTTTCTTTGATCTTATTGGTCAGCTGGTTGACTAATTTCCCAAGTGACTCAGAATCCCGTTACTGTGTGGTTCTTTTGTTTGCAGCGGCTGAAAGGTTGGTCGATTTCAATAATTTTATTGCTTGAATGTTGTGTTGAGTACCACGCCATGCCAAACCCGGGGTCTTTGTTTGTTCTTGCGTGAACAAGCATTTGGACATTATCAAAATTGAACTGATCCTTTTTTGTTTCTGCGAATAGAGACAAAATACTTTGGTCAATATCTTCAACTAACAAGTCCATGTTTGTGTATTCTGGTGGCATGTTTTCTTCAGGGCTGGCCAAAATATTGTTTTTGGAATTCACCGCATTCAATATTGCAGACCACGGTTCTTTTCATTACCGCATCCATTCTTCCCTTTGGTTTCAAGAGCGTTCTTTCCAGAGTGTTTACAGGCTTCAAAGCGAACACTAGCCATGTTGCCCTTAAATATCTTGCAGTATTTTCGGCGACATTTTGAATGTAAGGAAGCTTGCTGCTTCTCTCCTCTGGTTGTGCTGGTAAAGTTACTGGATGCTGATTTTATAAGCATCTCCAGATGAGGTTCCTGGGGTAAATATGCTTTTGGAGGGCGTCATATAGTCTTCGGTTTATTCATATTTGAGTCTGTTTTGTTGCGGAGCATAGAAAAGGCGTTCAGTTTGAGTCTAGAAACCTGTTCACTCAACTAATCCAGTAGGACAAAATTAGATCACAGAGCAAGAAAAAAATGGTACAAGTACAACAGAAGAACGGCACTTTCAAATTGAAGGCGACCAGAGAATCTTTAGCATGCAAGGGAATGAGATCACAACGCAACTCAGATTCTCAAATGACAAACCAATTTACGCCTAAACAACCTCGGCACTAACAAATCAATTTAGAGTTATTAAACGCTTTTTAGACATGATAAAAGCTCAGGCAGAAGGGAAAGAATTTACCCTCTAAACCTGCACAGAAGATGTCACTTCGCTTGGTGATGATGTGTTTGCAATCACTCTGCCATGTTGGGCAGATAGATCAACAAACAGATGGGAAGCTTTTCCGACTTGGCGATTTATGCGTCCTGTAGAAGAATACAAACCTTAGACCGACGCACAAAACACGATAGTCTGGTCTCTCACCTACTTATGTGCACCGGAATACGAACGGCGGACAACACAGCCGTTATGCCAAAAAGTAAATACGCGTAGCCCATTGTGGCGGACGATCGGATCTAGGAGCGTTATTATTATCAGAGATGTCGCTCACTTGGCTGATGTTTGTCAGGTAGTTAAATGGAACGTTTTTTGAATACCGCACCACGCGTTCATTCACCTACCGAGGTAAGCTCACATTGAAAGTCTTGCTAAAGCTCAGTCAGTCATGCTTCGTCCAAGTAATCTGGGTCTGTACACTCAAACCGCATTTGCACGCACAATGCGTCTTCCAAAGTATGTTGATGTGAACACCTTCTGCCAAGGCCAATCGAACAGGGTTCACCATTTTAACGACAGCATCCGCTTCATTAGTGTTGTACTTGTATTGCTCGCTAGTTTATACTGTTTAACAACTCTATCACTACCGGAAGTACATATTGCAAACACACTATTACTTTGCAACTAAATGAGTCTTATGCATAAATTGCATACTCACGTTGATCCGCTGGCAAGTAGAGAGTGAGTTCGTTATTTACGCTTCCAGTCGGGCTTTCTGAAACAAGCAGTTCTATCTCTTTTTGGATTGTTGCATCAAAAGCATTTCTATCATCCGTCATTTTTGGAAAATGTCAACTCGCATCGTATAAGTCCAGTCACAAGATCTTCAAAAAGGCGGGTCCACAACTCACGAGACACTTTACCACAGCGCGGATTGTGTTCAGTCTAGAGTTACAAATGAAAACGACTTCGAGGTTTCGCGGACTTGTTGCATTCTATTGTGTGTGTGCGCATAAAAAACAGACGCACACAGTGGAAGAAACGATTTCGAGTTAAAAAGCCCTAGTTTCAATTATCAGGTGATCCACCAAGATATTCTTATTACTTACATATGGTCTTTCTTGGTTTCCTCAAATGTCCAAGAGACTCTGACATGAACAAGTGGTTGAACGTTACAACCTGACCCTTCTTCATCCTTGATTTACATCTACGAACAGTTCACCTTCAGTTTCATTGTTACTCGAGTTGTGCCGATTAGAAGAGGAGGTTAGTTCACCTTCAGTTTTATTGCCACTCGAGTTGTGCCGATTAGAAGAGGAGGTCGTGAACAACTAATTTACGTCAACTTATATTCTGAAGCCAACAATGACCTTATCCCAAAGAATTCATAAAAGAATCCCAATGAATGCTGACATGTGGAAGAAGAAGCTCAGTTGTGCGGGTGATCACACAAAAATGAGTATTTTAAAATAAAATATAAAAAGCAATTCTTACCTTCCCAACGCTCATGGACTGTGAACACTCGTCCGTTATGTCAACTGACATGAAGAAATTTATAATGTGACAACATCATTTTAACAGGATTTATCTAATGGTAACCGCCAAAGTATTAAAATTATGCACTTCGTACCACTTAAGAAAAGGATGAATGTGGCTGTGTGATGACGCCATTAACAAATTTATGTGGGAAATTATTTTGCCCAACGTAGCCCAGGTATTAATTAAGCTACTTAGCTTGGTCGAGGATCTGCCGTGGATCCAGTGTTTGTTGGCTAAGAGCCATACAAAGCATCATCATTGTCGTGGCACCCTCAGTCGGTCTTATGCACCAGCCCTAGAATACGAATTGTATGGGGTTCCATGTACACTGTTTGGACCTTTGTTCAAATTGCTTGTGAGGAATTTGAGCGTCTCTCACATAGACATTACTTCAGCAAATTATCAAGACAATTCCAAAATCACAATATTGGTTTTAAGCAGCAGTCATGAGAAACAATTTGGAGTACATGTTGATCGGTTTGATTTTACGCACTGAGTTTCATACTAGTGTTTTTGTTGTTAGGTAGTTAGAGGCACAAAGTTTTGTGTACATCAGCACTGCTGATTCAAAGCACACAGCTGTGATTATTGCTTCTATGGCTTTGATCATCGTTTGGTTGCACTATCGCGTGTCTACACAAACGATCCTTATTGACTGGGCATCTACAGTATCAGTTGTTTCCCGTTTTGCACGGAAAATCCCAGCACTAGGCTGCTACGGACAAGCTTGTTTATATAAAACTAATTCATAAATCTGATCCAGAATATTTTGTACTTTCTCATTAGTTATTCCCAAAGCTGCGTACAAACACAAAAGGAATTTCCGCGGCGCCTGTTTATAATCAATAGGATGGGGGGAATTTCAACCGTATATGAAAACTGGGAAATTGTTACAAATAGCAACACTCGTGAAGTAAAAACGTCGAAATTACGGTGCAAATCAGCGCAGATCACCTGTATATTTACTACTTGCATTGCTTTCAGATTTACTTGCTTTCTTCACTTTTTATATGACCACGGTATTCCTGTATCCGCCAACGTAGTTTCTACGAAAGTGAGCATGATTCCTTTTTCTCAGTGACAAAGGGGCTCATAATCAAATCCAATTGATTCTGAATGAAACTCAGTGCTTGTATTAAGTCAATATTTGCATCCAGCCAAAACCTGTGTAAACAGTTGACACAGGTTTGAAGTCAGCTTTTACATTGTGTAGAATAAATACACTTTAGAACAGTGATAAATGCCGGCCGATCTAATGCAGCAAACAGACCGCAGGCTTGAAAATCCAAACACGTTGAAGCTGGTCCATAGTAATTTCTATAAAGGAATCAAGTGACACCTGCTTTACAATACATTTTTCTGTGCTCACGCTATTTCGTTGTATTTTGTATGAAATTTAGGAAGGACTAACATTCAGAATCACGTTTAAATTTCCAATCAAACTACCTGAAACATTCTAGTTCATTCAAAAGTTAAAAAAATCTTGCCAGCCGGCTGCCATCGCAAAATGTTCAGCTACACAAGACTATTGTTAAGAACACTTCGGCACATCACTGTCAAGCGGTTTCTGACAGCAGTTAACCAGTTTAGAATAAAAAGCAATTTTGTTCTTGATTGCAGTTTTTCCGTAAGCAAGGCCAATCTAGGCTGAGAAAACCGTAACGAGTAGAACCTGCAATTTCTTGGTCAACAACTGACTCGATTCCCGAGTAACAGTTTCTCATCTGCAAGGTTAACTCACCGCCTTTATTCTCTTTAGTTCGAAGCTATCTATATTTTTTAGTCGTGTAGAGTTAGATAAGTTTTTGAGCATTTGAAATCTCTCACAATTCTACTAATTTTACTCTATTCTGTACACTCGAATGAAACTTTGTATGGTCAGCCTGAGACCACCAAGTGCGCTTCCGACCGACATTCATCACGTTATTTCTGAATGTATTACTTACATGTAGGTTATCGTTTTCTCACTTTAGAACTGGATAGATGTAAAAAACAACCAAATGCATCTTCTGTGGGCTGTCACGTGTGAAGGTATATTGTGTTTACCTTTATAGGCAAAACACGCTGTTGTTTGTCAAGCATTTTCTCACAGAATCGTGCAAACATTAGCGCTGCCTACATTGTAAGGAGTTCTCTACAACTGCCATTTTTGCTGCCTGTACAAGCCCTCATGCATAGGATGCTCAAAATGTCAGTGTTCTATTCCGAGGAAAATTGGGTACTCTGCAAGACTATGTGATGATTGAGCCTTAATTATTTGTCCTCAGACGCGTCAAGAGGCAAAAAAATTCAATAAAACTAAAGAATCTCAAATAATGCGGCCAGAAGCGTAGAAAAACCACAGAGTAAACCACGGAACACTAAACATAACGTGGCGATAGCGTACGCCGAAGAGATTTTCAGAATGCTATTAAAACCACTCAGTCCCACCAAACCATTGCGCACTATTGTTGTCATATATTGTCACACAGTAAAAGGTGAACAAACATGCAAAACTGACCATCTTCGCACGATAAATTATTAGGCGCCTGAAAATACATGAATATGTCAAGTAAGCTGTGACGACAAGCACACTCTATGAGCACAGTTGGCCTAAAAGAAAACCAAGACCATTGTCAATAGGTGGAGTTTTTAAAGTGTCTGGCGAAAAACAGAACACTGCGGAATTAACTAAACTACACTTAATGTACACATCCAAATGAGTCCTGTGGGATAGCTGGCTGGCCTAGCGTGTCGTACTCGTTGTACATTCAACAACGATTGTTTTGGTTGACGCATGCATATCTCATACACGTAAGTCGGACATTTACCTATTTTGCTTCAATTTTCTGCCCGTTGTTTTGCGTTTAAATATGCCCGACGACAAAACACTGAAGTGGACTCTGTTTCACAAAATGTATATTATGCAAAACCTTCTCAGAGGACAGAAACATTCGAAGCGAATACGCATATTTTCGCACTCTCTAGAGTTGATCTTTGGCTTTTCCCGAGCAGAATCCACCAGCATTGTCCTGTCATTTGTCGGAAACTGCAGAACATGGCATGCGATCAAATCCCATGAACGGTTTTCATTCTTTTTCCGGGGGGACCGTCTATATAAAACCTATCTTTCGTCATCGACTGTCACTGGCTGAGTGGCTACGCACAATAGGCTGAATTATTCCAGCCGCTAACATGTTTCTTCATCATTACGCTTAGATATGTTTACGTCAAAGATTTTAAAAACTTTGGTCAAATTGAATTTAACTATCTCCCCCAAATCCATGAAGTTCATGATGTGAGCCGTATCATATCTCTTTTGCTACTCTCTCTTTAAATGCTTCCCCATAAGTCTGTGTGGCTGCTAACCGTCAGGTTGACTGGTACTGCATCGCTATACTGAACAGCATGACGGGCACAAACAGTGTCATGCAGTGCAACAACATGTAGTAAAATTTATCCCATGGTGTACACCGCAACGCAATAATAAAGAGGTCTAAAAGTTGGTGGTAGCCTTCAATGTCAGCGTCTAACTATTCGCAATGAATAATCCTCAACTGAGATTGTAAGTTTCCACGTTCATATTAGTCTATCAGGTAAAGAGAGTCGCCCATCAGGTGAAGGTATAGCACCATGCGAAAGCTCAAGTTGGCTTGTTCACCATTTGCACGTAGGGTCGTTAATCTTGGTTGAGGCGATTCACCCACAGAGGACTATTTGAACCCTTAAAATGGTAACTTCTTAGGTGAGGCAATCCAAGTTTTCACACATTCACTTTCTGAACTGCACACTGCGAAAGTATGACATTACAGCCACTTTATTGATTTGGGACGATAAAGATATTTTTCCCTAATCCGATACTTGTCCAATTGATTTAATTTTTCTACCTAGATATTTTTCAAGGTGGCATTGACAAACCTCAGAGGGATAGAAGGTCTTGCAAATACAAACTGAATGTTATTTTCCTCTTTCCTCTGCAGTGTAGACCTGACATGGCAACCTGCATTACTCGGAGGTTCCAAAGCTTACCTAGAACCTTTGTTGCACTTCTTCCGATCGTTTAGCCTGTGCTAGCCACCTCTTATGTTATGGTTATCAACACCCCTCCTCAGCACTAGTGTTGTTAGGGGTGGCAAATGTTCCTGTTTCGAAAGCTACCTGACTACTAGTAGACAACCGTCAGCATCCGAACAGGCTCAGAAACACCGAAATAATCCCAGAATTTGGCTCACAAATCGGAGCGAGAAACATACATTTTTGGTGTAAAAACAAAATCATTAGGTGTTTAGACTTTACGCCACGTGTAATTTGTAATCAAACCTTATTCGCACCTACGTAATAGATAAACATGTTGAATAGCTTTCACAGCGTTCCGCACTTCCATTGTACAAACCTCTTGACAAAAGCTCACACGCAACGGTAATTTTCTTTTTGACGGCTTCAATAACCAATAAAACAAATTGTTCAATGGGCAGCGATATGATTGTCGCACTCTCGGGTTTTGTTAAGGAACTCGTTGATTGCGATTACAATCAAGTTGTTTTGTTCACGGAACTTTAGTATGCCGCATACTTGTTGATTATTTCGTTATATATATTTCAAACTTTAAAACCTCCTGTAAGCACGGCAACCTATTGGCAAAAGCCTGATATTGACGTCAGCCATGTTAGTTTACTTTTGTTTTTTAACGCTGCAATGATTTAATCGTCACTTCCATCTGCACAAAACCCGGAATGATCCAGTCAATCTTTCTAGAAATAGTGTACTCAAAACATCACATCTGGCGATCCTGGATTGACAAAAGTGAAGTTATTCTAGGTATCAGAAGTTCTGCTGGCAACAAAGAAACAGATATTTGTTCTTAGTCCGTCTGTCTAGGCTGATCTCGAGTTTCATGATTGACTTTTCGCTTCGTATTAGATGGGGCAGCAGATGTGGAGGCTTGGAAAGCGTCAAGCAGTTATAAAACATTGCGCTAAAACACTGAAATGTGGCAGTGCATTCACATTTTAAGCTTATCCCTTTCAAGACATGGGCTGCAGACGCTCTCTGATGAGCGACTTCTGCTAAATGCGTTTAATTAATGCGTAGAAAACCAACGATTCATTATGAATCCACCATTTCAATAGTCAGTTTCAGAAGAAAATAACTTACTAAAGGTTGCACAACAAATGATTAATGGTACCTACAACAAGTTTTAGAAATCCTTGAGTTGTTTTTGTGCTATAGCTGTTTTTACTACAAGTAAATCAGGAATTATCTCGAGACTAGTTGTCAGGGGTTTAACCCCGGATGTTATGAAACTGATGAGTGTAACTTGACATATTCCCTATCTACTCGCTCTATCAAAATTGTTTATATGATAATCAGTTTGCTGGTATTTTAAATTTAGTCGATATTTATCAACCCGGTTTACTTACAAAAGCCAATTTTTCCAGCATGTCCTTAAAATTCAATCGACCAGTAGATTTTTTCGTGTAAACACTCGAGAAACGCAAAAAGCGTCTACTTTTACTTTGCTTTTACCCTCCGCTCTAACAGAGAACGTGCGTGATCTTACTCACGATTATTAAAATGTTAGACCAACGTGAGAGTATGTTAAATCTTTGTACGCAAAAACATCAAAAATGACATTCTCACGGGTAACGCGAAGCGCTTGAAGAAAATCTTCTTTGTATGGAACATTCCCATCAAATTTAGTCACGTATTGCAATGCTCAGTTTATAAAAAAACAGTGATTCTTACACGCACAAGATCTCAAACACAAGAACCGCGCAGATGATGATACATGGACTGATTTCTCAGATTGTGCGTATGATGCGTGTACAATATACAGGATAAACAGGGAGCTAACTTTCAGGGGGACAGCTGAACGTCATGTGCCGTACCCAAATTGTATTCTTATTACTACTGCATTTTTCTTCGGCTGCATCACAGTGTACGTCTATTAAAATCGAATGCCTGTAATGAACAGAGTCACTCATTTATCTGTTTCCATGTTGTTTATGTGCGTTCAGATTTTCTGCGATTATTTCACTTTATCCAACGCCTTATGTCCAAGTGGTCTATTTTGCTTAATACAGTGAAATCATTACATGTTTCATGGTATAGTACCAAAAAGCCAAGAATCACTGTGCAACTGTTTTATCAGCACTGCAAATAATCAGCAGTGCACATCTGAAAACTTCGGATAGTAATGAACCGACGCGTCCCGTCCTTCGACCCCGTGCAGCCGAACATTTTTTGATAAGCTCACACTCAAGCTTCAATCGCGAAAATCACGTCACACGGTGGGTGTTGATAGGCTCATCCAATAACAACTTTTTAGGTGGAAGTTAAGATCTTTTTGAGAAATGGTGATTTTTTAATCTATTTCTAGACTGTGATAGTGTAAGAAGGTTTGCAGAATTTCATCTAAGACTTTGTTCTGTAAGTTAAAATAGCCAAGGTTATAAATTCGCTGAGGGCTGTAGGCAAGTTTCGTTTTGGTCGCAAAACATCATCATTGCGCATTTTAATGAAGTTTCGATCCAGCCCATTCCCGGCTGATAGTGTGAAGTACTAACCATTCGACCAAGAGTGACTAATTGGCTGCGCCTCGTTCGTTGTGCTGATGACTCCCATTAAGAACGAAGGAGATATTACTCCTTATGAGTTTTTTATAACTGTGTTGTCTTCACGTACAGAAGGAAAACGCAACTGTGAATTCGAAAGTGCCTTCACAATACAAACAAACGAAAACGACAAATGAACGTTCAGCAAACAGTGTGGCATGCGTTTTACTGGATGGATTTCGTAAACCTAGTTCGTTAAATATTCCTCAGTTTGCACATAACTCCAAAGAGGCTCACAGAAGGCTTTTGGTAGGCAAAGTGTTTTGACGCAATGCAATGCAATTCCTGTGGTGAGCTTCTAATAGAGCGTGACCCGCTTTATGGTTAACTCATCTGCAATTTGTTTTTGGGTGATTCAATTATCTTCCAGTTAAATATGCTGGCAGTTCAGAACTCTTTGTATTAGGGTAAGAATGGTCTGTTTAGCTGCTGTAGAATGCACATTTTCAGCATACGTCGTTGTGGCGACCAATCACTACTCTAGCTTGTCGTGGAATGGTTCCGTATTTATCAGTATGGTAGTTATAGTCGTAGTGGATTTAAGTACGGGAAAAGCATATGGCAATAAAACAAGAAATTGCTACTTAAATGAGGGAACAAACATTGAAAAACTGATAAATCAACAAACCACCTGGGTTCTTTCCAGAAGGACACAGGATGACCATTTCCACCTTGTTAATATGAAAAAATAGCTTTCGCGTAAGTATAGTAATTAGTAAGTGGAATTCCGTTCGTCGGAATGTGGAGACGTTCCAATTTTTCGTGATGCGTGCTTACATTCGGGTAAAAAAGATTACGTGGAAGCGCTGACGTAATCTACACAAAGGAATAGTGTACAAACTGGTAGCATTGGATTAATGCCACAATTTCATTGAAATACTGTGAGATGAGAGTTAACTAACTATCTTGATTACTATGACGCAAGCGATTACTTTATTCGGTAGTATTTGAAGGGCACATCTTCACTGTATCCGTCCGAATTTCAACGACGAAAACATCGTCCTGCAAAGTCGTCTAATTCTACTTTACATGTAAAGTACAACATGAATGACCTCCTGATTCGTTCGCTGGGATGCTGATTATCCCATATAAAAAGACGTTTTTATGCGCTTACCCCATCTGGCGTACTAAGAGCGCCTAGGGTATTGACTCATCCCCAATATTATGCACACCCAAGCGAACCAGCCGTTCCAAAATGTCACTATAAATTTCATTAACTCTGCATGTTATACGTACACTTGGTTTGCAAAACTGAAGTTTCCACGGTTTCCTTGAAGGTCCAGTTTTTGAATGTTGCTCATAAAATCGGTTTGCATAAATTGTTCTTTTCCACGTCTATGCGACCTTTTGTTACTAGACTAAACAAGTGCATGTGTGTACATGGTTTAGGTCATTCGCAGTGACCGTAAATGAGATATAGAAGTGGAGCACCTGTGGTACTGAAGCTGAAAAATGATGGGTGATTAAAATGTCCCTTTGAACGGTGGATTCCCAGTGGAGAATCCAGCTTCCCAAAACAAGCACCCGCAGCATCATCGTCGAGGTTTTGGTTTTAACTTCAACGTTTTAGCATCCCCATTGTTATTCGTTATCTGTTTGGAGGGTTCTAAAAGGGGACGTTATAAGCCTTCTGACGCTATTAATGAAAACTTTGGCTGCTCACACCACATAAACGTTGATAATGTACACTTTGGAATGCAAACAGGTTGTCCTCCTCGTCTCTTTATGAATCATTTTTAGTCTTATTAGCTAACCCCCAAGATGACTAGCCAAGAGTCCCATGCTTTACGAAATATTGTCAGCCTAATTCATTTGCATTTTTGAGTCACTGCATTTCGGACAACCGTTTCCTCTATAACAATGTCCATCTTACGTAATGCACTACTCATAAGGTTGCTGAAAATTCTTCGACAGCTCGCGACCGGTTTTACCATTCTTGGGGCTCATCAGGTAGGCGCAGTACCTGAGTTTCCGTCAACCTTATGTTCTAATTGAACCCAACTTGGACTGATTTCGATAGATACACTCATTTGCAAATCAGTTTTCAGCAACCTTATTAGTAGTGCATTACGTACATACATGTATCGCGATATCTCGAGTATCGCGGCAACTGGAACATGAGGCGGCCTGGTGCAGCACATTCAGTTGCCTGGAAGCACCAAAAACGGGAGATTTAGCTGGGCTGCAGGTGAGTGTCTCGCAAAACCAAATTGATTTGCAAATTAGTGTATTTCTCGAAATGTCCATTTTACTTTGCTGAGATCCTATCCGCGGGTGTTTGCATTCATGTGTAAAACAATAATGTTGAAGGGTTCAACTCAAACTGCATAAGAAGAAAACCAATGATTATTAGGGGGTAAGAAACTGCGCTACTCCTGTGCTAATCCCATATGACAGCTTTAAAAGTTAAAGATAGTAGTTGAACAAAATCATCATACAATTTCATCAGCTTTACTCTGTAGTCTTGAGATGAAGTTCAGTCCTGTGTGCGTTTGTTGCTTACTGCATTAATTTGTCATTTATGCATGTGCACGAGGCCTTTAAGCCAAAGATCAGCATTTCAGCTCGAAACCCAGTGGATTTTTAGAAAAGATGGGTAATTGTCGCATAAATGAACCAGCTAAAAGTCCACATAATGCCCATTTTGATTATGAAAGTTGTTATGTTTCAGACCGGATACACAGTCATATTTTGCGTGCTGTTTTAACATTCGGTGAAGTTTCAACACATAGCAAATGGGTTTTAAATCTTTGCATCAAGAGCCGGTATCTTTTTGCCTCTTGTCTCTCTCACACATATTATTCAGTAAAACCTTTATTCAATTTTTATTGAAGATAGTATGTGATGTCCCCGTATTTCTAACCAGAGCTTCCACCAATCATCAATGAAAGGGCTACGTAATTACTATACTCATTCATTCACAGCAAAATAATATTTGACAACCTAGTATGCGTCAGGATTGAAATTACCCCCTATAGATATTCACACCAAAAACGCTTACGTACAAGGTAGTGTTCAAATGTGACTTGGCTGAATTATTTTGGCTTGTGCTCTAAAATTTGACACAGAACCGTGCTCTAAATAAACTTTCGCGCTGTTTTTTAATGTATTGTCTCGGTTCGCTTAATATGCTCTGCTGGTTGACATCCAGCCTCTCTCGAAAATTCATCAGACAAGCCCTTTAAGTACGAATTTTCGTATATTTAACTGTAGATATCGTGTTTTTCTACAAGGGGATATCTCTCCGCGCTACGAGCTTCGATATCCGGTTAGAACTCACAGGTCTAGCAATATATCACTTCACAAACTGTGAAAATTAATGTGCTGCAGCCAACAAATTTAAGGCACGATTACACATGGTCTAGAAGCTTGGTGCCTTTCTGTGTACTCCAGTTTGTGCAAAAAATTTAATTGGCTTTAGTGAGATCGAACGTCTAGTCACCGTGTGATTTTATGAGTATGGCTCATCCGTTCTTAATGTTACAAAAGAGGTCCGAAAACTATAATATCTTGCGAAAACTGGTTTATTAGTTGGACAACTTTCAAACTTTTAATGACCACGGTGCTTCAGTATTTCGGTTGATTTCCCCAAAATTGGCCCGGGCATTGAAATAAAAGTGACGATCATTTTGCGATCAAATTTCTCAGCTCAGTGAACATATAAGCCAGCAGATGGTTAAAATCCTCAAGATGCATAATAAATTTGAAGTTGACAGGCTTCGTAGTTTACGCTGGTTAGGATATGTACTCTGCATTCCAGAAGACCGTTTGCTTCGTAGCGCTCTTTTCGCCCTGTACTGAGGGGAGGCGACCGATAGGTGAAAAGTGCATGACCTGGCAATGAATTATGAAAACGCTAACCGGTAAACGCAGTCGGGTCGACAACTGCCGGCTCCCTGGACGGGGATCCCGGGACCCAACTCACCAACTGTTCGGGACACTGAGAAAAAAGCCCAATCGAGCAGTAAAAGGCGATCATGCATCAAAACCATCGTCTTTAATGCGTAGCAACCCAGTTCCCAAACCAACCCCTCAATAATGGTCCTAGTGCCATTTGGGGTACAATTGCCACAATACAAGTCATCTGTGACGAAAGCATAAAGACATCTTCTTAAGGAAAAAATATTCACATTTAAGCTGTGGGTCACGATTACCGGCTATTAAATTTTCCATCAAACAAAAGAGGAGAATGTTACTAAACGAACGAAGTTATATGACGAGCCTAAGCTGGATAGGAACAAAAGGTGCAGCGCTTTGGCTATAATGAAGAATATTATTAAGTGAGAATAACTGTGACATGTGTTGCTGCTTACTGTTTTCTATCAAAGTGACATCTCCTGCTAGGGAGTAATTATAATCTGTCTGCAACAGTTGTTAATCAAACATGGCATGCATGAACAGAAGAATGACTCGTTTAATTTTATCTTGCAAGATGTGCATGTTTTGCTTGTTCAAAATAATTGTTCTTATCTGTGTATTCCACATACATGTGTACACCGCAAAGCTCGTTCAAAAGGTTTGATGTTCTGGATACTGGCACTGCGAAATAAGGCGCTGTCTACTGAGCTGAAACGAGCTGCCAAGCTGCGGAAAAATAGCCCGATGGAGATGTATAAATTTCGCCTCGTTGCATATTGAATTCAAAATGGGAGTGTTTCGGGTAATGACGATTGCCATTTTCTCTTGGAATGGCATACATTTTCCTACGAATTTTGCCCATGGAAGTTGCGGCTTTTTCTAGTAAATAAACAGGGATCTTCTCATAGTTGCACCACTGTTTTTCGTGGGTTAGGCCTTTTGTTAGTTTACATTCATAATGAATTCGACAAAATTCAGAAGCTGAAAAGTACGTCATCAAAAGCCAGACAACCACAAACAAAAATGCTGATTTCGTAAAGTGCAAGGTCTGAAGGCACTACCAAAGCCTGCACAGATTAGGAGCAAACTCTGTACATTGCTGTCCCTTAGGAAATTACAGTTATAATAAGTTAATTGCCGATCGAGGTTCTTCACCACCTTGAAATCATTCTCTCACTATTGGATTCTACCTGTTATCTTATGTGGATCTTCTACCCTACTTTCACTCGCTTTATTTCTTAACAGCACTTAAATTTGCAAAGTGCCCTATAGTCGCGGACACAGACACGTCAGATGTCACGTCAACCATAGCGAGCAAGTGTTCGAGTTTTATTGAGAAGACTGAAGTGATATGTATAAGATTGTTGCTAAATTGTGCAAAGGTCTTCTAGCGAATACAAATTTTTAATTGTAACTCCACTCACTTACAGCAATACGTAACTTTGTATTTTATTAGGTTTAGCAGCAACGGGAATTGCAGAGACTTCCAGTGTGCGACGCCCTTGTGTTTTCCAGCGAATGTCGCGACCATGTCTCGCATTCCGCCTATTGATGCTTGGTTACGGGAACTGTCGCGGCGTAGCAGGAGTGATTTGCTTGACACGAAATATTACTTTAGCCTGTATTTGACGAAGAGTGATCCGCGATCGAATAGCTAACCGGGCTGAGGAAGTTTCTTTGGTTACAGCGTGTATAAAAAAAGCCCCAGCAAACTTTACGACAAAAGCGGTATTCTGTTTGAAACCACCGTCAGTGAAACAACAGCAGCAGCCGTGTGAACGTTGAAGTGAATCTCCGCACACTACTAGCAGTCCTACATGCAAACCGATACATCAGTGTTCATAAGGTACGGTAACCTAGATCGACCTGACGCGTGATGTGGTTATGAGTTTCCAAGTATCTGCGGGTCCAGACAGTGTAATCTCATAGCAACTCTTCCCTGGACATTGGAAGTCCACTAATTATGTGTGTTTTGTTGGTTCCTGAAGGTAGAAATGTGAAGGCACTGAAGGTTCCAGTTGATTGTGAGGTGAATTTTGTCACATTTACGTTGGATAATGTCCCACTTCTGTTGCAGTTGAACGGAATCTACCGCAGTAAAAACCAATCGCTATAACGTAAAACCAGTAGCGAATAGCAGACGTGATGAGCTTACTGTCTGGGGTACCATGTAAGTAGTAGAATTAATACGACTGACGTTCCCTATAGAACACCACTTCTCACCATAAAAAGTAGCGGAAGGACTCCATTTATTCTTACGGCGAAAAACCCGTCCATAGAAATATCTTCCATCCAAGCTAACAGAACCGTTAGAAGGTTGCATTCTTGAAGCACTCGTACCAAGCGGTAGGCATTTATCCGATCAAAAACCCTACTATTTGTGAGTTCAACTCCCTATCGACATCTTTTCCATGACTGTCGGAGTGCTGTCTAGGTTGTACCGATCTGAGTAGCCGGCAATCGCATTACCATCCACTTCTATTTTAGCAAACTTTTGTGCCATCCCACCACAGCGACTGAAAGCCAGTGTCTTAAAAACCTTAGTATTTGAGACGAAACGGGATGCTAGAAAGCCGTTAGACTCCATCATTCCGCTCCAGAGTGTGACGGTAGAGCGTGATCATCGACAAAAAATTAGTATGAGAACCTGCAAGCCATAGAGCATTTGTTCGGTTGATAAACTCTTCGTGTTGAATGGGGGAATATCAGAACGATACTGAATGGTTATAATACTTCTGAATATCTAGACGATTCCACGCACAACTAGACACAACCCGAATAAACTTGGCGCCATAACGCATCCTGGTTTCAGTTTCACTGGCTGGAAATTTTAGCCTACATTTCAGAGTGAAAAGATTTGGTAAATTTGTTTGCACAGTCCCTTTACTAAAATAGGAACCATAACAATTCCTGATGCAGAGGTTTTTGTGAAGCCAGCGAGTAAGACACATCGGTTGATTAGTTTCACGGCCTCCCATTTACACTTGTCTCACTGAGAAAATCAAATCACTGTACGTTACGATATCTGATTCAATCGTTCCCATTCTATTTCCGACTGACGGTTGAGCAGTACGGAGTGAGTCTTCCGCAAACAAAATACATCTCACAATGCATAGGTACGCTCCAAATGATTCGTTGTGAAAGCAGCAATCTACGTGCGACTGGATTTCTTTGCCTTGTTCAATCCAGATTCATTCTTCAGCTCACACAAGCGATGTTTGAGATTGCCATTGCTGTTCGCAATTCTTGGGCCAGAGAGACAGATGAGATATCCAGTGCCCTACTTAAGGATACATTCTTCTGCTCGACGACGAACAAAATCAGAATCAGTTACCGTCTAACCAGCCCGTTTGACCGAATTGCTTCTTCCTATTTATCGCCGGTGCGGTATATCACACGTATTTTCATTTCAGTCCACTGTTCCACCAATGACATTCGAAGAGTTGCTCCCAACAACTTCTTGGATAGGACCTTCTGGAATTTCACCACAATAGCCGCATCTTTCAGTTTTCTGAGATTCGTCTCCAAGAACTGTTGCGACATGGGATAATTTCTCAAGTTACTGAGCACTTCTCTCGTAGCAGAGAGCGGTGTGCGTTGAATTCAGCACCACACAGTGCTAGGAATGCCTAGGCGTACAATGAAACTATTAGTAAGATGTCCGTGTCCACTTCTCGGGTGAGTCCATGTGACTACTGCAGTTTTACCAGGACTGAAATGCGCGCCCTAGAGCTGCACAAGCAAGCAAGACGTTGGTAACTGCTGTTCATCGATCCTATTGCAAAGGGCCCTGGTATCATATTTGAAAATCACTGATCTCGAGAAAACATGCTCGCTGGTGAGTAAGATTTTATGGTGCCCGGCAAGTGAGCGTGAAACCAATCATTTTCTCTTCAGGGGGAGACTTGATTGAGTGTAACGGTAAAGATATTGGCATTCCCACATCGGATCTGAAGGAACTCCTGCACCTTTGTACCTACAATGTTCAGTTTACTTTCAACAACCAAATTTATCGACAGAAAGACGGGGTCGCGATGGGTTCTCCTCTAGGTCCCATGCTGGCAGACATTTTCATGGCCAAACTGGAGACCCAAAAATCAGACGCACTCATTGCTCGGTTAAAATTGTATCGTCGATATGTGGACGACATTTTCGTACTTGCCGACGAAACTATAAGTACAACTGAAGTGCTAAGCAGTTTCAATTCAGTCCACACAAATATCAAGGTTACTATTGAGTCAGAGCAGTCAGCAGTTTCCTTGATGTCAATGTTAAAAGGAAGACTGACGGGGCCATAGAACGCAAAATCCACAGAAAGCAAACGTGGAAAGGTCAGTATATTCACTTCGATAGCTTCGTTCCGTTGCAACAAAAGCGTAATCTAATTAGATGCCTGACTGAGAGAGCAATGAAGATATGCTCCCCCGACTGTTTAGAAGAGGAACTAAAGTTCTTGGGACGCACGTTCCTGCAGAACGGATATCCTGAAAGGTTCGTACTCAAGACTATGGAATCTGTTAAACCCAAACCTACTCAATGTTCGGTTGGAAAGAAGCCCGTCTACATGAGGCTTCCATTCAAAGGTGACTCGGTTGCTGAACTAATCACCAGAAGGCTTAGAAACTCTGTTGATACGACATATATGGCTGCTAATCTGTATTTGAGTTTCAACTCCAGCCCCACTGTCAGCTTCCGCTTGAAGGACAAATTGCCACGTTCTACCACCAGCTTTTGCGTGTACTCATTTGTATGCTCGTGCCGAGCATCATACGTTGGTCGTACGACAAGGCATTTGTCGGACAGAATGCGGGAGCACAATCCCATATCCCTGAGTGGTAGCTGGAAGAAACCAGGCTCAAGTGCGATCGCATCACATTTGGCCGAAACCAATCATGTCATCGACAAAGATCAAGCCTTCACCATCATATACCGGGCACCTCTGAACCGATCACGATTGATACGATTCAGACTAGTATCGATTGCAGAGGCAATTGGAATCCGACTGCTGGATCCACAACTTTGCGTCCAGAAGAAACTTGTGCGACCTTTGAACTTGAACTGGCCTGCGAAAAATCCGGTCCCACAAGCCTGTCTGACATTGACGTCACTCACCTGATTCTTTGACCCATTGACCTACCCCTCATTCAACCCCCCTTCCTTTGATTCCTGTAAAGTGTATGTACTCCCGCTTTTCAACCTTTTTTTTCACGTGATTTCTGGTACTATATAAATTTGTGATGTATTAGCCAAGAGGAACAATCACAGAAAACAAGCTTTGTTCGCTACCTTCATTGTTCTCATAAAATGAATGTTTTTGGTCGAATGATAGTGAATTTCACTACAGACGTTCATCATTCTCAATTCTGGCGGAACTGCAAGTTCTTAATTGATTCACACCCAACTTGGCCACACAGGGTAGGAATTGGAAAACGAAAAATCCTGAAAAACTGGTCAATCGTTCATACTGTAAATTTTCTATAGCTGGACACAGACATCATTAATATATTTCTTGCGGTAGGTTTGTGCGCACCGTGCTCAGTGAGAAAACGAAAGCCGCAATTTGCACCGCGGTGTTACATAATGAAGATTCGGATGGCGAATCGAGGCTGTTTGAGCGAAGAGGGATGCCTAATACGGTCCTATTCATCCACGAAATGAGTAACCAAAAAAGGCAATTTTAATTCAAAAAAAGTTTGTTAGTAGTATAAGGAAAGTTAAGAAGGTTGCAATGAAGCAAACAGATGCCGAAAATCTGAGAAGGACCGTACAGATCAGCAGTGCAGTCCACAAATCACTTGGGAGACTCTAACCCGAAACCTTCCGCTAGAGGCGCTTCCAAGTAATCTGTTTCACTTACAAGACGAAATCCCCATTGTGAAATTTCTGGATTTCCTTAGAGTGCCAACAAACTAAGAGCAGCTAGGAAAAGTTCACACAGGTGAACCTACAATCTGAGAAGTCGTTTCTCGACCAGTCTGTTGAGACGTGACCGTGTGATATGAATTTCATGAACGAAGGATGAGTGGTACTACACCTTGTTAGTTAATCGCACTGCTGATCGTGGCAGAACGGTTTGGCGTTCAGCTACTAGCCAGAAGGTTATGAGTGTAGATCACTCTGGAGATTCATTAGATGCGCACTGCTAGTTATTCTCAATAAGAGTGAAACGGTTGTACAGTATAGTGTTTCTCTCCATTGACTAAATTGCTTACAGGACAGAATCAGCATCGAGAAATAAGGTTTATCATACTTCTGTGCAATTTTTGGATCTATAGGCCTCCTATAATGTCAGTACCATAGGGTGGATGATTCTTGTTGTCAAAAGTTGGATTATGGGAATCCAATCCTAAAGTGTGCCCCCTTGATACACTTGTGATCTTGACGACATTCGTTGGCGGCTTTCCTTACTGTCACCCGGCCGAGTGACCGAAGCGGTAGTCTTGAGGAAGCGATGGTAATGCACAGAAAGCTATACTTTAGACTGGCTGATGTTGTTCTGCCCTAGGAGGCATCAGTTTTAAGGAGCTGTCTGCCTGCCATAATATGAACAAATTTGGGACCGTACTACTTTGCGCTCTTTCTTGAAGCAAACTGTTCGGGAACACTCTACTGGTGAGCACCACTGCACACTGGACTTGTTTCATCGCTGTGCAATAACAACTAAATGTCACCAAAGCTTGTATTTTAAGACATGGAAAGAGCATTTTCAAAATGCTGGACCTGATCATCCAAAGGCGCTCATGAGCCTGGTGTCACTTTCTGATTTGTTCAATGTTTCCTCCGATCTTAAACCACTCAGGTCACCTAATGAATTAGACAAATAATTAGAATAAATCCAGGCGACAGAAAAACTCAGTGAAGGCGGCACATATTCACGAAAACATAAAGTTGAGGAGAAGTTTGTTGTGTTCTTCAGATCATTGAGATAAATCGAGATGAAATATATATGTCTAATATTTCTCACCACGGAATGACGCAATGTCGGCATCTGAGTTGTCCACACAAAACGAAACTCTGAGATAGACCGCGGAATTACCAGTTCGAGTCAATAATTGAAGGCTCTATCACCATATGTTGTAAGGAACCTATCATAGGTAACTTCTTGAATCCCCAGATTCATCTATCAGCATTCGCATAAGCACTGAGAACAAAAGCTACTGCACGTTCGGAAAACACAGTGAATTCTCGAAATACGCTCACTTGCACACTAGTTTGTTCTTTACAGTAAACTCAATCGAATCCAAGCTGAATTGCTCGCTTATGATGTTGTTCAAATGAATGTGTAACACAAAGGCCGCCTCATGATTCACTTCGTACGAGATTTGAGATATCGCAGTACATTGTCTTAAAGGGACCTATTCATAAACTTGCTGAAAAGTCTATGAGGAGTAGAAAAGTTTTCGGCAACCTTATGAGTGATTTCTGTATTTTCGCGATTGTGGGCCATCTGGAACCCAAGCGTATAGAATAGGGTTCTCCACAAAACACACGTAATTTTCCCATACTGAAGATTCACAGCGCTCCTATTACAGAATGCTGCGATGACTTTTGATATCCCAGTTCCCATTCAGAGGTTTTTCGCCCTGATTTCTGAAAAATGTTTTCGAAAGTCTTCGGAACATTAACGCAACACCAGCCTTTATACCAAGCTGCTTTCTCTGATGGCGATTATCTTCTTAAGAATCTGACTTTGTGAGAACGTTGAGTATCTTTGAATACATGGCTAATCGACCCGTCTGATTAGAGATATCACCATATTTACCCAAAGATTCCATCCTCTCGCTTTAAGCTAGAGGAAGTTGCACAGAAATACTGAAGATGTGGCTCACAAACGTGAGTAGGTTATCATTACAATAGACAGAATATGGACCACACATCAATGGCTGTTGTTTTTTGATTTGGCAAGCGGCATTTAGGACGCGCGTAGTAAAACTCGATGTGTCAGAGAGAAAATCGGTCACGAAAAGTGGACTCCTAGTTCCCTGACCGCGGAATATGCCTGCTCTGTTGTTGGAACGCAGGAGAGTGCCAGGTTGAGAGTGTGGAATCAGAGACTTTCGTGGATGATATTCTGCTAGCCTGTGCTAGCATCAGGCTATTTATTTTTTATCACTTCGCTACACTCAGCTTTGCGTCCTAATTGCTTTCATACTGACAAGCGTCAATATAAAGCATGATGATGCGCAGTGTTAGTGCACAGCTGCTACTGAGAGCTGAAAAGTGCTGCGGCAATTTTGCTAGCTTCGCGTGACACAGTCCACCAACAGAAACTAAAGCCTAACACACTCATGAGATTTGTTAGGTCAGTGAAAATCCTCAGATGTTCACTAGATGGTCGTTTCCAGGTCATATTCAACTTTCACAGCAAAGGAAATCGAGGAGTTCACAACTAACAATGAAAAACAATCCAAGACAGTCTACTCGCGCGAACGGAAGTAGTGGAAGTAAATGGCTCAAACCAGATCACGCTGTCTATTCTGGCCCAAAATTCTCGAAAGAATTTCTCCCCGTACTTCTAAAGCAAAAAAACTTGCAGAGAACATGCAAGTTGTTTAAAAAAGCGTTTGCAGGTCCAGAAAACAATGCATGGCCTGCTTAAATGACGGTTATTGATTCCCCATTAAAGTACAGCCCGGAAAGTTGCATAGGCTGCGCTGTTGTTTCTTATGTAGATTTATCGTTTAAATCAATAAAACTATTGAAAAAGTTGACATCCGATTCAACCGAAATCGCCATTGTACAGAATGAACTAAAAGGTTGAGTGTATGAGGTAAACTATGGCTTAACTATTTGAAATAAATGACGCGAACGAACAATATCAGTGTTGGGTTTCACTACAACAACAACTCAACAGTTGACAGCATATGCTGAGTGAATTACTGTTAAAGCCACTCCAGTTCCTATTTAATTTCCCTTCAGCCTGGCATTAGCGACATAACAAAACGGGCTCTGGCGCTAATGGACTCACCTTGATGTGGAGGCCACACAGTGGGAATACTAAGTTTGTTTGTGAGCTACTAACCCAATAAATAGATGGACGAAGCCTAAAGCGGCTGAAAACTATATATGACTGAAGTTAGGCCAATAGATCGTTCGTTTCAGATCAAGGATAGTCCGTGGTTGTTCGAATTTGAGCAAGGCGAGCGTCAACCAGTAAGAGAATAATTTCAGCGAACGGATGAGAGACAAATTGGATCTGTCAAGGGCCCAAAGCCTTGTGTGAACACTCCAGTTGTAGCTCAGAGAGAATATGAGGTGGTGTTTGCAAACTGTCCAAGAAATACAGGACGCTGTTGGGTGACACATTAGCGGGAGTTTCAAACAGACACTGAATGTAGAATAGGACATTTGCTGCATACCTTCCTATTTCTGAGATACCGCATGACACACAAAATGCCCCGACTTGGAACAAACCACAGCCATCATAGAACGAGATGGGCCAAACAACGTACCACTGTTGCCATGAGGTTTGGTGGTAGGAAATTTTATCTAAATGATCCGTTACTGAAAACGTAAGAAAACGGAGTGTAGAATAATTAAAGATGTCGTGGTGTCTTTTGTTGGTAGAAAAGTGGGATAGTGAAGACAAATTTTAGGCAAACGACGGCGACACACGGCAACTCTCTCAACATCCAGCTACTGTGCAAACCCGAAAGCCGTGCTCCATACCTGCGGCTACCATGCAATCCAGATGGCCGGAGGGGTCATACAATAATCCAACATGCTAGCACCACGACAAATTTGGCCTGACTCAACGCGGACTTGAAAATATCAGTATGGATGGTTACAAAATTAAGTCTCGATAGTTTGTTCGAGCTCAACTCTGTGAATTCTCAGTAAGTTAATTGCTGACTAAGGAACTGAGAACAAACATTTAATTTCAGTGGCGCTCAGGGACGCACGGCCTAGGGTATACGGTATTTCGTACGGGCTGAACATGTATATGCCTGTGTGCAAAATCTTTGGACTCGATAGGTGGTGACAACTCAGTGGCCGCATATGTAACGATAGTCAATGACATCAGCAATGTGACTCACGGTGTCTCGTCGCGAACAAACCGGACAAAATCATTTGGTAAAATAGTCCACTGCCTTACCAACATTGTCCCCAAATGTGCCCAACTTGATAAGTTCTTTGTATCTCCCGGTGAAGCAAGCTTGCGGTATGAGACATGTTTTCAGCTTCCCAATGTATGTGAGAGTTGTAGCAGCAGAGAGGTTCCACAGTGCTACATGATCTTGATATTGACAAGTGTTGTATATTGTATGTATGTATGTATGTATATGTATGTGTATGTATGTATGTATGTATGTATGTAGTGTTGATTAAATAGAATGTTGTAGCCAGTATTAGGTTTAGAGACATGTTGATATTGACAAGTGTTGTAGCCAGTATTAGGTTTAGAGACATTTGTGAACTATAAAATCCCGCCTTCGTAAGCAGCATCCTCCCCATAAAGGGGGAGGAGAAGCACTTGGCGACTGGAACACAACAGGCATCTGCAGGAACAGGTTCCTAACGAAATACACCATATAATAAGCGGTGTTCTGAGGGCTACTATACCGACATCCAGATATTTGTTGCCAAAATACAAAGACATTTCACGATTCCTACGGCTACTTCACGGTAGAATACTAGTAGTGACTGACGTCAGACGCTTTTGTGAACTGTGTGGGAATAGCCTGTCACAAGAGTTTACTTTCTTGTAATGACCGTGGGCACAAGAATCTCATTTTCCATGCGTCAGGGCCGGGGTTAGATAAAATTATATGCCGTCTTATAATTGTGCATGAGGCCAGTTATCCTAAAATGCTTCATGTGGAGATCGCGGTTCAAGTCACGCTTTCAGTAGGTACGGGACAGTTTTGAGAAATCAAGGGCGAATCTAATCAGTGACAAGACACTACTTATAAGGTCGATGAAAACCGTCGGACAACCAGCTACTAGTTTCACCTACTTCTGAATTCATCATGTAAGTCTAGCCTCCGAATCTCGCACTTCGTGACTGAACACTCATTTGAATATCAAGATATTCGTTTGAGTCTCCCGTTAACATCCCGATTTGCAAATGAATATTCAACGTGTCATTCTCAAACTAGACCATCTACAAGTCATACCCTTTTCCTCTGGGAAACGTCAGAAAAAAACCAATTGATTCCTACGAAGCACAAAAATTAGCATCAACCAGAAACTGTGTGGAGCAACACAATCAAAGTTTATCACTTTGTATGACAACGTGAACCGACTTATCATAATAAGCAACCCTGGAAGGTTCGCTAAAACAATGATAATTGTGATCAAATAGGCGTCCGCTTTGAACCAAGCACATCCTGTACAACAGTTACCTCACACACTGATCGTTCCGAAAGGCAAGACAAACAACTCAGATGAGTTTGGCGAGTCATCGGAGCGCGACAGCTGAAAAGTCCGACTCCGAACAAGATAACTGAGAAACACAATAAGTATAACACATGGAATCCGTAATGGAACAGGTAGATGCCCATAAGAAGTGCGTATACATCTGCTGTGAGAAGAGATAAATTGACCAGCACAGCACTTGTTTTGGCCAAGACGTACGGCATAAGAGAATACAACGAAAACATTGCTGCTACATAACCAGCCAGGCAACCAAATATCAAAGCATGGTTCGATGAAGCAGAGCCAGAGAAGATGGAAAACAAAGCAGCCCGTTCAAGCGTCAGACTGTAAATTGCCGTGGGGACCAGTGCCGCCAAACTGACAAAAGCGAGAAAGTCGACGAATCCATAGCGAATTACTAGATACTGTTGCAAAACATTCGAGGCGGCGTAAGCAACAGATCCCACAATCACCAGAAAGTCACCGAGAATCACGTTAGATGAAGATTCGTCTGGGACAGTGGTGTTTCCAGAACCATTCATTGGTATTTGTGGACCAGTTGGATTGACTAATACATCCGTGGCGACCATGCCACCAGCTCCAGCAAGACAAATTATCACTGCAGCGTAGTGTGTCCAAAAAAAGCGAGTCCGTAAAAATATGATGCTGAGGAGCACAGCGACGGGGATGGTCAGGCAATCTAGTAGTTGGATGCTAGTCACACTGGTAAATTTATAAGCGGCCACGAAAGACCAGTTCGCATGTGTATCAATGAGCCCGGCAAAAATATACAGGCTGGCTCGATATAAACGGTCCTTTGTACAAAAACGTGTTGGTGGTGTTTTGCGGTTCCTGTCTAACTGGTAAGATTGTCTGCGTCGAAGTAAACAAAACAGACGCGCCGGGAAATAACACAAGAAAAGAAAGCAATAATGAAATAAATTCTGAGAAAGAGGCACGCTGACACCAGCATTTGCCAGAAACGTGCTACACACCGCCGTGGCAGCTATCATCCCAGCGAGAACCTGACCAAGTAGCAAAGGAATACCAATCGAATGCCAACGGGATATCGTACACTTACACGTTCTCAGACAAGCGCTGGAGGAGCAGTGGATATCGGATTTTGTGGATTCCGATTCATTAGAACTTGCAACGATCCGAAAATGTGTTAATTCATCGCACAAACCGTTGGCTACTTGCGGGTACTGACTGGACTCAGTCGGTTTGCTCATTGAACCCAAAAAGGTGAGTAATCACAAGAACACCACATTCGTCAGTAACGCATGCACACAATGCAAATGAGGCTAAAAACAAAAAAAATAGAATACAGTTTTGATTGAACATCGATAGTTCTTAGGAATGTATGTCAGAACTGTGGTGACACAGATAGCACCGACTTGAGTGTGCAAAACTTGTCGGGAGAGTGAAGTCTTGGTTTTGGCTAGAAGACGCAACAGAAATCCATCAGAGCATACAGACAGATGAACGTCGACAACCATATGTACGAAAACGCACCACGACGTTTGAAACAATAGTTGGCTGAGTTGAGGGGATTCAGTTGATTTACTGAGGGCAAAACGTCCGCTGACGAAAAATACTCATGAACTCTCCATCACTAATGTGCATATGGGACGTTTTTGAGTGGGTTTTTGTCATTCTTTTACTGCCTGATCACTCCGCTGAAGGTGACTTGAAAACTTAGCACATTTGAATTACTCGACTTAGCTTTCGTGGGAATCACGGCAAAATCTCTAGTGGATATTTCCAACCCAGGTTAGTGAGTTTTCCAACCGTGCCCTCAAACTGCCCTGTTCGATTACAGGTCACAGTTACGAGACCTAAGACCGATATGGCGTAGGTCCTCAGCATGTTCGGGCGCGACCATCATATTGTTTGACCTCCGGCGGATAACATGCTTTGAGTTCCCAGGTTGAACTGAGCTGGTGGAACGTGACCGCACCGAACAGCCGACTACGCTGTTGGAATACTCTCCCCAAAGGATTGAGTAACGCAGAGGCGTTACCGAGAGGTTCAGGGAAATTAATTCTGATACCTTTGCTGCGACATATCAGGTGAGTGTGGTGGTATCAGACACACGGCTTGGTTGGCAGTTTCAGGTCGTTGTCACTGTACCAAGGGGTCTGCCGACGAGCCTGTGCAGCTGACGAATTTGATTTGAGTCCGAGTCTAACCAGGTGTTTACAATTTACCTGAAGTCAGATGTGTGTATGAATTAGTCTCAAGAGAACCACACCTGAAAATGATGGTTAGACTGGCACCAAACGGTGTCAGAGATAAGCGAAAGCTGCCATGTAAGGTTGAACGTTGGAATCATATAAACCGATTGGTGAAACATTCGCATACTTGAAAAAAATAGACGGCCAGGCGAAGGTTACGCAGATTTCAGCAATCGAGTGACCAACTTGAGAGCTGAAGACCTGAAGCAAGCTTCGGGACGCAATACATCTAACAACCAGGCCCACCGACTCAGTCCAACAGTGGCGCTCGCCCGAAGTTCTACACATTCCAGCTTGGTTAGTACTGCTACCCTGGGGAGCAAGCAGCATGACAAGTGCAGTCGGTAATGCTTCAGACAACATTTTATTCTGTGCCACATCAGTCTGGTTTCTTGCTATCAAAGAAAAAGTACAGACTGAGTCACCACGATCGATCGATGAACATTTTAGACCTACTTTAGTGTGCATCGAAGACTAATTTAAGAACACACATCCACTGGCGCGACAACATAGCAACAGGACTATTGCTGAGGTTAAAGTAATCAGCCAGATAACGGATAGAACTCTTGGAATGACATTAAGCCCATCTCCATGTGCACATTAGTGACATTTCGGACGAGCAGTTTACTGCGAAGTGCGGACTAACAGTGTGCTAGCACGAGACCCACTCAGACTAGAGCAACAAGAGCTTGATCCAAACTAAATTTGAACAAACCTGGATTTCTGGGATTGTTGGCGAACAACTGAGTGTGAATTTGACCTGAAGAGAAGGACGAAATACTGGTTCCACATGAACTTCTATTTAGTGCTATTGAGAAGCCAGTTCAGCACAAATGTTGAATGTGCTATTGACATCGGTGTATGCCAGATCACTGGGTGCAGGAACTAGGTATCATCGTAGCAGTTTATCCCTAAATAGGTATCGTCCGCCATGACCAGGAGACCAAAAGAGAAATGTGCTTTATTGAGATGCACGCAAGACCAGGCGAGCACAGACACGAAAATTAAAAATATATATTCATAAACAAACAGGTTTTGTACAGTTAGACTATAGATAAACATTCCACTTGGATTCATTCGGATATGGCTCAGCTTGACTGGACAAATTAACCTGAAACAAAAGGCGACATAGTTATCATCCGTGTTAGCATGAAAATGTAGCAAAACAGGAGAGTAATAAAACCCTTCGGTGCCTAGCTGCCATGCCAACCGAAGAAAGCACGAGGGGTGGGATATTTCCAAGCCTAGACAGGGGAAGTCGAGAGGAAGAGGTCGGGTTCGAACCAAGGACTTTCCGGTCAGTAAATTCGCGCTCTAAGCACTGAACTATCTCACCCCCAGAGGACAGTAATAGGAACTAAATAATACAGTCCGATTGAGAGAACTGTCTACTGTAGCTGAATAGGCACATGTGTGGCAATGTGTTAGTTATCTGTTCTCACTAAATAAAAGGATGAAATCAGTCGCACACGTATCTTATTACGGCCGACCACACTCGGATTACTGGAGTAAGTCCGCACAATCTGAGATGCGGTACTCTCCCTTTATGAGAAACACATTTAGGAGCGTCCAAACCGTTTATGATTTCTGAAACGTCCAATCCAAAACGGAGCCAGAATATAACAGAAATGATAAAATTTTGTTTTTTGGTCTCTATGAGGTTCAAGACGGATTTCCTAGACGGGACAGTTAGATGACTGTAGTGTGGACATCAGATAATGCAAAACTATTCGCTTTTTGTTCAAATTTGGAAAGCCCATTGTTTGAGATTCCCCTCTGGAGGGAACCATTTTCTTGCACTAGCCAACTTACTCCAAGTAAACCAGGATTTACTCGATGATGATGTCTTTTCATGAATTATAAGCAAAATACACCAATGGTTATCGATGTGTGTATGCATAATCTTCTGACAGTTCTCTCTCGCTTTGCTTAGAGGACCTTTCCGCGAAAAACAAGCAGTTCCGGAGAAGTCAGCGGTCTGTCACTTCGCGGATTCCAGGACTAATAGGAGGTGCCTAATCATGAACTAACCAAAGTTTGTCATGCCCTGACGGATTTTGGATGGGAGAACCACGTTTCCATTGATCTGGCAAACAAAATGAAAGCAGGGTTGCACAGAAAACTACAAAACTGTGTGCGGTGGCTAGCCTGTTTATGCCTGAGCTCCACTCTGTAAATGAAACTCCTCTTTACCTCGATCATTGTAAGAATTTGTTTGAATCAAGTAAAAATGATACACAGAGATCAGTCCCTTCGAAGTGGCTCTTTGCTTGGAAGTACAAGAAGAGAAAACTGTTTTTTGCAGTTGGTAATGCACTGCTTTTACAGTGTTGAGTTGAAGAGCCGTGAAAAAAAATCGTTCAGCTGTAGCACCCTTTCGGTGCCTAGCTGCCATGCCACCCGAAGGAAGCACGAGGGCTGGGATACTGCCAGGTTTCCCAAGTCTAGACAGGGGAAGTCGAGAGGCAGAGGCAGGGTTCGAACCACGGACCTTCCGGTCAGTACGCTCGCGCTCTAACCGCTGAGCTACCTCGCCCCCAAAAGAGCCGTGAATGAGGAGCAGTGCAAAAAATAGCAATTTGCCACGTAGGATGTTTTTCGGAAGTTCCTCAAAAAGAATAAATACTGTAGTCCAAGACAATGGGTGTATGAACCAGTTCGCCTAAGTTGCTACGAAAGAAACCAGCATTCGTTTTAGATCCAGTGCTGGATCAATTTGTGGCTAGCTGAGTGCCGTCTACGTATTATTTTTGCCAGGATATCTTGGTGTCTCCTAAGGATATCTCGATAATACTCCTAAAATGACATGCCACGATTCCTAAATGACGTTGACAAAAATATGAAGATGATCCGATGTGGATTGATGTAGATTGGTCTCAAAAGGTGGCCAAACTAACAAGAAACGTTGTGTTACATCTAGAGACAACCTGATATCGAACTATATTTAGATCTTGATTAACTTCTGCCCGGCCATCCTGAAAAATTATCGAGATACCCCATTAAGAAGTGTTGAAACGCTGTAATTCAACAGATAACTCGGCGTTAGCAACAAATGTTCTGCTCATCCAGGCCTGTTGAATGTGGGATTGACACTCCGGTCTCCTGGAATAAGAAATAATAAACCTTCAGTCATAACAACCTTTCGGTGCCTACAGCCATGCTGCTTGAAGGAAGAACGAGGGCTGAGATACTGCTAGGCTGCACCAGCCTATCCCTCTTAGTCAATAAGTTCACGCCCTAATTACTGAGCTATCTGGAGCTATCTCCTGGAAGTGGCATAATTGAACCAGCATGAATAGTCAGAAGCGTAGCATCGCAATATTACTAAACCGCTTTTGAAGAAAATATACTTCCAAGAACAGCACGACTTTGGCCCAACAATGTACACCCCTTGGAAGAACCGTGGAAGTTTGCTTGGGCTCGTAGAAGTGGTACAGGCTGACCAATTCTACAAAGAGCCCCAGACTTGAACAAATATAATCAGCCCGACATCTCCAAAAGTTGACCACTAGGAATAAGAGCCTACTTGTGGAGGGCACCAGCAAAGTTTCCCTTGCCGTCGTATCAAATAAGGTCGTTCCAAATAGGGTCAGATGTGAAGATCTAGCAGAAGGTAGCAAACAAGGATTGGCTCATTGCTCTGAAAACATGCAATTTGTCCGATAAATGCCATCATTGCAAAGTAGCGAAAAGATACGAAACTCATCAACAGCATAACGGTGTTATACCAGAGCCAGTAAACACATACCGAATCATTAGCTGAGAGTAAGAACCGATCCCATGGTAAAGAGCGACATGGGCTTATGCTCAGGCGATACCTGGACTTGTCTTCTACCAACTCCTCTTCTTCAGAAGGTTGTATTTTGTAAGATACCGCCGAATCGCAATCAGTGGTGGTAATCGGGTTAACATTTTGTTGCTGCTCAAAGGGCACAGTAAGTATTTCAGATACATTTTCTTTTTCCTGTTCACAATGGGGCTGGCCACTTGAATGTGAAAGACGACTGACGGCTTCCTTGTTGAGATGTTGAACGATGCCTCGACATTCTCGTGCGGTCGCTTCCGCGAAAACCTGTGAAAAAATAGACAATAGGCACGGGCACGATTGAACTTAAACACATAGGCAGAATGCAATTGTGGATGTGGACTCGAGAGTGAGCAAGTGCTTCCATATGTTGCCATACCACGTAGTGAACGGCAAAGAAGAGGCGACTTATGGGTGGTTGTGCGAAAGGCTACGTGGTTCGCTTAACCAGTAAACAGTTGGGAACTGCATACTGTGCTTCACGAGGTAACACAAGGTGTCCGTTTTCAGAAACGAATTTATCGGTCTTAGCCAACAAAGTGTTATCGCATGCAGCGTTCAAAATGACATACCATACCATACCCAGCAGCCGAGCCGAACTTTACATTTTCTACTTAGAATTACGCGTCGCCCTTTACTCGCACTTTTCTATAATCCTCGTTCAGTTTACTTGGTTGTTGTGTTTGTAATTATACTAGGCTTACTCTTTCTCAGCACATCGTCTGTCATGTAATGGAAAGTCCCTCAGTGATATCACCTCATCGAAGCAGGAATCTCACTTGGTTAGCGAGGACAATGCCTAAACGAGTGAAAGGACTGATAATTCACTGGAGCCAAGCAAGCAAGTCCAACGCATCGCGTTCGACTCCGAGGATGACGGCATAAAAATGCAAAACTATAATTTGATTTAGCGCTTACCTTCAAAATGGATTGCTTTGTCGAACAAACTTTGCAAACCCATTTAGCGGACTTTTTGTTTTGTTGCACTTGAAACATCATACACTTGGAACAACAAAGAACAAGGTGATTGGATGACATTTGTTGCACGAGGAAAGAAACGGATGAAAGAACCTGCAAGATAGAGACAACAGAATGAGAACCGATGATACCTTGAACCCAGATAATAGGGAAACTTAAGACAGCTTCGCGACTAAGGCACAAAACTGATGAGCGGAAGGACTCTGGTGCTAAACCAATCCCGACCTCACGACTGTTTTGGTAACCTGGCGGCAACTCAGCTCCAGTGATTCTTTGCGGTTTCACGGTAACTGAAACACCTGAACAATTTATTTATAAATTAGGGAGGTCGGTGGAAACTACTGAGGCATTTCGGTGTCACAAATTTCCATATTTCTGTCACCACTTTGGCTTGTGCCATAGAGGTAGTGGAGTGCGGAAATCACAATACTCATACCAATGGCGTCAGTCTCGTGGCAAGCTTCTCATTCATTTGGCTGTTGATGGTGCCTGGCAGAACGGCTTGATTTTCGCATATTGCTGATGCCGATGCTCCTTCCCTCTTTTAAGTGTGCACAACCATTGTTAGTTCGAATGAGGCGGGGCAAAGCGAGTGCCATATGAGCACTCCAGGAGAGTTCCACACCTACACCTACACCTACCTACAGTACCATAATCCCGATCAATTTTGACGGCATAAGCTCCAGGTGTCTTAAATGACAGAGTAACACTATGTGAGTGGGTGTATAAGCAACCTTTTCCTCTAGGTGAAACGAATGTTAATTTTTCCTTAGTAGAAAGCTACTCGACTTTATACCTAAACATAGCTGCCATGTTCAGCTGTATGCAACAAATTGGACCGTTCGCCTGATTGCACCACACTAAAAGAGGTAGGAATTGAATGCTCCCATCTGTGAAGTTGCCTATGCACGTCCGCATTCTGAGGATCACCTATGTACCTCCAAATCACACACTCCACTTGGAATACACACCATCTGAATGAAAATAGAAGGGAAATAAAATGGCTCACTTCCATTTTTTAGCTCTGACTACCGTAACTTCGCTCAGCATCCGCAGGTGACTTAACAAGCCCCACTTTCCTCACGAAGGGAAGCTTCATACTCAACCAGGGTGACTCATTCCCAAGTGGCTCAGATAAACCAACTAGGCACCTTTTATGAACCATCATGATTGTAAGAAGCAGCAACTGGAACCATCTACAGTGGTCCGAATTCCGTACGCTGATAATCTGGGAAAACGGGGTAAACAGTTAATCACTGAAGGTACCAGCTGTATCTTCGATGGGTGAATCAATGGGAAACAGTTGGTGTCCAATTCGGTAGGAGATGGGGAGCGGAGATCATACATGCATACATCGTTTAGCTGTAACACCCTTCCGGTGCCTAGCTGCCATTCCACCCGAAGGAAGCACGAGGGCTGAGATACTGCCAGGTTGCCCAAGCCTACATAGGGAAAGTCGAGAGGCAGAAAGCGGTTCGAACCACAGATCTTCTGGTCAGTAAATTAGCGCCCTAACCACTCGGGCCATCTCTTTTATTTTTTTATCTTTTATCACTTATCCGTCCTCCCTCTCCTTACCCCACTGCTGGACGCACACTGGAACAACCTGGACAACATACTATTAATGCATGTACGCTGAACTCACTTTTTATTCATTCGTGATGTCTGAAAAGAGGATTCAAGAGTCAGTTACATTTGCTGAAGTGACTACCACATAAGTTTCCCCTCTCTCCTGGTTGCGCACCTCTGGTGACCCAGAGGCCGCTGCTGCTGGTTCTGCTGGGGTTGGTATTGTTCTAAGCCACCAACCTGGATGGTTGCCCGAATTGGGATCGACACGCACAGACAACGGCGGAGGCTTGCTGCAGTTATGTGCTCACCACGCACTGTCTCTGTGCAGTACCAACCCCCAAAACCATCGAGACCGCTCGGCTATATGGTGTCCCTGATTGCGAACCAATCTTCAACACAGATGGACCATATCGTCATTCGTTATAGGAGGCGTCAAATTCAAAGTCAACTCAATTTATCAGCTATGAACAGTGCACCGTAAGCACACTGGTTTCAGCTGCTACAGTTTCAATCACCGGAAAGTGGAAGTGTTGGGGATACAGGCAAGCATTGAAGGCGATAGTTTTGATGCATGAGGGCCTTCAACTGTGCGATTGGGCTATTTCTGCCCGTATCCTTAACCACTGGTGAGCTGAGTCCCGGGGTCCACATCCAGAGGGCCGGCAGTTGTCGATCCGACTAGATTTACTGGTCAGCGTTTTCGTACTTCATTGCCAGGTGACTATCCACCTCTTGGTCGCTTCCACTCAGCACAGGGCTAGGCGAAAAGAGCTCCGCGAGGAAGATGGTTCTCTGCAATGCAGAGTACATGCCCTAACTATGAGACATAGGTAATTCAACTATCGCAGGAGAGTTCCTTCTTCCTAGGACCACCTGGCATTACTAATCTGATGTTCTCACCAAACCCAACCTATGCTTCGGAGAACCCAGTGGCCAAACACTGACATCTTTCGTATGTCCACTGCGCGTAGAAGCCATGTCTCTGATCCGTAAAGCAGCATGGATCAAACTGCCGCAGTGTGAACTCGGCCTCCGACTGACAAAGTGACGTCACGTAAGCGCTATAGGTGTCGGAGGTTGTCAAAAGCTGCCCTGGTCTTCTCGATTCGAGAAATAATCACATTCCGGCTAGAGCACCGGAACTTATACCATTGCCCGGATAAACAGATTTATCGACCGCGTCGATTGGCTCGTCTGCAAGCATGCGGCTTTGTTTTGATCTAAAAGTAAATAAATCGTTCAGCTGTAGCACCCTTTCGGTGCCTAGCTGCCATGCCACCCGAAGGAAGCACGGGGGCTGGGATACTGCCAGGTTTCCCAAGTCTAGACAGGGGAAGTCGAGAGACAGAGGTAGGGTTCGAACAACGGACCTTCCGGTCAGTACGCTCGCGCTCTAACCGCTGAGCTATCTCGCCAATTTTGTAGTGGCACTCTACACTTTGCAGGTGTGAAGTGCATGCCAAACCATGCGGCAGAGTTCGTTTCAGAGAGGTTTGGTAAACAATCAGTGGAGTTATTGCTGGACAACGTTTCGCTTTGGATAAAAAGCTTCGTCGAACTGAGTAGGTTACCAAATTGACCGGGTTTTAACACAGTCGGGGAATCATTTTGTGAGATTTTTATGCCTAGCCGACTGGATCGGTTCCGGGTGTTGTTTCGAAGTTCGACAATATTGGTTAGGGAGGATTGTCTTCATGTTGAATCCGGATTACGTAACCTTACTTTTCCAGTCTGGGACATCTTATTGGAATATTCCTCTTGGGAGTCGTTCACAGATTTTGTTCGTCTGCGTGCGTCGAGAAATGCCGGGACAATTGGATTGGGTTTGGGGATTGATTAAGTTGATCTTACTCTGCTTGGATTTTGTACTTTTAGACCCAGACCATCGTACTGATAATTGCACACCGCCTCGTGTCATCCCGATTGATCTAAAACCGCTCTCCACACGCTTGCCAGTTCTAGGCCCTCCATTCTTTTCGCGCTGGGAAGCTTCGCGATTTCCACCGCCAGTCGCTGTGGTGTGAATCTTAATCCCCATCTCAAAATATTCACATTTTCCAAATCTATCCTGTGCCCGGTGTCTAGTGCATGCCCTACCATTGCCAAGTCTTTGACTATCGCCTGATATTCATTTAAGTTTCTCAGTGGTTTGTTAATGCTTATGCTCACCGATTCTGGTGTGCGATTCCCTGGCTATCTGGACTATATAAACCTTCGTACACACAGTCCCTAGTCTTATCAACCGGAAGGGAATCCTTCAATTGCACCAATACCGAGGGTAAAGTCTTGTCCTCCTGGAATGCTACTCTAGTATTAGCCATACTCAACACCTTTCTAATAACTTCACATGCCCCTATTTTGTATGGAATGACTGTTTTTCCAACCCAAGCCTTGTTGGGTCTTGGTGTTGGGACCAATACCCGTTTTAGTTGCCGCTTAATTGATCCTAATGGGTACCCGCTGCCTTGAAGTCGCTTTTTTTACCTCAATTTGTGCTGCTCTTCAGTTAACCTGCTCTGTGCACAGTGCTCTTACTCTCCTAAACATTGAGACGAGACTAGCATATACTGCTTTTGGGTGGACTGAGGAGTAGTTTAAGACCGTGTCACTATCTGTTGATTTTCAAAAAGGTCGTTTTCAATTTCCCACCACTCGTGTGTGTCACAGTCAAGGAAGGGCAGTGTGAGGGTCAAAAGTGTTACGATATGGAAAGAATAAGTTAACGCTGTCGCGCTTTATCACATCGAACGTGTTGTCTACGTAACGCCGGAAAACCCCCAGTGGAAACTCGAATCCGTCCAAAGCTTTCTGCTCAAAGTTTTCCATGCGTGCATAAGCCGAAATCGAAGATATTAGAGATTCCATCGCCATACCTTGTTCTTGAGAGTATAGAAGTGAGTCAAAAACAAAAAGACTGAGGTTTAAACATACCTTTATGCCCTCAGTAATACCGTTCAGAGAGTTGCGTTCGTTCTTCCAGAGTTGTGGCTGCCAAAGCTAATTTCAGTGTGCCCGCTTTAGAGACATTCGTATACATCGGGGTAACAACAAAGCTAACGAGAACTTTGTCTAGCTCTAACTGAAACCCAGTTACTTTTTTATTAGAAAAACCATACGAATTTTGGATGTGCGGGTGACGCGCCGGCAAGTGGTTTAAGGATACCTGCCAGAAATCTGACCGGATCATGTGTTGGTGAACCTATGCTATCCACTATTGGTCTCATGGGGACACCTACTTTGTGAATTTTAGGTGGCCCATAAAGTCATGGTTGGATTGCACATCGATACCACTTGCCTTGCTACAGATGGTTCATCGCCGACCTTAAATACCTTCCAACTTCAACCTTACTCTTATTCATTGTTGATGTAATCGTCCCATTCCTAATTTGTCAGTAAGAATCCTCAGCAAAGTGCCGTCTAAATTTCTGCAGATGGTCACTATTATTCATGGGCACCATGACCTTACCCTTATCTACCTTTACAATTATACTGTCTAACCCTGGTTTCCGGAACGTTAGGACTGTGACCAAACGTACACGTAATTGCTCTGCTTCCATTGAAGGGAGTATCTGAAACACGGACTCAACACTCGGAATGATCTCTTCTGCCCTTATGACTCTTTTAGCTACTGCGAAATCCAACCCCTTCTCTAACAGACAACGTTCTTCGTCACTTAAGAGTCTGTACCCTCCAGTTGTAGCACCCTTTCGGTGCCTAACTGCCATGCCGCCCGAAGGAAGCACGAGGGCTGGGATACTGCCAAGTTGCCCAAGCCTAGACAAAAGAAGTCGAGAGGCAAAGGTTGAGTTCGAACCACGGTCAGTAAATTCGCTCTCTAATCACCGAGCCATCTGACGAATTGATTACGCTGCAATAGCTAGTCGATGGCTTTCTCTTTTCTATTGATTGACTAGAACGGCGAGCAACAGAAAACACTTTTTCAAACTTACGTATTTATTCTTCTTTGCACTGTCTACCTTGAGCTGATTTTACTTCCGCCGCTTTGGTATCAAGCAACTCCAAGTATGCAGGTGAAATGGAGGACTGACGATCGTGGTTGAGTTGATATGCGCAATGGCGGATATCACATAAACGTTGGGTGGTCAAATGGATCTTCTGTTTGAATAATGATTGATAAAGCAATTCGGGCAGAAACGGAGGACATAGCTGGCGGCTTAGAGAGATTTGGGAAATATGTTGTGCTTCATGCATCTAAAGTTGAAAAAGCGATGATTCTCCCATTTTGCAGCATTTACTTAGGTTGTTTAAAATGGTTCACACTTTTTAAGGATCTCAACAAGGAGTGTAATATCGTCCACATACTTAACGTCTGTGCGTTGAAGTTCCGGAAGCATTTCGATCCCGGAGCTTCCTGAGGCGGACAGAATAATTCCAAGCAGCACAACAATAACAAACTTGAAGAGGAAGGCCGAGTTTGGGTAGCCTCGTCTTACACCACTGCATGTGGTTAACTTCGGCGGAAAATCGCTGCATGCTCGTAAGCGCCCATAGGAGTTCGCGTACAGTACCCTCATGAGGGATATAAATTTGAAAGGGATAGCTCTGATCGCCAGACATCGGTACAATTTCTGACCATCGATAGAGTCAAAAGCAACTTTTAGATCAAGAAAAATGGCCAACATGGGACCTTCGGAAGAGTGGAGCTGCTTATAAATTTGTCTCAAGGTAGAGATATGGACAATGCATCCTCGGCCAGGGTAAGACCCAGCTTAATTCTCACGAATCTTTCTCTCGCGATAATCGATCAACCTGCGCAAGATAATGCCAGGGAGCACCTTAGATGCGACTGATGCAACAGTGGTTTTCGCATGACCTTCTTGCGCCTTTTTTGAAGACTGGGATGACGGTCCAGGAGCTCCATACTGATATCCTGCTTCCGCTCCAAATCTTCCGAAGTTTGTATTGAAGGAGACCAGCTGCATTGTTCTTGGAAGTGCTCAGTCCATTGCTCAGGATGACGATTGAGGGACTGAATTGCCGCTCCTTCTTTTCTGCATACTGTTTTACCGACACGTGCCTTGACCGGTTGACCGCTGTTGCCTGCAGCGGAAGCCTTCTGCATCCCCTGAACCCTCGAAATCCACCAGCGTTCTCTGTCATTCTTTAAGCTCCTGCTTATCATGTGTTTGAGGGATCTGCGTACGCCACCATAGTCGCTAGTTTCTGGTATGTCCTTTCTGGCACCAATAAGATCTTCTTATCTCAGTGTTCATTTAGACGAGCCAGATGGATCGGATAAACAGCTACGACAACTGAGAACAGCTTTTTTAGCCCGCTTCCACTCAACCTTTAAGCAATATTCGTCATCCGCATAAATGTGCGTTTCCAGTAGCTTCTAGCCATATCAGCTTGATACTCTTGAGCTACTGAAACTTTTTCGGGGACCCTGCCCCTGGACCCTGACTCAAAAGCCTGAACCGCGAGACAGTCGTTGTTTAGGGTTTTCTTGAGGAACCCTTCCCAGAGCCAATGGCTCAACAGTCCGACCCGCTTGGCTTCAGCAGAGGCGGCCTGGCCTGAGGACGCACGGAGTAAGCCAGTAATGTCTCGACCTAATGCAGGTGCGCACAGAGCGGCACCAGACCCTGGGCTCTGTGGTAGTCGATCCATGTAAAAGCCAAACTTAAGCAAATGATTAGCTGGTCCGAGTCGCGCGATTCATGCACGAACATATGACTGCTCTATACGAGGTTTAGCGGCTTAGCAGAGGTTGGCACCAGTGGGATAAGCTTTGACATAGCGGACGGCGTGTTCGTGGATCGAAACCGGGGGTCGTCTTCCGGTTTCCCTTCGACATTCCCCGCCGGCACCTTCCTACCGCTTTTGCTGACAGTCATATACAGCATAAGAATATGATCGACTAAGATGAAAGCAACTTAAAGTTTCAAGTGCGGAAAGTCTTGTATATGTGGTTAAGCTTGAAGCGAGATTTCCAAAAACACAAATGCCGACTTCCCGCTAAACTTTCATCGAGGTCGTGCGGCTGCTCACAAAAAGGTTGTGTGAAGAAAGGGAGGTCGGACTTTTCAAGGCAGGTGGACACGTTTTATAATGCGAAGTTTACGTATTCACTTAATAAACGTCAAATTGTACAAATCTCACGCAGAGAAACGCGGATCTCCTGGAATAAATTCTCCAAATTGGTTCAGACTATTTTATCGCTTGATTTAACAACCCGTCTTTCCCTAATTTATGCGCTTTCACCATTTAACTCGTTTTCTTTCTTGGCTTGTGTGTAAATGCAATCTGAATGCGCGCGCTTCCTCGCTTGTGCACAACCAACCAATGAGAAGGCTGGTTTGTGCAAAACTAACCAATCAGAATGCTCGTGCATGGCTTGTTCATGGATCGCATGCCTTCAGTGGATTTGGTCGGGTGTGCCTGTAATAGGGAGAGAAATGCACATACTTTAGGTCATATGATAAATAGGTGTAAGCAGTTACAGTATAGTTTCAATTGCGTTACCCTCGACCGCACTGAATAATGCGCTCCTGGACAAGGTCAACCGCTGGGCGAAGGAAGTGTGCGGACTTAAGGACCGGCGTTTTCTAATCCATCCTTCCTACGGGGAAGGCAGCTCAACCGCTCACCCGCACTCCCAACCCGCAACGCACCCGTGGACAAGTATAACCTACTCCAACGGGTCGAAGCATTCTCAAGGCGGCCAGAACCTGTGTCTATTGTCCCGCCAACAAAAACCAAAATCCTATGGATTTTGTCTCAGCTCTTCAGCCAGTATGGCATACCGGAACCCCAGTATCGGATAATGGATCACAGTTCAGCTCCAGCTGCTTCCATCAGGCATGTCCGTTCACCACCGTAGTATCCGCAGTCAGGCAGAAGGTTTCTTCGATACGTTCAAGCGATCGCTGTTCAAATCTTGAAGGGAGGAAACATTCGTCGAAGTTTTCCAGAGATTTCTTCTGTCTACCGGACTACTCCGGGTGACTCCTTGGAAAATAGGATTCGCCCAAAATAGCGAACTGTAAACCTGACCATGTCTCCGACACTGGAAGCTCATTCCGGGCCCACAGTGAAGGCAAAGATGGCCCATTTGGAGTGGGCGAACGTGATTTTGCGCGCAAGTATCGGCCAAGGCGTGACCCATGTAGCTAGGCCATGGCTTACGAAATTATGGGAACATACCTTATGATGTCTCTGTTGGCCGAGAAATATGGAAGCGAAAAAATGTATCAACTTCCTTCACGCCATCTGTCAAAACAGCCAGTCTGCCACAATGGCCTACCGCTCGACGTTGTTCTCTACACGTCTGAACTACGGCGACGCAGCCGGAGCTGACACAGAGCTCGTCAGCTAGGGAGCATATCTTCTAGCAAGAAGATGGACAGATCGCCGCTGACATCCAATGGCTGTTTTCGAGACCGACCGAAGAAAGGTCCTTTACTGATTTTTCCCTCAAGATGAAGTGTTGGGGGTATCAATATCCACAAACCAGTTTACTCTTCAAGTTATTATTATTTTTTACCGAGCCTTAGATGCACACCCAAAATTTCTCTGAAAACATAGTTCGCAGGAGGAAATCTTTAACATAAAGTTCAAGCATTTGATGGCATTTATTCGGTCCCTCATGATCTTCCCATGCGGGCTCAGGTTTGTTGGAAGTTGTTTAAACGTAATCTAGGTCTAGCGTGGGCGCGGAATTTGTATTTTAATGGCTGTCAACGGCTTCGCGTGATGTACCTCCGATGACGGTGGGAAATTTGAGGAAGAGCCGGTTTCTTCACGTGTCTTATTTTGCATTGGGCTTAAAAATAATCTCGAAACGACAAGGACAATAATTCCGCCCTCTGTGTTGCCACAAATTAAAAATTGAGCAGCTTTTAACAACCCGTGCATGAAAAAGTCTCCTATCATTGTGGCATCCTGCAAAACCAAGCCAAGGAATTCGTCACAGCTAGTAAGCTTTTTGTTTTTTATGATGGTCAGTATATGGTGTATCAGGCGCAAGGCTACGTCGAACCATCGATAGTGATGTTGGTAGAATTAGCGTGTTTATGGGCAGAACAATCATACAGTACAACAAGGCGGCCAGTGCTTTCAAGTCCTGGCACAAATTAAACGGATTGAGGCCATCTTGTGGGTGCACGTAACACCCTCATCCGGTAAATATCGTGGATATGGTGAAATACGGGCAATACATTAGGCTGGGTATGGTAGTCGCGGTACCGTCATCCCCACGCTGTACTTGGGTCCGTGGACAGCCCGTATATGAACATCTTGGGTTAGTCGTTTAGGGTTCTTATTGTAGTTACGATTCGCCAAGGGATCGTCACAAATTGGGACCGGCATGGATTAAGGGTAATCTTGGGTCCATTGAGGGCGCACGGTGTTCCATTTCTGTCATTCAGACAAGGCAATAAGACAGCCGTGACTACATCTGGCACACAAAATAGGAGAAGTCTCAGAAAGACCTCTAAAAGGCACCATCATGTGAGTTAGACTGCGGCCCGAAATAACAAGCGGCCAAAAGTGGTCACAGTTCCTGACTAACTAACGTCTTCTGGACCCCGGTTTTCAAATGTCTGATGAAAACCTTGTCGATGTAGAGTATGCGGACGTCGTTCTCATCTTCAAAGAGGAGGGAAAGGTGCATTTGTTTTTGAATGAACCGACCGAAGTCATCTCGTCCTTTGGTATGCACTCTACCCTCATAAAGTGTAAGGTAGTATTAATGTTCGTTCACAACTGGTGGGTAGCATGATCGGGCAGGCATGATCATAAGATTGCATTCAGAATTAAGCATGAGTTTGTTCGTAGTTGCAGGTAATGGACCGAGTGGCCAAAAGGGTAAAGTCCAGAGTAGGAAGGGATTAGTTGCGGGTGTGCTATCAAACTGGGTACGGCAGTGCTGTGCCATCATTGCACTGCCGTACTTCGGTTTCTGGACAGCCCCGTAACGGACGTCATGTTTGAGATGATTGGGCTGGGATGTGCAATTCTGTGAGCAGCGGGGTTTTTGAGTTGGCCAAGGGAATTTGCAGAGGTAGGACGAAGCCAATGTAAGATCGCAGGTATTTTTCTGACCCGCTTGGGGATCTCTAGGGATGTAAATAACTGACCAGGTGGGGTAAATAGCTGCAAACATGGTGTCCGAACCGGGTACTGAGCGGACTTGACACCAAGCACCCGCCCACTCAATAGGTCTTCGCTACCCCTGCCTCCGTGGGTGCACGTATGATGACGCACGTGTGCCTTGGATCCCAGGGCTCAACTCTATACCGCTTGGTCTACGGCTGACACATATACACTCTTCTTTAGCTTTAACTTCGCTGCGCTCAATAATGCATATGGTTGCCGAATACCGCTATTGAATAATCGATGTACACACGGGACTAATTGAGCAAGTAGTGGGTTTACCCTTATAACAGTAAGACTGCAGCGTCAGCGTGGACATCCATTCGGAATTGTGGACAAAGGGATTAAGTAAGCACTTGGTGAGTTGGCCCCTACAACTTTGTTAAATTATATGCTTTAAAAGATATGTACGGAGTGCGTACAAGTCGTAATTGATTATATATTTTTCCTTTCAGAAATCCTGTCGAGTAAAAGCGGCTTCCTGAAACTGAGAACTGTTTTGACCACACATTACGTTTGTACCCATACAACCAGTAAAGAGAAACTTGACTTTTTAAAGGTAGTTGTGTATTTTTAGGCATGGAATTGGCACACGGATGACGTGTGTGGATATGAAGGACCGCCGTTGGTCGTTGGATTGGTCTATTATATATACTTGGGGCATAAGTCAGTTGCGAGCATGCGTACGGACCCTCCAGTTACTATCAGTAGCCACGCTACGCGATATCGAGTACGGTACTCAGCGTGACGAACCGTCATTGGCCATCGGGTTAGGCTGCTGAGCAGAGTTGAGGCCTCATATTCGGCGTTGTACATAGACACAGGCCTAGCGATTACCATAAGTAGCCAAGGTAGGCGATATCGACTGCAGTTGTGAGTATGGCAGACCCACTTTGGGCGTTAGATTAGGATACCACTAGTTGAGGCCTTATTTCCACCGGCCCATAGATTTGGCCTGGTGTTTACTATAGGTAGCAGAGATAAGCGACATCGCGCACAGGTGTGTGTGAGAGACAGTCGTTGGTCATTGGATTAGGTTATTGTACATAGGTGAGGCCTCATAAGCAGCGTCGCACATGGAAGTGGGCCTAGCAGTTACAACAAGTATTCGAGATGATTGAAAACGCGTACAGTTATGATTATGAAAGACCGTCATTGGCCATTAAATTAGGTTGCCGTGTATAGGTGAGGCCTCATAATCAGCGTCACACATGGACACGGGCCTAGCAGTTACGATTACGTAGCGAAGGTAGGCGATATTAAATACAGTTATGAGTATGACGGGTCGTCATTTGCCGTCGTGTTAGGTTATAGCGTGTAGGTGAAGCCTAATAATCAACGTCTCACATTGACACGGGGCTACCATGCTGCTGTGACGATAGGTAGTCAAGATGAGTGAAAAAGTTTACCGTTGTCACGATGACCGCTTTACGACGCATTCCACCTATGATGAGTCACGTTCCTAAAAGAAACGATACTATTGTGTTGGTAATTAACCGAAGATTACCTCCTGACGCTGTGTTGTCCACGAGCTAGTTATGCATAGCTGGGAAAGGCATCCACAGAGATGGCCCTCGCATCTCCACTGCAAAATTTATGCTGTTTTTTGACAATGTTATACTTAATGGAAGCCGAGCTCCACAAGAAAAAGTGTTGTGATGAAGTTCGATGAACAAAATTATCTCATTCGTCAAATCTGGGGAGTATAAAGCGAACAAACGTTCAGGACCGATTTTCCTGGGTGGAATTTGCTTTGGATATTTTTATTTTTTATTCTTAAAGAGCGCCAAACTATGGTAAAGTGCGATTTCGTGTTTTATCTCTCGTAAACCGGTAGCAAAATGCAAATCGGTGATGTTTCGTGATCTTGAAACTTCGCTCGCTTAAACAAAATGCTATGAGCAACATATCACCTACAAGTGTAAATGGATTAGACTAAATCCCCGCAAAGTTCACAACCTCGAAAACCCTGTAGTTCCGGCGAAAATAAGTTGGGTGCACCTCTAGTGAGCGGCTTATTTTTTAAAAAAAGTTTGGGCTTTTAAATTTTGCGCACTTTCTGCTATCTTGCGCTAAATTCACACTGGACTGCGCATTTTGTCTATAGGCCAGTTGCACCTTGTGTGTGCTAACAAAATTGTTTCTCCTAGTGGTCGCTCAAAGTATATATACTCGGCGATGCTCCTGCTGCCATTCACCACTGGTTGAGGCAGCAAAAGCTCGGCAGAAGGTCCGGTCTTCTTTGCTGTGCGCTGAGATTAGTGGGCCTCGCATCGTAGCCGGAAAATTGTGAGCTTTTTAAGTCACTTATACTCATTGATTGCGCTCTCCCAGGCTCCTAATAAAGACCATTCCGAAAGAGGCTATGATGATGGTCAGTCAATCCAACAGTGCATGTGCCTCTCCTTGGTATTCAAAAGTGAGGGCAAAGCCATCTACTTTTCCAGAATGCCGAGGTACTCACCATCATCAGTATGAACACTTGGATTCTACAGACATTCCAGGATTTCCCTCAGCAGTGACGAACTCGATCAAGAATCTACAGTGGGCATCCTTGTCAGGCACCACGTTTTAAAGGGGAGCTTTTAGAGTGACCATCATACACTTCCACACGCCCAAGGTCTCCGACTATATGGACCAGAATATGTTCATAAACGTTTGGGACATACCTTGTTGAACAAGTTTGGTAAACAATACCAACTGCTCAATGGAATGGAACGCACCATTTAAGTTAAGTAATACCAAGATTCTGCGTTGCCTGTACATATGGCGTTGCTCTAACATATGAAGAAGATGTGGAAGATGTGGTCGACGCAGCCTCTACCCGGTCGAAAGCTCACTTGGTAATCACGGGTCAAGGATTCCCGTGCCGAAGACCCAGTCACGCCAGAAGCCTTCCTACAACGCAAGTCAATCTAACATCGCCGTGGTTGCCACGCTCACTGTGAGGCATGACTGGCGTAGACTGTGGGTATAGAGGGGTTTGGAAAAAGGGACAGGGTCATAGTCGGTGGGCTTTATCCAATGTAGACGTGGTCACCACTAAACCGGCACCAGCAGGGAAGCCCTTTTTTGGAGCAAGATCAGATCGTTACGATTCGAAGGTGGCGGGCCAAAACAAAACGAGGGAGGGCAGAACTAAAGGCTTCCTGTCTGACATATGACAAGAGAAGTGCAAAGTACGGAAAATGAGAAGCCAGAACACCAGATCTGGTGAAGCAGCAGAGTTTGCATCATCCCACCGGTCAACTTGAACTGAGGCCTAGAACAACCACTGAGGCCTCGTGGCCTGGGACTGTTGGGCTCATGGCCAGGGGCACAAAATGCGTATGTGGGGACGATGAAGTGGGGGGACTAGCAAGGCGGATAAATGGTAAAAGGAATCTCAGAAACATGGTATACAGTGAAACTAGAGACTCATTGGTGTCGCTGTTGTGGAGTTGGGCATAATGGTTCCTTGAAGGAGTGGGATGGTACGAGCCAGAACGCGAACTTTATAGAAGATTATTGATTTTTGTGGAGAGCACAGACTGAAAGTTCACCGAAATTGCTATTATTATTGCTCCACAACGTTCAACGACTCGACTGCACAAGCCACGCACTATCTAACTTCATGCAGTTAGCTTGATTTCATGTGGCTCGAGCAGACCCATATGCTGATTTTGCCGGAAACGCCAATCAGTTGCACCACCACTACCAAGGGCGCAGCACCCGGAGGAGCCCTCAAATACTGAGACGGCACGTACCATATACGACCTTGCCAACGTAGACCATGAACTTAACAGACGACAGAACACTAGTATTCTCCAACCGATCAATTACTCGACGTGGACCGCACTGATCGTAATAGCAAAGCCGGTTAACGGGACCATCAGTTTGTGCGTAGATCGCTCCACCATTCACAATACTGCACTGTATACACGTAAAAAAATCTGCTCCATTCACATGTCCTTTTTGCAAAAATTAATTGAGGAAAACGGTTTTCAAATAGTGATTGACCGACGGTTATCTTTAGGTTGATTTTGCGGAAGAAGCCCGAGAGTTTTTGACAATCAAAAGGCAGCGTGGTGTGTTCCGGTATACCCAACCGTCAAGACAGTATTGGTGATATTTCAACGGATAATGACTGTGGTGCTGACGGACGCCCTCGGTTTTACCTACTTTTTGAACGGGCTCATCGTCAGAAATTCCAAACTGGAAAAATTGTGGTAGCGTCTTGATTACGCTTTTAACCCGATTAAGGCGTAGGGCTTCAGGGCGTGCCGTGAGAAATGCACCTTTTTCGTGCGGCCGATAAAATGTCCCGGTTTCATCATCGACAAGCGCGGCGCCCGGCTAAACCCGAAGAGCATAAACGCCACCAAACGTCTGTCAGCACCCACAGGCGTGACATTTCTCAAGTCCTTCCTTGGTTTCGTCAGTCACTACAGCTCGTTCGAGGCCATAAATCAGGCGAAGGAGAACGCGTCTGCGACTCCGCTAAATCAAGCTTCTAACATGCCACTACGCGCCACTGTAGACATTGGGGACGTTGATTAGTTCGAACTACAGTGTTGACGCACTGATCGCATGCATTTCCCGACAAAAGCCAGGGAACGATTTTACATGCGGACAAATCCCTAATGCCAACCGACTGCAACCTCAGTCAGATAGAAAGGGGAAAGCTGGCGGTCATTGTTGCCGTCTGAACTTCCATAAACGGTCCATGGCCGATAGTTTTCCCCACTGACTGATCGAAATCCGCTCATACATTTGCTTTGCTCGGAGAAGGTGATTCTGCCGAATATGGACAACTGCCACTAATGGTTGGCTACTCTGCTTCTGATGGATGACTTCAAGAACAATCACCACTCCACTACCAGCCTAGGACGGGCAGCCACACTCCGCGCCTAATCGATTCAAGTAAGGCGGAACCGAAGAACACTGCCTTGAAGCCGGAAATCGATCACTTAGTGTCGGAAGCGGTTCACACATTACAGGTGACGACTGATATGGTTCGCCAAGCTACAGATCATTGTGGTATGGCAGGTCATTAAGTACCACAGAAGTTAATTACCGTGTAATTACGCACAGGATGCGCTGTGACTTTAATCAGACAGGGTAGCGCGTTGTCATTAGCCGACAGGCAGTTTGCACTGTCGATAGGTGCTGTTACCCCAAAGAGACCAATACCAGGCGTGCGGAATAAAGTTCGTAAAGGTCACCCGGGACAAAACATAGTGAAGGCGCTTTCTTGACGATAACTTTTCTGGTCTCCAATGGATTTTTAGACTGAGCGGGTCTCCAAATCTTGTCTGCACTGTGAGGAAGCAGCTAAGTGACTCGAATGATCCACAGCCGACCGTTCCCGTTTTCTTATCAATGATGCCGGTCTGCTTGGAGCTCAAAAGTTTTTGGTCATGATGGCGGACAACGATTACAGTTATAATAATAATAATGTTTATTCCCAAATTTTGGGAATAAACAGGCCGTCAGCTTACCTATCGAGCATAGTTGAGGTCTTATTTTTACAGGCCCGCATAGATACCGGCCCGGATTTTAATATAGATGGCACAGATAAGCGACATCGCGTACGGTTATGAAGACGAGAGACAGTCGTTGGTCATTGGGTTAGGTTACTATGCAAAGGTGGGGCCTCATAAGCAACGTCGCACATCGACACGGGCTTAGGGGTTACAATAAGTATTCCAGATGATTGGAAACCCGTACAGTTATGAGTATGAGAGACAGTCGTTGGTCATTGGGTTAGGTTGCAGTGTGTACCGTTGAGGCCTCATAATCAGCGTCACACATAGACACGGGCCTAGCAGTTACGATCAGCAGCCAAGGTAGGCGCTACTGAATACAGTTATGAGTATGACGGATCGTCGTTAGCCGTTGAATTAGATTATCATATATAGGTGAGGCTCCATAATCGCACCTAGACACGTGTCTAGCAGTTCTGATAAGTAGCTGAGGTAAATGATGACCGCTTTATGACGTATCCCACATATGGTGAGCCATATTCCTAATAGAACTGAAACCACTGTTTTGGAAATTTACCCACAGTCACCTCCTGACGCTGCATTGTCCACAGGCTAGTTATCCTTCCCTGGGAATAGGATGGCCTTCGCAGTTACACTACACAATTCATGCTCTTGCGTGACAATGGAAGCTGAGCTACACAGGGAGTTCGCTGAATAAAATTATCTCAGTTGTTAAATCTGGGGAGAACGTGGAAAACGAACGTGAATGACCGATTTTCCTGAGTGAAATTCGCATCGAATATCCTGTGGATGTTATTTTTTCATTCTGATTTTTTAAATTCTTATTATCATTCCAAAATTTGGTAAAGTGTGAGTTCGTGTTTTATCTCTCGTAAACCGGTAACAAAATGCAAACCGGTGACGGTCAGTGACCTTGAAATTTCACTCACTTGGACAAAATGCTATGAGCAAAATATCACCGAAAGGTGCAAATGGATTAGGCTAACTCCCCGCAAAAGTCACAACTTCGAAAACCCTACAGCTTCGGCGAAAATAATTGGGTGTGTTTCTAGTGAGCGGCGTATGTGCAGCATGTAATCACAGAATTAACGCTGTTTTGCGCTGTTGGTATACTACCTATGCAGCAGGTAGCCAGTAAAACCAACGAAGGGCAGAGGGATCCGAAGAAGCCTGCAAGTTGAGTGCATTTGCTAATTACGCACAGTATACGAAGCACCCGCTGTCCAGTTCGGTTTTGTCTAAAGACACATAAGGGCCAACTCGTAGTCACCTGTTTTGCCTGAAACCGTGTTTTTGTACGATCGACTTCCGGTGAATAGAAGGCTAACAGACGGGGAGTTGGGAACCTGCATACCCCTGCTGAAGTATGGAATGCCGTCCTGTGAATTGCCGCAGTTTGTGGCCGATGAATTCGGCAAGGTTCTAACCACTCAGGACATATACAGCTACCGCCGGAGGGTCCGACCAGCTTTGTCTAGTAAGTGACAGATATTTAGGTTTTATTTCGGCAGACGATATGCGTTCCGTTCTGGCTAGGCTTCGCGAGTCCGGACGGGTGCTGGCGCCGCAGTCGTGGGAAGGTCACTATAGCCACACCGGATAGCAGCAGGTGGCACCGTTCCGAAACTCCCCGGATGCATTTACTGCTGATGGCACACACGCAACCAATCGATTTGGATGGATATGTTTATCCCATGTAACATGTGGCCTGTAGGTACAGGCTGCACACGTTTGCGACCACATATAGCATAGGTGCCGGTCGTCCGGCTGTGTGCCTTCGTGGAAAATGAATAGTTTGCTCCTATGCGTAAACTGTTTGGTTCGTTCAGATGAATGATTCGTGAACAGTATCAAGCAAAAGCGTTCGTCATGGAAAAATGGCGGCACAAATGCGGGGGGCGATGTTAGTTCTCCGGTGAGATGTTAAAGTTCGTTATTTCCATTGTCGTGAAGCAATCAAGAAGAATGTGCGTGTCATATAACATCCGTGTAATTTGATCACAGACGCTGCGAACAGCCGACACATTCCACCTTATGGCTTGCCTAGATAATGCCACACAGTAGGTTTGTTGTTTATCATATTACTAGCACGCAGATTCCGACAAGGCCTGTTAGTTGTTGCGCCGCAAGGACCCACGGTTCGTTTCTTATCCCCACAGCCCCCTGGCAGCATGTCACCTGCAAGTGGCTGGTGCCCGCACCATCCAGGAGGGTCCATTTTGGCAATTTCACCAACAACCGTCTGAAACACACCAACGGTCGCCTGAAAAGTGGGGGCAGCTCTCAGACACACTAACGTGTCATACAGAAGGTGTCCTGGTCAACTGAATGGCCCGTGGGAGAAAGCGGTATTCATACGTCCTATCGCTGTGACCAAAAAGGAATCCTGGAGGGCGAGGACTGCGTTCTAAGCGCATGCTGTCCAGTGACTGCATATGCGTCTATGCTCATTTTGAGGCACTCGGAACCGCGACCACCGAGGCTGCACCACCATTGTGTTGGCATTAGCAAGGTTAAGTTAATTCTAACCACTCAGGACATCCACAAATAGTTCCGCTAGTGTCGGCCATGTATGTTGACTGAGTGGCAGATTGTTGGGTTTCATTTTGTCAGATGGTATGCCTTTGGTCGTGGCAAAGCCTCGCGTGTCCGGAGGTGTGTTTGTGTTGGAGTTATGGGAAGGCCACCAAGCGGCATACGCTTCGCCGAATGAGAACATACAGTGCTTTCCAGACGCTTAACCGATGCAGTAAATGTTGATGGAATAAACATGACAAACGATTTGGGAGTCTTTTAAAATCAACGTATACCTAACTTGTAGATGCAAGCCCTACTCCTTTCTGATCACAGATAGCATGGGTACCAGGCTTCCGGTTATGTATGCCCCCATGAAAAGCCAACAGCTTGCTCCCATGCGTAAAATGTTCGGCTTGTTTGAAAACACGGTGGGCGAACAGCATTCTGTGAAGACTTTTGTGATGGGAAAATGCGGCACAATCGCCAGCAGCGAGAGTAGCGTTCGGCCGCAACTCCCTGGTGTGCTACCTCCATATTAAAAAGGCTATCAGGAAGGACGCAGTTATCACAAAACATGCGTGTACTTCTGATCGCAGACACACTCTGCGAAGACCGACACATATTTCACCGTATAGCTTGTCCGGAAAAGGCCGCACAGTAAAATATTTTATGCATAACACTAGAGAACAGATTCTGACAAGATCGGAGACTGCTGCGCCGCATGGACCCGAAATTTGTCTCTTAAGCCCCCTGGTCGTACAGCGATTGCAAGCGGGCGAGCCAAACACAATCCGCGATGATCCTTTTTGCAAATGTGACCTACAGCCGTCTGGAAAGAGCAAGCGATCGCCTAGAAAACCGAGTGCACTCCCCAGACACACTGGTGCATGACATAAATTCTTCATATCTGGTGCGAGTTGTTCGAATACAATGAATGTGTCAGTAGCGGTGACTACTCAGAACAGGCTTTCAGATAATCCGAAAACATGTGGTTCGCCTTCCGCCTAGACGACCGATAGATACAAGGACAAGTTCAGTTACGGGGGTGAAAATGTGCCATATTTTGTGTCCACCAACACCATATGGGCTGGAGCGAACTCCATAATTTTTTACAGCTGCGGAAGTAAGTGTCAATTTCGCCTAGTTTAAAGGACTTATATTTTAACTAAAGTCGCCAATCTACAAACTTGGTGCCCTTCCACCCTGCAGCCACATGCCAACTTCTTCCTCGTTGTCCCTCTTCCCAAGCTTCAAACTTCTACTGCAGTTGACCAAACGCCCCGTAGGACTGTTATTCATTCAAACTGGCTGGTCCCCGGTCTACACTCACACGGTCCTTCAACGAAAGGGAAATTATCTGTGACCCTGCATCCGTCTGACTCTCTGTGTCAATCCCCGTCTCACCCAGATCCAGCTGCCACGGAACTGCGTATCCCTTCTCCGATCGCGGCACCCTTGACGACCGTTACGGGGCTGTCCATAAACCGAAGCATGTCAGTGCAATGATGGCATGGCACTGTCATACCCAGTGTGATGGCACTCCCGCAACTATTCTCTTCAAAATCTCGACCGCAACCCGTCGCCCAATCGAGCCTGTAGTCGCAACTTCGAGCAAATTTTTCAACCGGCCCCGTCTCTGGGACGAGTTCTTTCGTACCCGATGAATTTTCGCCCAAATTTGGCTAGCCTGATTTTCTGCCACAATTTCGGCTTGCCTCTTTCACAAGTTCAAATCCGTATACGATGTTTGGTTCGCCCTATGCATTACCACCACGTCCCCATCCAACCTATCTGCTGCAACTGACTTCCTTACAACAGTGAGTTTGCTTAATTTCAGATTAAGCCACATTTTTGAGACAAAACTCGCGATGTGCTCCTTATTCGAATTATTCTATCTCCATCTCCACTTTTGCTCGTTGTAACTCCAGCCATTTGCTCAAGCGCCCAAGGTCACTCATGGCCAGCAATGGTTTTCAGTTTTGGTTCATGCCATGTTCATGTCTTTGAACTAGTCGGACCTCATGACCATTGTTCCCTACAAGTTGGGAAAGCAACCTATTATTATTTCATCGGATATTTCTCACTGTTTATGACATTGTCCTCTTTTCGCGCAATCCGCACTACCCGCAAATCCCCCAGTCATGCTTCATTCTGACTGTAAACGTATGATCATGCCAGACGGTATGTCACCCAAAATTTGGGAATAAACATTATAATTATTATTATTATAGACTCACCAGCGTACCGTGCAGGATAACGGAAAACATTGTGATGCCAGCCTTCTTAAATCACCTCCCTGTCAACAACGTGGTATCCGCAGTGCACCACGAGTTCCTCCCAAACCGTTCTTGCGTGACAAGAATACTCATTTATGGACACCATAACTCAAGCTGAGACCGAAGGGCTCATATCCGATGCCATATTTTTCAACTTCTCAAATGCATTCAATCGAGGCCCACACGTGTAGCAGCTCAGCTGCCACTGTCTTACGGGATTCAGGAGAAAATTGTCCGATAGCTTAAGGCATTTCTATCAGACAGAAAATTCCGAGTGAAAGTGGCCAACAGGTTTTTTACCGTTTACCCAACTAACACATGGCGGAGATATGGTAAGCTTTTGGAGAAGAGAGCGCACGTGTTAATTAGGCAACAATTTTTCTCATTTTGGGTACATCGTACGTGGAATGACCTCCCTCCAAAACTTGTTCACACTGCGTCTAGTGCCCGTTCGTAGCACTTTTAGACTGCCTTTTAGATGTTCCCTCACACTGAAAATCTTACTACCCGCGCTGAGAACTTCAAGTGCAGTGCAACACCCTTTTTCTGCTTGTGCCTTTCAGGTGAACGGAAACGCTTAACGACAAGAAGAGGCGACACCCGGGAAGCCTTGGCGAAGGCCTTGATCTTGTGTAGCAATCTGTGAATCCCCTAATCCGCGGACTATCCCTTTGCACCTATTTTCCAATTAGACGTAATTGATTACCTTGAAGATTGGTTCACTTAAACAAAGCAACCATGCATAGAATTTGCAGGACAGCCCATCGGAAGGACATTCCTAACTCCGAAGTTGTAACCTGGAAAACACCGACGTTACGATCGAGAGATCGAGAGATCTATTCCATCCTCCAAGTTCTGATAACGCGAATGTCGTGGGTTGGCACCTTCCTCTGAATGACGAAATGTGCGTCCATATGTCATTTGGAGGAGACTCAGCGAACTCCTCTGTCATGCATGGTGAGAAAGGACCAGAAGACATCACGAGGATAGATGCCAAGAAGGATTTGGGTGTCTGGCTCTCTCCAAACCTGTCCTTCTCACTGCACCTTGAGAAATCGGCTCAGAAGGCATTCGCTGTTCTACGGATGATTCGGCGTACCTTCTCTCGTATTACTCGCACGGACTTCCAAATACTCTATGGGGCCTATGTCAGACCGCTCCTTGAATATGCCAACCCGGTTGTCTACTCAGGACGCACGAAAGACGTAATCCTCATTGAGCGTGTCCAGCGAGCTGCTACGAAAATGGTTGCCGGTCTCAAGTCCATGGACTACGAAACGCGTCTCGTGGTGCTCGACCTCTTTCCCTTGGAGTATCGTCGCCTCCGAGGGGACTTAATTCTTACTTACGCCCTGTTTGAACAAGGCTTGGCCAACAGGTTTTTCACCGTTGACCCAGCAAACACACGGCAGGGACATGTTAAGAAGATTTTTAAGCTCAGATCGCACACCTTCATTAGGCAAACTTTTTCTCATTTCGGGTAGTTGCTGCGTGGAATAACCTTCCTGAGACGGTTGTCCACGCTCCCTCTAGAACTCAGTTCAAAACACTTTTAGACACTTAGTTACGCAAGTCCTCGCGCTGGCAAACATACTGCCCCACGCTGAGAACTTAAAGGGCAGTGCTACACCCTTTTTTCACTTGTGCCTTTCAGGTGAACGACAGCTGCTGAACGACAAGAACAAAACCGACCCGGGAAACTCGGGCGAAGGCCTCGATCCTATGTATTAATCCGTGAATCGGTGAATCCGTGAATGGCGTGCATCGACCAATCACGAGCTGGAGGACGGTTTTGGCGCGCGGTTCCTCCTTCCAGCGTGGTATCACGAACAATGGGCGCTCAGTATTCGCACAATGGAGTTGATTTTTCGAAAGTTACGACTTGTCCCTGATGGACTTAAGCATACAGGCAATGGAATTCGTAGTATCAGTCCAAACTTTTGAGCCCCATCTAGGCATCCCGGGGTCTCAGTGATGCTAGGAAAGTATTCCACCAGACGTTTTCCGCCAGAGGTATGTTTGCTTCAGTGGGCGATGAAATTTGGTGAACTGCGAAAATATGAACGTAAGTTAGGACGGTTTTTGGTTTGAGCATGTACGCAACAAAATGCAGCATTTCGGCGCAAAAGGTTTTATTCCACCCGCAAAGGTTTTGCTGCTAATAGCATTGTGCACCTAATGGGCCCCCGAACAAGGTTGTTCGGAGTGTTCTGCAGCTAATTTAAGGCTGCAACCGTTATTCTCCTCGGGTTGCAACAGGTTTTGAAAGAATCCAACAAGGCTGCACTAAGTTTTTTTGGTTTCCACTTTCGGCCTACTGTAGCTACATGTGACAAGCGTAACGTGTCAACCTTGGCAACTGTTGGCGTGTTTACTTTGATCTCAGTCGGCCTGTCCACAACCGTCTGGTTTCACAGTAGTTCTCTACAGTTTGGGATTGTGAAATTAAATGAAGATAAATAACTCGTCTAACCATAGCACGGTTTTAGCACCTATAGGTGCACCTATAGCTGCAATGCCACCCGGATGAAACACGACGGCCGAGATACAGTCAGGTCGCCCAAGCCTAGACAGGAGCAGTCTAGGGGGTCGGGATCAGTAGTTCCGCGCCTTAACCATCGAGATGGCTCTACTTCTTGGGTGGGGAAGGGTGGAAAACGGAAAACGTGGAAGTGCAAGAAGAAAGGCGTCAGCAGTAGCATGTTTTCGTTTACCCGCCCTGCTGTATGGAGCAAGTAGGGCGACCCGGCTGATGGCACCACGCGACGGCCGATTTGGCTTGAACACACTGTTATTTGTCATGGTTGTACGAGGGCTGGAATACCGCCAGGGCGCCCACACTTAGGCAAGAGGACGATGAGGGTCCTCAACAAAAGCCTTTGGCTCAAAAGCCTTACCGCAAGGCAGCGTTGTTGGGCTGTAAATGCATGTACATTACCATTTTTACGGAACACGTCGTCCCACATGTTCCAACCCCCAACCTGGAGGGTCAAGAAACTGTGTTCGTCAGACCTCTACTCGTGGACCAACCTGGTATGAGAGACTCTGTGAGTGTCACCCCCCCCCACACACACACAGAGTGCGGTGTTCTCCAGTGATCGATACCAACGGTTGTATTTGTTGTCCAGCTGGTTGTTTGAACCATCGGTCCGGAGCGGTTGTAGCATTTCGCATCTGTTGGGCTCGTTTACCCCGTCCGTGTTCAAACCCGAATCTGTGTTGTATGTCCCAATGGATTCGGTCATCAACATAACGAATTTTGTTCTCCCAACTTCTGGAATGTCCGTCAAATTGGGTAGAAGTCGGATGTTTCGGGTGGCGTTTTGTACGCGACAGGTTCTCTAGCGTTAATGTTTGGCTAGTCGCTACAAGCTGTCAACCATACACCCACCGTCTATATTCGCACTACAATTCATGGGGAATCGTTGGAGGTTGTGGAAAATTTTTACATACTTCAGCAATTGTATTAGCTCTGACGGAAATGTGTCTGATGAAGTCAGTTGAAGAATCTCAAAGGCTTGAATCACGTTCGCTAATTGCGTCACTTGTGGCGTCAAAAAGACATATCATTAGATCTTAAGGGTCGCGTGTACCAGGCTACAGTAAGGGCTGTGTCATTGTATCGCTGCGATACGTGGCTTCTGTGGACAGATTATGAGAGACGTCTTCAGGTATTTGACCACCGATGCCTCAGAAGCGTGGCTGGTTTTGGATGAAGTAAACGGATTCGTATTTGGTTGTGCAGCAGATAATTCAGTCATCATCATCATCCAGCACCACTGACTACAATGGCCCGGTAGAAAAACATCCGGCATCAGCGATTACGATGGCTAGGTAATGTGTTACGCATGCTGAAACACCGTCTATCGAGACGAGCGCTGTTCTCCATGCCTCCTTCAGAATGGCGCAAACCGCGAGATGGACAGCATGAAGGGCGTGAAAGAGATCACAAAGAGTTTGGGTGTTATTGATATTGTACGTCTTCCAGGATGGTGTCTCCGTGACCCCAACTGTGCTTGGCTGGAAATATTGCAAGAAATGGCGACTTATTGATGTCAGTGGCGTCCATGCTGTCAGTTTCTTTCCAGATTGTTCGATTGAACGCTTGGATGTGTAGGCAACTCAGAACGCCAGACATAGGCCAGTCCTATGGACCAGTACTACTAGGCCAGTACCAGGCCTCACCCACTCTTTTTCTCTTCATTCTAGGGCTTTAAATATAATTAGAAGAACCTTATGGTTGTATGGCAGTGAAGCATCAGTGTCAACACTGATGTTGCTGTCTCTGATGATGATGACAATGCCGTGGTCCGACTGTTTTTGTGGAGCAGAGACGTTACATGTGGAAAATCCTCGAAGACTTTGTGTTTGCTCATCGGTAGTCTTGGTCGTTCAGCTGTAACACCCTTCCGGTACCTAGCTGTCATGCCACCATCGGTACCTACGAAGCGTTGCGTGGGTGTGTTGAGAACACGAGGTCAGCAATGCTGTGGTTTTCTAGATGGTCTTCGTGGAAGTTCACTCTCCCTCGAGAGATCAACTAGTTACGCCGTAGGTTTACTTGGTTAAACCGTGTACTTCGTATGCCAGAGAACTTGTTTACCTCGTAGAGCCTTGCATGGAGATGATCCAGGCGCCTTTACTCGATGACTTGGCAATGAAACATGGAAGCCCATATCAGTTAACTCAGTCGCGTTTGTAACTGCCGTCTCCCCGGATGGGGACCGCGGGATGAGAGAAATCAATGGTTATTAACGCTGATAGATCGAGTTGTGTCGCGCAGCCAATAGCATTCTTATTTCGAAGCTGTCGATTTTATTGCGCAGCTCTACCCCCTCCACCGGTGTACTGGGGAAACAGAACCACTTGACTTCAATGTACTGATTGGGCCATCACCCCCAATGCATCGCTCTCGTTCTCTTATTCTCCTTATTTTCGGTGAACGAAGCTGTAGCAGCCGAAACCGTTGCACTTTCGGTGCATGGTTTGTGAGCTGAAAAACTGGACTCAACTAAACAGGACCGATGGATTCGGTGAAACAGCATAAGGTGACGATATTTATCAAGCTCTAAGTGATTACCATTGTTTTCATTGTTATGCAGGAATGAGTCGGCGTACCAAATTACCCCATCTGGTGGTTCTCATATGTGCTTCCGTAGACTTAAAAGCGGCTAGTAATCAATTAGGTGATGCGGGCTAAACACAACCAAAAGGGTTTACCATGTTACCGTGTGTCAAGTATGCATACACAAAACCATCGAATATGCTCACCATTCACTTCGGACAAAGTGGACGATTCTATTCCAGAACATCCGTGCCCAAATATGATCTTACCACCCAACTGAATAAGATTTGCAGGGCGACTGCAATTGTCCCTCCTTTTGCTACAAAGAGACGGCCCAACTGTGGTGTGATGGATTTTGTGCACCATTAGTCCACAGCTATACTGGAGGTGTCCGTGCGACACGCCTTATGTCACATCAGGTTGGTCGATGGTTAAGGGTCTGAAGAACAGCCTTGTAGTCCTATGGGTTCGGAGTTGGATCGTGTGCGACTGCTTGTTCCTTAAAATTGATTTACTGGCATTTCCCGCCCAATACCGCTGGCTTGCGGTCAGGATTTTGAGCTAAGGGCTTTGCTTGAGGACCCTGGTTTGATTGTCCTGACAGTATCTTGGTCCGCGTTCAACCAGTATTCCTAAACCAAAAATAATCCCGTGCCACACCAGCTGTCGCGTTTTATCATCAGCGAGATGGCGCAAGTGGTTGGAGCCCGAATTTACTGACCGGAAGGTCCGTTGTTCGAACAAAACCCTATACCCTCCCACTGCCTTGTGGGTCAGACTTTTGAGTCAAAGGCTCAAAGGTGGGGTACCTCAACTCAACTCCCTTCTTCGGCCTGGGCAACCGGGAAGTATCATTTGCCCTTGCAGCTCTTCGCTCACCGGCCTCCCCCACACTCCCTCCCAACCCATGGTACAATGCAGTGCAATCAACCCATCTGCCAATCCCCTAGCCACTGTTGCGAGTCTCAACCATCGCCCAGAAGAATAAACCATAATAATCACTTACTAACTTCAAAAGATCTGATCCACGTTGCAGCCTTTAATGTCCGTACTCTATGTCAAATTGGGCAACAGGCATCCTTGCTGAAACCTTACTTTCCCTCTCTATCGATGTATGTTGTATCTCCGAAACACGCATACAAGACTCCACTTCGGTCGTACTCCTCAAGCCGCTTAGGACGAACTCAGATGTACCACATTTCACTCTTAGGGCATCCGGTGATCCTGACGCAATGGCTCGTGGTGTCTACTGTGTGGGAGTTGCACTCAGTCCCAAGGCTGAAAGCGCCTTACTGGACTGGATCCCAGTAAACAGTCGCCTTTGCGCTGTGAGGTTGTCTGGCTCAATTAAGATTAACGCAGGTCGATGCGGTAAACGGCGTTTGTTTGTCCTATCAGCATACGCTCCAACAGATAGCAGTCCTGAGAATGAAAGGACGAGTATTATCAAGATCTGTCACGACTGCTTCGGTCGGCAAGAAGGACGGATATAATAATCCTGGCGGGTGATATGAATGCCCAAGTTGGACGACTAAGTCCGGAAGAAGCGCAGTTGGGTGGTAGATTTGGAGTCGATGCTGTGCGTACGGATAATGGAGAGCGGCTTCTTCAGTTGTGTGCAGATCATCGTCTGTTCCTGGGTACGAACTTCCAACACAAACGCTCACACCGAGTTACTTGGAGGCCACCTACCACAAGACAGCCGTGGACTCACTTGGACCATATGGCTATCAGTTACCGATGCCTCAGTTAAGGACTGTCGTTCCTTCTGGGGTACGCAACTTGACTCTGATCACGCCATCGTACGGGCCCGCTTAGCACTTAGCTTCCCGCCAGCACTACGTGCGGAAAGAGGACACCTCCGTTCATCAACTTCGACAAGTTTCAGTAGCTGAAGAATACCGAGCTAACCTGGCTAGAAAGCTACTGGAAACGCAAAGTCATGTGGACGACGAAGATTGCTTGGAGGATGGATGGAGACGAGTTAAAGAAGCAATGCTCTCAGCTTTCAGAACTGCTTGTCCAGCCCATCTGACACGACTCAATCAACACTGGATATCTTCGAGATCAGCAGATCTCATTGCTGCCAGAAAGACCATACCAGCAAATAGCGACTATGATGGCGCACGCAGATCCCTCAAACACCGGATAATCAGGAGCTTGAAGAATGACAGAGACCGCTGGTGGATTTCGAAGGCCCAGGAAATGGAGAAGGCCTTTGCTGCAGGCAACAGCCGTGCCCTGTTTCAACTGATCCGATCAACGGATCAAAAGAAGGCACGTGTCAGTGAGACCATATGCGAAAAAGACGGAAAAGCAATTCGCCTCAATCGCCGTCTTGAGCGGTGGGCTGAGCACTTCCAGAACAGTTCACCTGGTCCCCTTCAACACAACCACTGGAAGAACCAAGCAGGCCCGAATGGAACGTTGACACCAACCGCCATCAGCAACTGAAATCCAGCGTGAGATTTCAATTCTGAAGCGCGACAATGCATCTGGCCCGGATGGTTTACACCCCGCGCTCTTCAAAGAAGGTGGCGAGGTCCTGGTGAACAGTCTGACAACCATACTGCAGAAGATTTGGAACGAAAACAGAATACCAGCCGAATGGAGCTCCTCGACCGTCATTCCAGTTTTCAAAAGGGAGCAAGAACGTCATGTGAAAACCATCGTGGTATCAGTCTGGTACCCGTCGCATCTAAGGCACTCTCTGGCATTATTTTGCGCAGTTTGATGGATTATCGCGAGAGACAGATTTCGTGAGAATCAAGCTGGGTTTCGCCCTGGTCGAGGATGCATCGACCATATCTTCTTGAGACAAATTCTTGAACGGCGCCACTCCTTCAGACGTCCCACGTTGGTTGTTTTTCTGGATTTGAAAGCTGCTTTTGATTCTGTCGATCGTCAACAACTTTGCAGTGTCTGGCGATCAAAGGTGTCCCTTCCAGATTTCTTTCCCTTATCAAGGCACTATGCGGACTCCTGTGGGCGCGCGAGTATACGGGAAGCTCTCGCCTGAGTTCACCAAGTCCAGTAGTGTAAGACAAGGCTGTCCTCTCTTCCCCTTTCCCTTTCAACTTTGTTATTGACATGCTGCTTGAAATTTCCCTGCCTGCCTCTGAACCTCGGGAGTCGAACTGCTCCATTTCGCAGACATTGAGTATGCGGACGATATTGCTCTCCTTGGTTCAGACCCTTCCGAAATGCAGATGATTTTAAATAACCTAGATAACTCTGCCGCACGGTTTGGCATGCGCTTCACACCGCAAAGTGTAAAGTGCTGCTACAAGACTGGGTGGGATCAACCACCTCATCATGCTTGCAGGTGAGCCAATCGACGTAGTAGATAAATTTGTTTAGCTGGGCAGCTGTATAAGTTCCGGTGGACTGGCTGGAGATGAGATCATTTCTCGAATCAGAAAGGCCAGGGCAGCTTTTAACCTCCAACACCTGGCGCCGACGTGACGTGAACTTGTCTGTCAAGGGAAGAGTTTACAGTGCGGTGGTGCGATCCAGCTTTATGGATCAGAGACGTGGCCCCTACGCGCAGAGGACGTACGGAAGATGTCAGTGTTTGATCATCGATGTCTCCGCAGCATTGGTCAGGTCTGGTGGGATCATCGGATTAATAATGCTGAGGTACGTCAGATGGTCTTAGGAAGAAGGAACTCTCCCGCGATAGATGAATTACTCACGCTTCATAGGCTGCGCTGGTTGGGACATGTACTCCGCATGCCAGAAGACCGTCTGCCCCGCAGAGCTCTTTTCGCCCAGCCCTGTGCTGAGTGGAAGAGACCGAGAGGTGGACAATGTATGACCTGGCAACGAAGTACGAGCGCTAACCAGTAAACTTAGTCGGGCGGGCAACTGCCGCCTCCCTGGATGGGGACGGGACTCAAATCACCAGTGGCTAACGACACTGGCAGAAATGGCCCAGTCGCGCAGTCAGTGGCGCTCGTGCATCAAAGCTATCGCCTTCAATGTGTAGCTACCTAATTTCCGAGCAAACTAAACATAACTTCGCCTCAAGGCTTCGTTGTACGTTCCACATTCCCGTTTTCCGGTGATCGAAACTGTAGCAGCTGGAACCAATGTGCCTATGGTACACGGTTTATAGCTGATAAATTGAATTGAATTGAATTGTTCGAACCGACCTCTACCTCTCGACTTCTCCTGTCTAGGCTTAGGCAACCTGGCAGTATCCCAGCCCTCGTGCTTCCCTCAGGTGGCATGGCAGCTAGGCACCGGAGGGTGTTACAGCTGAACGAATTTTTCATCATCAGCCGGACCGCCTTACTTACTGCATAAGCAGGACGAGCAGGTAAACTAGACTACTGCTGATGTCACCTTTCTTTCTTGTTCACAAATTCTTTCTCCATTTCATCACTCCATCGATAATACTCCTTATAGGCTCGTGAGTGAGTTTTGCATCGGTCTGTTGTGTTCGACGATAGATGGAGTGCAGAGACAATCAGAATGAGAATGGAAAAGACTGAAGGCCCAGAAGCTAGGCTTTATTCATCCAAAACTTTGACACTGAGAGCTGAAACGGAAAAAGGTGATTTGGCAATAAACGATGAAACGTTTGAAAAACAGAGCAACTATACAACATTCACCCCCGCAGAGATGGAAGTTCGCAGGAATTCACTTTCTATTGAATAATGTCAGGCCTCTCTGTTGCGCAAGACATACGGTCGTGTCCGCTGTTGTTGCACAACCAACGGGTGTTCAGAAGGATTCGACATTTCAGTTTCCGAAGCAGAGTCCGATGGTTCAGGCTTAATAAATGAATCAGTATTGGGCTGCAATTGCTGCTGTTCGGATGCTGGAGCACATCCGAAATCTGCGGAAGGTGCCAAGTGACGTAGGGAGACTGTTTCTTCCGTGCCGTTGGAGTGTCTGACGTATGCGTACTCAGGGTTACACTCCAGGAGCTCAACTTCTTCGACTACGGGTTCATACTTCGAAGATCGCGTATTTCGTCGCATCAGAACTGGTCCTGGGGAAAGCAACCACTGCGGCAACGATGTACCGACTGCGGATTTTCGATTGTGATGAAACATTCGCTCGTGTGGAGTGGCATTGGTAGCGGTGCACAACAAAGAGCGAATCGAATGGAGGGCGTCTTGTAAAACTGCTTCCCAATGACTGATTTGAAGGCCTTTTGATCGTAATGAAAGCATAACAGCTTTCCACAAAGTTCCATTTAATCGTTCTACCTGACCGTTCCCCCTTGGGTTATATGGGGTGGTCCGACTAGTGGCAACGCCTTTTTCATGAAGAAATCGCTTGATCTCATCCGAAATGAATGATGAACCGCGATCCGAATGCACGAAACTGGGCAGACCAAATGTGGCGAAGAGCTGCACAAGGCATGATATCACCGTAGACGAACTTATATCTGGACAAGCATAAGCGAACGGAAAACGGGAATATTCGTCTACGATCGTCAGTAGATATTTGTTTCGAGTCGACGAAGGCAGTGGTCCCTTGAAGTCAATGCTTAAACGTTCGAAGGTTTGTGTGGCTTTAATGAGTGTACCACCAGATGGCTTGAAGAAACGTGGTTTTAATTCCGCACACACACACTGCTTAATGACGAGTCGGATGTCCTCTAGAGAGAATGGGAGGTTCTTGGCACGAACGAAATGCATCATGCGTGTTGCTCCAGGATGACACAGAGTTTCGTGTAAGCGTTTTAGATCTAGCTGAGATGAAGTGTTTGCACAGACTCCGAGAGAGCGTGTCAGCAGCTTTGTTTTCTGTGCCTGGTCTGTAGGTTACATCAAAAGAAAAAGGCGATAACTCCATCCGCCATCGTTGGATTTTGTCATTTTTATTTTTCCTTTTTGTTGTGTTGAATACATGAACGCAACGGACCGCTGATCCGTTACAATCTTGAAATGGGTTCCGAGTAGGTAATGCCTCCATTTGCGCACTGCTTCGACAATTGCGCACGCTTCTTTCTCAATAGCAGAATGATGTTTTTCGCTGACCGACAATGTACGTGAGAAGAATGCGACTGGTCTGCCATCTTGATTGAGTGTAGCGGAAATCGCAACATCAGATGCATCCGTTTCGAGTACCAAAGGTATTCTCGGATCAATAGTGACCACGGCTGCATCCACTAACTCTTTTTGAGACCTTCGAATGCTTTCATAACAGATTCAGGGACAGGAAAGGTTGTATTGTGAGTGATTGGGTAGATTTTATCAGAGAAACGGCTTATCCAACGAGAATAGTAAGCGAACAAGCCAACCACTCGTTGCTGAGACTTCATGTCCTTCGGAACGGGCAATTCTTGCAAGACCCTGAAGCGTTCAGGGTCCGGTTTGATGATGCCTTCAGAAATTTCATAACCAAGGAGTCTGAGTTTAGTGGTGGAAATTGTGCTTTTATCATGATTTAACTGAAGGCCGTACTTTTGTGCTACGGTGAGAAAACACTGGAGGTTTCGGTCGTGTTCTGCTTGGTCCTTCCCACAAATGGTGACATTATCCACATACGCATATGTCCCGGTAAGTTTTTCGGCGCGTACTATGTCATCCATTACCCTCTGAAAACATGCTACTCCATTCGTTACCCCGAAGGGTATTCGACGGAACTGATAAAGATTGTTGCAGGCCTCAAAAGCTGTATAGATTCTGTCACTTTCCTTAATGGGTATTTGATAATAAGCACTTTCAAGATCAAGCGTGCTGAAAATACGATATTGGGCTATTTTACTACTCATATCTTCAAGTCTGGGGAGCGGATAAGCGTCGAGTTGCGTAAATCGGTTTATGGTTTGACTATAGTCAACCACCATTCGCTTCTTCTGTCGTTCATTCGTCGTGACGAGCACTTGCGCTCTCCATGGGGACTTCGAGGGTTCAATGATTTTTGGTCAAGTAAACGCTTTACTTCAGAGGCAATGAAGGCCTGGTCGTCTGCAGAATGTCGTCTGGACTTTATGGCGATGGGCTTACACGGATCGATATGCTCAAACAAAGTGAGAGGTTCGATTTTGGCAGCAATTAGACCACAGAGCGAGAAAGAAGGTTTATCACCGTTGAATGAGATTTCTAGGGATTTGTGAAGTTTAAGAAAATCATGTCCTAGCAGAATATCCGCACAGAGGTCACGTAATACTGAAAACTTGAAAGAGGGGTATTTGTATTGTTTGTGTTGCAACGTTAAAAAACAATGTCCAAGAGTAAAGCTTTTGTGCTGGGTGGATGCCAAAGTGATTTCAGATGACGATGGTAGTACAGACCACTTGTTACGACGGACTACATTTTCGGAAATGAAACTTTCTGAGCTACCAGTATCAACAAGAGCGCGAAGTGGGACGCCATTGGCTTTCACATCGGTGACTGCTTCTTTGAGACACTCGGGAGCCGCAGCAGTAACGCAAGATAGTGCACTTGAAACAGATGAGGTGTTCCTCGAACCAGTAGAAGATCTGCATACCTTTTGAAAATGCCCTTTCTTTCCACAGTTTTTGCAGGTCGCATCTTTAGCGGGGCATTTGTAACGCGGGTGACGAGCATAGCCACAGAAGAAACATGGAGTCCCCATACTAACGGCAGTCGTCTGTTCGTGCGATGATACCTGAGAACGTGGGGACTTTGGCGGGTCGTTCGATACGGTAGCACAGGGAGTTGGTTATTCGGCAAAAACGACAGCGACTGTTTTTGCGCTAGTTCGAGGATTTCGCATGGTCGTATGCGGTTTTAAAATCCAGCGACTTATGTTCCAGCAGTCTCTGGCGTATAGTATTCGAATAAAGTCCACTAATAAATGCGTCTCGTAATGCTTCATCGCTATGTTTTTCTGCACTGACGGCCGTAAAGCGACAATCTGGCAACAAACTGCGAAGCTTTTGTACAAACTGATCAAGATTCTCAGCTCCGTCCTGCTTACAAGTGTTCAAAAGATGCCGAGCAAAAATTTCATTTTTCGGTTGTACGTAAATTTCTCGCAAGGTTCCGATGGCTGATTCATAGTCTTTACAGTCTTTGATAAATCGGTAAACACTCGGGGCAACGTAATTGAACAAGGTTTTTAGTTTATCTGGTGAATGAGAATCAACTGACTCTAGGAAGTTCGTGAAAGTACAAAACCAATGCTCCCAGGTATCTGCCACGCCACCCGAAGGTTGCACGAGGGCTGGGATACTGCCAGGATGCCCAAGCCCAAACAGGGGAAGTCGAAAAGCAGAGATCGGGTTGTTGTGTTCGACGAGAGATGGAGTGTAGAGACAATCGGAATGAGAATGGAAAAGACTGAAGGCCCAGAAGCTAGGCTTTATTCATCCAAAACTTTGACACTGAGAGCTGAAACGGAAAAAGGTGATTTGGCAATAAACGATGAAACGTTTGAAAAACAGAGCAACTATACAACACCGTCTTGGTCACATCTAAGGGTCAGTTGGTGCAGGCAATCTCGGGCATATCAAAACTAATATTCAAGCATCGACTGCTCTTGATATTCGCGTTCTGGATTGGGTGGACACAGGCTGCCATCGGTCGCATGCGGATCGGAAACTAGAATTTGATCCGAGCACAGTTGTTGGGCTAACTGCTCCGTCACTCTCTGGTCGCTTCGGGTTGCGCACTTCTGGCGATTCAGGGGCTGCTGCAGCAAGTCGTAAATGTCGGTATCGAGTGGAAGACTCATTGCTTGAAAGGGTACTCACCGATAGCCGCCATTTTGCGGTTCGTCCGACAACGCCCGTGAAAGAATCTCAAGCGAGCAGGTGGTTGTTTTTCCGTCCATAGTGTCTGCCTACCCCCAATCGATCGCAGCTCTGACACTATCGAAGACTGCTTTTGTGACGCTTTGAATACCATACTACGGCCGATCTGAATGTACAGCATGACAAGCTTAGCGCGGAGGTGGGTCGACTTGGTTAAATACCGTACGGACGGACAGTGGCGAACGACTGCTTCAGTTGTTTTGACTACAGACTTTAGGCAGTACTAGCCTCTGGGATTACGGAAATCATCTGACAACATGGTGCCGTCCAACGATGCTAGCTACGGACGCAAGTTTATTGTATCACCATCAATTATCGGTTGTGTGGATAAAGAACCGACCATCGCCTCTTTTTGGAATATGTGCGTGGACCCCGACCATGCACTCGTGATGCTGGCAGTCTGATTATCGAACTGCACTAGAACCTTGGACGATGAACCTGGAACCCCCACGGCCTTGGAGTTTATGATTGCATACCTCCCCTCAAGTGCTACCTCTCGCCCGCATTGCTCAGGGATGGGGGTAAGATTCTCAGCCAGCGATTGTCTGATCGATTCGCCTCCATTAGAGAAAAGAAGACTGCCTCGACCAAATGGAACGATTCGGTAACAGTGTCAGTTTTCCAAAAAGGGGGCCGTGAAGATTGCGGCGGTCACAGAGGAACCAGTTGGACTTCAGTTCTAAACAGACTCATAACGTCACTTGTTCCTCGTCGTCCTACAGTAGCCCGTGAATCACTGACTCGAAAGCAGTAAGCGGCCTCATATGTGCTGCGTTGGCCAAAGTTCAGATGCTAACACAATGCCCTACGTATGGGTGTAAGGCATTCCTGAATTTCCAAGGTGCATTTAAATTTTGGCCGCGTGTTTTCCTTAACGAACTTGCTCAGCAAGGAATGCCGCAGATGTTTGTCAAGATAATAAGCCCTTTGGTTTCCTGAGACTTGTGAATATGTGAGAATACACGGTAAGCTTCCTAAATGCTTCCGAACAAAAAGTGGCTTCTGACAAGAACACCCATTCTTTCTGTTCCTATTCAGTTTCGTAATCGATCAGACAATGAGGCTAACGCTGACGGTCTTAAAACCCTGTTCAAATCGCTGCTGATGAAAACCCTCTCGGTCTGTGATATGACGGCATCGTTCTCGTCGTCGAGGAGGAAAGAAAGCAGACATTTTTTGGATAAACTGAGCAGTCGTTCTGTCCCTTTGCATGCGCTTTATACCCACAAAATGTAGGCTCATGTTCCTAGTGATGCACTCCACTTACATTCCGAGGTGAGACACTTGAGGTCGTGTGGTGTTCTACTTATCATGAAAGTTGTATAAGCCCTAACTTTAAGTGACAGGTGAAGTTAGTCATCGACTTTCAGGTTTGGATCGCATTTGGTCATTTGGGTATGGCGGCTAAGCTCAGAACCATAGCTCGTGTAGGTTGGTGCAGTTAGAAGGGATGTTCAGCTGTGAAACAGAGCTTCAGTCAAAGAACGCGTCCAGCGCCAGAGGTTGCGGTGGTTCGTTCATATATTGCTCTTCCTTAGGAAAGAGCGCTGTTTCCCCTCCCTGAATCAGTGACATCAGGAAACTCAGTTTTTCATCTTTATCCTGCCGTTCGCCAGTTTTTAACTCGCGCCTTTTCTATTCGTCAACATCCTCAACTTTGTTTGTTGCTACCTATCACTCTGATAGCACCAGCCACTATGCCTTCAAGCTTCAACTGTTTGTGTGTGTTAGATGCTGGTTCTTTTCCCAACTTGTATCGTTGTGTCCCTCATCGAGGTACTACGTTTTCACTTTCTCCATTTTCCGCTTTGCAGCCGATCAATTAATGACGAATTCGGAAGATCCGAAACCAAACAAAGTTTTGCAACAGTTTATCGCTTGCTTGCCTGCGAATGAACGTGCACATGTCACCTCTCTTTTGTTACAAATACGCCGTAACCTGGCAGACGTCATTCCCCCTAAAAGGCCAATTGAACACTATCTTGCGCTTATACACGAGCTAAATAGTATCTTCTCCCGCTTGCCATTACATGTTCGTGGAAATCTGACAACTCTCCTTCTCAATGGACTTGAATGCAGTTTTCGGCAGTCTAGCATTTCGTTTGCCATATTTACCACTTGTCTGTGCCTGTTAGAACTGGGTGCTCTGCGCAACGTGGATAGACTTGATTTGGAAGGTCGGGGCGTTTGGACCGTCATAGAACGTCTTAATTCTAACATACTACCGGGATTATCAAATCATGTATCATTGCAGCGCACAAACATGCCAACATTATGCGCCTGGGCTATGGGCATGCTCATTTTCTCCTTCACTGCCTGTTATGAATGGCTCCAGTGCCGACGCTGTGGTCCGGATTCGCAGGAAAATCTCTTGAATTTCAATCAGAATGTGCTGCAACACCCCAGCTTGCCAGCGGTGATAAAGGCCTTGTTGACATTGCAGTCTAAGCACCGACCGTTTCCTACTCCTCCGGAGCCATATACTTTATTCGATTTGCTCTTCTCTTCTGCCGTTTCGAGCAACTTCAATTTGTTTGAGCATTGCAAGGCACCCGCTTCCATCAGCTCAGATCAATCCCCGTTGGAACTGTCCGAACCAGCTGTTGGCGCCGAAACGACCGTACCAGGTATCCATACACCCAAGCCGCCACATGAGTACCTTCTAAATTCCCAAGATTTGGAAAATTTGACACCGTGCTCTTTAGCAAATCAGCTCCAGACAGGTACACCTGATCAAATTATGGCATTCCTCAAAGTCTTCACCATGTGCTTCAAACAACCATTATTAGCCAGTTCGGATGCGTTTGTTGAACACTTGACCACCACATTGCGCCACACAACACACATATTAACGCGTCTTTATCCCACTAGTTCAAAATGTCCCTCGACGTCAGCCAATTACGAGCAGGCCTACTGCTGTCTTGTTCAGATGTGGTACCGTGCAGCGGAACAACGCACTCTTCTGGTCGCTTTCCCTCAGTCTTACCTCTGGCTGGCTGGTCTTATGCGTCCACGCTATGAGGCAAGTTTAAAATTTCAGTTCTGCAGCTGTTTGCGTTAGCCAGCCTTACTATATTATATGCAGTTTACACTGTTCTCTTTATGAATGGTTATCAGGTGCCAGTCAGCCGTTTGGATGTGCGTGGGTGGTTGTCACAATTGTTGCAATGATGCATGTCGCGTCGCTGCCTAGCTTTGATCACCTGCCTCCTCGAAAGCCATTCCCCCCGTTGGCATCTTCTGTTGTCCTAGCTAAAATTGGTTGGCAGGACTTGTTAAAAGTCGCATGAAGATACAGTTGTTAGTCAACTCTCATGCATTCGGTTCTTACATGGAACCTAGCCTTCCGTGTAGATCAGGGTGGCTTTTTCCTTGCGACAGCTACCACATCCCGGTACTATGTTTGTAGGTTGACTAAACAACAGCAACTATCTGTGAAGACGGCCGGAGGCTCTGATTGATAATATTTTCTCTGCTGTGGCTTCTTAGGCTGTTTTCAGTTTTGTAGAGATTCTAAATTTGGAAGGCGAATGCGGATCCGTAATAAAGTCTGAAAGACGAAACAATATTTGCTTGAGTAGCAGAAACTCGTAACGGACTTTTTCGTGAAGTCGCTCAGCCATTTGAACTTATTGATGCGCGGGAGATGAAGTGCTGCCAGGTATAAACGGAAACAATCGAAAAGCCAGGTTTGGGTTCACACCTCATGTTCGGTAGCTCGTGGCACAGATTTCTGGGGCTCAGGGAAGTGCAGGTGAGGATAGCGAAGATTGTACTACGTTAATGAAGGCTCCGGACATCAACTGTCGAAAATCTGCTAAGTGTGCTATCGCAAGCGTTTCAAAGACGTTATAAAGCGGTCTTATCTGAAGCATCTTGAGTTTTTCTTTCGTTTGCATGCTGTTTGGAAGCTATGTATGACATACTATGTAGTGTATTTGTGAAGTACTGCGACCAGCAAATAAAGTCGATCCGCAACATTCCTATGGAACAATCGTCATATGTTGTGATTGGTCCCGTAGCTCCTTGTCAAAGGTAAAGCGGGAGAACGGTGGTTTGAGTCTAATATCAGGTGTGCTTTTTCTCTCATACTACACGTGTTTGGACCTCGTGTACTTCAAGCCGAGTTTCTTTCCAACGGAAGCTTAGCAACTGTTGGGGCGAGATGGCTCAAGTGGTTAGAGCGCATATTTACTGACCGGAAGGTCCGTGGTTCGAACCCCACCTCTGCCTCTCGACTTCCCCTGTCTAGGCTTGGGCAACCTGACAGTATCCCAGCCCTCGTGCTTCCTTCGGGTTGCATGGCAGTTAGACACCGAAAGGGTGTTACAGCTGAACAATTATTATTTATTATTTATTTTAGCAATTGTTTATGTCCTCGCTCGTGACCCACGGTAAAGTCCGTCAATTATACATTCAAATGTGCTCAGGATTCACGGCTTGATTCACTGTAGTGATCTAGTGTAGCAGCAGTGACCACCAATGTGACTAGCCGGGAAGTGTTGTTCTAGAGTGTAGGCGCTTGTTGAGTGTCTGTCCATGAACAAGTCGAATCTTGATATAACATTGAAGTTTCTTGTTTAATTTCAGGGGAGAAGCAATGTGGTTGGTGACGTAAGGACAAATCTCTCTAGCTGTTGCCATCAGAAAGGTAGAGACCTCTACAGTGGTCGCAATGAGGATATGGTGGGGCTGACCAGAGTTCCAAAAGAGTTTTGTAGTTTTCCGTGTAGGTAATGAGCATAATTTATTGGACTTATTTGATGTTCTGAATTGTGAAGTTTGCGCAGGCGGATGACTGTAAAAATACAAAGCAGCACCTAAATTCAGCGTGATACACTACTGAATAGTTATGGTGGTTAACTAACTACAAAAATTTACGACACACCGTTACTACTATCCACTGCTCTTTTCGAATAGCCGCACCTCGTAACAGTATTTTCGATTGTGTATCCATGTCTCACTATTGTTTTATCCTCTCTAGATATAACATCCAAAACCTAATCACACAGACTAGAGATTATATATGTGATTCGTGTTCCAACAGTTGACTAATTCAGGCAACCATCTGACAGGTGATGGTAGCCAGAAAGTATTATATGCTTAGGCATCGGTCCTCGTGAAGATCTTGGTGATTACCGATTATTACCGGGTGTTTGAAGACTAAGGTATGGTCATACCCTAATTTTTCTTGATTTCGTAAAACTTACGTCTGGTGATTGTGACTCAGATCACAGTAGCGCCTGGACTTATGTAAGCCTTTTATTAGCCATTGAAGGAATGAGCTCTACGACTGACACGAATGGCAGCTGCCTCGAGTACAGCGGTTATGATTCATCGTAAGTGATGTTGACGGTCGGATTGTTTGTTACGAACGTCTCGTCACCAGTCTATGTGATATAATCAGAGGGTTTTGGGCTAGCAGTAGGTCGACGTTTGGTGGCGCGTCGGTATGTGGCGTCCATGTTCATATACGTTCTGTTGACTGAGAGCTAGCCTCTAATTGTGATTGGTCTTTTGCTGGTCGATCCTTCTGATTGGCCCGTCTTCTGACTTGTCGACGCCCAGATGACTTTTGAGCTCTGTTTTCGGATTTATACCTGATGACCTCGATCTCTTTGATTCCGTGACTGATCCTGACACTTGGTCCCCTTGTATATCGGTGGGATTCTTTCGGCCTGTTTGACTGAGTTGGCGCTTATTTGCCCATAGGGTTACTTAGAGTAGATCCAGTTTAGTTGGATAATTAATCGCATTTGCGGTGAAGTGCCACGCCTCCAGGAATTTCCTCACTTGTTTCACAGTTCTACGTACCATTACATTGACGTTATCCAAACGGAACTGGCAATCTTTTTCTTCACTTGTGGAAACCACGGAGAGTTCGTCAGTTTATATATTAATTTCCCATCCGATTCGTTCGACGTAGTGGATGTTTAGGTTTTACAACTTTTCATCCCATAATTATACGAGATTAGTTCTGGTAAAGAAGTAAGCCTTCATCTCGCATGTACTGTTCAAATTTGTGGACACGTATGAGTCTAGATGGTTAAAGTATTCGATATTCAGTATCTCTGTATAGGTGTCAGTTGGCATCCTGTCAGATTGTAATAGATGTCAGTGATGTACATTCCAGTGGAATAATGGAAGTGGAACAGATCCTCATAGCTGAATGACTTCTCAGTGGTCCTGGTAGAATGGGGAGCTAGTTCTCTGTTAGCAATTCCACAGCTTTTGGAAATTAGGTGTGTTTCGCTCTAAGCTAGCTATCGTCGATTAACTCTCACTCTCCGCACATTTTGCAGCACCCCGTCTTTCCCCATACAAATCTCATATACTCATTGGAACGCCCTTATTTACTGTTCCATTACAGTGTATGTCCCAATCTGGTTTCGTTCGGGCTGTTGCTTGTTTGTCTCGGTTCATCACAGCCTATCAAGCCCTCTTCCGCTCGCAGATTTTGGCATCACCTCACTGGTACCTGCAGCTCATTACCGACGTAGTCATCGCTGTCATTGATCGACTAGAGGAAGGTTAGTTCAATGTTCCACTTTCATTATTCTCATCGTTTATCAGACATTATTTGGGTTCGCTGCGCGTGGACTGAAGATTTGCAACAAGCTTTTGCAGTCGAGTTGATGTAATTGGCTTCAAGTCCCCTCCTTTATTCTAGCACTTTGACAACTCCTCATTGAAGCTATGGACATCATTTCCTGTCAACTCAGTCAGTGGCGAATATGCCCGACAGTTTGTACGAATACTGGGTAGCTTTTAGTCATCATATTGCTTGTTGTGAGCTTTATTTGCAGACGTCCCTTTTCTCAACACCATGCGATACTTTGGTGGTCCATAAAGAGGGAATTTCATGTCCTGTAAACAGGTTTTGTTGTTCACGCTTACTATGGCTAGGTACAGGCTATTCGCAACTGTTTACCTCCCCACATAACGGAATCAACCCCATCCTCGGTGTTTTTTCACGACTGTTGCTGCGGCCATGTCGTTTCTCTGATTTGTCGTTTCTGCTACAAAAGGCACGAGAGTTGGTTACTACCGAGCGTTATCATATGTATTGGTCAATCCACCTTCAGCGCCGAACATGGACCACGTTGGGCTTATATTTCGATTGGAGTCCGAAGTGTCAGCGTCATTGTGCTTGTCACAGCTACCAGTACAACATGGTTCCTAAGCAAGCAAAGCAAGTTATCAAGAGCTTGTTAGGCCCGCGGCCGATGACCTGAACATGTTCCAGCTTTTGAATTTATCACAAATGACTGGATTGAGATCCCGGTTGGCCTCATGTTTTCACATGTGTTCTCTGTAGGCGAATAAACGAATAGGGGCTGAATAGTGATTAGTGATTCCGCTCAATAGGCACAGATTGATAATGAATCCGTAAAGAAAGTGAATTTCCACCGATCTCCCTTCTTGAACGACAGCACTTGCTTGCTTTGTCGTTGCTGTTCGATCTTCTGTAGAGTAGTAGTGTCATTTGTGCTGGAGAATTCGGAGACCTCGTGTTTCTGAAAGCGAGACAATTTTCTGAGGACAGTTTTTACCTGAAGTAAGAAATACTTATTTGTTTTGAAAACCTACTCACTACGGAATAGAGTGTGGCTAAGCAATTGCGAACAGAGAGACACACGTAGGCGAAGGCTCAGAGACGTTCCTTTTGAGTGGCACTTTCATTCGCTACCTTTAGTTGCATGTCCACGATGTGGGACCTTTGTACGGTTTGGACCTTTAGGTACGGTTCTCTCCTTAGAGTCGGAATTTACCGTTGAAAGAAGCCTCAGTTAAAAGTATCTTTACTTGAGGTTGCCGCTTTCTAAATTTTATTTTCACTCATTTCTGGAAAGGCACTGCTTCCACTTAAAAATTGCAGAATGCGTTTATCATAGAATCTGCGTTGGTTTGGTCACGTATTACGCATACCGAATCATCGTTTGTCAAAAAGGTTGCTGTTTTCCACGCTTAGTTCAGGATGGCACAAGAGGAGACGTGGAGACCTGGCAAAGGGATATGAATGTGATTACGAAAACCGTGGTCGCTGTTAAAACGCCTCCCTTTCCAGGATGGTGTCCGCAAAACAAGGCTGCTATCCATACCGTTATTTTTGTCTGAATGAGTATACACAGATGTACGAACTTCAGAATGATTGTGCACGAAGTCCCTCCCCTATCCTTTTTACTCTTGTTTTCACAATAAGGCCTTCAAATAAATTATAGTTGTACGACAGCTGAGCGTCAACCTTCAACGTTGGTGTTGTGCCGTCGATGATGAGGATAGCTTAAAAATAAAGTCGTTCAGCTGTAGCACCCTTTCGGTGCCTAAGTGCCGTGCCACCAGAAGGAAATACGAGGGCTGAGATACTACCAGGTTTTCCAAGTCTAGACGGGGAAGTCGAAATGCAGAGGTCGGGTTTGAACCGCGGACCTTCCGATCAGTAAGTTCGCGCTCTAACCGCTGAGCAATCCCGTCAACAAACGAATGGGAAGAGACATGCAAAACGTTTCTGATCAAATATGGGTAACAGGAAATCAGCGAAAAGAATTACAGGTGAAATATGCTACACATAACACCGCAAAATCTTGTTTCGTCTGAGAATATGGTGTCCGGAGAACAGAACATTCAGACGAGAAAAATACGGCACCCTGTTGAGGAGCGTTTGACGCATTTTAAGCACGCTTTGCTTATGTACTTCTCGGTAATTTATAAATGTGGGATTCGTGTAACCACTTGTAATGGACTTCATTTCAAAGATCTTCAAGGTGTGCCTTGATTTTCCAACACATACATGTACCATACCCTAAGACCAAGAAAATCCGTTTTAAAATGGAATGTCGCGGTGTTGCGTTATGTTGAATACCACCTTGGTTCTCTACTAAACTCGTGAATTCACCAAGTTTAGTTCAACAAAAACATCTTTATGGAATGAAATTCAGGCATAATGTATATCTAGTTTACATAGTGCAACTTTGTAAGCATTGGCAGTATGTTCCACACTTTCTGACGCTTTTTTCTGCTACTGTTTGATCCCTCAGGCCAAACAAACCCTTCAGACCAGCTAGAGGATGCCATGTGTTCTTGTCTGGTAGCCGTCAGTCGGCCCTACAGTGCATTGAATGCAACCGATCCAACAGTTCGCCCAGAACTATCTCGTGCCATCAAGACTCCGTTGGAGTGTATCATATCCCGAATGGCTTCATGTCGGTCAGCTGTCTGTCAGCGGGTGAAAATGGGCGATAAACCAACAAGCACCCAAAACACCGAACTTCTCCACAGGCCAGCTATTGGTCCTCGTCTTCGGGATATACTTACAAACTACCTGCTTTATCCGATGCTCCAGGTTATCGATACTTGGGCGTTGGGTCAGATGCGCATTGGCATACGACCAGCTGCTGCGAAAGTACTGTTGCTGCAGTTGGTTAATGAGGCTGAGTGTCACTGGGAGGGTCCACGTCCCAGTCATTCCAGAATGACGTTACCGAAAACTACTGTGGCTGTTGGTGGACTACATGTAGCGGAGAAACTGGCTGTAAAACATAAGAGGTGATAACAGTCTATCTGATTTTGTCGCTACTTTTGTACCATACTTATATGCTGTTCGTTTTGACGATGTGTTATTCATAAACCGTTTCTACGGTAGTGTTCGCTGGGCCAGTACAGTCACTCGACGGGATTTGGTGCCTGCTACTCCCCCAACAAATTTATCACATCAAATCCTTTGTTACCAGGGCCATTTCAGTAGAACCAGTTGCATTGTTTCCATGAATGACCCCAGTAATTCAGGTCCTGGAGAGTGTTAAGTACGGGATGCCTCTTGGGAGCATATGCATTCCGGAGGTTCAACACCAAATGCGTATTTACATGGGACTGAATTTTCTATATCGGTAACTGTTAAAGAAGAACAATCACATGAGGTTCGCATTTTCAAAAAACCAAGTGCGAGGACAATCACTACATCTAATTCCACCTAGTTCTAATTAATTGAATTCAATCACAATACCGGTTGATTGCACGATGAAAACCACAAATATATTGAATTTTCATTCTAAAATGCGCCAAAATCTCGCACTTATTGGCTCCGTTTTGTAGTTAAGAGGGTGCGTTAAAATTCTTCTAGTAAGACTGGCCAGGTTCAGCTGCCCTTTTTTAATGATGCGGTGAGGGTTTTGTGCATTGCAGACGGCATTGCAACCCCCTATGTCGGTCCTTGGCTTCATATTCCGCCAACTACGTTGTATCAAATAGTGCGCTGGCTTGAGGTGACCTTTTTCAGACGACGGAAAATTTGTGCAAATGTATTTATAGAGTTATCACGTCATTTTCCACAGGGTCGCGCTACGTTCTTCATGAACTCGCGAGGAGCGCTGGGTTGTAAGTGCTCGGTTCTGATTGGCTGATATCCTGGCTAATCAGAGCATACCTTAGGTCGCCATCACTTCTCGGGTGTTGCTGTGATGCAAAAAGATATGATAGCTGTAACCTTGTCTGGTCAGTTGCCGCACGATGCGTGCGAACAGCAGCTACGGCAACATCATTGCGACAGGCTCTGGTGGCTACCGGTCGATTAAATGAGTACATCAGGTTATGCAGTGAGCAAATTGTGACGATAATCAGGTCTCGGTTAACATGTTCTATTTAAGGGGCTAGTTGAGCTTACCAAACAAAACAAAAACGGGGCAAATATTGGGAACCGAAATTCATTGCAGATATTGGTTCTGTGGTCAATGTGAGACAAAATCTGCTTTAGAAGCAGGCCTTATTGTTTGCACAGTAATGCTATACTTGCAAATACAACACTAGACAAGCGACCGGAGCTGCTGAAGTTCACTCATTCGCAAACTAGGCTGGTGTTAAAGGGAAGATTCAACAGGAACCTGGCTGAATCTCGTTTATGCTATTCCTCAACTAAGTGTACCAGGATGTTCGCGGTATAAAATAATATTTTCTTGGATGAAAACGATTGCTTAGCTGATTCTGTCATTAATACCAACTTATTTCGCCAGCTGCGTGCAGTTTGGTGCTGAAGTTTGACGGAAGCTCGGAAACTGTGCCCATCTGATTAGCCCCGAGCAGATTGAAACCGGTCCTGGGCTGTCGGAGTCTTCAGCAACGTTATAAGTAGTAGTGTGTTCCAATAAGACCGGAACTGCCCTTTGTTATATGTTTTATTCTGTTTTTTTCTGGTGTTTTGGTCAAGTGGGGTTGGCCTTAAGTGCACATAAGTACAGTGCTCCGGTTTCTGTTGTAACGCTTCCCAGCAGCAGTTCTTTGCACCAAGTAAAAGATGCGCACAATCTGTTAGGATTAAGGTGGGCGCGAAAGATCGAAACCTAGATACGGACCATGCGATGCTCCTTGCATGATTGTATATTGGAATTCTGGAGGACCCAGCCACCGACTGAGTCCTAAATCTCTCGTGTTCTGTCGAAGACTTTTCAGCAGCCTTATGGATAGCATTCCGTCAAGAAGATGTACTGTGACATTTCGAATATCGGCCCAATTGAAACATGGAGCGATCTTTGTGCATTGAATTCAGTAAAGAATATCATAAACGAGGGATTCAGCTGGGATTCGGTAGAGTTCTCTGTTAAAACCAACATAGTTCCGCGGAAGTTTGAAGACATTTCAGTCCCTGTAAATATTATTATCGGAGATCCAAAAGCGAATCTCGCTAAAATTTAATACGGAGTTGTAGGGTCAGTGTCGTATGGATGCCTAGTTGCGTAGGCACTTGGACTTGCTCAAATCGCTTTTGAAGAGTTTGGTCTAGGATCCCTGTTCTTATCCCGTTTGATAGCATTGAGGTTACCTGGTAAGGGTGTTTGGAAACTGTCAGAATCTGCACCCGGTGCCGTGCCTAACATACGCCCTAAGGGGAACCAGTAACAGTGCGCTGTGTTCCCGTCAGGGGGAGCTTTCAGACACCTTTAGAGATATGTCTGGTTGCTCGACCGATGTAGGCAAGTTAATACATACATCGAGGTACCTTGAGGAAGACGTCTGCCCATCGGTTCTGTCGTAGCAAAAGGTGGAAATGTAATTGACATAAACGTATCGCAAAGGAGGTCATCCAGAGGTTTTGTTAAGCCCTCCTACCAGCATGTCTATGGATAGATTTCCCAAAGTTAATGGCAGATGATCAGGTGTTCTCGTCAAACTGTGCACGCCTAATTTGCAATGACAGCCACTGGATGGATGGTATTTCTAGAAATTTCAAGCCCAATACATGTGCTGGAAGAGCAAAACAACATATGCAATTGTACATGGACTAAGCTTAGTGTACTTTGTGCAAACAACCAATCGCCTCATTTCGCCACTAACAGGCAAAACGACCCCAATACTGAGGATCCAATTTTGGACGGTTCGCTCAATATGAGCCGGTTGAGAATAATCAAACTCCATATGGAGTGCGGTGCACACCCGCTTACATATTGGCCGACTGGATCCGATGACATGACAGCGAACGTAAACTTAAATATGTTCCTGAATACCTAGCAGGTTTGCCATGGTATGGAAATTGGTTAAGTCGTTTACGGGTTATTGGTTCTAGTCCCACTGCACGGGCTTTAGCCGATAGTAAGCAATATGGCAGACCAAACTTACAGTTGAATGGACTAGGTTGAGTCGAAGATTCCTCTCGGCGATGCGTTTTCAGGTGTTTGAGTTGGACCAAGCTTGAGCAAAATTTGACAGGAAGTACCATAGTATAACAATAAGATTATTTCCACCAGGTTCTCGTACGACCTATATAGTTAGTGGACAACCGCTTTTCACCTATTTATGCCAAACTTCATGGCATGAGTATCAGGTCGTGCGTCAGGACTGATGAGTAGCCAATTTCAATGGTCAATGGATTGTCACGAGCCACATACTGTCAAAACCCATCGGTTATAGTAGTTTGATATAACACCAACCGTGTGAGTGTAGAAAATACTCGAAATTAGAAAACAGTACACTAACAGGTGAGAATAGAATAATATCATGGGATATGGTGGTAAAAATGAAGGCAGTTGATAGAATCTTTCTGGACAGTGGTCGCAAGCTATTGCGAGATGTATTGTGTTCTGGGGTGATCAGTCAGTGCTCTCTTGGACAACTGTGTTTGCAAATTGAGCTGCACGAAGTTGTCGCTGAAGCTGTTTATGCTGTTTCAATTGCAGTAAGAGTTCATCCTCAGACGGCTCCTGAAGGGCGGCGCTGTTGAGAGGATACCCGAAAAAACGGAGGGTTAAATGGTAGGATTCTGACAAAGTGCGCGAACCTAGAGGACCCACACAAGGCGGTTATAGTGAAGGAACCAAATCGTTTGCATCTAGTGCCCAAGCTGGGAGTTACGGTACTTACTGTCATAGAGCTATATTATGCGACGGTCTTACCATCGTCCTGAACCATTTTAACGAGAAAATGCTGACCGAGGCCAAATTCGTTCACGTTAGTCCTTTTGGCTTTATATCCGAAGAGGTGTTCGCCCACTATTTAAAGACTGACATCTGCTGATCTGATGAAAGTGCCAACTCTTCTCTGCAAAATCTCTTTTTCTGAGCGATCAGTTCAGGTTATTAGTCGTCCCCATGAAGGCTACGGTTTCTAAATAACTCAAGAGTTATCAATCAATTGGAAAATGTCTGGGACCGATTGTTTACCAAACCTCTCTGAGTTATTGAGGAGCGAGCTGGTGACCAGGACGTCTGTGGTTTGAATCAACGTTCAAACTTTTCCATTACTCTTGTTCAGGCTCGAACAACCTAAAAGCATGAGCTCATGCTGTTTCTTTAGAAGGGAAACAACAGTTTTGCACCAAAAAGCCTCGAAATGTGAACGACCCGATTTATCCATTCTGACCACTTCCCAATTGTGTGCAATGAACAAACCTGGGCGCACCGATTACATGAGCCATTATGCACAATGCTCTTGGAAATGACAGCGCAAATTTTGGCCCGTGTGATTAGACGGAAATTCCAACAGCAATGTGGTCTGATTCGAACTACAACGGAGAACAGTTCAACAACACTTACCGAAAGAGATCGTCCAGTGATGAAGTGCTGATCGTGAAAACCGTCTCTTCATATCGCTCCGGTTGAAACACAGTGACTGGTGTCGTACCATAAACGATAGGCTCCGAAAACGTCTCTGTGCGGTGCGAGCACGAGCTAGCTGTTCTTGAGGGGTTGACGGATAGGCCCTTAGAAGGACCAACTGTTAGGTCCAGTGTAGGATTACCACTAACATGGACCACCTCCTTCGGGTGATTGGCCAAGGCGATAGCTTTGGTATACAAGTCACGACGATGCAAAAAACTCTGAAATGTAATGGATGCAAGAGTCGAACCGAGTAAGCCTTTTAAGGAACAGAAATGTGGGATTACTGGGAGGTTTTTCATGCGATTTACCCCGTATTCATCAGACCCATTAGCGCAAAAAGCAAGGATCACTAAACATGACCAGTTTTGAGACAATCGGTCTCTTTCAAAATGTATCACAGGGCGTTCCGTGAAATGAAGTGCGACATAAATTATCGCCCCGAAACACTACAACAACCTGATCATCTGGAACCAAACGGGTGCTGAACTATCGAAACTGGCAACTTCATGGAGAAGCACGATAAAGTGACGCAGATATTGGTAAACATCGTCAATAGTTTCAAGAAATACACTAATTTGCAAACCAATTTGGTTTTGCGAGAGACTCACCTGGAACCCAGCTGAATCTCCCGTTTTTGATGTTTCCAGGCAACTGAATGTGTTCTGCACCAGGCCGCCTCATGTTGCAATTGCTACGGTATTCGAGATATCGCGATACATCTATATACATGTATTTATATGGGCTGTCGAAGAATTTTCAGCAACCTTATGAGTAGTGCATTACGTAGTGTAGGATTACCACTAACATGGACCACCTCCTTCGGGTGATTGGCCAAGGCGATAGCTTTGGTATACAAGTCACGACGATGCAAAAAACTCTGAAATGTAATGGATGCAAGAGTCGAACCGAGTAAGCCTTTTAAGGAACAGAAATGTGGGATTACTGGGAGGTTTTTCATGCGATTTACCCCGTATTCATCAGACCCATTAGCGCAAAAAGCAAGGATCACTAAACATGACCAGTTTTGAGACAATCGGTCTCTTTCAAAATGTATCACAGGGCGTTCCGTGAAATGAAGTGCGACATAAATTATCGCCCCGAAACACTACAACAACCTGATCATCTGGAACCAAACGGGTGCTGAACTATCGAAACTGGCAACTTCATGGAGAAGCACGATAAAGTGACGCAGATATTGGTAAACATCGTCAATAGTTTCAAGAAATACACTAATTTGCAAACCAATTTGGTTTTGCGAGAGACTCACCTGGAACCCAGCTGAATCTCCCGTTTTTGATGTTTCCAGGCAACTGAATGTGTTCTGCACCAGGCCGCCTCATGTTGCAATTGCTACGGTATTCGAGATATCGCGATACATGTATGTACGTAATGCACTACTCATAAGGTCGAAGAATCGCCAATAGTTTTACTTGAAAACCTATTCGATGAATTAGTCGAGCTATGAATGCCTAAAAACCTTTTAGCAACTTACATGTATCCAACGTGACCAGGACAGTATTCAGCACTTAGACCGCACATGAGAAAGTATACCTATCTGGTCAACTCAAGCAGATCACGTGCCTATTTTTATTGGGGCGCTCAAACTGCTGAGCTTGGGCGGAAATCAAGTGGACCGCATTCACAAGGCACTTTTGTGCCAAGAAGTTAGTATTCGTGTCCCACTGGCAGGCTTTTTCGATCCCTGACGAATTTGCAAAACGCTTTTTACGGACGGTTGTTTTCGTCGTTCACTGTAGTGTGACCAGGCCTCTGGGATTATCTAGAAAACTGAACTGCTAACGTGCCTCGATTCGTCGGAACACGAGGTGTACCGGCATTTCCGGATGACTGATCTATTTGGTAGACATCCTACAATAAGCTGTACGTATGTGAAACTGCACTCACAGCAGAGCACTCCTTGCATCTGATTTCACGAGCCCATGCACGACGGCTCACCGCGGTGGATCGTGGTAGGCAAATCACCGTACTCGATGATCGACACACCCACCACTGTAGGTTCTCAAATAAGTATGGAGAAAGTAAGGTGAGGAGAGGCATTCAAGGACCGGTTTGTGGACGAACAGGCTGGTAGAGTAAAAAAAATTATCCTTACGCTGGTTCGTTATGTCTTAGCGCGTCCCCCATGGCGCGCTAAGAACACACACGATGTGATGATGGGCCTGCTTCACCCAACGCTCACCGCCCTCAGTTGTGATGAAAAGTTGAATGTACGTTCTAAACCATATTTGGTGCGGAGTTACGAAATATGAATTACCCATCTTCAGATAGAAAAAACTACGAAGGTTTCACCAAGTAACTCCAGGACAACTATCCTTCTTTCGTGTTCCAAGTGGAGTAGAAAATAAGAACAAACTCCTGAGTCGTTTGGAGGTCAGCGTGTCGGCGAAAGGAGTAACGAATATCTATTGCTTAGGAAATTTGAAATATTTACCAGATGAAACGCGTCCAACTCACCTCAATCACAAAGGCCGTAACCAAACTGAGGAGTCCGACGGGAGCGATGAGCCACCAGCTGATCATATAAAGGTGAATCCAGCTATCAAAGGAGAAAGAGCAACACTGACGCCGTGACAAACGACTTTCCAAATCAAGTGAAATCGGTCAGTGGTGGCACCCTTTCGGTTGCCATGAAACCCGAAGGAATGACTTTCGGCAATGAATAAAATGGGTTTATAAATGTGAACTAGCTGTGCTGACTCGGTCAGACGTCTTTTACGCTAATTGGTGCGCCATCAGGCCCATCAGCCTTGACTAGAATAGGAATAGAGCCCGAAACAGATGTGGCCTAACTGAGGTAAGACTAAGTGTATGAGTTGATACACATTTAGCAAGACGCGGAAGCCAGAATTCTGGGCTAAATACCAGTTTATTTTTTATCTGTCGAACTACATGTGAAAGAAGACAACAGAATTTTCCACTTCTCCAGCACAGATAGCTGGTTTCAACTGTGCGGTGTGTACAAGTGCTCTCCCTCGGGAGCGCGCACTCCCAAAAGGTACCAGTACATGCCTGCTAGCGTCTTCGGCTGCTGCGTCTTTAGCCGAGTATGTAGCAGCTTCACCCACTGCCACGCAGATCAACCTGTTTCATCTCACTGCATCAATTCAGTTATTATTTCAGAAATAAAAGGCCAGATATTGTATTGGTCGTCCTTGAGATATTTCGCGATGACTCGTTTAGCTGGGAAACGACTTTTTTTGCAGAGAATACGTGTTAACGTTGTTTAGCTGGTGACCACTTTTAATGCTGTAGAACAATATTTGTGACAATCACCTACATGCCTGGAAGGTCGCATTTGAAGAACTCATGGATTTAAACCGACAGGAGGAAGCCTGAAACCTATCGAGGACATGTCGTTCAAGAAAAATCTGAGAACTCAATTGTTCACAGTTTTTCGACAAAAAACCTGCTCCTATTTATCCGGTATAAGGGAGCATGAACACCGATACGCTATCTCTGAACGAAAATCTTTGAACTACGTAATAAAGACAGATGGAGTACAAGTAAACATTACACAATGGGCGCGCCTAGGTTCAGAAAGTCCCGCAGCAGATGTATCCAGGGCCGAAATGCCCGTGTACCGGTTTTGTTCCTTTTCCATTTCACAAGGAATGCGCTTGTACCAAATGCTTACTCTCGTCGGTTGCACTGTCAGCTAATCGTGAATGGAAGTCTGTGCCAAAGATGCATCCGTTATGCGGTCGTTTACTCGTTTGCATGAGAATCTCGTAGTGCCACCGCTCAAATTGATATGTCAGGCGCAGGCAGAAGCTGATTTTTCATTCAAGGCATGGTTGAGTTTTGGAAAGCTGCGTCACGAAAGGTCTTCGGGCTCATTTGAACCATAAAGTGGGTGCAAAAAATCGGCCACATGACCCTTAGGTTTCTGGCTGTTACCCTGCGGACCGGCCGGGTTGCATTGTTGGTGAGTCTGGTTATAAATATGCGTGTTGGTCGAATCAGCTGATGATATATTCGAACCATTTAACCACTACGCAGTACCCGTACTGTTCTATCTAAATAACTACTGATCCCCACAATGGACCTGACAGTTACGAAGTAACGAGCCTTGGCTTCTACTCGGTGTTTATACACATAAGAGTACCCCTTCCAGCTGATCTCTAGATTGTACTGTTTTCCACAAGATCTTTTCGAAATTTCATTAAAACTTCAGCAACATTGTACCAGAATCCATTCAGTCCTACCTAATGATGTGGTATAGCCGTGGGAAATTTAGGGTAGTAACACAATTCGACTTAGACATTAGTTACCCGCCTAGCATATGATCGACTTTACTGTTAATGTGTGTCGTACCACACATAATAATAAATAATCGTCCAGCTTTAACACCTTTTCGGTGTCATGCTACCCGAAAGAAGGACGAGGGCAGAGAGACTGCCGGTTTATTAAAGCTTGAACATGAGCAGGCGAGACGCAGGTTAGGTTCGAACCAAGTACTTTTCGGTCAGTAAGTTCGCTCTTTAACCACTGATACTGGAAACAACATTTTCTATCGTCCACTACCCACTTTTGCTGCTAATATCTGAAAAATTAAGATGAGATTTTTGTGTAACATACCATTTGCGTGAACCACGCAAAAAACGATTCAAACGTTGCATCAAGTTTTTACAATTTTATGACAACGCTTAAAGCGGCGTGTGGATCACTGCATGGAAACTACTCTGGTAAGACGGATTGGGAATGAAGGAAAACGGCTCACTTGTTCAGAGTTTGTTGATACGCGGTAACAATGACGTGCCAGTTGTTTACAACCATCAAGTCCCAGAGCAGTACGATGCTAGCCTGAATGAACCAAGTGAAAAAACACCAGCATTCGTATGAGGCCCCGGGTTCAAAAGGTTAAAAGAAAGGTCACTAAACAAACCAGATCGAGATAAGGTGGGCCAACTGCGATTGCGTTTATCCTGTAAAAGATGTAAACAGTTGAAAATGACTTCCGTGGGAAACCGACTTTGACATTTACGGGAGGAATTAATCAGAACCAGGCGGCTGCTTCATCAACTGGACGAAAGTATATTCGCTCCGAATAGCCTAATTTGATGGTTTAGAGTTCCGGAGGACGTTTATTCATTTTGTAAATAATCAACATCCGCGGAACGATTCAATAATCAGGGAAATCAACTGTCCTTTCACCCAACCAATCTAAGCGTGAATTTTCGTGAAAAACACTCCGTGAGTGAATACCTAGTTTTGCTGAACTCATTGTTACGCACAGTCCCGTTACAGTTCGTCGAACAGACAAGTCATCGGTGACACCAAGCACCGGAAAAATGTTGCTTCAGATTGGTAGTTTCCATCACTGAGTGTGGGAAAAATACGAGGGGAACATCCATGCACTAGATCTAATGGTCTAACAAGTTGGCTGACATTGGATTTCTGTAGACTGCCGATGGAGCAGGTATAAGGCTGAAAACGAAAGATGCAATCACATGTTACTCAGTGTCAAAATATAGCCATTTTTGGGTGAGGGTTTACAGAGCATTCTTCTGTATTACGGTTTTTGGTTTTGAGGCAAGGATTGGGGCGCTTCAAAATGGAACTTGTCTACCTTACGAACCAGATTGAAGGAGTTTTAATTTTTAGCCATCAATGCTAACAATGCACATCGGGCACCAGAGTTGTGTGGTGATTCTTGGTTCACCGAAAGTTGTCAGTGCATGTACTTGCCACCATCAAAATACTCCAGTCCAGTTTATCTGTACAGAGCACTCAGAGATATTTTAATCGCCAGGAGAGATCATACACGAGGAAAAGGGTATTCCATAGCCCCCGGAGAATGACTACCCATAAGTGAGGGATCGGGCGGTATGTCTTGGTTAACAGGGAAAGCTGTTATTTACTATTCTTGGGAGTGGTCTCTCCTCGGATATCTGTTTATGATGTTTAGCGTAGTTCGGAGAAACAGTCCACTTGATAAAGTGATCCAACGGGTTCCCGAACAACCGGATGTGCGTCTTGGATGCCACATCTATTCCGTCTTTTATATAACCCTTAGTTGTATTAAGACCTCGCTTCCAAATATCACTGCATTTGGTGACATCATTGCAGTTTATCCGCTTTTCAACACCAGATGATCGCTATAAAGCAAGTAACGTATGAAAATAATGGTAGGCGACTTACAGCAAAGTCGTCAAAGTTGATGGACCAATACTGCAGCTGTTGGTAGGTTCCACATTGGAGATTCTCCCTACGTAACAAAAGGGGATGCGAGAAAAGTAAATACGAGAAATGAATCAGCTTCAAGCTAATTCACCGGATCAACAAATTTCTGGTGGCCCTAGTACGGCTTGTCTCTAACACATAGGCACAGGTATTACATAAGAAAAGTAGACGAATATAAGGTTACTCACGTTGAGCTGGAATTCGCATTGTAAACAATCACCCCATGAAACAGACTCATTCCGAGCAATGCGTAAACGTAGTAAACAGATAGCAGGATTCCCAACACTGGTGCCAGATTACGCGGTAGATCTTTGAGCACACTTGTCACCAAACTGGTCCACACAAAGATGTTTACCAGGCGGACGGCTCGCATGAGCAATAGAATGTTGGTTATGTTGACTATGTCCCATAAGGGAAAATCCACCAGATGAGTAGGGAATTTCCTAAAATACGAGGACAAAAGAGAATACACATTCTGGTGCTATGCGTGCACAGATGGCTAAGGGAATGAACATCCGCCGTGAAAGAAAGTACTAGCTAGACTGATAATTTCCATAAGAAAATCTCCATATGACACCAATATAGCTGATCTCTGTATTGAGAACCCCTGACAACTAAAGGTACCGCTGGTTTTACTAAGAATATCATTATAACTCCTTACGGGCATTTCTCAAGCCCAGGCATGGGTATTGTCACCTTGATTTCTCGGTCTGTTTCCTCAATGGCAGATAATGACACCAATAGGACTTTCATTCGCTGGCACTAGTCCTAAGAATTATGCGGTGGGCAGGTGCAATGACTATGGGATTGGGCTGGCAAAAACGATTGGCTTCTTATAAGTAGTAAACGACAGGACGCGCAGTTCCGTAAAATGTGCTCAAAGCGCTCGGTGTGTATCGTAGTGACCATCTTTTTATTCAGCTAGCTACATGGGGTCATGGAGATCATTGCGTATTTAACAGGTTGGTGATTATGTTTGCACAATGTAAGACACGATGCAAGACAGTACCGAAAAGCTGACTGTTTTCCCGATAACGTAAGAACATTCAGTGTTGAAGCAAATACCTCAATAAGTAACCTGCAAAGTTAACTTACCCATTGGCGTAAATCAGGAAGGCGAGTTCGATAAGTTTAGCAATCTAGAAATCAGGAAAACAACACTGGTTAGATGGCTGAGCTGATATTCCATATGAGATCAAAGTCGTCGATTTAAGTTAGGGCCAGGTACTAACCCACTTTCGTAGTGCAGTCAGTCACGAGTCTGACCAGCAAAGCAGCTGGCCAGGCAAGGGCCCTGAAGACCACAATATGGGCATTTGTTACGGCAGAAGCAACCACTGTGGTTTTTTGGCTTTCTCACGACCATGCGTTCTCTTCACAAGTGATTCACTGCTTGAGTGGTCCACTGTCTTCACCCCGCATGTGTCGGGATTGTTGTGGTAAACGTTTGGAAATTTTAAAGCATGGTGTAGACCAGACGTGTATAAATCACTTCATTATTGGCTAAAGTACAAAAGCACTTGTACACGCTTTACACGCAACAAGAGGAATCAGCTTATTTGAGACAAAAGTTAGCTGATGAACGAAACTGAACGGGCCAAATCAGTTCCGAAGAACATCATTGCTCTCATTTCCTCTAATCGATTCCAGATGCAAACTGGACATTCGTTCTAGTTTTCTTCAGTCACTGAGGGGGGAATTATTTACATTTTCATAATTGTAGCATTCAACCCACACATGGTACAGAGAGGCAATCAGGCTATGATCGTTCGTGCTTTCGAATACTATTCAATCGAACGGTAGCTCTACAGTCGTGAAGACTTATTACAACCTCTTAAATCGCCCGGCGACGCAACCATACTTCTCATGTGTACCTCGGGAAGTTGCGAGCATGTATGGATTTACCGAAATCATATAAACTAAAACGATTAACATATTCGAAACAAAAAAATCTAAGAAAAGGTTAGACTCACCAAGAGGAACAAGACCACAATCAGATTGAACACATTGGATAGCTTGGAGAAGAATGGCTTCACTCCATAGGCCCACATGAGACCACATTGTTCCAACAGATAAAATGCGACGAAACACCAACTGGTTATCTAAAAATTAGGATGCAATTTACGCCGCGGTAAGAAATCTAACTGTGAAAGGTGGACGTGAAACAAGTTCTCCAGCACAAGATAGCTCAGTAGTTAAGAATCGAATCACTGGGCGGGTTATTCCTAAATGCCTTTTTCAAAATGAGGATCTTACATTCTAACATGAGTCTGCCGGCTTCGTCATTTACATCCAAAAGCACGAGTTGCTCGATTACTTGAGAGGTCATCTTAAAGGGAATTCAGTCGCATGGCACATTAAAATAAATAATAATCGTTCAGCTGTAACACCCTTCCGGTGCCTAGCTGCCATGCCACCCGAGGGAGGCACGAGGGCTGGGATACTGCCAGGTTGCCCAAGCCTAGACAGGGGAAGTCGAGAAGCAGAGGTCGGATTCGAACCACGTACCTTCCGGTCAGTAAATTTGCGCTGCGACCACTTGCGCCATCTCGCCCCCCATGGCACATTACGCAATGAAAATACTAAAAGGAAACAAAACCACTACCTAGGTACATGGGCGCATTTCGCTCTTCGAAAGTTTTCTGAAAAGATGGGCGACCCAGGAGAATTATACGGTATAAGAATGTAAAACTGGTGTAGCACATTCAGTTGAAGCGGACCATCATAAACGGGAGATTCAGCTGGATTCAGTTGAGTCTCCTGTCCAAACCAAATTCGTTTGCAAATGAGAGCATCTGTCAAAATATGTCCAAAATGGGTTCAAGTAAAATACAAGGTTGAGAGAAACCCAAGGACGGTGCCTACCAGATGGGCCCTCAAAAGGGCGAAACTGGCCGTAGGATGTCGGAGATTTTTCAGCAACCTTATGAGTAGCGTGTTACATTTAGACCAACTGGGGAGTAGTAGAGAAAAGGAGAAAAGCGTGTGTAGCAAACGCCATTGTTAGTAAATCGAAGTCTCAAACTTACCACTTGCAAAACTAGTCTTGAAAAGTGGTACTTTGCCGGACGCATCTCTATCAACACTTTTCGATCACTGAATCTTATGTTGAAACAATTTTTTTTTTCTGGAAACGAGTGACTTTCCATCAAACCGACGTTTCAGCCCTTCACGATGAGTTTCCGCGTCAGCTTTTTTGGTACTGTTATACCACGATGCACGAAAAAGTGGCTTGTGTTGGCCCATCACAATAATTTTGAGGTGAATGGACACTAAGACGCACCTACTCAGAACAACCGGACACGAAATTACATCACGAACGGCAGTGAAAACGGTTCGTCAGCGCAGCCTTCAGGGCTGTTCAGGCCTAGAGAGCATTAATTCCTCCTAGGCTTTTCGTGTTCTCCATCACACCCTTCTGCCAAGTCACCTCACAAAATTGCACCATTCTGGAAGACACACGGAAAACAATGTTTGTTTTGAATGGCGATGGTAGTAGTCGCCGGGATACCGCAGTTTATGACGCCAGAAGTTCTCCACGACTACATTGGCCACTGGATAACCACAAAATTGCATTGTGTGTGGATCCGCCGATGCCCACCAGCTGCTAGGCCATTGGTGATCGATGATGTGAAGACACCTCAGATCATCCTCCCTCAGAGGCCCTGTGTGGCAACTATACACCAACGCAGTCCATGCCATAGCCCGGTACACGTGATCCATGAACCCCAAAGTTATACTACAGCCAGAAGCAATGCAGCGATCGGGATAGTAAGACTCCCCACAATCCCTCCCTCACCCCCTACAACTCGCTATAACTTGTTGTGCTTCGTTTAAATTGAGATTGGCATGTTCAGAGACTCCGCTTTGTAGATGCAAAGCACACACCGAAAACTGGTGGGAAGGTCAAGGCTCAGGGTTCAAAGTTGCGCGCGTTACCCAAAGACAACGATGAATCAATGACGCTAGACTGACATCTCTGTGGCTTTCATGTTCACCGCGAGTATCTTTTTTTCGAAATGGACAGTATTAACTCAACTCAGTCGCCTGGGATAGTTTCTTTCACCCTGGTAGAGGCAACGGCTGAAAGATTTGCCGTCATCCATGGACACAATCGGTAGAAGGTTGGCGAGCCCAATAGCTGCATGACACTCATATATAAAAAATAATGAAATAAAAGCGTGTGGGACCATACGCTTCAGCAGCTGGAGGGAATTCGATATTCACAGCCCATGTTGATGTTACGGACCAGCAGATATTCTACTTATATGTTGCCCGAAATATTAGTCCCAACGATCGACGCCACTAAATATCAATTATTGTTCATTTCGGTGATTTCATTGGCAAAAGGCTTCCCCGTATCTGTTAGAGGATTCAACAGGAACAAAATGGGCACTCATCAATTTTAGCTTCCTTTATATCCTCGCCTTTCTGGACCAGTTTGAAATTATGCTTGGTCTGCCTGAAGCTTGATGATGCTCCTCGTGAGATTGTGGTTACGATCGAAAGAAAATAGCCACAGGGACTCTGGCAAAGCCACGGCCTTGGCCAGGATCCAAGGCGTGAATAAAGGTGGCTGATTTGTACTACAAACAAAAGGTTCACTAGTAGGCACTACCTCAGAGATCTCATCTCATTCAGCAACGGGTCAGCTAGAAGTTATTAACAAGGGTAGCCCGAAGTACATTTTCAACCTTGTGGTCCATGAAAATGTCCGTTGGCACGTGAGTGGGAAGCACTTGAAGCAGGTCTGGAAAGCCCGGAGAGAAGCGGCAGTGATAAAGTGCGCGATCGGCATCCACACAAGTATTCCGCTGTCAATCCTCACTATCGGTCACTGATGACAGTATGGTCTACCTGGGTCCGGGACTGGTTCCCCTAAAAGGCCCCAGATGGTCCGACGAGTTTCACCATCCCAGAGGTTTTTGTTGCGAACTAACCACTTGCGATCGGCACACGACTGCACTGACTGTTCTCATTTATCTATACGTCCTTTGCTTGATGTATGATGACCAAACAATTGGCCCCCAACAGCGTTAAGCCTGCCCAGTTAAGGGTTCACTTCACCAACGATCACAACAGTGTCTGAGCGCCAAGGAGGAAAGAGTGATGGAGCAACCAGTCTAATTGTGGTACCTGAGTCCAGGATCCGTGCTTCTGGCCGATACAACGGAAGTTCAGCGTTTGCATCAGAATACCTCGTTATCCTATCTCCTTCAGGATGCAATCATTTAAAGGCAACTAAGTGGACTGGTATCATGGTTTGAAAATAGGTTTACTAGTGCTTTGAGACTGTTTCTTAGGACACGGAAGTTGCTAGTATGGGTGACGAAAGGTGAACGGAGCGGTCGCTCCTCGCAGAAGTATTTAAGCAAGATGTGGATGAATAGAAGAGAGAAAACGCAGAAGGGTCAGAAGGAACACATCAACATTTGCATGTTTTATTTTACCCGCCCAGTTTTTATGCAACAAAGTGACCGGACTGAAGCAACACGGACGGCTGATGTTGCATGCAATTATTTTCACTTGTGGCGCTCACGACTGCACGCAGGATGGGATGTTACGTGGGTACCTAAACCTAATAAGGACAACTAAGGCCCACAACCAAAGCTTTCGGCTCAGAAGTTAAACTACAAAACAACGGGTGAATTAGCACAATAGTGTACGTTTTTTAGAAAGACATTCTAACCCAACCGGGAGGACTAGGTGGCAGTATCGTCGGACCAACCGGTGGGAATTTACATCCTGGAATTGGAATCGAAAACGGCGAATAAGAAAACGAACAAATTGGTGGGGTTGCGGCGGAACAACCTATGACGAACAGCAGAGTGCAAAAAACATAGTTATAGCCTATTGGATGAAAAGACAGGAGTTAGGAGTAAAGTACAAGAGATCATCTAAATGGTCAGCAGTAGCTGAAAGTTCGGTGTTAGACGTAGGCTCTAGGTTGAATACAGTGGAGCAAACTGATTGGCCCAAGCGTCTGCATCGACCGTTGTGAGAATATGTACGAACCACTGGGTCATAAAACAACCTTTCAGTGTATCCAGTGGTTCTTACTCCAACTAGACTATTGAAAAGTCATTTTGTGACAACCGCATGATCGTTCTGCGATTTGGATGGGCTCACGTTAAGCAGACCCTACGCTAGAACACTTCAGTGTGTTTATGTGTCTGTTTATTACGGTTCCACAACATACACCAGACTTGAAATAAATTTTTGAGTAGAAGCTACTCTTCTGGATCCTGATACGCACACTAAGACAATGGATATAGAGGCTGATGCAGGGGATAGCAACAGACACCAAAATAAGCTATCGAGGCAAGCGGCAAACGTGTAGAATAGATCGCATTGGTGTTGTAAGTGAGGCTAAGGTGTCTTGTGAAAAGAAGAACGTTTAATATCACCACACGATACACACAAACATGCTGATTGCTTACCCTCAGTTGAACACTAACCCCAGGCGATTTGAGATGACTAGAGATGTCGATCTAAAAAAGATACCGGACGTCACGCATCAACCAGGTTAGAAAGAGCAAAAGGAAACTGTTAGTATCGTTACGCATGTTTTAAAACCGAGAAATAACCAAGAATTTACACCAGTCATTGAGAACATGAAATAATTTAACGCATTGGCAACGCAAGTGAATCGACGGCGAACACAACCGACTTAGAATTGGTACGTTTGGGTACTGAACTGAAAATTTAAGAGTCAGTCAACACAAAGTACTGACAGGTCGGAAAGAATGCCCGAGTGATAAAGAGACAGAAATGTTTTGAAAGTCGCGATAGGTGGGTAGGCTATTTGGGAGTGTTAGTAGTGCTTCAGTCTAAAAAACGTCAAGTCTGTCAAACAGGCAGACTTGTTTTTGGGTGTCACTTGTGAACTCCGGACTGGAGGATGCAAATGTGCAGGGAATATGAGCTCACGATGTCAATCTGAGGCTTATCTGGATTGACTGTTGTCGTCAACTTTTACACAAAAACGTGGTGTGAATCAAACTGTCGATTGGAACTACGTTCATATTGGTTGGTTGTCTCCAGATGAATGTAAAGGAATCGCCACATGAAACTTTCGATCGCGGTTGGTGATGTTAACAAAGTTCGATCGCATATGAGATGATAAAACCTTAACTGCTTCTCAGTATTATCACAATTGACGGGAATATTTTGGTTGAACAACACAACTTCACTGATGCACAACGACGGTAGCCGGCAACTCCAGCAGCGGACGGTGATTTGCAGCACAATAACAGGATTGCGTTCCCACTCGTTAAACCGCACAGTAAATTCGTACAGTTTAGCGTCTGCACCCAAGGTTTTATAAATAAAACTCACTTTTGGCAGTCGATGAGGCTGAGTGCTCGTATATCACTGTGACCATACATGATGAGTAACATTCAACAACCAAGTTACCGACCATATCTGATATTCCAACCTCAGATTAACAAATATCCACATCCGAAATACAGTGAAGCTCTTAAGAAACAGGAGTTGTGTCCGCGGAAGAGTAAATCTCTCGTTCTTGAAACAGAACGAATCTTAAGCGGTTAGGTATAATGAGATTCAAGGAGAAGATTGAAGCTACAAAAAAGGAAGAAACTTTTGTGTACACATTACAAGAAGCTTGAGAGGCTATGTATCGCACTCGCCAGCGACGACACTGTAAATACTGGTCTCCTACGGCTGTTCTTATGTAACCGACTTTGACCTTTTTATCCAAATTCATAACCGACACGAGTTAAGATTATAAGTACCTCAAACGGCGCTGTCCACAAGTAGTGAAAGTGAAAATAACATACCGCGAGGTTGACTATGTTCAGAAACGAGACGGCAATGCTGAGCTTGTAGAATGAGTAGGAGACAAGCCATGCCTGAAGAAACTGTGCAAAACGAGAACTGACCGGAGGAAGACGATCGCTCTGGAAGCAGATGGAAAAATAAGTCAAAAGGTTGTGGTGACAGTGTGACAAAGTTTCCTATTGGATGAAAAACGGCGTAATTAAACGGATCTAATTCCCATAGGCAGTTAAGTCCTCGGTTGACGACTGCCCAAAACAGTTCGGTTTAAAAATTAATGACGTCCAAACAGACCACAGTAAATGGGCACCTTCCGGAGGGTAGAAATGAAGCATACACACAAACCAGTAACTGAAAGCTACGGATGGTATTCAACCATTCCGTTAACTGTCTGAAATGGAGTTTGCCTAAGCTTCGTTGACTCTTTCTGTATCTGTGATATCCTAGTCACAAGCAAACAAGCTGGTATTTTTTCAACAACAAACAGTGATTGAACAACAGTTGTTTTGTACGAAAGATCGCTGTGTGAGGCCAAAGCAAGAAGGAAAGCAAGTCAACCCTCAGCCGAAGTGTTCCGGGAATTACAAATATAATAACTGTTTTTACTTGTAGCGGCAGCGGGAACCTTGAGAGGCTACAGATCCAATTAGGAAAAACTCTCACCGTGAATCGGGGCGAGGATAAATCAAGTGTTCGGAAAAGCTGCATAAACTGAGTGACATTCAGGTCACTTTCTCCGAAGTTGGACACATACACCTGTTGAAAGGAAGAAGCGTTACTATGACAAGATAAGATGTACATGTGGAAAAGAACAACAAAACATCAAGAACAAACAAAGGAAACACATGAACAAGCTGAGTTTCGAAGCACTTGGAATGCATCTGGTTCTAGATGGATGTAGTCGGGTGGGCATGCATACCCCTTAGAAACGCCAAGATCCGACGACTATTTATCGGGTACACTGGATGCCATGGGCACCCTAAACCAACACATTCTTATTAAATAATATAGGATAAACTCGCACTCAGGTCCCCATGCGAAGAAAGTACTTGATCAAGGACACAAGAGGACAGAAAAAGTGGTTTCCACCGGAGCGTGATAACTGCAGTCCCAAAAAGTTGGAGATTCTAAGGCAAAAATATAGGACGCAGTGGAGAGTTTCAGGGTGCAGTCATCCGGGGGGAGAAGACATGGAGAGATACACCCAACAGCGAGGCATAATAACTTGGTAGAGTTGGATGAGAGATTAAGGAGCAGTAAAAGGCAGGAAGCGGTACAGCTGACATCAATTCTGAGAGATAATGAGAGAGTGAGAACGGAAATGTTATAAACCTTGACGGTGACAAAAGGGTTATCGAGAGGCAAAGACTGAAAAGAGTGGCTGTTGACAGAGATCTGATGAGTCGGACTGCGACACTTTACGGGCTATCTGTAATCAAAGGATGCAAACGTATAAATCTCATCTTGCGGTCAATGTAAACTCACTTCACGCAAGGCTTCCTTCTTCCAAGAGCTGATGTTGATAGAGTCTAGCAACTCGATTAGGCGATCACTCCGAACCAAGTCGGACCGACTATCCGCGTTGGAATTTAGGAACAAGAAAGAAGGAAAACAAGTAACACCGGTGATATTCAAGTCATGCGCCAAACAAAGCCCTCACATGAGACTAGAAAGCTCTGTACAAGAATCACGATCCTCTACACATATAGATTCGGTTATGTACATTCAGTCAGGTTTTCGTGTCCAGTAGGTAGGGATTCTTCAAATTATGACGGCACGGAGTATGTGTTTGGGATACTAATAATGGCATCAAAAGAATGTGGTGGTGTGAGTAACTAATGGAACGTGAAGTTCTACTCATGAGAACGGATGAAATTGAGAGCACGTGAAAACTTGACAGCTGCAACCTGATGTGTACGATTTTTCGGATCCACAAAGAAGGCGCGTCATCAACGCCGAACGTCTTAATGAAATACATGATTATCTTGCTACGATATACTTGAAACTGAATGAAGTTTTATGTCATGTGATCCAGTGCCACACCTATCTCGATCTTTTTTATACACACAAGAACAATGTGGACGTCCATAAACCACTCTGGAGAAAATGTGTGACTACGTAGATGAATAACAGCGCGTGGTCCTGCCAAAACACGGAGGAGGATACCCAGTGTCGCAAGTTAGGAAAGCTGCATTGTGCGGCAATAAAACAAAGATCGTTTCCTAACAGTGTGAGATGATTCGATAGGGGAATCAATTCGAATCATCCAGCGTTGGATCCTCCCCACAAAGGACGTCCACTCAGACCAATGAACTACGTAGCACAATCGGATGTTTTCTTCATTTGACTTATGAAATTGCATGTGGTGAACACTTCCTGCAAAAAGTCAATCAGTCATACTCTTCAGTTGACATGACACTCGTCGTTGATGCCAGCCCGATTGAAAGTAACCAGACTGGGGTTAAGGCGAGATAAGATAATTGTTCAGCTGTAAGACCCTTTCGGTGCCTGACTGCCATGCCACCCGAAGGAAGCACGAGGGCTGGGATACTGCCTAAGCCTGGACAGGGGAAGTCGAGAGGCAGAGGCCGGGTTCGAACCACGGATCTTCCGGTCAGTAACATCGCGCTATAACCACTGAGCCATCTCGCGTAACAGACTATAGGATCGACTGGACAAGTTGCCATATGGCGTGCGGTTCAGATCTTCACAGACGCCGAATTCTAAGAGAAACCACACATTCCGGAATAACTTGTAGACGCGCATCCAATATAATAATATATTACGCCATTGGACAATTCTATAAGGAGACCGTTGTGACAAGGAAAATATTGGATCTGAAACTGTTGCCTTGGGGCGTAACTTCACGTTCACTGCACCAAAGTCGCTAGAAACGCTAGTGACCAAAGTAAGCAGGGTTTTTTGAGAAGAAATTCTGATGCAACCTTGATCAAGTGCACAGTACGTGGACCGAGATAGAAAAGTAACGTTAGATTAGATTCAGATGGAGAGGTGACTCGGTCGATCACCACTGTAAAACGAGAATGGTAGTATGAAACATTCACAGATGACTGAGGCACGAAATGCCTATGAGAGCAGGGGCGAGGTTACATTTACTTCAACAAAGTGCATTACAAACCAAAGAAAAAGAGCAGTGAAAACGGAAGCAGTAAGATGACAAATTATTGATTGAAATGTCAACGCACCACAAATTGTCCAAATCAACTGGGTGTATGATAAATTTCGGAACCCGACTGGCATAAACAAGCAATGGTCATAACTAATTAGCATTCACATTTGTCATAACGGAGCAGCCCACCTCTGGTATCTTCTTGATCGATTTGCAATTTTCACCACATAAAAGGTGGCTACTCAGTTTGGTTCTGAGTAGTTAGAATTCTTAGCAGACATACTGGAGCACGCGACTATGAAAAAGGGCTAGCGTGCAAAAAATGCGGACTTTGACGGTACATTAGCAACACCAGGGAGCACCCGTGAATAATTTCGCATGACCGGGAGAACAATAGAGCGTAATATGAGGGATGCTCGATTTCACGACTGTCTGTCCGTCTATCAAGAGGTCAAGGTCAAGAGTCCCTTCTCCGCTGTCAGATAAGTGGTTATCCAAACCCACCAGCCCTCCCAGTTACACTTGTTGCCTCAGTCTTACGAGTGATACACTCACCCGAATAGCAATTTTGTCTTGACGGCAGACTCACACGGAACCCAACTTAATCTCTCGTACTGAACGTACTGCACCAGGCCGCCTCATGTTTCACTTGTTTCGATATTCGAGATATCGCAATACATTGAATAGACGTAATACACTGCTCATGAGGCTGTTCCAGTTCTCTCCGGACAGGATGAAAATATATTACCTAAGGAGTTTCCGTAGAGGATAGAAATCCTCCCTGACCACATTCAGAGCATCAGCACAAGGAGGAAATACTTGTTATGTCAACCTTTATTCACCCCACGTTACCCAGGAAACTAATTTACGCAGAAAGTGCTAGCACAGGAAGGCCAGTTTATGAACGAAGTCTCTGAGGCCTCTGAGCTACCTGAGTAGCAGACGCTGAATCTGTTGGGTCACTGGATAAAGAAAGTTAAACACTCGCCTAATGACCTAGTTACGGTCCTGAATTCGAGTTTCTTCAAAGCAACAATCATCGACACCCTAAAAGCTATCCCTAGAGTTCGCGTCAGCGCGCATTAAGCCTTTGATATTGAATGCACCCAACTTAAATGAATTAAGAGGGCATAGATAATCACACAGTGAGTTACCCGCGGAGTTATTTGTAAGAACTGAGGAGAACATTCCTTCTATGGGATGGCTAGTGGCAGTAGTCGAAACATCGTACAAGCCGGTGACTCAAAGTACATGACAGAGAAAGGACCATTCGTACGTGGAGACCTATAGTTTACGCAACTAGATATGAAAATCAATGAATGGTAACAGACATTGCACACGAGCATCTTGAAAAGAATAGTGCTTGTGCACTGCAGTGACGCGTGTGGGCTTCTCCATGGACGCCACCGATCTCGACAAGGCCTCGAAGCCTTTCATGAACTTCAAAAAATGCGTCTTAGCAAGAGTAGGCAGATAACAGAATCCATAGCCACACTAATCCCGTCTGAACAGTCCTTCTTCTGTGCTGGTGCCAGGCGGCACTGAACTCGGGGCTGACTCTTGCGACGGCTCACCAACGGTGCATATCCTTGGTCACGCGCGGAATTCAACTGGAGTCATTACGCATGCGGTCAAGCATTCGAGCTGTCGACGGACACTAGGAGTGAAAATAGACTCCGGTGTTTCCTGTGAGGTGTACGAAACAGAATAATCGGTCCAAAATGGGGAGAGGATTGTCCAGACAAGTGCTGAGTGGATACGGACTCTACAAATCCGCCACCTACTTAAAAGCCCACAGGACATCAAATTGTCAGTGATAGTGCAGGTGTAACTACACATATGGAACCTTCCTCAATTTTCGGAAGTATATAAGCAAACAAGCCATCTGAAATTAAAGGCGAAATGCTGCCAGTTAGTTTTTTAAAATATAGAATTGTCTGCGTGTTCCATACCACCAGCACGTCTAGCCTTCGAAGGTGCGGGGTTCCAAACATGTTTAAATAGGTTTGTCTAAAAAGCTCTTTACTTGCCACGAGTGGGCCGTCTTATCGTGCAACTGCGCGCTGGCAGAAGAAGCTCTTGGAACCCATCCGGAAACAATTGCGTCCATAGTCTTCGTGACTTGTTTGAGTTCGATTACTCTGTCTAGACTGCAAACGTAAACGCTGTATGAGTGTGATCTTTGACCGTTTCAAATTGTTGACCAATGTACCACTGTCTGAAACAATCGACTTCATTATCCAATCAAACAATAGTTTACCTATTCTCGCACCATACCTCGGCCCACTTTTAGCCCATATTTCTGAGTACAATTGAACATAGCGTCTTGAAACCAGTAACCGAACAATTACCATTTTGTCGACGCTATGTCGATGGCGTTTTTAATATCCACTGCCACACTGCAACTGAAGCGATTCTGAACACAATTCGGTCTACTCAGCACTCCAATTCACTACAGTTTCAGTATTTTGATGCTTCGGATACAACAAAGACGCTTCGCCGACGAGTACACAGGAGAGCAACGTGACCTGGTAAGTAAGCGTATGTGCACATCTTTGTGGACATGAATTAGAAGGTGCTTGGCAGACAAGGTTAGTAAGGCCTGCTCAGGTGACCAATTAGACGCAGAAATGACGTGCACATCGGGAACTCATGAAAAACGGATGCGATGAAATAATTAAGACAGCCTTTACAACAGAGAGTAGAAACCTTTCAGTCCCGAACACACCCATCTACACTTAGCTACCATTCAGAACCGACGATACTTCTGAAATAGTCAACTGGAAACTAACGGCTTCAATCAGAAGAAAGTTCAAATTAAGGGTCAAATTCGGCAGTGATCGGTTGTTCACTGGAAACATCAAGCATAAGGACCCGATCCACGGCTCTCTCATGGTAATATATTCATTCGTCTGCGAATGTTTCGCGAGGTGCACCGGCTGGGCGACTCGACACATACCCCGAAGAATTGCTGAGCACGCCCTCAAGCAGTGGAACCCGACGAGCAGATCACATGACCAACCCGTCTTTATCTCGTTTGATCGATAAGAATCACGGGATCAACACGATACATCGTTCAGTGTCATGTTTCAAGTGCCGTTAAGCTGTTCCAAGGTAGCCATTGTTGTGTAAATGGGCAGAAAACGACAAACACAGACCACAGGAGAATTTTTGAAATTTTCTGAACTTACTGATCCAAAATTGCCAGCACTTCGAATGCTGCCCGGATCGCCAGACGTCTTCGTGTTAGGCGAGCCTGAACTGAGGACTTGGGTTTTGAAAAAGTGACAGGCATGAAGTCAAATTTATGTAAGAACAAACTAGTGACTACAGCACCGCAGTATGCGAAAAGATGAGTGAAGCTAAAACGTCTGGTATTTCGTTCAACCATGTAAACCGAACAGGCGGGTGTACAGGGCCATTTAGTTCATGAAATTACCCTTTGCCCACGTTGGGCCATATAAGTGTCGTAACAAACAAAACGGGACCTACATGAAACTGCATTCGCCAAACCACAAAGGTGCCAAGATACGGCCACCAACCTGTCAAGTGTAGCAGAATAACTGCTACTGACCCATACTGACAAGTAGCATACAAGCACCTAGGAATAACGAGAAGTGAAGGAGCAAGTGATCGATTGCTCGTAGATCGCTCCAGGTGAACAAAAAAATTGGGCGCTAAAATAGTACTTAGACGAACAACAGCGACTCACTGTTCGGGTTGTTTCGAGTAAGATGGTTGGAAACTACCTGATACCTATGGTCTCGGGGACCAAAAACTGATTTCAGTGTTCGCGGATATAGTGGCAAAGAGACGCGTAGTCAGCGCGCTGAACCAACTCCTCGTGCCGACTGAGTAGCCCGGACGTCAGTCTGTGTGAGCTAAGAGTTCAACAACTACACACGGGGCTAACCCCCGTGTTTGGTTTCAATGTGCTGATTACTTTCGACAATGTACACTACGAATCATCTGGCGCCTCCGCACCAGTCCCAACCAGTACACAGGAGAGACTCGTGGGGCTCACGTGTAAAGAATATGACAAGTGCTTCAAATCGAAAGCTAGCTTGGTAGCCCATCATCGAGTTCACGACAGTGATAGTGTTGGTACGAACATGGTCGCCCAATTGGCCTGCGCTGATTGTTCCCGCCTTTTTCCGACGAAGATTGGCCTGAGTCAACATCGCCGGCACGCACACCCCACCCAGCATAATGCAGATAAGCTCAGCCTGCTGGTCCTAACAAGAGTTACAATCACTCTTGCGCTTGGCTAATAATTTATATCCGTCTTGTGACACGCAAACCTCGCTGCTCGCGAGATTGGAGCAGTATTTTCCTGGTCGATCGGCAAGCTTAACAGGACGATCATCTGGTGGCCCTGACCAAACCATCAGTCAAATAGCGACCTACTCGTCAGAAGCTGATGACTATAGCGTCCGGTTCAAACAAACCATAGATTGCGCCCTGTCACTCTTGGAATTCCACGCTTGCTAGTGTTGACCTTCCGGCATTTGCCCGAGGGTTGCAGTCTGTCACCAGGACACCGGATCAGGTCCTGTCGCTTCTGTACCTCCACGCCTCCAAGAAATTTCCATACACCAGGAAAACTGTATCCGGACGCCGTCGTCAGGTAGCCCATCGGGTGCCGGCCAACCAGAAACGGCGGCCAAATACGCCGCCATCCAGACTCTATACCACCAAAGACGTAAAGACGCAGTGTGCTGTGCTCGATGGCTCCTGGAAGGATCTATACAAAGGTAATTCCGACCTACCTATGGGAACCGAATATTATTGTAGACAGGTGCTCTCTGCTCCAAAATACGTAGATAGCCTACCAAGTCGCGCAGTGCTACCATCCGACTGGAGTTTGGTCGAGGCCATTACGGGTGAAGAAGTCGGCCGTACGATCCGTCTAATGGGCAATTCGTCAAGTTTGGGCAAGCTCACACCCAGGATACTTCGCCGCTTTGATACCACCGCGCTCGCTTTGTATTTCAACTTACTCTTATTATCCGGGGGTTCTCCGCCGCATCTGTGTCGTGCCCGTATTACGCTAATTCCGAAGGTCCCAAATCCAACTTCACCGGACCAACTGAGACCGATCTCCGTGTCATCCATTCTTGTTCGATGCTTCCATAAGGTGCTTGCTGATCGCAGGAGTCGCAGATTGTAACTGCCCTCACTCCATTTTGCACTTCCACATCGGGACGGTTGTTTGAAAGCTACATCGCTGTTACATGCCGTGCTTCGTCACTCTTCAACAACTGCTTCTAACCTTGGCTTGGCGTCTGTTGATATCTCGAAAGGGTTTGATTCGGTTTTGCATGACATTTGTCAGATCTGAAAACGCGTTTGGAACACGGTTGCACAGTTTTATTAGAATACTGCGGCAGTTTTCCCCAATGCTGAGGTTCACTGCCACAGAGGTGTGAAACAGGGAGATCCACTTTTCCCATTTTTGTTAATCATGGCAATAGATGAGGTTCTTGGATTGTCGAGGCCACAACTAGGATACCAGTTCCCTGACACTTTAGTGGATCGTTCTGCCTTCACTGACGACCGGGTCATGTGTGCAGAAAGTCAGGCTTGCCTTAAAGAAACGCTTGAAGCTGCTGCGATTGAGTTGGGAAGAGCTGGTATGAAGATCTACACCCGAGTCTACATCTACATCCCAAGTCTGAGTGCAACAATCCCGAGGCAGCGGAGAGTGCGTATGAAAAAGCTCCCTTCTACCTAGTGTCGAGTACTACGCAATGTGTTTAACGATTCCGCATTTCTCAGGATTGTTCGGGATCTCAGCCTTCCGATCCGAGTCCACGGCACATGCGTAAACACCAAGGAGAACTGATGGCCGCTTGGGGTGATAGTCTGCACAACAGCGTTGACGGTCGCGGTTTACAAGAGTTGGTCGCTTCGCCTCTTTCTAATTGATGGCTTGTATTTCCAGAACGAGTGTTTCCTCGGACATTTGTCCACGGCATCCAGCTCCGATGCAGCCTACTTAGGAGAGGAGTTAGAAGCGCTCGGCGCGGCCATGGTGGCCAGATGATCTTCTGGTGCAGAAACTGTGGCTAACCGGAGAGTTTGGAGCATACTTTGCAGTCCTGCCGGAACATGCATGATGCTGGATGTGCTTGTCATGGTCGAGTCGCAAGGAAACTCGCAAAACTTCTCCGTCGCCTGGGATACACCGTCTTCGAGGAGTTAAGAGCACCTACCTCGACGTCTTTCATCAAGCCTGACCTAATCGCTGTTCGGGAGCGCCGAGCATAGTCTCGGATGGGCGCGGAGTGAATGTATGGGATGAAAAGAAGCAGAAGTATGGTGCTAATGAATATTCGCCATAATCTTAGCTCTACGTGCAGTCGATTGCGATGTTGATTTTCGGTCCACCAGCCGCTGATAATTTCTTATAGAGGAAACTGTTTTCCTAAATCCGCCAAGGCTGTTATTGGCTGAGACTTCCTAAGATCACAGTCAGTGACTTTTGTTTGCTTGCCATTATGGGCTCTCTGCGTACTCACGACACTTGTGCGACACATGGCGTCGAGTGTACATTCTTGCCATCGACTCTCACAACAGACCAGTATGATGGAAACATTGTGCCTGATCAGCGAGATCCTATTAATCAGACCTCACGGCGAGTGACATGTCATGACGTAATCTTCAGTTGTGCAGTTCATAGAGTATGGAAGCGGAATCTAAACTTGAAAGAGGAACAGTTATATCCCTTGAAATCCCAAACAAAAGGTGTAAACAATCCGCTTAAACCTAACAGAATGGTCCAACAGTCAAAAAGTAAGTCACCATACAACTTTCAATCATGAGGACTAGGGGACGCGCCAGTCATACCCATAGTTATTGGGTAACTTGTTATAGGAGCGTCTGAGAGGTAAATGGACATTTCGCAGTAAAAGTGTCCAAACCACGGTAAGTTCCAAATTCTTCGGAACAGAGTACATTCGTCAAATCAAGCGCCACGGCGTACAAACTAACTACCAATGTACCTAACATGGATTGGTGGGTTGAAACCACCTAAATAAGCTAAACAGCCATTCTTCATTGAACAGTCCGTCGTAGAGGAAAGTAAAAAAATTAAACAGAATAAGACAGAGTAAAACAACCCACCAGCATGTATCCACGGAATTCACTGTAAATAATCGCAGTTAAAATGTTCATAAGCACGTAGAGTCCGAGACCAAGGAAGACGATAGAGAAGATTGCAGTGGCGCGGTTTTGGTTGTACATGCCCACAAGCACTAGGAGAAAAATGGAAGGTAGAGACGGTCCAATAAAGCGTCACTAACAAATGTCAGTTTCACAATTCCACCATCTGTCAGTTCAGCAAATTGAAAGACTGTGTGAGAGGACGCGGTTCCGACAATTGAAAATACGGACACTAAGATTACGAAACCAAAAGTTGGCTTAAGCACCAACAGCCATAGTAACTCTGCTGAGCATCAAAGGCTGAGGGAGATAAATACGTATGCTGCTTCAAAATTGCCCCCAGTGTGAGCAGTAACTTGCCAGTTACCACTGCCGTGGAATCATCACCGATTGATAAAGCGTGCCTAAAGTTTGTAGCAAGTTTCATAGCCAGAACACAGCAGTACAGTACTGAAGTAAAATTCCACCTTACTCTGTCCTTTCTAAGAGCAAAAGAATGCCAGATATGTGCTCATCGACTGGCAACACGAGCAGATCACGAATATCATGGACGAGATATTCAACTGGGATTTAGCCGAGTCTCCCATTACAACCAAATCAGTTTGCAAATGAGTGCATTATGCGAATTGTGCACAGTTTGGGTTTAAGCAGAACATAAGACTAACGGGGACTCGGGGAATGGGTCCACCTGACGAGCCTCAACAAGGGTGAAACTGGTCGTAGGCTGTTGAAAACTTTTCAGTAACCTTGTGAGTGGATGGGATAAGATCCGCGGAGTTGGCGGTACTAGTTTCTCCCACCTGAAAAGAGACGCACCAGACTGCAATCAAATAAGCAGGACTTTATCCTGACTTCGTTATAAAGGACAGAGTGGATAATTCGCAATCTACTTCAGTTTATGACCATGCATTCCACAATAAGGATATGGTCAAGAATTCATAACATCAATCTTTGCGAGCGACGAAGTCAAATAAACAAACTGGTAGTCGATTGATTAGCGAATTGATCGAATTCACAGATAAACACAATCAATTCGTCCGTTCCAAAGCATGAGCAGTATCCGGGGGACTTACTAGGCAAGACGCCGACTTGTAACGAAGCGCTCACATGGCCGGTAATATCAATCACCTGACACGCCGTAGTCATAGTAGGGTAAGAAAGCACCCTTCGCTTAATTGTGTGGTAATAGGCCAATAGCTTTGCGAACCCATGAAGGAGAAATTTTCACGGTCAACATTTTAACACGTTCAAGATATCCAAGTAAACGATCACAATAAAAGACGCGCTCTTAGATTGAATAGAATTACGACTAACGATGTGTGTCAAAAATGAGACAAGGGGATTGCGGTACGCAGCGACCCATTTGAAGATCGTTTTTAACCTATATTATGTAGTGGATATCGAAACGGCTTTTGAAAGATCAAACATTAAGGGGTAAACTTCGTCAGCTAAGATTTCAAACTAATCGCAAGTTGTGAGGTGTCGGTTACTGAGGTAAGCGGAAAGCATTACATGGAAGTGTTTAACAAATGTAAAAATCAATACAAGGGAGCTAGAAACGGCGAAAAACTTCCCCTTGGAGTTTTGGATATGACGGCAGAATAGCTAATTCGGGAGGATGCAGGCCATAACGGATTTTCTACTGAACTGACGGGGAACAGAAACAATTATGGATCACTGCGACAATTTAGAGCAATGAAATTGGAGACAGTCAGATAATCGGCTGAACCCGTATTCCGAGCTTAGTTATTTTCGGGTTTCTCACATGGATGGGAATAAAAAATTTGCACGTGAATAAATGACACAGGATATTGATGAATTCACAAGGCGACCGAAATGAATTGAACATATCATCATCACCACGCACGCTAAAATACGTATCGTCTGAGATAGAGAAAAATCTACAAAGTAATGAGTGAGTACGCAGAGGAAGATAGAATCAAGTCGAATCATGAAAATACATTCCAACTTTATTTGTGGTACGAAATTCCGCCTAAAATCTCGTTTTAACTGCATTAGCGATGACAGGAACTCCTCCGAGTTCAGGATAGACCCTAATTTAGCCAAAAAACATCGCCGTTGAGATCAAAGGATAGACAGATAGGATCCGCCTCACTAGATAAAAATAAAATTCGACAACAGACTTTGAACATGATTTTCTGACACGAGAAGCGGCGAGCAGAAACCTTTTAATTAGGGTACAAATTTGAAGCCACTGTTGTTTGACAAGGACAAAGGTATATAGGCAAACCATCAAACAGAACATGTGAATCAAACTACAACACGTACACTGATCTCTGGTAATACTTGTGTATGTCATCATCGGGTTCTAATCGCACTGTAACTAGTACGATCTAAATAACATTTAAAAAACTCAACCCACATGTGAAGATTGAGTGAAACCGCATATAAACTAGTATGGATTTCGAACTGCTCAAGGAAAGTCAGGCACCCAGGGAAGTCGATAAAAACAATCTGCCAGAATGACAATAAGATTTAGTCGCTACTGATGTTGTAATTAATTTGTGAAGTACGGATGCTAAGGCAGGGGAGCCCTTGTATAGCATAGGTGGAATATTAATCACTTATTCTCGATCATCTCAACACATCCAGTAACTTGTGTATGGTTTTCGAATCAAGCACAATTGTCGCCTCATGTTCTACTTGAACCCAAATTGTACAAAATTCGCGAAATACACTCATTTGCGCATCAACAGGTTTAAACGAGAGGCTCCAATGAATCCCATCTGAATCTCACTCACTACAATTGAGTTTATCTTGCGACACAGGGACACAGTCACCTTCCATGAGTGAAAGTCTAGAACAGGCTAGAGAATAATTTCACCCATTAGATGCACTTAACAAGCTGTAGGGTGCAAATGGCAACAAAACTTGTCATTAGTACAAGTTACGAAATGACCTATGCATGGCTTCAATCGGTTCTGACACATTTCGTTGCTGTGACGAACTGCAGTGCCAGACACTGGTAGAAAAGTGAAACAAGAGAAAAATCTACTGTTGACCGTCCAAACATGCACGCGAAATGTACCGTCATCCGTTGCTCTGGAAAAGCCTGTTCACCCTTCCGAGTTTCTTAAATGTCTTGAATGTAGCGTATCGAAATGGCTGGCGTTCATTGGCCCTACTAATGGTGTCCTAAATAGGTGGGGTTGCTCTTCTCGCTCAAGCAAAACCACTTGTTTGGATACAAGCGCATAAGAAAAAACCTATCCATGTTTCAAAGATTTTCGTACTTCTTCTGCCGCTGCCTTCGTGTAGAATACGGTTCTGCTTACGCGGGCTTGCAGATATGTACTAGACGAAAACTACGACCCACTGTTTATCTGACTCCGTATTTGTTCCCACTTCTCAAGCAGCTTCGGTTAGCTTTTGGGCACAACGGGTTGTCAAGTAACCCAAATCCATGTGGTGAGTTTGTTCTCCTAATGGAGCGAATTCAGATCAGGCGAAGGTGAGCCGCTTATCTTCTTGCTGAACAAGCTATTGTGTGTGATTGATCCCTCCGCATTTCAGTTGTTGTTGTGTGCTTGTAACCTGCCTTCTATAGAATGCCTGACCAACATAATTTAACTAGCTATCCGTTTCGCCTGATGTACATTGATATCGATACGACTCTGAGTTAACTACCAACTTGGCATCTTATTAGCTCGACAGCAAGCGGCGCTTACCATTTGACAGGCTGACCAATGTGGTCTCCTATTCTGCGTTGTATGTACAAATTTCCCGTCAGCCAATTTGATGTACGCATAAACAACAATGTGCACAGAGAAATGTGGAGTAGCACGTACTGAAACTGTAGACCCCTTCGGTCACATTTTCATTTTGATCCCAAGTGATGTTAAAAATCGCTTAGAGATATAGAGAAAATCTATAAATGATGTCGCGATGCGTCTCTATGATTTGGAGCCACCTTAACTTGAGAAAGTTACAGAACAATAAATCACGTGACCTTCTAGAGTCCATCGTTTTGCTTCCCAAGAGGTGATTTTACCAATATCCGGGGAGAAGTTGTGCAACTAGCTATCTATTACATGTGCCAAGAGGCTACGGTCTATTTGTGCAACCTACGTCAAGGACCAAGTCCCGTAGTGGGTGCTCCCGCTAGAGTACAAGGGCGGATAAAACGACTAATACAGTGTTATACAATTCTGAGAAAAGTTTACGCTCTTATTCGAGCACCACACTTATCTTGTCCTATTTTACTTCCAGTTTATTTAATAAACTGTTGATCCATTGTAGACTGGAAACCGATTTGTGGTTATAACTTTGTGGATGTTGCGACAAAGGGTAGAACTCCGAGTTTTCAAACCTAAATGTTCGACACAGGCAGTTCACTGAGCACATACACGAAACCAAGATTGTGCTCGCGCGGACAATGATATGAACAATAAACATACCATCCGGATGATTCGCAGTTGTCGTCAACACGAGTAGGTTGATCATCGTCCTATAGAAGTCCGGAAACGAAGAAGATGAATCCGTCTGTTAACAGGATGAACGAAAGCGGAAAACTTCCATTTGGTTTCTGCAAGATGTTCATGCAAAATTATCACTCACTGAATCACTCAGTCAGTGGTGCTCCTGCATCGGTACCGTCACCTTCAATTTGCTTTGTTTCGCACACCATCACTTAAATAGAACGGTTCGATATCAAGGCGACTGACCACACCATCACGCCCCGTGTCTTGCTATTCTCGCCCTATTCTCCGACTTGTCGTCGGACAAAACTGTAGCAGCTACATGGTTTGTGACTGGATAACTGCAGTAAGCCAACATAGACCGACAATACCCATGGGCTCCCTCGTGATCTGATCGCTGGCTGGTCTGCTAACTGAACTAGCACTGTAAGTCGACGGTTCGAAAAAATGCTATGTGAACAGCATGAGGGATTTTTCCGGTATTTTAAAGCCAACTCGCTGCTTAAGCAAAAGTTGTGTTCAAGCAGAAGGTTGCGCAGAGGGCGAAAGCTATATAGTTCAAAAGACGTTATTTTATAGAACTGTCTGTTGCACAAGAAACAAAAGGCAGTCGGCCGGATATCTGGGAATTTGTCTTCTCAGCAACCGCACATGAAAGTATACACGGTGATCTCTGCTGTTAGTCGCATGTGACACACGGAACAAAGACAATAAAATGAAAAATGTACACTGAAAAACGGCCGGAATTGGCAGTCACAGGTTACAGCACTGAGGATAATCCTCAGGTGAGACCAAGTACTACAGTATTATTATACATAATAAAAAAATCAACGAAAACTCAAAGCCCAGAGAATAATGACTAACCGAATTCGCGGCACCGCTGCCAGTATGATGCCTCCCAGAAAAAACACATAACGCTACCATCGAAGCACATACCAACCAGAGTAGGAGAAGGAACAGGGTGCTGGAATAAGAGGAAAGACACAATGGAAGGTTAGTTCCTTTGGAAAGATGATTTTACTCGATGTTCTGTAGCTGGACCAAGTCGTGTTGTTAGCTACTCTTCAGAAAAACGTCCGAATTCTTTTGGTCTGGTCTAAAATTCTGCTAGCCTGCTCAAGAAGTGGTAAAGAATATACCGTAATGGGCAGAACAGTCAAGGTTTTTGTAGCCTCTGAAGTAATGTGCAAGAGATTACCGTGTCTGAAGGACGGTTTTAACCTTCCTGATGGGGTGGATTCCAAACTAGGTCTTCATTGTCGCAGAATACTGTTGTTGACTATCCAGGGGGGGCATCTGTCACTGGATGAATCATACCTAGACTGAGGTGGACTTCATTTTGTTCTTCGTCAGTATTTAGATTCTGTTCTGTCTAATGAGGTCATTATAACTCTCACTTTAAACGTCAAGCCTAAAATAGCATAGAACATTTTGTCCACAGACATGGGTCTAATTGTGACAATCAAGCTACCTGTGGAAGCAATGTGGTGAGAATTCGATACTGTCAAAATACCATAGCACTGGTTTCATTTGCTCTCCGAATCATGAGGCTGCAACAGTTGCACGCTTATCGCTCTGGCTTCGACCTCGTTTGAACCGACTACATTGTCGAAACGGAAAATTGGTGCAACTGAAGTTGTATGTAACTGAAGCGATGGACTACCAAAGCCGTAATCCCACTCTTGAATGTTCATTTTCGAGTAACTTTCCAGAGGAACTCACAATTAGACTCAACATTGATAACAGAAGCGAATGCGGCGGTGGTGCTCAAATGGATTTTCCTGCTGGCCCCTGTCGACTAAATAGTGGATAGTCATGAAACCTGATTCCGCTTTGGTATTAGTGTGCGCAATGATTTTTCGGAATCTCTGTTAGTCATTATATTAAGTTCCGTTCTCGGAGTTGGTCAACATCGAGCTAACACAAAGCTTCGTAAACACATTTACCAAACGTATTTGTCTAACTAAATGTAAACACGGAGGTTAATTGATTTCAGTTAACTGCGCAATGCTGAAACAATTAATGTTATTGCCTGACAAGTCTGTATACAGTGTTAGTTAGGGCGGTATTACCTCGAATAATCGATAGCATGCACTATGTTGCCATAGTGCAACACATGATCCACTTTAGAACGATGCAAAACTAATGTAGTAACGTACAAATTCAACGGGATCTAGCTCTATCGACATGAGCTACCAAAAAAAACAACCCAATGGGGAGAATAACCCGATCCGATGCCAGACAATTTATGAAAATTCAGTTCAGTGCGGATGTAAATTGAACGCTCGTGTGGTTAACAGTTCATGCTGCTGCCCTCAGGAACACAGCCACCAGCCATTACTGCGCAGCTGGTGCGGCTGGATAGTTAAGTGTACCACAAGCGACTCCGAATTCCGTCAAGTGCTCACAGATATTTGAATAAACACCTGGAATTAAAGTTGGGATTTTTTTAGCCTGGTTGATGGAATGTGACGATTAGGTTCCAGAAAGTTCAGTCAATGGCTTGACTTGATCAATTACCGGTGAGAATTTACAACCTTACCATTGGCGAATCATGAAGTTGCCGGACGGAAATGTTGGCTGTTCCGCGGAAAAGTAACATGACCAAATGATCCCAGTCCTGAGTTTTGGACTACTTCTCTCTGGTCTCGATAATTATAAATGCACATACGCCCTTGTGCTTCTCTGTTGTACACACTAAAGGGTACCACAGTTGGACTATTTGGTGTGATTTGACGTGATTCTAGTTGTATGATCGTGCCCTTGGTAAAAACGACATAAAGTTGTAAGTCACATATTTCTTTCGAAATGTCAACGCGAGTTGGATCCACACCGAATGTGTGACGTAAATCGACTACGGAAATAAAACAGGCGCATTTGCTCGATTGAGCAGCTGACGTGAGTATCCATGGGTTCTAACCACATATTGAAACTTCACCCCTCAGTGGGAGCTACAAAAGGAGATCACTGACCTGAGTAGTTTGGGAAGCGTTCTTCTCAGGCATTTGAGTAGCTTCTTCATCAACTGCGAATTACTGATGAGAAAATAAGGCCGCAGAAAACGCCGAATTCGGTGAAACTACGGGGTGAAGGGTGGACAGAAGGATTCAATCTCATAGGTGTGACAATAAGATCAACAAAAGAATACCAATTTCAAATACTCGACACAGAACACTTGTTGGTTACATCGCGTATCACATGGATCGTTGAAACACCTCAAGAGATACCCACCTGAACATACGAGTTTCTCTTCGATGCCAGTTCCAAAAAGCAGAACTAGTTGAAATTTAAACTCGACAGTATTACATTCACCCCTTGGCAGGGAAAATGGTCATCAACCCGCGAAACCACCCACCCCACTCCGTGGGTGATTTTACGTAATTAAGAGAAGAAAAGCGACATCCACGGCGGATCCACTTGAGCTTACCTGACACCCTTTTTACTGTTTACTACTTCTGTATCAGAATATTTGTGGTGTTGAGATTACAATATTTGTCTTTCTGGGTTAATGGACTATTATTTCAAACCCATACCAAGATAACATAACGCAAAACACTGGAATCTATTGCCCTGGTGACATACAAGACACCAAAACGTCCCCTTAAAGGACTTTACGAAAAGCCTGTTTTCCGACCACTTCCCTAACCTACATACAGTGGGTCCGGCCGGGGTCTCAATGGGCGAGCAATCAATGATAACGCCAAGATCACGGTTACGTTAACAATAACACGACACTGATCGTGGTATTTGCACAACCATTTTTCCTAGAGAGACTTGTAAAGTGTTACCTCACTCAGCTACGCCACTAACGGGAACAACTGGACTATGCAGGGTCAGTTCACATGTTTCTCCAGGTATGGTGACAATCCACCCTCTGGGTTGTGAATACTCGGTTGATCTGCCCAATCAGTAAAGCGAGAAAGTCGATGAACCGGTATCTGAAATATAATTTTGCGACACACGGGGCCAGTGATTACCGTAAGATCAGCCGACATCACGCTATAGGTTTCATCAAAGGTAAACAAATGAGTAAATGTAATGGAGGTACGAGGGGCCTTTGGGCATTTCAATCAAGATCTCTGCCCGAAAGTGAATTCAATCTGCTGAAAAGCCTGTACAGATGCATCATCCCTGTTGATAGTCATCAGCGCGCATCTCAAAAACTTCCAATAGTATTCCAACAGTCGACCTCCCTGCTAGTAGTTCAGGTCCCTAGAATTCGGCCGCGAGCAGCTACCTGACTTACACTTAGACAGGATATAGGGCCACTTACCTTCAAACACGCAAATCACATCACGCGTCAAAATATAGAATTTTTCCTCGAATGATGAACTGTGTGGATGGTCGATGGTTGGCAACTTATCCTTAGTGTGAATTAAGCACCCAAGCGATTAGACACCCGTGGCCGAACAGTACAACCTTCAGCTACCGGTCAGGCGGTAAAGGATTCGAATCTGAGAGATTTCTGGGATGCGCAGTGATGATTCCTAACAAGGATGAAAATGATACACAATGCCTCTCGGCTCTTCAGATATCACTTGAAGGAAAAAATATAAATTAGAGTACAGACGTCAATTAGTCGTCTACGGAGCAGTAAAAGCTACCGATTCATTAGCCTGCGTAAAGAACTTGAACTTCCCTAGTCCGCCTAAAAGTCCAGATAGTTGGATAAAGCGGACCTGCTTACGTTGTGTCGTCGGAACCGAAAAGTATCAACCTGCTTTCCACGTGACATCGATGGGCGCATAAGCGACTGAGAAGTAACCTCAATACCGTCATTACAAAACCAACAAAAGCCCCAGCGCAATCTTGAAAAGAGAGGAATGCAAAAAGGTTGTTAGCACTTCTTGATGACAACACGAAACTCTAAATTTTTTACAAATGCGAAGGATACTGCTGAATCTGTCGAAAAACAATCAGATAAATTCTCAATTGAAACATCCTCTAAGTGAAGCTACTCTGTGCTGAAAACATAGCTGTGTACGATGGTGACAGCTGCCACAGCTTCATTCACTGACAGTTGGATGCCTAAACATCGCAGGCAGTGGTTGATAAAGCTGATATGTGAAACCAGGAGTAAAAGTGAACTTTTCAATGGCGAAATCGGAAGGAGAAGCTGTGCGTTGAAGGCAACAGCTTGGACACATGTGTGCCATTGAGCATGCAACTGGGGAATGTCCGTCAATACCTCTAACCAGTGATGTGTCCCGTCCTGGGTCCTCATCTGGGAAGACGGCAATGAATAGCACAGCTCGGTTTGCTGCAATTGACTGACTGCCACTGGTTGGTTTCCACCCCCGCATGGTTGCTCAAAAAGACTCTCCAAGGAAGCCGGTCGATTGGCACATAGAGCACGTGACCAAGTCAGCGCAACCTACGTGGTGTTATCAGATCATCTGTCCTAGGCAAGTTATTTTTTCTGAAACTAATCAACGTACCTCAGCATGATGATCCGAAGTTTTCACCAGGCTCGGGATATGCTTTGAGGACACCGATAATAAATCACTGGAAATATTGTAATGTCCTCAGTTCATATCGGACAAGCTTCTGATCCATATAACAATATAATGTATACAGTTTTACTTTAACCTCGGCCCTTAAAAGACGAGTTCATGTAACGCCTGCACCACGGAAGTGCGTGTTGATAGAGGCCACTCTCGATCAGTATTGGAATATCGCCTTCCGCTAGACCACCGAGACTGATACAACTACCCAGGCATGAAAATTTCTCTACCACCTCAATCGGCTCGTTTCCAAGCATGTATTTCGGGTATGATCCCGAGTGGTCCTGCAGCGGCTTGCTACACTTTGCAGGCGTGAAGCTTGAACTCAACCATGGGGCAGAATTACACAAACTATATGATAATGTTTGCATTACCATATCATCATATCCAGGAACAGCTATATCACAGAAGCACGGCCGATAATGATGAGTGTTCACCCAGCCAATCGGACAGTTTGGAGTCAAAATTAAAAGTGCGATGCTCATTGTGATTTTTACACTTGCTTGCTTGCGATAAAGTTTTTTTGTTCCTTATTGGCAAGTCTTTTTTTGACAGTAGGGTACTGGAGCGGGGACAGCAGCTGGTCACAACAGGGTCATTAGAGAACTCAAGACCGACGACCACTCCAGGCTGACATCTTTTAGTGGGGGTTGGTTGCTACTGCAGAACAGCAATTCCCTCCACATTCTGCAGATATTTGCTGAAAGATAAACTAGAGGCTTTTGATACATATAATGCTCTTGAGGTGTTTGCCACCCGTGCACTTATGTCTAAAGTTAACGCAGTATACTAGGAAGCACAAATGTCGTATAATTCGCGTATGTCCATAAGACGGCAACATTAATTCACTGGTATTTCCGTTTAAATGGATAAAACCAATTTACTCTTACTTAAATATCAAGCTTCTTCCTTATTACATCTGGAAAACCGAAAAGAACGGAAATTCACAACCACAAAAAGCATTGGAGGGTAGTCGATATCTTCTTAAACTTTTCCAAAAAGATTACGTGGATCGGTGTGGAGATTTTCCAAAATGGAGGAGTACCGTAAGTTACTCGCTAGTTGCTACTTATTGGTAATTGCTGTATGGTTGTATTAGATAATCCACTACTGCCGGTCTCAGTCAATCTTGGCTAGATAGGAAGAAATATCTCAGCGAGTGAGACCAAACTACGCTTTTCCGGTGGAAACACGCACGCTTAATTGGTTTTACCTTTAATCTAGTTGAAGTTACCAAGGACTAGCTGCAGCAAAACGTATGTCAATTAAGATGAGTTCATGCTACTCTGACGACTTCCGCGAGCCCCATGGTAAATCAAAGGCCATTCGGGACGGTAATGCATGCAGCGTTTTTTAAGAAAGACCGCTTTGTATAGGGATGTTCTTGTTGCTATACTGTGAAAGGTTAGTTTTGGATTTCATTGTTCGTTCACCAAGTCCTTTGTTGGAATATCATCTAAACAAAAAATCTGCAAACGTGGAAAATCACCAGTAAACCACGCCCACCTCATTGCAACTAAACGCCAAGGATACGCTGAGATCGGCCAGGTAGATTGAGAAGACGACAAAACGACCGAGAAGCCAGGGATTTCGCTTCACCCATGATCTTTCAAATGCACAACACTACACCAAGAGAAAAAAGATGAGAGGTAATAAATAATAAAGACAAAAGAACGATGGGGTAAAGAATGACTGAATGCATGAATGAAGGAATGACTGTGATGCATATTGTCTTCTTAAAAGATGGCTTTTTGATCTAGCTGCTGGCAAGCTTGTGTTCGTTTATTCTGGTAGCCAGTTTTCTTCCAGCTTGAGCAACATAGTGCTTGTCACAGTCGTTGCACTTAAGTTTGTAGACCACGTTCGTCTTCTTCGCTGCATCCAACCTTCCCCTTGGTTTCGAGAGAGTTTTTCTCAACGTGTTTGCAGGCTTGAAGTCGACTGTAATTCCATATTGCCGTCGCGGAGATGACTGCATGACATTTACAGCAACAAGTCTGCAAATACGTTGAGAACTCTCTCGAAACCAAAGGGAAGGTTGGATGCAGTGAAGAAGACGAACGTGATCTAACGGGCGTCTCTACAAACTTAAGTGGCAGCTGTGACAAGCACTATGTTGCTCAAGCTGGAAAAAACTGGCTACCAGAATAAATGGAACACAAGCTTGCAGCAAAAACATGAACAATGTCACTTGTCTCAATCCACAAAAACAAAGAAGGACACAAGTTCAATTGGAACAACGTTCAAATACTTGCTCACGCAAGAACAAAACGGGAGCGAGAGTTTGCCGCGGGGTGGTACTCCACACAAAATTTAATTAACAGACACATCAATATTGACCCCGTCTATCAGCCGTTGCGAGCAAAAGAACTACACGGTCACGGGACTCTGAGCCACATGGACAATCAAGAAACCTAACGACAACCAGCGGACTAATGGCACCAAAGGAAGAAAATCACCCACTGAATCAACCAATCAAGGAAACCAATCCAGACCTCAAAGCAAGAAGAAAACGACCGAATCACAACAGAACAATCACACACAAAACTGTCTAATTGAATACACCCAATGCACCAACCAGACACAAGAGATTGAGACCAAGTCAGATTCACAAGGGTCCAATCAAACTAGGCGAAGACCAGGACCCCCTTCAGAGCTACCAGATGCTGTTTAGGAGCCATATAAGCACAGGCAGAAGAGAAGAAATTCACCCACTCAAACCCGCACTGACGATGTCACCTCGATTGGTGGTGAAACGTTTACAATCCAACTACCAAGCTCGGCGAACAGAACAATAATAGGTACATCCTAACATTCAGAAATTCCGTGTAAAATATGGCTTCAACCGAAACATAATGGCTCCGTTAAATATGATCGGGTTTTTTTGCACGGATGCTGGTTCAAAACCCTGCTCACACAAACTTAGTAACACAATGGACGATTTGCCCTGAATCAGATGTAGAACTATGACTATTTCGGATTCTTTCTAGAGATCCTGGAAAAGAGGGCACAAGGCTAACTTTAACAGTAATCCAGGAAACCACTGACTGACCGGGTGAAAACTAATTTAGCTCTACAGTGTGCGCTCCTAGTAAGTTAATGACCCACTTGCCTTGTGGACTGTACTTATGGCATAGACATACTGCTCGTGAGTTACCATGAATTGGTTCGATATGTAGAACACACACAAAGAACCGCAAATGAAATCACCACAGACTCATCGCCCTCGTATCATTATAAAGAAGGATCACAGTCGATTAGCTAGAGCACTGCAGCGTCTAAGCAGATAACCGCACTGCTACAATACTCACCAGACATATGGATTCCAAAAGGATCACGAGAAGACACATCAGTTCAACGGATTCTGTGACGCCACACGGTAGTCTGGGGCGAACAACATTTTTTCGAATATCAGAGGTCAATGTTAAGGATGATGGCCACTCAAAGAGTGGCAACAGGAAAAGTATGCTTATAGCCATGCGATAAAGCCATTGAAACCAGGGAGAATAGGAGGCATTATAGAATTTCAGGCTGCGTTTGTCCAGTTTGTGAAAAATAGAACGGTGCTAAAAGATAACAGTTCGGTAAAGAACGTTTTAACTTGCATTAATAGCATCCTCAAGAAATGTCTTTGCTTGCCTTTTATAGAGGCACTCTTAAACAAATGAATCACCATGAGAGGCAAATGGAAGACTTACCAAGTTCTGTCACAGCAGTGAACCTTTCGTTATCTGAGTACATCATTTGTTAACAAATTTCAATAAGTGCGTGGCGAAAAAAGCAGTTTGTCGCCGGTTAATACCGAAATCCTTGTAAACCGTCCAGAGACAGCTCATACGGCATGAGATTGTGCCTATTAAAGGAGAAACAAACCAAGTGAAAGCGAAAACCTCAGAAAAGCCAGATCAAAGAAGCGCTCACAAGGTATGGTACAGTGGTTTCCCAGCACACAATATAAAAGGATTTCCTGGGAGTTGGAGGCAATAAACCAGAAGACTCACTTGTGTCGCCTCTGGGAAAGGCTTTCGTCCGGGACGGCGCGATTTCTGGTAAAGGTCTTGTCCCCAAGAATGTTCCTCAGAAGCATTCAGGAGGGACAAAAATGTTATTTGTGGAAAGAATTCATCCGTCTGTGTAGCTAATTGAGATTCTATAATTTACAGGAGCAAATTTTCACACGTGTGGTCCGCATTTTTCACTCAAACTACGACTGCCTACCATGGGCATAATAAAATGGTATGTATACTATTCACTTAAATGCAATCTTCGTGAATAATGTTGTGGTTCAGATTTCACTAGACACGCACAACTTAGATGGCCCAATAGATTTCCGCTCAACAAGATCCATATTTTTATTCACATGTCGCTTGCTTGCATGTTCGATTCATTTGGAATTCGAGTGTAGAAACATAATTTTAGATAAGATTCTCAGTCAAACGGGCTGCAAGTCAATTCATACAGTCATCTGCTACTGGTGACTGATCGAAAGTTTTGGTTGATCAGTTATCGATCTTCGCAGAAGATCTAATAAACCATTGTGTTGTCAAAGCACAAGGTCCAACTAATGATACGACCCAGATGGGACGAGAGCAACGTGACTTCCTGCGGTCTTTGAACCTGATGGTCTGTCAAAATAGTTTGAGGCAATATGTACCCATGCCCTAATACAGCGCCGGCTACACTAGAGAATCGCGGAAGCAATGTGGGGGTAACGTTGGGCAATGTCACCTTTTAGAATACTGACCAAAATATTCAGCTGTTCCCCTGAGTGATACCCTAAACTCAGAGCAAGTTGCGGCGAAGGATATGTTTGCTAGCACCAATGCCACCAGAACCATTATCACCCGTCATTTTCGCCGGCAGCACACCATCAGTGTTCATCAGTGTACGTTTTGGGGTGCCTAGACTTCTAGACGCTTATTCAAAAATGTGTATGGATAGCCATTTAGTAGTCATATCTTGCAACGTTTCCAATCGTGCGCAGGAAGATTTCGCGGACCACATCCTGGAAGGCGAGTCGCACCGACACATCCAAACTCTTCGTAATCGCTTTCATGTCCGTTCGATATCTTGAAGGGCAAACACAATCCCGCTTACCCTGCTCAGAGGCTGGTTGGTAAAACAGTCTTTCCTTCGACAACGTGTGATTCAGTATGCGCAATATATGACCAAGCGACCACAATTTCCGGTGCCTAACACAAATCTATTCGTTTTTAAAGCGAAAACATTCTTGCTCGCATATTGCAAACCAAAAAGGTCTTCGTCAGCAATTATTTGAACACCAAGATTTTAAAGATATTCCAGCGTTAAATTAATTGCCTCTTTCACCACTCAATTAAATGGGAATGTAGAGATTCGGCATCCTTTTCTAACACCACTTTGTACACGGGAATCGTCGGAGAGGTTTTTGTATACCCCTACACGCCCAAAATTTTAAAAATACGAAGAACTTACAAAGAGTATGAAATTTCCGGGACATTTCTTTCTTGGCAAGCGTATTAAGAACAGAGCAACCAGGTGTTCCATAGATACCAAAATTTCTAGCCGCTTATATAGGCAGCTAATGGAGCGTGAAGTTCCTATCCACATAGTCGCTACCAGGCCTAAATCGCACTCGTTGCTCTCGGTTTATGGTTGTAATAGGTCACCTGTGGTTAGTCCAACAACTACGGACATCGTTTTCCAAAAAAAACGTCGAGAACAGATTTATTTTCCTAAACGAAGGGAAACAGACAAAACTTACGGTGACTGAAGACCTTGCCTTCGTCTTTGAAAAAAAAGTGAGTTATCTGGACCACAGGCTCGTCGGGTCGATTTGCATCTCACAACACACCTTGGAGTGTGAACCCATTGGACGGCCGATCAGCCGCTTATGACCAAACTGCTAAGTGCTTAACTACTGGCCGGAAAGTTCCGATCCAGAAAAATGTTGGGGTTTCGTGAGATGCGCAGTGCTCGAAACTCCAAACAAGAATAAAAAACGTACGGTACTTCTCGGCTTTTCAGAGGAACTCAGCTTACCATAAGGGATAAGGTATCAAATGCACACTTCTCGTCACACTACCAATAAACAGCATTCTCGTCAGAAGAAAATGAAGAAGTATAAATGCGGTTGATGGACAGCTGTTTTTTCCTTAAGGCGTAAACAGATTCTGAGTGAAACGGCAAAGCTGGAGAGGATGAGACTATGGAGGTCGCTGAGGTGGAAAAACAGTCAGCAAAAAAAGGAATTATGTGCCAGCAGACCTGCTGCTTATAGAGCAAGAAAGCTAAGTTATCGCCCTATATCTACTGTATAGTCTTTTATTGCACAGATAAGCCTATTTAAAAGCCGCAGTTAAGAGATCCAGAAAAATGCAAAACAAAGTACCAGTTAGCTTAGAAGCCAAACAAGCATCCGAAAGTGATGTGAACAGGATTCTAGACGAAGCGTAGATAACTGTCAGAAGAATGTTACTTCACGAACCCAATTCCATCACCCTTCCCCTTGAACTGGATCATACCCACGCACCACTAGGTACGAAGGGCCAGTAGAAACTTGCTGTCCAATAAAATTTTGCGCTATTAAATTGAAGTAACACCTGTCGTGTCCCCACGGTGTATTAGAAGGGTCGACGGTGAGAGCCTTTCGGCTAAAATTTGTTCCAAACAAGCGTAAGGAATTGTCGGGTCACCTCGGAGTCAAAGATGGTTTGCAGGGAAGTGATGGTAAATCTCAAAACACGTTTCATAGTCAACAGATCTCAGGCCAGTAAACATTTTTGTATTCACTCTTGAGTATACGCTGGGTACTCGTTGGGTACTCCTTTTTACGCCCCGGGAAGATAATTTGATTTGCTTAGTCAGGAAGCGATCTGACGTAGGCTGTGTAGTGTCTGGAAGTTCATAGTAGTGATACAGAAAAAAGTGTGCCGGACCAACCGAAGAACGACGGTGTCTTTTGGACTGATTTTCGTGACAATCTGATAGGAGTCCTTCATCCTTGACTTGTGTTAACCTGTCCATGAATACGAGCCTCTTCGTCAAGTAAGAACGATTGGGGAGGAATCCGTGGTGTGCCGAGGATATAAAATTGTTGGTGGTGAGAGGATTTAGAATAGTCGGCTTAGGGTTGCACTCCAATAGCTTCCACAATATACCTGGTGTGGCCAATAAGCCTGCAACTTCCGGGAAGTAAGCGCTCACCAGTTTTGTCGATTGGCGTGAGAACCGCATTCTCCAAACGGAAGGGAGGCTGCCTTCGTTGAGCGACTCACGATGTATAGGCTTAAAATGCTCAACCCAACTATGAGCTGTTTTCATCCAGATACTTGGGTGCAATCGACTTCGACCGAAGGCATAGAATACCCTATAAAACCCACGGCCACCGTTAGCCAGCGGTGGGGATGGGTTTACTGGAAGTTCACGGGCACCCTCCTCTACCGACAGCAAGTTAGCTGGAATGTGTGGGTATTTTCCCTTGCCGAGACTGGATGTGATGAATTACTAGGGTCCTCCATAGTTGTCTCTACCGGCGTGCCGCGATCGTTGGGTCGTTATGGCTTATCCGTTTCTGCCGCCTAAGAAGGCCAGTGAATTATCCGAGCGGCAATATATCATGTATTTCAATGATGCGTTTTTGTCCTTATTGTGCCTCAGTGTCACGACAGCCCTCCGCAACCTGTTGCCGGGTCACAGACATCCAGCGGTTCCGCAACTTGCAAAATGCAATAGGTCAATATCGACCATTTTCTGTATAACCCTCCTCCTTTAACAGTTTCATACTGCATACAGTATGAAAAACCGTAATCTTTTTTTGTTGAGTTTCTACTCATGAAATCCAGAAACTGTCTATCGGGCACTTTTCAATCCCCGGCATTTGGTGACCTTGAGAATTCCCACATATAAACAAACTCCCCAAAAAAACAATCACAACTGGGTCTTGTCCGTGTTATCGATTTGTGTTCGACTTCCTGCACCTGCTGACTGAGCTGACTCAATTCTTGCGAGTATATGATTTCCTGAGTCATGTGCATTTATCGTATCGTGTTAAATTTTCTCACTTCATTTACGTGCATGCTAAGCAATGGCTGCATGATTCGCAATGAATGGCCGTTCGGATTAATGTGTGACAGTCCTGCGGTATTTTCAAACAGCGGTGTAACCGCTAGTTAAGGAAGATCGAGCCTCAGATGCACACCCCAAATTTCTCTGAAACCGGAGTTTGGACTAAGGAATCCTTAACATGAAGGTTTGGGGTTTGGTGGTATTTATTCAGACCATAAAACCCCCATTCTATTTCAGTTTTGTTGGAAGTTGTTTCAACGTACTCGAGGTTCACCGCCAATGCTGATTCATTTTTTAATGGCTGCCAATGGCCTGCAAACCGCTCATTAGAGTCACACCCATAATTATTTCCGCCAAAACTTTAGGGTTTTCGAAGTTGCGACCCTTACAGGAAGTTAGTCTAGTCGGTTTGCACCTTTGGGTAATATGTGGCTAAGACAGGTACCCCTAATGTGACCCAAGTGTCGACTGTAAAGCTTGTCTTCTCTCATTTCCCAAGAAACAAAAAAATCTTGGATCATTCAAATAACATATATTTCTGCAATGGCACTATTCCAATCCTTGTCCTTCGAGTGGTTGTCTGATCTTGCAACTCCATCATACATCCGCTCGTTTCGTCCCACTTGGAAACTTTCTAGCCTATCCATAGGCTGAAACATATGCCCTAACTTCTTCCTCGGGCCCAGACATAAATTGCGTTCCATTCACTCGTCTACCCTCAGCGTTTAGCACCCGCCGATCCAACCTGAGCACACTCATTTAACCCCTCATTTATCATCACGCTCCCACTCAAATTCCATCAGTACCAAACTCCACCGTAAATGATGATAACAACTCCTCATTTATTTGGATTGACCTGTTATTAAGCCTGTCAATAATATAAACAGTACACAAGGAAATCAAAAAGAGAACAGTTTTTGTAGCCATATCCCAGGGGATCACGGGAATCTCAAACGTCAGTTGCGGTATAGTAGAAATGCTGTCTAATGTGTTAGTCAACAGAGGCTCACTAAAGGTACCTGGTGCGATGCCCCTGACGCAATTCGTTTTGAAAGCTTTACTGTTTTCTTAAAACTACTGAGATCGTGTCATCGTCAAAACATGCAGCTTGGCCATTCACCTCATGTTCTTCTCCTACTTCTTACCCTACACGGCTTAAACTACCAAGTCCTCTAAGCGCCCAACTTTCTAATTAGCTTAGCACCCATTTGGATGCAGCACATAATATCGGATTGCCATCCGGATCACCAATCCGAATGCTAATATTCACGAAACTTCCACAATTGGTAACATGTTTCCTACTGCTGCTTCCTCGTCCACCTTCTGAGTGAGCATTACAAACCCTTCCAAAAACAGTATATGGTAGTCTTCTACCGCTTTTTGGTAGTGCAAACTCGAGTACATTATGGGCCTACCTTTCCACATGTCCGGAAGCTACAAACTCGAATTAGCTGTGAAGGCACGCGCGCTTGCATCACAATTTTGGTGCCATTCACCCAAAACTTTTCCTGTCTGCCCTGCTTCATGGATGCTTACGCGGTGGCTATGAGCCTGGCGATGCACTATTCATCTAATGCAGGTATCTCACGTATATACATAGCCACATCCCTCCGATTTGAACGTGTACCGTTATTCCCTACTATCCCTACTTGAAGGTTCCTCATTGTTTTTTACATCAAGTGGCATGGCATTCCTGCAGTAGATGCAAATTGTAATCACACTTAGCTGCCCGCCATTTTGGGTCGCAGACGACCGAATGCCCTGGCCATTCTCAGCAAAGTTTTTGGGCCACTTTTAACATGTTGAGGCCCCAATTTAGTTATAGCTGTTTCATTGCGAGGTGATGAGGTGCACAAGACGATGGAAGGCATTCTGAAACGGGCCACCTTAACTCACTCCAGCTCCAACAGCTTGATAGCCCCAGCCTAACACAGATATCCCGAGCCGTTCTTGCTTTACGAACCTGCTCGTATTTATGGGCAGCTTAACCCAAACCAAGCATGAAGGACATGTGTGGGATGCCAGATTTTTCAGTTTGTCAAAGACATCCGATCAAGTCCCAGACATTTTGCTGCTCAACATATTCGAGTTTTATGGGATTCAGAGGAACTTTACCTGGATGAACGCATTCCTATAAGGTGTAAAATCTCAAGGGAAAGCAGGTTCGATCTGCTATTTTGTGGCACCAGCCCCCATTGGAGTTCCTTCAGGCTTCATTTTTGGATCGCGCCTGTTTCTTACATACGTCAACGAATTTCCGGATGTTCTTTTGTTTCCATACGCATCTTATGTGGCCCACTTGAGATCCTGGAATTCCAACGCCAGCACCCGATCAAGTTGGCGTCGATGCCAGAAGCAGTTGTTGCCGGATTGGCATCTTTCTCCGAAAGACGAACTGTGATCCATGGGTCCCCCCGAGGAGAGCGCCCCGTTGTGCATTGTGAGACTGGGCCATAAAACAGTATGAAGATATATACCAAAGCGGATTTGAGTCTCCGGGGTTATTCAGACATGCATTTCTCACATCATCTTAAAAGATCGACGCAAAGGTTATCAGTCGCTCTGTGGATGACTTGATACATCTTGCCCCATATTATTCGCACGGATTTCCATATACCTCGTAGAGCCTACGTAAAACCGCTTCTTTAATGTGTGAACCAGGTTTTCTACTCCGGACGCAAGAACGACAAAGCCCTATCGGGCGTGCCTAACGAGCTAGTACAAAAATGGTTACCAGCATTAAATCCGTTAACCATGAGAAGCGTCTCGTGATGCTTGACCTCTTTCCCCCGGAGAACCATCGCCTCCGAGGCAGCCTAATATCTACTTATGTTCTGCTGAAATAAAGTTTGGCCAACGGGTTTTTGCCGTTGAACCAACTAACACACGCCGGCCATATGGTAAGCAGATTATTACGTTCAGAGCGAACATCTTCATTATGCAACAATTTTTCTCATTTCGGGCAGTTGGTGCATGGGCTAACCTTCGTCCGACTCTTGTGCACGTTTCATACTCGGTTCAAAGCACTTTTATACGCCTTTTAATTATGTCCTTGCGCTGGCAATCTTACTGCTATACTTTACTTACGTACATTACTGAAAACTTAGAAGGCAGTGGTACATTCTTTTTCGCTGGTGCCTTTTAAGCGAAAAAAACCGCTGAAATACAAGCCAAAACCCGACCCGGAAAGCTTTGGCAAAGGCCTCGAGCCTGTCTGTCAAGTCGTCATCCGTGATCCATGATTGCTCCGTCTGAATTGCAGTAATGAACTAAACTGAGCTTTTAGTGGGCCCAAGAATATCTTTGCCTTACATTGGTCTTGACTTTTCACGACACCTCAGCCTATCCTGACCATCCCAACAGCTAGCACTGATTCATTCAAGAAGCCTTCGTGTAGGTCTGTCCACAGACACACACAGATACCACGTCGTGATGTCGCTGCCGAGGTTGCTGGCTTCCCTGTAGGTAGGCGTGCCTCTACTCTCTCTTAGCTTAGCATTCTTCAACCTTCGAAGAGAGCATCCTAATCAGCCAAATTTCCGAAAAAACTCAAAAGCACTGCCCACTTTCTTGGATTTTGCCAATTTTGTCTGGCGACCCGTTAATGCTTCCCATATCTCCATCAAAGCGTCGTTAAACCGGTGAAGAAATCCTCTCCGAGTATCCTGTAAGTGGCCGCAGACCGTGATACGAAATACACTAAACTTGCTGCGACAAATTCCTTGGCGGTGGCTTTGTCTGGTTGCAACGATAAAAATATTTAAGTAAATAAACCCTGAAAGCCTGCTCCATATTGGTCGGACAAAGTGGGTACGATTATTTCTCACGCACAATTTCAAAGGATCTTCGGATCCAGTGAATCAGAAACAAAGTGAAGGAACCAACTCCAAAAAATCTCATATCACCTACACAGAGAGATAATGTTAGTCCAAGACAGCCAATTAAAGTGTGAATTCCAAGCTCACAGTAAACCACGAGTTAACGTAAGCAAATTTAAGTCAAACGAGGACTATCTGGGGAGATGTTACTGTTTCTAATTCATACTAAAACGTGTTAAAACATTATGTAAAACTCTTGTGTTAAAAATAGGGCGTGCATCTAACGATCGGCAGGTTTAACACTTGCATGTTGAAAATAAAGTTGGTGTATTCCTTGTTGATCAGTCTATTTTCGATGTTTTGTTGCTGAAGCTGAAACAGCAGTTGTCTGCAACGGATTTGTGGCCCCCTACCCATGACACTGACTGCTGAAGCGTTGAAGGAAGTTGGACTACAAAAATAGGAGTCATTTTAAGTGACAAATTTGCCACTAAAGAAAACCTTGAGAGCGCAAATAGCTGCTGAAACAAGAAGCTGCGCAGCTGGTGGGACCTCGGTCAGCCTAGCAGTCAACCGCATCACGGTGTTTCACCACGAGCTTGAGGCTAGACTACTTTTTGATTCGCGGTACAAACGGTACAAAAATGCTTTCAAAGTCGGGCTGCTACACAAAGATGGCACCTAGAGCATGTGGTGATTTGCTCAGATAAATTGGAACAATTAAACATATACATTATTCTGGATTCATCCGATCAAAGAGCACGGACGATACCTCATATTTGACGTCCCCTAAAGCCAATCCCAGCAATCTTAGGCCAGCCTCCGTCTCTGTATATTACTCACTACCAATGTATGAAACTAATGAAAACAGAGTCTGCAGACCACATCATTTATGCTGGTAAGCTCAATCTTGAATATGAGGAAATCACATTATATTTCATGTCTAAAGATCAGCTTAACTGTTTTATTTTCAAATGCAGCCTCCAGTCACATCCAGAAGTGATATCAGAACCACGCTGTTGAACGAGATTAAACAGTTTCCTGAAGTACCCCTTTGGACCATTACTCACGGATGCCGGTGACTGCCGCACCAAACACACATGTCTGTAATGCGACGGATGGAACTTCGAATGACTGTGTTCTTGTTAAATCACAATTGCTCAATGCGGAATCTACGTGGGCACAAGAAAAGGGAGTTTTTGGCACTGAAACCTAGTCGAAGATTCAGTAACAGTCGGATGTCACATCAAATCAAATTTTGAGATTGTCTGCGGTCACTTATCCGATGATGCCGCGACTCCAAGACTATCGCAGAAAAATAATGGCGCTTTCAGCAACGGTCTTGGATGTCATTTGAAAGCAAAAGTGATGCTTCATCTGCACAGATCCAAAAGACCAGCGCTGCGGGCAGCTTTACCAACCCTTGATGCCGAACTCAAACGCCTGAGAGACGCACCAGCCGTGGTTGTCAGTCAAATGCATGGCGTCGCGCGTATATCTGCCGATTACTCTACGGGACTGAACGATACCGTGGACAGTCAGCTGTATCCACTGTCTCTACAAACTGGAATCTTCGCCAAGAGGAACGCTGGTACGTATTCTGCAAAGTTGAGTAATTAAGAAGCCTTTCCAAAACCGAAGTCGTTGAGGAACCCAGACATTTCCCGACGATTAACACGCGCTGCGTACACTCGAGTACCGTTTAACCAATTCTCCAGCACGTTATCAACCCGATGCTATTTGAGGTGGTCGGAATCGCCGCTTACCTTGATGAGAGCATTGTCCTAGGGAACACTCAAAACTTTCTGTCCTGAGTGGGCGCCTTCCTTCAACGGCTAAAACAGGAGTCCCTTCTGATTTCTGTGAAATATTCCGGTTTCGCTATGAACAATATAGCCGTCAAACCAACCGGTCAAATAATGATACGGCTGTAAGAATGCTCACACCATCTGATGTTGTCGAAATCAAGTGGTTTGGGGGTTGATCAGTCACCACAGAGACTTCTCGCCAAGTATTTACGGCTTGTGTAACGTTTTCAACCTACATTTGACCGAGGGATATTGTTGCGGTTAGTTGTCAGCCCCATTTTGAAGAAGTAGGTGAGTTGTTGCAGTCTGAAATTTTAGTTGCGCATTTAAACCCTCAACTTCCTCGCAGTCTCACAAGACTCAGGAAAGCTTGGATTTGGGACAGTCATAGCTCACATATTTCATCATGCTACTCTAAAGGCGGTTGCTGACGTCAAAATGTCGCTGGCTGCAAAACAGGATTACGATAAGATTAAGGAGGATGCGCTGACCCTCGTCATCGGTGTGAGGAAGTTCAACAAAATGCTCCATGGCCAAAATTTTCCACTTTTGAAGGACAAAAAACCATATTTGGTTCCAAGAGGACAGTACCGGTCTATACGGCAAGCCACATACAACGGTGGTGATCACTTCCTCCTAGTCACAACTCCACCTTAAATTATGCCTCAACCGAGAACTTGGGCAGTTCGATACGATCTCGCGCTTGATCGATTCCCAGGGAATGGAACCAAGAGGCGTCATCCTAACAGCTGCTGTCGTCGTACCAGAAGCTCGTCCTGTTGTTATGGGGAACATAAAACACATATCCGTAGTTGCTGGAACGGTCTGCGGCTGCACCAAAAATGACAGTTTACTATGGAATGAGGTGGAGTACTTCCAAACCAGATGGCCAAAAGCCAGCTCAACAGGTGACCTCCATCAAATTTTCGATGACAAGGCTCATTTTCTGCCGTTAGTGGCTCTATTCACTTTGATGACCGTATCGTCTCTTCCAATAACCTTCATCCCCGAGTCCTAACACGGTTCCAAAATAGACATCAAGCCGAGTGAAGGCCCCAGCCTGCAGCTAGGTATGTTGGTCCAGTGCGGACGAGCGTATGAAGCAGGTATGCCTGAGTTCCTTCAGGTGCGCAACTGCTCAGAAGTTACCCAACCGACAATCACCGCTGCCCTGGCCAAAACCACAGAAAAATGGTTGCCTATCCATGTGTATTTTGCCGTACCAGTTTATAGGCATAACTCTCTCGCCGTTGCTGAGGCATTCAGTGACCTGAAGGCTTTTTGTCTGTAAAAACAATGGCAACCATTTCAAATTATACTCCCCACCAATGTATCCGCCGTTGAACAATGAGGCAGAAAAGTCCCTGTGTATTTTCAAGCGCGCGTTGACGCAATCAAAAGGAGAAGATACCACCACAGAAGTCTTGAAAACTTCCCTGCCTGATTGCGGATCAGTTCCAAAAAACAGTGTACGATCCTGTGCTAAGGCCGTGATCTCAAGGCAAAAAATTGGTTACTTAGCCTAAACGCACGATCTAGGAGTCCTATCTGACAAGTAACGGGCAGTCTTATTCAACGTAGGACGGTCAGGAACAATTGCGGCGAAACTGAGTTCTACGACCTTCACCTGCGTTTGTTCGGTAACCGCAATTGGGCAGTCAAGCAGTATATTGAATTCAGATGTGGGCAGACTATACAGACAGGTAGACCGTGGTTCTATAAGAAAATAACAGTAAATCGTGTGCAGAAGTAAAGGAAGGCTTACGGCTAGGTTAAACCTTGGGCAGTTAGCAACACAGGTGGGTACAGAAAAGGGCAGTGTGCTATTGGACAAATTAAACGGGACAAATGTTGTTCAGTTCAAAGTCGAACAAATGTTCCACAACAAGTCCAGAAATGTGAGCAAATCGACTACAGAAAACAGTTAATATAAAATCGACTTTGTATAAATTAGAATAGTTCAGTCTTGAAACTGGAGCAGCCACCGGTCTGAGGAATAGGGAAACACAAATAATTACGTCACGTAATTAACAAACAGTCTCCTGGTGGTTGCACTCCAGTAGGAAGGAGGATGGACAGGCGGTTGGGGCTTACGCATTACTGCATCCTGCGGACATTCATGTGTTTCCAACAGAACAAGAACGAACGTTCCGATCTAAAACCGTGTGTCCGTGATGGACCATCCCGCTAAACACCAAAACTGGATTGTCTGCCTCCCTCTCAAAATGGTCTGTCAGGTGGTTTATACCTGTTGTAAACGTGGTTGCTAGGCAATTTATGGGCTTTATCGAGCTTATTTTATCCAGTTGAATAGCGGTGCCTGAGCAGTCGAACCCCAAGGGGGGCCACATAAAGTTCTTTATATTGAGAAGGGAACAAATACAAATAGTTGGTTGTGCCTCAGTTGGTCTCAACAAAGAGAAAATGAGAGGTTATTGAAACTTTCCAAAAGATTAAATTGTTCATTAGGAATGGCCGTCCTAAGCACTCGTCTATCAAAGTACATGTGGGTTTCCTGGTATCGATCCTCTCGCACTGATATAAGTTGATTTCGGTCCACCATCTTCGTCGGCATACTGATAACCCTGGTGTTTTATCCGCTTGCACAGGACGCACTGGGGGCATGGCAATTTACAACTATCCAGCGATATATTCAGAGGAGAAGAGTTTTTGATGCACTGGCACAGCTTGTCCATTTTGAAGGTACTTCGCGCGACGGACTCATGTGACAGACTGTACATCGACCTCAAAGTTCCCGTTGCCCATGCAGCTCTTGAGGTAACCCTGAGTCCGTTTCTCACTGCCGTTATGTTAGGAGGTATTCCACTTTACCGCTCACGGTCAAGAGCTGCTACGGCCAAGAAGCCTATGCCGTGCAAGATTGGTGACTCGGATGTCCAAAATAGCGCGAAAGAAAGGCGACTGCAGTCAAACAGGCCACATACGATTCGCCAAGTCAGAAGACCACTGGCTTGCTTCAAGTTGTAGTCCTCTGCGAAAACCAGCCTCGTGGGAGCAGCACCAAAAGAACTACTCGGCGCTGCCACCCAGCGCTCAAAGCCTCAGAGAGACACGTCTCCGATCATACCGCGCTAAAATGCCCAAGAAACCAAACAGATGCAAACTTGCCCCAACTCCTTGAACAACAGTAAATCTGTTCGTCCAAAAAGTATTATTGAAAGGGCTACAAGAAGCAGTGGTCGAAATTTTCGCCCACGGGGAAAAGTCTTCGTTCGTCAAAGGCAAAAGGCCCGCGCAAACCGGGCTCCCACAGGACGAAAAAACTGCAGATTAAATGCAACCCTCGAAACCACTAATCGAGGGAGCAGAAAAGTATGCCTCAGAGGTCCCTTCGGAACCCTCGACTCAAACCCGACGTACAGCTATTAAGCCTGCTAACCTCCCTGGTTACACAACTCTCGGCTCCTCACCTTCGGAGGCAGCAGAGACAGTGTTGAAATGCTTGTCCAAAAACTGCCTTAGCCTCTTCAACAAACTTTGCGATATTAAACAGTCAGTTTGTCTTGAATAGCCGTCCATTATCGCACTCACAGAGACCTGGCTCACACCAGAAGTCTCTGACGCGGAGATCTCAATGGACGGTTACTCTGTTTTTCGAGCTGACTCAAAACGAGGAAGGGCTGGTTGGGTTGCTCTGCACTTACATGCGGCCCTGCCAACCCCGATTGTCCTCTCCGATACCACTCCTGCACCTTTTTGTGATGCACTGTGGATTCAAGTCCCGCTGCGCAGGTCCGATTCTCTCCTTCTCGGTGTGGTCTACCGTAGCCCCCCGAGTCCTCCGGAAGATGACCACTTCCTCATACGAACCCTTGGGCAACTCTCCTCCAGCTACCACTTCACTCATCTCCTGCTGGTAGGTGACTTCAACGCTCCAAAGGCCCCCTGGACGGAGCTCCAGTGCGTCGGATCAAGTGGACCCTTTGCAGCGGCGTTGACCGAAGTCGTTCAACAGAGCGCTTGGACTCAACATGTCGTTGCACCCACCAGATACCGCGCGGGCCAACAACCGTCCCTCCTGGATCTGGTCATCACCAACGAAAGACATTTCGTTGATCAGGTGACAATTAACGCTCCACTGGGACATAGCGACCACTGTGTGCTCACCTTTGATTTCATCTGCTATTGGGCCAGAAATCCCGAACCCCAAACGTGGATTCGAAACTTCTGCCGTGCAGACTTTTCGGGAATGCGCATCTTTCTTAACCAAGTTAAACTGGGGCCAGCCTCAGTGGAAGACTTATATAGGACTATTGTCCAGAAAGTTCACGAGGCTGACGCGATGTTCGTCCCAAAAAAACCAGCACGCAGTCGGATGAGCCGTAAACTACCCAAAAGGATCCGGCGTCTTCTGGAAAAGAGGTCACAACTATTTCTCAAAAAGTTGACTACAGGAGACACAGAAGATGAGCTGGCATTTCGTAAAATGCGGAACCGCTGTAAATCGGAAATCCGCCAATGGAACATACGAAAACAAGCCACCATTCTAGACCTCGCCCGGAAGAACAGAAATGTGCTGTTCAAATACATGCGGCATCGCCGAAGAAACAAACCATCCGCGTTCTCCCTGAGGGACAGGAACGGGGAACCCACGAGTGACCCAATAGTGGTATCTGAGTTCTACAGAGATCACTATGCAGGTCTGTATTCAGTCCCAGCGTCCTCGTCACATCCAACGTTGTCAAGGCGTACCTACGAACGGCCTCTAACCGACTTGGTATTCACGGTGGAGGACATTCGTCAACTCCTGCACAAGATCAACCCATTCTGCGCGTTGGGGCCCGACGAAGTCCACCCAAGGATCCTGAAGGAAACGTCGTACACACTGGCAACTCATTTCCATCTGCTGTTTCGTCAGTCGCTTGACGAAGGCCACCTTCCCTCTGTTTGGAAGGAAGCGATTGTCACGCCAATCTACAAAACTGGTGACGGACTATCGTCTGGCAGCTACAGGCTTCACTAACTTGCCATGCAAGGTAATGGAACGCATCCTGAAGCGAGCCATTCTAGATCACCTTACTTCCAACAACTTGATTTCTCCAGTTCAACACGGATTTCTCCCAGACCATTCCTGCGTGACGAAAATGCTCATATTTATGGACAGCTTAACCCAAGCCAAAGACGAGGGACTCATAACGGATGTCATATTTTTCAACTTCCCATAAGCATTTGATCGGGTCCCAAACGTCCCGCTGCTCCACCAACTCGAGTCTTACGAGATTCAAGGGAAAACCCTACACTGGATCTAGGCATTCCCATCAGACAGATCATTCCGAGTGAAAGTAGGCTCGACCTACTCTTCTGCAGCGCAGGTCTCCATTGGAGTTCCGTTTTGGGACCTTTGCTGTTTCTGATATACGTCAATGACCTTCCAGATGTTCTTTCAAGTCCATGTCTACTTTTTGCGGACGACTTGAAATCGTGGAGTTCCAATGCCAGTGCCCTCCAAATGGATGTAGACGCCTCAAAGCAGCGGTCGTCGGACTGGCATCTTCCTCTGAATGACGAAAAGTGCGTCCATATGTAATTTGGAGGAGACTCAGCGAACTCCTCTGTCATGCATGGTGAGAAAGGACCAGAAGGCATCACGAGGGTAGATGCCAAAAAGGATTTGGGTATCTGGCTCTCTCCAAACCTGTCCTCCTCACTGCACCCTGAGAAATCGGTCCAGAAGGCATTCGCTGTTCTACGGATGATTCGGCGCACCTTCTCCCGTATTATTCGGACGAACTTCCAAATATTCTATGGGGCCTATGTCAGACCGCTGCTTGAATATGCCAACCCGGTTGTCTACTCAGGACGCACGAAAGAAGTAATCTTCACTGAGTGTGTCCAGCGAGCTGCAACGAAAATGGTTGCCGGTCTCAAGACCATGGACTACGAAACGCGTCTCGCGGTGTTTGACCTCTTTCCTTCGTAGTATCGTCGCCTCCGAGGGGACTTAATTCTTACTTACGCCATGTTTGAACAAGGCTTGGCCAACAGGATTTTCACCGTTGGCCCAGCAAACACACGGCGGGGACATGTTAAGAAGATTTTTGAGCTCAGACGGTTGTTCACACTCCCTCTAGAACTCAGTTCAAAATTCTATTAGACACTTATTTACGCGAGTCTTCGCGCTGGGAAGCATACTGCCCGTGCTGAAAACTTAAAGAGCATTGCTACACCCTTTTTTCACTTGTGCCTTTCAGGTGAACGACAGCCGCCGAACGACAAGAACAAGACCGACCCGGGAAACTTGGGCGAAAGCCTCGATCCTATGTATCAATCCGTGAATCCGTGAATCCGTGGTCGGAAGTTCGGAACGCTTGCCAGTCTAGCATCAAACCCAGGTTTGATTGGTCGAAAGTCTGGACCCAACAGCCAATCATGACCCAGTATTGGCCGAATGCCGGCTGCCAACGACGCATCCAGGGTGCTTCAGAATTTCCAGGAAGTTGTCGCCGCTTACACTACATATGTGAAGCGCTGTACAGGAGTTCTTGACTTCGTTTGGACGTTAATATACCATGTGCAGCTTTGATGGTTGTTTTTGACGTGAACGCTATCTTGTGAGGCTCAGACCGAGAACTGAGCTGAGGAAAATACCGATATTATGATTGGCGCACGGGAACTCACGATATCAATCGAATTTAATCAGCTCCGAGAACTATTGCGGCAGCACCAAAAGCGGTTTGAAGAAACGCAACCGAAGCTCCCTGAGTCGCCGACCCAGAGACGGGATATCCAGACAGCAGCAGCCAGTACTAGTGAGCCTTCTATTACCTCAACTGACGCAGCCGTGGCCTCGATCGCGGAGTTCACATTCGGCCATTTTGCTGCTCACATTTGACTCCTAATTCAAGCGGTACGTGCCTGATTTTTCCAAGTTTGATGGCGGATGGAAAGTCAGGTTATTGCTGCGAAAACTTGGCACACCGGAGCGTGAACGGTAGACAAATTTCATTCTTCCCAAGCTGCCCCGTGACCCAAGTTTTGATGAAACGGTCAAAACACTCCCAGATATTTGGCGATGAAACATCACTGTTCGATATCCCTTACCAATGCCTAAAGTTGGTAAAAAAAGATGGTGATTTCATCACGTTTGCTGGTGTTGTCAATTGGTAATGCGAGCGCTCTAAGCTCAGCTCAGTGACGCAGGATCAGTTTAGGTGCCTCATTTTTGTATTCGGTCTCCAATCATCCCAAGATGCTGCTAAACAGGATGCTGAAATGACGTTTCAGAGTCTCAACACCGAGTGTCAACGCCTCATCAACCTGAAGCACGACACAGCTATGATCGGCCAGTCACCTGTTAATTCAAGCAGCTGTGTACACGCAGTCAACTCCAGCAGGTCAAAGGAATCTGAAAACAAGCCCGCTTGAAAACAGAACAAACCTCTCACAAGTTTCTGGCAGTGAGTGGCATTTTGCTCGTTAATGTCAGCTTAGGTGTCACAAACGTTTGAGGTTAATTCATCGTGGCCACAAAAAAATTTATGTCGATCTCACAGGCCGCAGCCACACGCACACCACAATGCAGTTCACAAATCGTGGTCCAACCCGGCGACGGCGACAATCAAATTTGATTTTGCTTGCCGAAGGAAGTTTGGGAAGCATACTGCCCGTGCTGAAAACTTAAAGAGCATTGCTACACCCTTTTTTCACTTGTGCCTTTCAGGTGAACGACAGCCGCCGAACGACAAGAACAAGACCGACCCGGGAAACTTGGGCGAAAGCCTCGATCCTATGTATCAATCCGTGAATCCGTGAATCCGTGGTCGGAAGTTCGGAACGCTTGCCAGTCTAGCATCAAACCCAGGTTTGATTGGTCGAAAGTCTGGACCCAACAGCCAATCATGACCCAGTATTGGCCGAATGCCGGCTGCCAACGACGCATCCAGGGTGCTTCAGAATTTCCAGGAAGTTGTCGCCGCTTACACTACATATGTGAAGCGCTGTACAGGAGTTCTTGACTTCGTTTGGACGTTAATATACCATGTGCAGCTTTGATGGTTGTTTTTGACGTGAACGCTATCTTGTGAGGCTCAGACCGAGAACTGAGCTGAGGAAAATACCGATATTATGATTGGCGCACGGGAACTCACGATATCAATCGAATTTAATCAGCTCCGAGAACTATTGCGGCAGCACCAAAAGCGGTTTGAAGAAACGCAACCGAAGCTCCCTGAGTCGCTGACCCAGAGACGGGATATCCAGACAGCAGCAGCCAGTACTAGTGTCTTCTGTTTCCTCAACTGTTGCAGCCGCAGCCTCAATCACGGAATTCACATTCGACCCTCTTTCTGGTCACGCTTTGCCTCCTGGTTCAAGCGGTACGAAGACATGTTCATGCCTGATTTTTCCAAGTTTGATGGCGGATGGAAAGTCAGGTTATTGCTGCGAAAACTTGGCACACCGGAGCGTGAACGGTAGACAAATTTCATTCTTCCCAAGCTGCCCCGTGACCCAAGTTTTGATGAAACGGTCAAAACACTCCCAGATATTTGGCGATGAAACATCACTGTTCGATATCCCTTACCAATGCCTAAAGTTGGTAAAAAAAGATGGTGATTTCATCACGTTTGCTGGTGTTGTCAATTGGTAATGCGAGCGCTCTAAGCTCAGCTCAGTGACGCAGGATCAGTTTAGGTGCCTCATTTTTGTATTCGGTCTCCAATCATCCCAAGATGCTGCTAAACAGGATGCTGAAATGACGTTTCAGAGTCTCAACACCGAGTGTCAACGCCTCATCAACCTGAAGCACGACACAGCTATGATCGGCCAGTCACCTGTTAATTCAAGCAGCTGTGTACACGCAGTCAACTCCAGCAGGTCAAAGGAATCTGAAAACAAGCCCGCTTGAAAACAGAACAAACCTCTCACAAGTTTCTGGCAGTGAGTGGCATTTTGCTCGTTAATGTCAGCTTAGGTGTCACAAACGTTTGAGGTTAATTCATCGTGGCCACAAAAAAATTTATGTCGATCTCACAGGCCGCAGCCACACGCACACCACAATGCAGTTCACAAATCGTGGTCCAACCCGGCGACGGCGACAATCAAATTTGATTTTGCTTGCCGAAGGAAGTTCGTGACGGCTCGTATCAACAACATCCCAGTTCGCTTGCAACTTGATACGGGTTCCGACATCACGCTGCTATGTGAAAGAATGTGAAAACGAACGGGTAAGCTGCATGTGAAACCGACCGAACGTTGAGCCCGTAGTGCTTCCATTGGAATTGCCGTGAAACTCTAACTTCGGAGAATCATTGTTCCACAGTGGTTCCATGGCTTGCAGTGGTTGGGACCCAGGTCGGCGGACCTCCAGCTGCCACCTTGAGTGCTGCAATGCTCCCACGGGCTACACTGGCTGAAACTTCGTTCCCTCAAGATGCAGCCATACCAGGAAGGCCATAGGAGGTGCAGTCAGACCAGGAGCAGCAAGATTTCGTTCTACGAGTAATTTTAATCAGAGGCGATCTGGTGGTAAAATCTTACTGTCTTCTGCGATAGAAGCGTGAAGGGAGTAAGGAGTCTGGCGCTGCTTTTCCGAACTCACTCGCTATGCGCGGCTGCATAAGAAAAATGGGACAGTAACGCTTTACTTCCTGTGCCCTCGAATCAGGTCAGCTTTCTGCAGCCGAACAGGTTAGACTACTAAGTCTTCGGCTCCGGGCAGTGTCCCCAAATAAAACCCTACTGTCTGCTGCCTCACGTTCAGACATTTGAGTCAGGATAGGGGCGAGATCCCGAAGAAAACCTTACATCCAATGCCTTGTGGGTCAGGTCTTTGAGTCAAAGGCTCAAGTTGGGATACCTCAAATAAACACCTGCCCCCGGTCTGGACAACCGGGCGGTTGCCTTAGGTCCCACATTTCTTGTCCATGTATATCATACCCCAACACCTACAACACAACCAAACGTTGCTTGGTCATTTTTGCTTTTCAGTTATCTGACCGATACTCATTATGCACATCGCTGTCTATTAACAAGCAAAATAACACGCTAAATCCAGAAGCTCCCTTCTATACATGTGCTTCCAACATCCGTACTGCACCATGGCGTGATCGGAATAAAGTGGTGTGCCCCAGCAGGAACGACAGTCTTGAATTGTGCTCTCCACCGGTGGCTGATGGCCACGTGGTCCAACTGGGTCCACGGTTGATTTGCAGTTGGTGACTGCCAGGTTACCTGATGCGAACGTTTATGTTGAAAGTTCGTACTTGCCAGAAACAGTTCATGATCAGCACACAACTGAAGGAGTCGATCTCCGTTGTCTGTGCGGCGAGCATCGACTCCGAATCGACCGCCCAAACGTGAGCTCAGCTGACCTACTTGAGCATTCAAATCGTCTGCAAGGGTCACAATGTCAGTGCTTTTTGTCAGACGAACGAGCCCAGATAGCTCTCCACAGGAAGTATCCTCCTCAGCATCAGGAATGCAGTCCGTTGAGGCATAAGCCGACGCCACAAATAGGCAGCGCTTTTTATGCCGAGAGGCATTGAGTTTGATTGAGCTGGACGACCGGACGGCGCGAAGACGACTGTTTACTGGGGTCCACTCCAGCAAAGCGAGTTCAGCTCTAGGGCTGAGTGCAACTCCCACGCCATCGCTTGTGGGTCACCGGACACGAAAAGAGAAATGTGAAAGAGCTGAGTTTATTCTTGGCGTCCTGGGATGCATAACCAAGCTTGGGTCTTGTATGCTGTTTCGGGGACACATTATACATCAATTTGAAGGAAGTATAAGGTTTCAGCAAGTATTGCCTGTTTGCCGATTTGACAGAGTGCGGACGCTAAAAGCTCTTACATAGAAAGGATCCCGTGGATTTAGAAAGGTGTTATTTTGTTCACTGTTAATAGGCAGCGAGAAGCATAAGGTCCTTCGGTCAGATAACTGATAGTCAAATGACCCATCGACGTTTGCTTGTGTGGTAGGAAGGGGTTGGGAAGGGACATCGGTTGACACCGAACTGCGCGGGTAAATGATACTCCCTGGTTGCCCAGGCCGAGGAAGGGGGTTTGGTTATGGTACCCCACCCTGAGCCCTTGACTCAAAAGTCTGACCCCCGAGATAGCAGACAGTAGGGTTCTCTTTGGGGACCCTGTCCGGAGCCGATAACTCAATAGTCTGACCTGCTCGGCTGCAGAGGGTTGGCCTAACCCGAGGGTGCAGGGAACAAGGCTGATGCAGCTGCGCACAGCAGGTGCCTTCTGAACAGCACCGGACTGTTTGGTTTTAAAATTATTTCGACCGTATTGGATAATGCGCCGGCGGTCACGGTCAACCGTTTGGCGATTGGAGTGTGCGGTTTTTGTGGCCGACATTTTCTAACCCGTCCTTTCTCGGTAGAAGGCAGCATCGCTGCTTCCGTAAATATGGACATGCTGGTCGCCTGGGAGGAAACACATTACTGCCTTCACACTCCTGTCGTAGAAAACAGTACGACTTTATCCGCCTCGTAACACGATTACTCGTAGTACGCGGTCTCGCTGCTCTTGGTCTGACTGCTCCCGTTTGTCCTTCCTGGCATGGTTGCACCTTGCGGAACGACGTTCCAGCCAGTGTAGCCCGCGGGATCATTGCAGCACTCAAGCCCGACCACCACGTCAAGGTGGCAGCCTTATGTCGGGTCACCTCATCAGTGAGTGTCAGGCAAGGTTGTTTCACTCCTCCCCCTACAGCTTCGAGACTGATGCAGTTATGGAAGACTCTTTACCGGCCTTCAATGCCTAGTAGGTCGAAATGATTTCAGGACATTCGCTCACAGATGTCTGATAAGCAGAAGACATCTCTTCATGGATCGGACGCCGTGTTAATACAGAAAATACTGAATAATCTAAATAATTCTGGCTGTTTGGCATGGGCTTCACACCTGCACAGTGTAACGTTCCGCTGCAGGACTGGCGGGCACCAACCCCAATCTCATGCTTGTGGATGGGCCGATTGAGATAGTAGACAAATTTGTCTACCTGGGCAACTGTGTCAAACCCGCTGGTCTCGCGAAAGATGATATCTCCATTCGGATTGGGAAGACCAGAGCAGCCTCGTCAACCTGCATCACCTGTGGCGTTGGCGTGACATTAGCGTATCTCTCAAGGGTCGAATTTACAATGCTGCGGTGCGGTCCATGGTATTAAATGGGTCAGGAACCTGGCCGCTGCGCTATGATGAGGTCAAAATCCCTTCAGTGTTTGGCCACCGATACCTTTGGAGCGTTGCCCGAATCTGGTGGGAACATACAATCAGTAATGCTGAAGTACGTCGAATAGTTTTCGGTAGAAATAAAATGCCCACTATAGATGAACTGGGACGAGATAGATCAGTGGCTAAAGTGCGAATTTACTGGCAGGAAGGCTCGTAGTTTGAACCCGAATTATACGTTTCGACTTCCCCTGTCTAGACTCAGGAAACTTGGCAATATCCCAGCCCTCATGCTTCCTTTTGGTTGCATGGCAGTTAGGCGCCGAAAGGGTGCTACAGCTGAACAAACAAAACTGAACTAAACATATACATTCATAAAACTCCGGGGCTGTAGAGGATTCCATGTTCACCGTTCAGGGTTCTGCGTCAGTTGTGGGCTCCAGATGAGTGGTGGCTGGTCATCATCATCATCATCACGAAACGCTTGGGTGCTGTCGGTGCTACTCGCCTTCCAGGATGGGGACCGCGTGATCCCCAGTGCGCCTGGTTGGAGACGCTGCAAGATATGGCTCCCAACCGATGTCATTGACGATCCTGTTGTCAGTTTCTATCCAGATTGCCTGAATGAGTGTTTGGAGGTGTAGGCACCTCGGAATGATTGTAGTAAGACAGCAATAAGTCCCCTCCCCATCCATCTTTATTCTTTTTCTTCACAATAAGGCTTTCAAATAAATCATGGTTGTACGGCAGCGAAGCATCGGTGTTCAACACTGATGTCATGCTGTCGATGATGATGTGGTGGCTGGTAGCCACAATAATTTCTGTTTGAAGTACTTGGCCTACCGGTTGAGGCGTTCTCCTTTGCGAAAGATAGTTGCTTCATTTCGATCGCTGATGGTTTCTATCACGGGCAGTTCCCGGGAACCGGTCGCACGGATCAACTGAAATAATCTTCGGGGGGTTCCCGGCTTTCTGGGTTTCTTCCATTTCCTTATGTTCCAGAATCCACAAGGCTCCACTGTTGGGACTCACGCTCGCTTTCACTTGAAGTCTGCTGATTCGTCCGCCTAATTTATGTTCAGGACCGCCGGGGATATTTCCCCGAGACTTAATCCGTACAACTGTTCCTTCTGATATCCAGTGATTGGGTGGATCTGGTAGCGCCGCCACAGGCAAAACTCCCAGCACTGTGCAAAGAGCTGTCGACCTCGTTTCAGCGTGAATTCACCTCTGACGTTGGAGCATTTGGAAGCGACTCCAGAAGACGATTCTGATAAATTCACCTAACATCCGTATCTGCCAGCCTTTCAGTTACCAAGCGATTTTTCCGCAACCTACGCTGCCTTGGAAAACGAAGAGAAAGGCCAGCCCGGACGAAGGCATGGTCGGAATCCACAAATGTGTTTCAAAACGAGCGCTAGTCAGTTATTGATCCACGCCGTCGAGAACTGATGGCAATATGATCAGTCTGAGTTGGTAGCCGGAACGCCCTTGGAGGTCACCATGTGGCCAGACGACTTCGGCTATTTCGGAAGTCAGTAGTGCATTAGAAGCAGCCTGCGGTCAGCACAAAGCTGAAGCAACCGTTCACTCTTTTAAGCACGTACCGAGTCCAGTCCATGTCGACCACCTAATTGAGTATCAGATGCGCTAAGTCTTTCCACTTGTGCATTCAGATCTCCGGCAACCACAGCGATATCTGAGCTTTGAGCTCGCCGCAAAAGGGCATTCAGGGCGCCATGACACTTGTCTTTGATGGTGTCAAAGCTACAGTCGGTTGAGGCGTAAGCAGACAAACAGACGTCGATCGATTCGTCATCATCATCCTCATCAAAGGCAGCAACACCAGTGTTGACACTGATGCTTCACTCCCGTACAACCGTAAAGTTCGTTTAATTACATATATATAACTAAATTAAAAGCCCTAGGGTGAAAAGAAGAGAAAAAGAGTGGGTGGGGGAGGGGATCTATTGCTGGCCTATGTCAAGCTTTCTGAATAGTCTACACATCCAACCGCGCAGTCAGACAATCTGGAAAGAAACTGACAACACGAACGCCACTGACATCGATTAGCCGCCATTTCTTGCAATATCTTCAGTCAAGCACAGGCGGGGTCACGTGGACCCAATCCTGGAAGGCGTACAACACCAACAACACCCAAACTCTTCGTGATCTCTTTCACGCCTTTCTGCCAAGTCATGCGCTGTCCACTTCGCGGTTTGCGCCATTCTGAAGGAGGCACGGAGAACAACACTCGTCTCGGTAGACGGTGTTTCGGCATGCGTAGCACATGACCGAGCCATCGTAGTCGGTGGTGCTGGATGTTCTCCCGGAATGAAGTACCTGCAGCACAACCAAATACCCGTTTTCTAATTACCTCGTTAATAACACGCTGACACCATCCAAAACCAGCCACGCTTCTAAGGCATCGGTGACCGAAAACCTGGAGACGCGTCACATCTGTCCGCATAGGCCATGTGTCGCACCCCTACAACAACACAGCCCTACTGTAGCCTGGTACACACGATCCTTAAGATGTAGTCATATGCCGGCGATCGAATCCCCACATGTGAGACTTTTTCACAGAGGTTGCCAGATGAACCGCATAGAGGCGACTATTAACGGGTATCTAATGAAGTGAGGATCCTTCCGCCTGATGAATCAGGACGATATCAATCCCTATTCTTCCCTCGGCAGTAGCCGCTGCGTCGCCAGAGCTGCGCAGTCAGAAGCGATTGGAGAGTGATTGAGAGATTAGCTCACCCACTGTGCTTGCATCTTGTTTCTTGCATTTTTGTTGCTGACACACAGCACACGTCAGCCTCAAATGAATCCATTTGAAGAGCAACAGCAGCTTGTCCTGCTTGCTTCAGAGTGTGGACATTGAAAACAGCCAGATAGATTTGGCGTTGAGGATTGAAGATTGATTTCGAGTTGTATGAGAGTATCGGTGCCGGATGACGCGCTGGTGTTGCTTGCACAACCGATACAGGAAGAACGGAGTCAGCAGTCCTAACTGCTGGGCCTACAAGGAGAGATGGGATGGGGAAAGCGAAGAAAAAGTATGTGAAACAGAAAGAAGGGAAACATCAGCAGTAGCATGTTTCCGTTTACTAGCCCTGCTGTATGCAGCGAATAAAGCAACCCGGTCGATGGCACCACATGACGGCCAGTGTGGCATGACCTTATTTGTATATATGCGGTTCATGGTTGTACGTGGGCTTGGATACTGTCAGGGCACCCATATATACACAGGAGGACGATTAGAGTCTTCAACCATAGATGCATGAGCGCCCAAGCTATTGCCTTCAATGCATAGCTCCCTTCATAATCCCCCCACCTAACAGTCCACTGACAGTGGTGTATTAACGCACCAATTTATCAACTCCCGCCTCCACATTATAGCCACACATTCTAGCTTCGAAGGGGAAAGCAAGACAGGTGGTTCCAGCCACCACTGAATGGTTGATTTGAATCTTAAGGCAGCAAATATCTTCCACAATTGCATCGGTTTTCCGGAGCAGCTGCTCGTTCTGCTGGGTCAACGCGGGACTCCTGCGGTTGGAAGATGCGGGTGGATTGTGCAGCAAACATTGGAAACATGGGAATCTCCGAGGAAAATTGTTTACCACATACTGTGGCGGACGATGCATCGTCTGCTTCATCAGATGTGTTGGTTGATGGGATGTGGACGAGATGGGTGGGGAATGGTGGGGCACGCACTTAACATAATCATGTTGAATGAACTACACGGGTACTTTCGTAGTGGGAGCCTCAGGAATCGAGTGGGACATCGGGTGGGGGCATCTCCGAGAAATTTCCGTAGGGTAGGGTGTGCGGTAGCATTAATATTTTTCGGAGAAGGGGTAATGGAGAGAGAGGCGTTGCGCTCCCTGGTGTTTCTAAAAGAAAAGCTTTCACAACCTGCACGATAGTTCTACTTGCGCCGGAAAAAGTTGCAATTCATCTGGATGGCCACATCGGAGGTGTCTAAGTCCAATGTATGTTGGAATTTTTGAATTTCACGTAGCACAGTTCCCATCGATCCATGAGGAACTAAGCACTGCACACTACCAAAGCCGTTTCACGAAAAACCTCGCTAGACTGTACACCTAGAAATAACACGATTGGTGAAACTTGGTTACATTAGGAGTGGCTGATGAAGAATCGAAACTTCGTGCTTATAACCACTTCAGGCGTGACAGGAAGCAATGCCTGCACGGAGTTGTACGGCAACCTATGTGTTGTTTTCGACGAGGGATGGAGTGCAGCGACAATCCGAATGAGAATGGAAAAGACTGAAGGCCCAGAAGCTAGGCTTTATTCATCCAAAACTTTGACACCGAGAACCGAAACGAAAAAATGTGATTTTGCAATAAACGATGAAACGTTTGAAAAACAGAGCAAATATACAACACTATGACAATCCTGGTTTACCCAATTTTCAAAAACTGCCCGCCGTAGGTCGTGCGGAAGGGAATCCAGAAATGGTTCGGCAACGCGCGGCATTGACTAGCCGAGAAGATGCATACCGATCAGCTCGTTGTAAGTTTTGTGTTTACACTTTGACAAGTTATTCGATAGTACCAGACTTGAGGTATCACATGCTTGCACTGATGTTTTGTCACTGTTTTAGACGTCTGAAGTGAACCGGGCGTTCGGGATAGTCATGTCGAACATGTCTTCTTCGGACTGAAGCTCTTCATCTGTAAAATAACGGATCACATTTTTATTTCTATAAATTTCTTTTATATACTGATTTTCCGTCTTTTAAGTGCTATCCGGAGTCCTTAGCAAATACACCTTATCAGATAGGTTACTGGTGGTCCAGAAACAGCTGTTATATCCATCATCATGTCCGAATTTGCACGCATAATTGGGTAGTCTACCATGAATTACTGCAACACCAACTGGTTCTGAAAATACTTCGTTCCAACTCGTTGGATGAATTAGCGTGTACCGTATTGGGTGCAGAACTACTATCTCCACAAGCGGCCAGAACGTGGCTATACAGCTAGGTATAAAGATTTGTTTACCAGACCTTAACTTCATCGAGGAAACGCATCCGACGATTTTCAAGGTTAACTGTGTGGTTACAAGGATAAAGTGTTCCGTTACAGTTATATAGAGGTTTTACAAGCAGTAAAACGACTGTCCATTAACTGCATGAAAACCTATTTTCAGGGTTATTTAGCCGTAAACTTCGCATAACGAATGGTTAAATAACCGTCAAACAACCAGGTCAGGAAGGGCTGAGTTATGACGCCGTCATGTAACCCGATTATAACAGAGGACGTCATACGGTCAGTTATTTAACGTGGCTATAACGGTAAAATGCGGTAATGGAACGGTTATTTCTTGTTTTTGTATACAGTGAACTGTCGTTATCACGCGGTGAAATAACAGTCCAATAACAGTGAAATACGGCTATGCGGTGGTTATATCGCTGCTATTTAACGTTGAAATGCGGTCAAATAACAGTCATTTAACCATCCAATAACCACCACACACTTCTTTTGACGGTTAAAAGTTGCAAACACTGTTTACGGCTGCTTTCTAACCTCAAAGTAATCACACAAAAAACGTTTTTTTGGCGGTTTTGCTGGTGCAGATAACCAAGGAACGATGCTGGGTGGTTATTAGACGGTTGTATAACCAGAAAAATAAGTTCTCTCGACTGCTTGTGTAGCCTACCACGGCAGCAAATTCACACTGGGCAACACTTTGTCGGCATCCTGGTAGTGTGGTGAATGACATTTAGTATGGTCGTATCCTTATGAGAAACACTCCTGTTTAGTGTGCAGTCGACTCGGATACGAGAAAACAGTGTCGGTCGCGGAAACCCGGTCAAAGAACCAGAGAAACGGGGAATCACGAACAAACGTAGTCGGTCAGAACCCTGGTGTAATACAGTGCTTACCACGTATGATACTCATGTCGGCCCTTGTCGGAGGAAGCGGGTGCGTAATTTGGTTGCAAACCGGTTCGGATTCCGATAAGCCAATCGTTTCCCCTCGCACCTGCGGGAACATAAGTGTACCACAGTACAGGTCAACGATTTTTAGCGCCAGAAATGCATCAGAAGGTAAGCTTCATTTATTGAACTTGGTTGCGAAATGGGGGTAGGTTACTGTGATCGTGAGGCTGTCTACCTGACCGCTTACGTGTCCAACCTTTTGGGTATTTGTAAGATTGACAGTTTTCAGCTTTTAACGTCTACCCAGCTTGCGAACGTCTACCCCAAACAGATTTTGATAGTATCAGGGGCCATTGACTATGTCAATTCGACGATTCAAAGATTACATAAAAAACACAACGCGGTTTGCAGCGGTATCCTTGGGTGCTGTTTGAAACCGAAGGTGGTGCTCCACTTACACCCGAATGTCAAGCTGATTTTGGCAGCGAAAAGGCCAGTACCACAATTGGTCTTGTCAACCTTAGATGCCAAACTCAAACGCTTGGAAGATGCTGCATATTGTTAACCGATAAGCTACTCCTCGTGAGCCGCTCCAATCATGGTTGTCAGAAGACTATGTGAATCTGTGCTGGTCTCTCTGCAGATCTGAATGATGTCTTGGTCAATTGTATTTGTCGGCTATAAACCATGTATCATGGGACATTGGTTCCGGCTGCTACATTTTCAATCATCAGAAAGTGAGATAGTGTTGGCGATGCAGCCAAGCATTGGAGGCGTTGGAATGTTCTGTTAGCTCGTGAATTGGGCGGCTACGCATAGAAGTCGATCGCTTTGATGCGCGAGCGCCGCTGACTGCGTGATTGGGTCATTTTCAGTTTCGTTAATCACTGTTGATTTGAGTTTCGGGGAAATGGCAGTTCCTCAGCAATACTAATCCGACGTTCCCACCAGACCTGACCAATGCCTCGAATACACCGAAGTCAAACAGTGATAGATATCATATGTTCTCTGCGCGTAAAGGCCACGTGTTCGCTCCATAAACAAGTATGGATCGCACTGTCCTTGACAAGCAAAATGATTTCACGTCGGAGATTGGTGAAAGCCGCCCTGGTCTCTCTGATATAAGAAGTAATTTAATCTCTAGCTAGTCCACCGGAACTTTATACGACTGCTCAGACAAACGAATTTATCTACCACATCCACCGGCTCGTCTACAGGCTTGACGTTTCAGTTCGATTCCACTCAATCTTGCGGCCCAGATGGCTCAGTTGTAAGGTCGAGATGGCTCAGTGGTAAGAGCGCGAATTTACTGACCTGAAGGTCCGTGGTTCGAACCCTACCTCTGCCTCTCGACTTCCCCTGTCTAGGCTTGGGCAACCTTGCAGTATCCCATCCATCGTGCTTCTTTCTGGTGACATGGCAGTTAGGCACCAAAAGGGTGCTACACTTGAACAAATTTTTAGTCTTTTGGCAGTACTTTACGCTTTGCAGGTGTGAAACACATTTTTGAAGGATGTGAATCAAGTAGTGCAATATTGTCCACGTACTCAGCGTCTGTGAGCGAACGTCCGCGGAGTTTTCACAGGCAGGTAGAAAAGATATCAAGCACCATGTCACTAACAAATTTGAAATGGAAGGACGTGGGAGGGTAGCTTTGTATTACCCCACTGGACTTGGTGAACTCGGGTGAAATCCGGCTGTATGCTCGTATCCGCCCTTATAAGGGACATGTATTTAGAAGGGGCACCCTTGATCGCCAGTATCCGACGATCGACAGAGTGAAAAGCTAATTTCATGTAAAAACGATCAACGCGGGACGTCTGAAGGAGTGGCGCTGTTTAAGAAGATAAGGTAAAGATATGGTCGATGCATCCTTGGCCAGGGTGATACCCAGCTTGATTCTCACGAACCTCTCTCCCGATAATCTAACAACCTGCGAAAAATTATGCCAGCGAGGACGTTGGATGCGGCGCTTACCAGGCTGATGTCGCGATGGTTTGCACCCTTTTTGAAGACTGAAATCACGGTCGAGAAGCTCCACTCCGCTGGTATTCTGTTTCCGTTCCAAATCTTTGGAAGCACGGGGTGCAGACCATAATGGCCAGGTACCTTGACACGTTGAAGGATTGATATATCACGCTGGATTTTTGTTGTTGACGGCGGGGTGGTTTTGATGTTGATGGAGATCAGCTGAACTGTTCTTTGAAGTGTTCATCCCATCGCTTAGGGCGATCATTTTGTGAAATCTCAAATGCCTTTCCGTGTTTTTCACGTAGTACTTCGCTGACACTTGTCTTCTTTGGGCCGTTTGATCGAATCAACCGAAATAGGGTGCGGTTGTTGGCTGAAGTGGACTTCTTCTCCATCTGGGCCTTCGTAATCTATTTGCGTTCTCTGTCATTCTTCAAGCTCTTGATTATCCGATGTTTGAGGGATCTGCCTGCGCCATCATAGTCTCTAGTTGCTGGTATGTCCTTCCTCGCGCTAATAAGGTCTGCTGATCTCGAAGATATTCAGTGTTTAATCAATCGGATCGGATGGCTTGGACAGATAGTCCTAAAAGGTGAGAGCCTAGCCTCTTTAACTCACTTCCATTCAGCTTCCAAAGTATCATCGTTGCGTTTCCAGTAGCTTTTTAGCCAGATAAGCTCGATGTTCTTGGGCTACTGAAACTTGTCGAAGTTGAATGGGGTTGCTCTGCTTTAGCTCACGGGAAGGAAAGCGATCCGCGTTGCAAGTTGCTTACCCCAGAAGGAACGGCAATGATTAGTTGGGGCTGCCCATCGGTATTTGATAGCCTCATGATCCTATTGAGTTCGTGAATGTCTTGCAGTTGGAGCTTTCTATTAACTCAGCGTGAGCATTTATGCTACTGGAAAATAAAAGATGAGGTTCATCTCACAAATGAAGCAGTCTCTCCACACTTTCCGCATGCTGAGGATGGACTCCAAATCTATCATTTACTTGTGCTTCTTCCGGGCTTAGCCATCCAACTTGGGCGTTCGTAGCAACAGCCGCGGTGACCATGTATCTTCTTCACGCTGACCGAAGCCGTCGCGACAAATCTCGATAAAGCCAGCCCTTCCCACACTCAAAGCTGCAGTCTGTCTGAAGATACGATAAATAAACACCGTTTGCCGCATCCATCTGAATTGGTCTAAATTTAACCAGAAAACCATGCGGCGCAAACACGACTGTTCACTAGGATCCAGTCTAGTAAAGCGCCTTCGTCCTTGGAGTTTAGTGCTACTCCAAAACCGGAAACATCACGGGCTATCGCGTCAGGATTATCAAATATCCGGAGAATGAAGTATGAAACATTTGAGGTGGTCCTAAGTAGCTTAGATGCACAGCCGAGGTGGGGTCTTGTTTGCGTGTTTCGGAGACAGCAAACATTGGCTGAGAGTGAACACAAAGTTTCAGCAAGAATTGCCTGTTTCCTAATTTGACGCAGAGTACGGACACTGAAGGCTACAGTGTGAATAAGATTTTTTGAGGTTAGTGAGGGATTATTTTGGTTCATTTTGCTTGGCGATAGCTTAGACACGGAACAATGGCTGGGGGATTGGTTGGTCGCACTGCATCATTCCATGGGTGGGGAGGGCCGGTAAGCGAAGAGCTTTAAGGATGAATGTTACATCCCGGCTGCCTAAGTCGAAGAAGAGGGTTCAGTTGAGGAATCCCACCTTGAGCCTTTGACTCAAAAGATGGACCCACGGGGCAGTGAGAGGATGTGGGGTTTGTTCATGGATTATTCCCGTAGCCTCTGACTAAAAAATCTGAACGTCGGTGCAGCGGTTGTAAAGGTTTCAATGAGGGACCCTTCCCAGTGCCAGTCACTCAATAGTCTGACCCACTTGGCTGCAGGGGACCGGCTTTGTCCGAGGTCACAGAGAGCAAGGCATTGCTGTCTCACTCCTGATGCGGCTGCTTACAGAGGGCGCTTTTTGAGCAGCACCAAACTTTGGTTCTGAAAGTATTGCGTTTGACAATCGCGAGTACCTATGGCCGTTACATGATGATATTTTTGCGAAGGGGAACGGTGGCAAACATTTTACGAATCTGGAGGTCCATTTGTAAAATTCAAAAAGGAATTCTTAAACCTGACGATTACCATTTGCCATAGCCCGTTCTACTACACACGATAACCGTTCGGAGTGAAAAGTGTGCCAGAAGTCTCGCAGCAGATTGTGAACACGATGTTAGGATCATGTGGACGAATTCGACGTATATCTTAGGACAATAAAGTAATCTTCCAGCTTTTGTACTGAGAGCCACAAGTGTGTTGGCGCATTGACAGATGGTTCATTTATGGGTTCATTTTCTGAGCTTTTCGTTCCCAACGATGACCACCACAAATTAACGGAGTACAAGGAAGCTTGAGTCAACCCGGGTCACTGCTCAGTTCGGTTGGCAGGATCACTGCTGCATCCCGACATGAAGCTGCCACCTTAACGTGCTGCTCGGGCTTGAATGCTGCAGTTATCCCGCGGGCTACACTGGCTGGAACTTCGTTCCACAAGGTGCAACCATGTCAGGAAGGCCAAAGGGGAGCAATGAGACCCCGTACTACGAGTAATCGTGCTAAGAGACGGGCTGGGGGTAAAGTCGTATAAAGTCGTACTGTTTTCTACGACAGGAGTGTGAAGGCAGTAATGTGTTTCCTCCCAGGCGACCAGCATGTCCATATTTACGGAAGCAGCGATGCTGCCTTCTACCGAGAAAGGACGGGTTAGAAAATGTCGGCCACAAAAACCGCACACTCCAATCGCCAAACGGTTGACCGTGACCGCCGGCGCATTATCCAATACGGTCGAAATAATTTTAAAACCAAACAGTCCGGTGCTGTTCAGAAGGCACCTGCTGTGCGCAGCTGCATCAGCCTTGTTCCCTGCACCCTCGGGTTAGGCCAACCCTCTGCAGCCGAGCAGGTCAGACTATTGAGTTATCGGCTCCGGACAGGGTCCCCAAAGAGAACCCTACTGTCTGCTATCTCGGGGGTCAGACTTTTGAGTTAGAGACTAGGGGCAGGGTCCCCGAACAAAACCCCTACATCCTCCCACTGCCTTGTGGGTCAGACTTTTGAGTCAAGGGCTCAGGGTGGGGTACCATAACCAAACCCCCTTCCTCGGCCTGGGCAACCAGGGAGTATCATTTACCCGCGCAGTTCGGTGTCAACCGATGTCCCTTCCCAACCCCTTCCTACCACACAAGCAAACGTCGATGGGTCATTTGACTATCAGTTATCTGACCGAAGGACCTTATGCTTCTCGCTGCCTATTAACAGTGAACAAAATAACACCTTTCTAAATCCACGGGATCCTTTCTATGTAAGAGCTTTTAGCGTCCGCACTCTGTCAAATCGGCAAACAGGCAATACTTGCTGAAACCTTATACTTCCTTCAAATTGATGTATAATGTGTCCCCGAAACAGCATACAAGACCCAAGCTTGGTTATGCATCCCAGGACGCCAAGAATAAACTCAGCTCTTTCAACTGCAAATCAACCGTGGACCCAGTTGGACCACGTGGCCATCAGCCACCGGTGGAGAGCACAATTCAAGACTGTCGTTCCTTAGAGCTGAACTCGCTTTGCTGGAGTGGACCCCAGTAAACAGTCGTCTTCGCGCCGTCCGGTCGTCCAGCTCAATCAAACTCAATGCCTCTCGGCATAAAAAGCGCTGCCTATTTGTGGCGTCGGCTTATGCCTCAACGGACTGCATTCCTGATGCTGAGGAGGATACTTCCTGTGGAGAGCTATCTGGGCTCGTTCGTCTGACAAAAAGCACTGACATTGTGACCCTTGCAGACGATTTGAATGCTCAAGTAGGTCAGCTGAGCTCACGTTTGGGCGGTCGATTCGGAGTCGATGCTCGCCGCACAGACAACGGAGATCGACTCCTTCAGTTGTGTGCTGATCATGAACTGTTTCTGGCAAGTACGAACTTTCAACATAAACGTTCGCATCAGGTAACCTGGCAGTCACCAACTGCAAATCAACCGTGGACCCAGTTGGATGGTTCTCAGATTCGAACACAAGACCACTGGATGTCGTCGAGATCGCTATCCATGATTGATGCCAGGAAAGCTATACCAGCAGGCAACGAGTACGATGGCGCACGCAAATCCCTTAAACGCCAAATAGTGAAGAGTCTACGGAAAGACCGAGAGCTCTGGTAGACATCGAAAACTCGGGAGATGGAGAAGGCTTTTGCTACGGGAAACGACCGTGCCCTGATCCTGATAGGATCGACTAGTCCCAGGAAAGCAACGGTCAGCGAAGCGATAAGTGAAAAAGATGGTTCATTAATTCACCCGCAAAAAAGTCGATTGGAAAGATGGGTCGAACACTTCGAAGAACAGTTCAGCTGGCCTCCTGCAACACAGTGTGTGGAGGTAATGTATACAGGCGATTGGGGGCGAGATAGCTCAGTGGCTGCAACGCGAAAGTACTGAACGGAAGGTCGTGGTTCGAATCCGACCTCTGTCTCTCGACTCCCCCTGTCTAGACTTGGGCAACCTGGCAGTATCGCAGCCTTCGTGCATGGCAGTTGGACACCGAAAGGGTGCTACAGCTGAACGATGTTTTAAAATTTTGTCCAGGCGAGTCGAATGTAAACCTTGATCGCCCTTCAGAAGAGGAAATAAAGTACGAAATATCCGTACTAAAACGTGCGAAGGCATCAGGACCGGACGGTCTGTATCCAGCCCCCTTCAAAGAAGGCGGAGAATCCCAGGTGACCCATCTGATAAAGCTTGTTGGTGCTATGTGGAACGAAGAGGTGCCTATGGAATAGATAATGTCCTTATCTTCAAAAAGTGTACGCGGACGCTGCCTTGCAGAGGCGTATTTTCAAACTGCCAGTCCTTTTATCTTGCGGTTCCTACCCAGTATCCATAACATGCTTATGACAGCAGAAACTTCCGCTGTTTCTGTTGGGTATTATCAACGCGAGGCATCTTACCTGGTATTCTGTAGCTTGTCTTGAGGCTTAAGAACCGGCTGTGCTACTAAGATGCACGTGCGGATGGCTAAGACATTAATATGCCCTGTGCAGACTGTTGATTGACATCTGGAAGGGAGTTAATAAGTCACCCCAAAGCTGCTTCAGCAGTCGTAATTTAGCACGTACGCCAACTCCCGCGGTCGTGTAAAGGTCTGCGGGAAACTCTCTTCTGAGCTCATCACAACAAGTGGTGTTAGACAGGGCTGTCCTCTTTCACCTTTCCTCTTCAAACTCGTCATTGATACGATCATGAAAGACTCACTATCAGCCTCTAATGCCTGTGGGGTCGAAGTGCTTGCGGGGTCTCCGCTCACAGATATCGAGTACGCAGAGGACATAGCTCTTCTTGGATCTGATGATGCAAACAATATTAAATAATCTAAATAATGCCGCCTCAGTGTTTGGCATGCGCTTCACACCTGTAAAGTGCCACTGCAAGACTGGGTGGGCTCCGAACCCTAGCCTCATGCTTGCGGATGCGTCGATTGTGGTAGTAGACAACTCTATTGATCAGACATCTATCGGTTCTGTCAATGTAGCTTGCCACGTGGTCACATAAATTGGTATACACAGTGTAATTTGGCCACACTAGGTTCGTCACTTTTGATCGACGGTATTGGCATCTTCTGAGTTCGGTTGCGAAGTATTTATTTCCACTTTAGTGTCGCTGATAGGCACTGTGTTACTGTCATCATTGTGGTGTTTTTGAAGGGAAGCTCTCAAACTCGCCTTATCGACAGACTGACAGTATTGCAAAGGACATCCCGCTAGGTCCATTTCTATTTAATTTTTAATGATAAAAGTAGTGAGACAGCTCGAACTTGACTTTCTGTCGTGCTACGTGGATGATACTCTTGTAGTATCCAGAGAAACTGAACATATTCGTCAGTTTATTGGGAGTATGAATAGTATTCACTCGAATATTGCTATGACCAATGAGAAGACTAGTCACTTCTTATCATTCCCGAACATCTTGAAATACCTACGTAGTCAGGCCAATGTGTGCTTTTCCTAGCTTCACTCCATTGAATTAGGCATTGAACGCGGTGAAAGTTGTTTACAAGAGCATGTCGTCTTTCTTCACCGATGAACTGGAACGGTTCACAAAAGCTTTGGAACGCAATTTCATCAGGACACGCTAAAGTGGGAGTTATACCCAGCAGGCGCTGCACCTAGGAAGCTGATCTGCATGGAGCCTTCTTTCAAATGAAAGCACAATGACAGTCGTAGCACAGCGGCTACTCGCCGCACCAAAGCGGATCGACCTGTGAACGAAAAACACCAACAGTCCTCTATAGTCAAATATCTGCATCCTACATGCCAGTGAGCAAATCTCGCTTTAGCATTTGCGTCCTTCTTCGCCACCAAAATCCACTTGTTCTGAGGCTAACCGATGTCGCCGCAGTAAATCGGTCAAAGCCTTCGTTATATAGTCACAAGCCATTTGATGTGACCCTTAAGCTGCCGTGGACTAAGTAAGTAAGTAAGTAAGTAAGTTCCGTCGATTGGCTTGTTCTTTCCCTACTTATCTGGGAAACTTCGTTTTGGAAGCTTTTGTACACCCTGTTTTGCCGGTTACTGGCCTTGACACCGACGATACGAGATAAATTGCCACCAGCCTGTGTTTTCTCATTGCCTTATTCAAACTCCCCTCAGTTGTTATTTCTGCAACAGTTACATGGCCTGTAAAGGTAGCTCCAACAGTGAGGCTGTCCAATCCGACATCTTGAATGTCCATCCAGTGGAACTCTGCGACTTATGATTGCTTACTGAACACCCTAAACAGAATACGCCCTGAAAACCGGTTTGATTATTTCGTCGGCACCAACTGACCTATAGATCCAACTGACATACATATCATTAAAATAGATGAATAATTGAAGTTTGCTGGCTACGCCTACCCGGCGAGCTCCATACAAGGCTAGACTGGTGATGGACTGGTGCCAAATTTCGATCCCTTATTGCTTTTACTGGCGCGTACCCGGATGAGTTGGATGTCGTTCGAGAGGATTTTTTCATTTTATTCGCAGAATCCATGTCCAATCTGGCTTTCAATGCGGTTCGTCGCTCTGCGCTGAAGTCGCAAAAGTTCAAATACTTCCTTGTTCTGGATTTTGAGGCAACTTGCGAGCGAAACAGAAAACTTCGGCCAGCAGTAAGCAAGCCAAACATAGAAGTTATCCTAGATAATTCTGTCTGTCGAATTTTCCCTCTCCAGCCCCACAGCGTATACTCAGTGTATTAGAAACTTAGTTATGCAGTGATAGGTGGTATGGGTGAATAGGGCGTTTACATTTTATGGTATTGCAACAAGCTGCTGCAAAGAGCTAGACTGATTTAGAATTACCGCCATCCGCTGGAAACTTCCGGGAGTTTTCTGGTCTGATTATTTACCTGTCAGGCTAACAAAGCCCCAGACGCATGGCGTGTCATTGAATTTCATCTTTTCATTTACAATTCAATTGCATAATTAGCTTGTTTACCAATCTCACTTACTATCTTGTCCATCATCTCGGTCGCACCATGTGCACCACTTTAACCCATGACGGTTCTCGTGTTCGGGAAGTGCTGCCGAGCACCGCTGGGTATTCAATCGCGTGAGTTTGCTTTAGTGCTGCGCACCAGAAACGGACAATGGGCACTCCGAGCTGCCAAACGTTCTAGACCCGCGAGGTAGGAAGGGCCTTAAGCAGTTTGATTGATTCAAACCTCTGTGTAACAAATAATCTGAGCCCTCGGACACGAACTAACTACTTATCCGAGTTGCCCTGCGGCCATTCATTTCATCTTAGATGATTTCCAGTCGTTATTTGCCCCTCTGAAATGTCAAATTTTGTCTTACCCGGATTTCGGATTGAAATCATGATAAAGTTAACCAGTTGGGTGTACCGGCTGCCTGTTCTGATTTTGTTTTAAACGAGAAATATGGTTGTTTGCAGACAGTGATAGCTCTCTTAAATGAGGCTTTGGTCAACTTGGAATTGGACATAGGTTATGAGAGCCCGAGATAGTTCACTGGTCAAGGTGTCAACACACTGACCGGATGATCTATGGCTCGAACCCAACCTCAGCATCTCGACCGCTACTGTCCAGGCATGAGCAACCTGGCACTATCTAAACGCTCATGCTCCCTTCGGGTGACATGGTAGATAGGCACCGATAGGGTGTAACGACAAAATCGAATGAAATAGAAGTTGTCGTGATAGTTCGCCGGACAATGATCACTTCTTGCAACCCTCCCAGATGTTGTGTTTCATTGTTTCATTGTTTCTTTGTACTAGTCTGGTACTCTCCACTACTATATTAGCCTACTACTGCACGCTTCCTGTCCAACGCTTTATCATTTTCATTTCGCCATTTCTTGGTCAGGAAATAATCGAATTCCCGGTTGTGAAGCTAAACAGTCAAACGCTATTGGAAGAGAGCATCTTCCACCATTATGTCCAGCCGGTATTTCATCCAGAGTTGACAGACTTCTGCACCGAGGTTAGTAGTTTATATTCTACATTATCTGGTTGTATTTTTCGTAACTATCCATTTAACATTCATGCATACGTAGTGTTCATGGTTGTTCCAGCGTATTCTCTTATTGAGCAAATGAGCTTGGGTGCACTCTAATCCTCAGCTAAGTTTTGGCGGCAACAAACATATCATTTTCCTCATTCATTTCGCAACTGACTGGTCTTCCAGGGCTGGGTGTCATGGCCACTTTTCTGGTTTGGCCACTCGCTGATCGCCTCGAACTACTTGTACAGGATCCACCAATTAGATCATCTGTGGCAGGAATTCACTTCACGGCATCCTTGAAGCATCCGGTTCGAACATCAGAGGTACATGAAACAAACAGCGTTTTGCGGTTTTAATGGACTCCAACGCGATAAACTGCAAATTTTGTCTGCAACTGACGAACTCGTCATGGAAGGCCTATTGTGGGAAAATTGCGATACTTGCTCGACATGACTTTTCAAGTTGAATGCGTGACCAGAACGACAACATTCTAGGACTACCTCTCCGTCCGCCTTAACGCGGCATTTGAGCAAGTTAGTCCACATTTGGATGGTACCCAGTAGAATAAAAATAGCGGACGTCCATTCAAATTTTATGCTGATAAGCGTCCGTTCCTTCCACATCTCCGCTTTAAAATAACATTTGTTTATGTGTTATCTGCCTGGTGCACTGATAGATGAGACTGTCTACATTCTGTGATACACATACCCAGTTTTGTCATGCGTACGATGATTTTCCGTCTTTGTGCTTTGGTAGAAGTGGAGCAGTGGTAACACTATTGCATCACATGTCTGCTATCCGGAGTTCAAACCCGGACACCGCTGATTGAGCTCTGATTAGAGCGAAACTCCAGTCACATCCTTCTCCCCTGTGGTGTGGACTCGCGAAAATTATTGCGTCAACATAGGATGAAGACTATTCAAACGAGAGTGATGTGGACAGTATCTTACTTCCTGTTCTCAATCACTGTAGTTTGATGTGGTCAAAACTGGATAAGGTCACAGCTGATTGTGGGCGTATTTGGAATTTGGTGGGCCCAGTCCGTAGGTGACGCCAACTATTTACCGAACATTTTCATCTCCAACTGACCTTGAATGCCACATTTCTCACTGGGAGCTTATTAAGCCAGAAAGATTCTTTTAAGCTTTGGATAAACCGACCCTTGCTTTTCCCGGAACGGCCTTTCTGGCAGTGGAAGTATATAAGAACTGACCCAGTCGGTTTGCTGCTTTGAAGAATTTGTTTTTCAGGAGTATGCTGTTAGGATGTTTCTTTTTCAACCTTCACTCCGCTAACCAATGCTTTAAATATCTATTTTCAACGGGCAATTTTCCTCGTATTTTGGATAGTGGCTTTGAAGCGCCTTATAGAGAGGGCACCAGTTTCCTACCCTTCCGATTCACTTTGTTGTGTTTAATTTTTTCCAATTCGGTGAACAGCACTGTCATCCTTTTTCTGGATCGATCTCCGTAGTTCTCTGTTTACCGCTTTATTCTCTTTTAGTTAACTGGCATCATACAAGATATGGTCGATAATCAACCACGTTTGGAAGAAGTTCTACAGGTTTGTCCCTGTTTGTCGAATTTTTCAAAACTCGCTGTCCTTGACTGCATAATTCTAACTGAATGCATAAAATCGAGGCATTTGTCATAGTGCCTTACTGGATGTCAGCTTACTTATGGTTTTAATATAAAAGACTCAGAACTGCGTCACAACGCGACCGACGGACATACGGGATCAAGATTTAAAAATTAAAGAAAATGGTCACTGGGAGCATAAATTTCTTTTAAATTTTCGTTTCTGGTTGCACATCAGCTGCAGCCATAAGGATGTGATAGCCGTGCAGTGGCCGTGGCCGCTTTTGCGGTAGAGTTTGGCGTAGGTTTGCAGGATGCGTTTCGTTTTTGAGTCTTGGAAATCTTCTCACTACTTAGAAAAACCATTTTGATTGATATCTTCAGCTGTGATTATTTGGCAAGTCAAGGTGGCTGTGTTTTGTTCAACATCAGGCCGAAACGACAGTCCATGTTTGTCTGAGTGACCTTTTACTACGCAGTAAAAGGTGACTATTCACTCACTGTAGAACCACAACGCGTCTCTTTAGTAGCCACGTGAATGCCAAACCCGGCTAAACACAAGGAATTGTACTTGAAATGTTCATGACAACCTCGTAGTTGTATGATACAACAGCTACCGAATCACACCATGGTTAGAACCGTCTACCCAAACTGAGCTGTGCGTTCAAGAGGCAGCTCTTTAGATGAACTGACTTAGTTGGTAATCTATATTCTATCAGCGAACCTTTAAAGCCAAAATTTAGCGGAATGAGCTCCGGATTTATGGGAAGCAAAGGAAGAAAATTCCACTCAAAAGGATAACATTTATACGTTCTGATAAGGTCCACCCGAGGGCTTGGTCTATATTCTGCCTTTTCTTTCGAGCCTACTGCAAAGTCCTACGTAGTGAACACACATGGCAAGTGTAGATTACAAATTGTACATGTCCGAAATGGCATATTACTGTTTTATTTATCGACCGGAGTTTTTTGGGACCGTCTTGGGACATCGGATGAGAATCTAGTTTAGGTATCGAGATGTGAATTCATGTATCTGTGTCCCATAGAACCAAAATAGTTTTTGTGTTTTCATCGTTTCTTCCAGTATCCACCTCCCATGACTTAGATGTTGTCAACCAGCCTGCTGGTCTGGATTCAAAAAGAAGTGATTCGAACAGTCCTATGAGTGTATTGCACGAAACAAATTAAGTTGGACTTTTCCCGAATTTCGTAGTGTTAAAGAAAGCAATGTGGACTTAGCTGCTCATTTACCGTACCTTTGTGCCCATACATATGATCCTGTTTACAAAACATTCAGTCTTTCTATCGGCTTGAACCTTGAGCCACAACTTGAGACCTTTCAAAACGCCCGGTAGTGTTTGATAATACTGCTACATATTAATTTGCTACTTATTCGTTGTGTTCTGTGGATTTTGGCCTTTGAAGTGAGTAAGCAATTTCCTCATCCCCCTTCTTCAAAAAGCTATTTGACGAGTGGCTGGTCAAAGAAAAGTTGACAGGAACTGAGAACACATTCACTTTTGTCACCTGTGGAGATTGGGATCTTCGCACAATGTGAGTAGGTCCTGCAGTTGTTTTTTTGTACCGGCTAATTTTAAATGAATCATCTTGTGCGTTTGGTTACATTGAATCAGACACCGTTTATTGGTTTCTCCCATCCTCAACACCTGACGACTCTTCACCTCATTTGTTTACCCGATACCTATAAACCTTGCTTTTCTTGATGTGTCTGTTTCGGTGACATTTTTTCATAGCAACAAAAAGTTGTTGCTTCTGTTGTCAGTCCGGGTTCGGCCTACCCCACGAAAAATCGTTTAGAAGCCTGTTGGTTTTGCAGAAAACGGCAACTGCTCATCACCCCCCGCAACACCAACTGTGTTCGAAAGTGTACATCGTCGATCCTTATGCCAATATCGGTTCCATTTCTTTGGGTGACAGTGTCCCCTGTCATTAACCATGACGTCTGTTATCCTTCCCCCGTAATGAACTAGGTTCACGTTCGTTGCTCGATGCATGTAAACCCAGGATAAATAAAATGAACTACTCTAACAATGTCAGTAGCACAAGATAGACCGTCAAATAATGGTCCGGTTTCTGAATGCCTGTCCGCCATGTCATCCTATTCGGAACCGGTTTTATCCCTCTCTTTTGCTCACCACTTCTGGTATGCAGTTCCCTGGCTCCCGACCTCAGTGTTGTTGATATTAGTGCAGTCGTTTTATTTATATGTGCAATTCCCAATCCTTTCAATCGGCGGACGATCCTTCAATATCGACAATACTGAGCGTAATGTTTTTTTCGTTTTGGAACACTCCTCTAATGTTGGCTTTGTTTGGCACCCTCTAAATATCCTCAGATATCCCTGTCTTATATGGAATAACTATCTTGCGAATCCATTCCCTGGTGGGTTTTGATATCGATGACATCACACCTCGTACTCGCGGCTTAATCAACCCCATTGGTTGCCCACCGTCTTCAAATCTCTATTTGACCGCAACTCGGACCGCTATGCGGTCAAATTCTGTGCACAGCCTACTGATTCGACCAAAAATCCATGATATAATGCTGTTGTATACTAATTTATGATGGGAGGTCGAGTAGTTTAAGACGTCACCTATGTCTTTTGGTTTCTGGTACATGCCAATTTCCAGGGTGTCCTACAAGCCAGGAAAGGCAATGTGCCCCCAGTGCACGCTATCTCCATGCTGAAGTTTGTGTGCATTCAACGCATCATAGCAACCTTGACCTTGTCATATTTGATCACCAAAGTGGTGTAATTTGCATAACGCCAAATAATTTTTTGTGAACAGTCGTGTCCGGCCGAAGCCTTTTGTTCGAAGTCCTCCATATAAATATTTGCCAAAACCGGTGAAGGGGATGCTAGAGATTTACTTGCTAGAGCTTGGTCCTGAGAAACCGCTGTGCACAGATGAAGTTGACCCAATTGAGGTCAAAAACAGAATTCATGAAATTTTGATTAGCAGGCAATTAAGACCTGGCATCAAGACGCAGTAATGAATGAATCGGCATGGCAGTCATTCCATACAACGCAGAGGCATCTGAAGTTACCCAGAGGGCACCAAACATAGCCAACATTAGAGCGGCGTTTCAAAAAAGAAAGAGTTATGCTCCCTGTTGTTGAAATTGGAGGATCGCCGTCACGGTTGGAGGGATTAGGAACTGCACATATGAAACTAAGCACAACGACTGCACGAAGGTCAACGGCCAGGGAGCTACACTCCAGAACTGGTGAGCACAAAGGAAGAATAAACAAACTATCAAGAACTGAAGATGAATGTCAATCGGTTGTCAATTACTCGGCGATCGCAAGACACCGTTAGACACAGAATGTATTTGGAGGCTTTTTCGGAGCTTTTGGGGTGAGGTCGTTGATTCACATCACATCATGGCAGAGGCAGCTGAAATAGCCAAGCATCCCAAAGGGAATCTTCGCACGAAGAGAACTAGAAGAACCAAACTTGCACCCAGCCGAATTTATGTAGGTTTCCCCTAGCCCATCGGTATTGATACTGACTGACCCATACTAACAAACAAAATCCCTTAATCCAAACCTAACACTGAATAAGCATGCTGATTTGCTGTTGATTGGTTCTCAATGGGCCAATCCCAACCAATCTTGTAATCTAGTGATTCGGCTCGAAGAAACTCCTGTGTCAAGGGCAACACATTGCTGAGTAATAAATCTACCAACCTTTTCCTAACTTTTACGAAATGAAACCATAATTTCATTCTTTACGAGCGAGCAGGCAATCAGGGGATCCTAAATGGTTCTCCAGTTAGGGTGAACCCTCTTGGAAGAGGCCACTCGCTTGAACCGCATTTGATGGCAGTTGTGGTTTGTTAGGGAACATTCGTCAATTTGATCTTCCAACAGGGTTGACCAATGTGTAGTGGAGTTTTTCACTTAGACAAATCAAAGTGCCTCAGATAGTAATAGTGTTATAAAATATGTAACTGATGCCTAAATTAGGGTAACAGTTGGGCTGACCATATTGTCGCACTTCGGTCACAAAAGAGCGGTTCTGTCCCACTCAACCACACTCGAAAAAAACGCAGAAAATATAGGTGTGTTTCAACTATTCCGAAAGAACCATTTACCTAGCAAATTTCACGCAGCTTGCGTTGCTTATTCCTACTTATTCTGTCTCCAATGACTCCAGTCCATAATACACTTGCGAACCCTCACCGTACGGAAACATGGATCAAGCCAAATCAAGTCAGCTCAAGAAGAGTACTTTGGTGTCGTGGAATAGTATAGCAGAAGCATTAATGACATCGACCGCTTTAGCGGACTAGTATAGTATAGTGGCAGTCAACTGCGGGGATTACCCAAAGGCATATATGCATCAGAGTAATTCCTTGCTACTAATACTCAGCATTCTCCCACTTTAGGTACTGAGTTGTTGCATAGTTCTGCATACTTCCAGTCGACTCTGTTTTGTCTTTGTACATCAGTGAATGAAAGGCGAAACTAAGAGGGTGTTGCAAACTTGACCGTCTCCAGAAACATTGAGATAGTCTGAGTTCTTTGTTTCTCCAATGTTTCTCCTTTACGGGGTATTTTATGTTACTTTTTGCCGAGGTAATCCACCAAAACTGGTACGTCTGAATGAGCAGTTTTTGTTAGCCGTTATGCCCCTGCTGTTTTAACGACTACGGTGCAAAACCTCCTGTACTTGGCTGGCTCTCAGGCGCCGAAATCATTAATGTAAGCAGTAAGTGAACACAAAAATGTCAAGTCTTTTAAGTGGCATTTGTTAATCACTGCCAAAAGCGGTGTTGACCTTTATTGCGCTTTTTATATGGCACAATTGTTCACACTGACTCGGTTGGAATTCCTATGAAAATAGGCGCACTTGACGAGGTATATCAAGGCCTTCATCAAATTTCTTCATATTCTCATGTAGACGATTTTAGCCACATTTGAGGAGTTTTCAACATCTCAAACAAGCATTTAATTATGTTGGTTTGCCCAGTGAATACCGAATGATAGTTCGTATTGATTTGGCTGTAGTCGTTGACAGCTTGTTGCATAAAACTTATAAAAATTCGCCCTTTCGTCAATTCCATACTGTTGGCAAGTTCAAATTGCTTTTTAACAAAACAAACCGTCATAGAAAACATGTGGCGACTGTTGTTGGGTAGAGTTGTGACTTGCTGTGGTTTGCGGCACTTGAACCATTTCTGAGATGATCCAAAGCATTTTTTATTGAATATTTCGATGTAATTTAAGTTATTCTAAAGTGTTTATACTATTTAAAATGGTTTCGAAAGGTCATATTGACTTTTCGCACACCTTCGGAACGCGATTTCTGTGCAATGCAAACAATGTTCTGCAACTAGTACACCCGTGCGTAGCAGTTGACTTACTTTTTTATTTTCTTCTTACGTCACTACTTTTCTCAACTATCATTTGGGAGATTCAGTTCAACTTTTTATCGGAATCCATTTCTCTGCATCTTCCACAAACTCTCTGGCATCCACTAGCAATGTCAGCGCATTGAAGCGCTTGAGTGCCAAACTTATCGCTGGTATTTACTTATGTGCACACTATTCACTACACAGACTCGTTGAACTGGTTGTTTGGTCGGGTGTTCGAACGCTTTGCCTTGGTCTTCCCTTTCGAAACTCATGAAAAGTAAGGCCACCCCATCGAGTGCCTCATCGTCTGGTATTGCTCTGTGTCCCTTACGGATAACTGTGACCCTAATAAGACAACCTGTCGCCCCTTCTGGTATACGAAAGTTGAGGGTGACTGAGGGTATGCTCGCTGGTAATGCTAGCGATTTTCATAGTTTTCTTAAACTGAAAAGATGTTCAGAAACCAGATAAGAGACTTTCGACAAATCCACTTATTTGCAATCAATTTGGTTTTAACGAGAGACTCAGCTGAGTCTCTCATTTATGATATTCTTCAACTGAATTTGCCGCACAAAGGCCGCCTCATGTTTCAGTTAGTACAGTGTTTGAGATACCACAGTGTATTTTGGGTTCGAATAGAACACAAGGTTGACGGAAACGCGTCTACCTGATGAGCCCCAAGAAGGGCGAAACCGCTCATGAACTGTCGAAGAATTTTTGAGCAACCTTGTGAGTAGTTTCCAGATGAGAGTCTCTTTTATTTACAGTCTGAGGGAATATCATTAGTCTTATTTATTTCGCAGGAATGGAAGCGCTGAGAATTGCACTTACAATCGAAACAGATTGGTTTTCATCCAGTTGAAGACATGGGTTTAGAATATTGGACAGAAGCATCAACAGGAAAAACGCAATTACTTGTGGCAATTCAGTAATTCATCAGCTTCTATTATTATGAAAGCTCATTTGGTGCAGATTTCACAGACACTATTGTTTCTGTCTGATCACTCGCATTTTGGTTGTTCACGTTAAAGTAGCGTTTGCACTATCCGTTCATCGAACACGTAACCTCATGACTTAACTGCTTCATGTCGTTTGTGACGCAGCGACATTTGGGTGTCTGTTGAAACACCGACACAGGCATCGTCGGTGATGTGCCCCGTTCCATATGGAACAGACCGATGATTCATCGGTTGTCATCAGTCTGTCATTTCTGCACTCCAGGAGGTCTTTGTAGTTGCTGTTGTTTTCTTTGTGGACGGTTGTTTGTTTGTGAATGGTTTCCCAAGGATCATCTGATGCGGCATGGATGATGCTGTTCTTGTCGCTCACATCACTCGTGTCAGCAATGAACTCGTCTTGCTTGGCTCCGTACTTGATGCGTACGGTTCTCATTACTTCCATGTCTGTGTTGACGAGTGCCTGTTGACCCTTGTGTTCGACGTTGCGGCTTGGTTTGTCTAAGTTTTCCCCAATGTTTAGGTGCGTGTATGTTTGTTTGCCTTGCTCTTATCGATCCGTTTCTGTTTACTGTGCATTCGTTTAATAAATTAACTTGTTCACAGTATTATGGGCAATGTCTTGGGGACTGCGACCAGTAGTTTCCATAGGTATGTGGCGGGCACACCTTCACAATCAACTTGATGCGTTCTCCACGTCGAACGACCGTATTCTATTTACGTAAGCACAGAGATTTTAAGCTACTCTTGGATGCTGTGTGGATGATTAAACTCAACCGGTATTGGTTCTAACTCCATAATGGATACTTTTCCCTAGATTACACGGACAGCCCAACAAAACTCGATGATTGCGCACAGAACAGTTTGTAGGTATGTTTTGTGTTGAACTAAATAAAATATGTTCCTTTGGAGGGATATCTTACAATGTTTGACTGAATTGGGCTTTAAGTGGCACAGGTTCAACTAGTCGTTGATACTGCTGAGACAGAGTTGCTGGGTAAACGTGCTTCCCTTTCCCAGCTTGTGATATTTTCCCTGAAGAATGTTTTTTTACCTGTTCTTAGACCCAGGCTACAATCCAGGTTTATATTTGTTGGGTTTATTTAGTTGTTCGGTAGCGGTATTTCGGTATTTTCGTCCATCACTTTTGCGCTCTGGAAATGATTTTTTTCATAAGAAAAATTAGCTTTCACTGCTGAACCGCTTTCTACAAAAACTCCCTAGGGTATGATCTTCACTTCAGGCTTAATTCGCCGGCGCCACCATTACCTTTCCTGTTCAGATGTGATGACCTCCTGACCACCATTTTTTCCTGTCTTCACAGGTTGCCTTCCCAATGCCGTGAACTGGGAATCCCGGTTCCCCATTACTTCAGGCAGTGGATTAACATAAAACAGGTTGGTTGCTAATCCCAGCTCAATCCTAGATAAATAGATTCTCACGTTACCCGAAAAAAGGATAGTATGACTGTATTTTTTCATCAGGTTTTCGTCTGTATTTGGAAGCTTTTGCTTTCTGTTTCCTCTGATTACATTTCAACTGAAGTTGTACGACAGCTATGCACCGAACGCGTGGCTCACTCGAGAACGATTTGATCACAGTTCTCGAAACCCAAAAGGTTATGTTATTCTTTTATTCTCTGTAAGCCATTTGAATATATATATATATATATATATATATATATATATATATATATATATATATATATATATATATATATATATATATATATATATATATATATATATATATATATATATATATATATATATATATATATATATATATATATATATATATATATATATAAGCCATCATGAATAAGCCATCATGAATCCCGTCCTCCAACTGAGACTGTCAGAATCCTTTTACGCTATCTGCTCTCCAGCACAGTGACTGTCTGTAGTTCAATTCATTCCAAAATTTAGTCAAGTTTGTTTCGTGCTTCGAATCCGGTTGGTGAAGGTGGACCTGATTTACACGTGTTCAGTATGTACTGTTGATTTTCTTGAGTTAAAGACCCAAACAAATACTTTATTACATAATTTAGTGCTTCCCACTTGAATACCTACACCATGCCTTTCTTTGACATTGTGCAGACTTTTCAAGACGTTCGAGGCCTCTTCCCTCACTCATTACCGCACATGCTGTCTGATCTCGATTTGCCCCTCCAAGGTAGACATCATTCTGGTATAGGTGAGTAGCTAGTTTCGTATTACGGTTACATATTTTCCATTCTGAGAAGGTGAAGTGGTATGATGTAGGCAACCGGAAGTCATCTAACTAGGATAAGAAACAGGCTTTGTTTTGAATAACTTAGCGCGGGGGTACAGTGTTTTGAACTATCTGTTTCTCTCCTAATACGACTGAAATAACAGAGCCTAGTTTACGGTCATTGAAGTCCAGTTCGCAATTGTTTCAGGTGTGCAGTGCTTGCGCGAGGTGGATACATGTATATGATGCTTTTTGTGCCCGAATGTGGCTCGGAATCGAAGGTAGCAGTTTACACTGAAACGACATTGAATACTTGTACTAGACTGGTCTAGGGCTAAACGATGTTGATGTGAAGTACGTGATATAAGCTGCGAGCCGGTACAAGTTTCTTCGAAGAAACCTCAGGCATACTGATCCAACCGCTGTAAAACCTTTTCAGCAGTGAGAGAGAACGGAAAATTTTCCCTTCTGCTTGCCGTGAACATGTTTTTGCCTCATAGTACAGGACGGGTGTGCTGTGCTAGATGCTACCTTTGATAGACAAGTTATGCTCACGCTCACTCATTCGAATGCTACCGTCGAACATCGTACATTAGACGCATTTCAAGTTGCCTACAGGAGACAATAAGTGAATCTAATCACCACCGTTTCCCAGTGGTCGAGCTCCATTATCGAACCACAGTATATTTACCAGTCATGTTGAGTCCGGAGCGCGTCCATAGTGTATATCGTTTGCTTTCAATCTTGTGGCTATTTATATGCACCTTAAAAGTCTCCTTCGTACTGAGGTTAACATCCGTGTCGTTATCTCCTCCCCCATTGTTGAATTAGTTTGCCACACCCTAACCAATTCAAAACTATGATCTCCTCACTATGTGAGGCAGCCTTATATGTTGTACAGCTGTCTGATGGATAGCCACAGGAAACCAAACTTGTTTATCCTATCGTTAGCCTGATCATCTATTGGAGGCTGCCAAAAGTCTCCTTCAACATACCAATTAGACAAGTGGTTTTCTCGTTCGCTAAATCAACCGATAGATGAACTCATCGACCACAATCACTGATCCGTGTTCAAGGATGATGCTAACGTTCCAACTCACCTCGCCCAATCCTACAACAAAACTTTTGTATGCGTGCTATGCTTGTTGTATCGAGCGTCTCTTGTTTGCCTATTCCAAACAGTCTGTATTCCATAGCACCTAAATTCTTCGTTCGTCTGATTTTTCGGACTGATCGTCGTGGGTAGTCTAAGTATTTTTAAAGAACTTTGAAACTGTCAAGCGCTGTCCTGAGGACGTTAGTTTTTCATTTTTTACACATTTGCAAAACTAATTGGGACGTGGTTGAATGCGTTTCAAGTACATAGTTTATCACAACACAGCGAAGGTCGTTACATTCTAGCTGTGCAGTAAGCGAAACTCATATGGACTGGGCGAACCGTTTATAAATGAAGCGTTCCTTTTTTGGACAACTCCACAGGCGTTTACTTCTAATGCCCGAACAAAACATCGGAGTGTACTCTATACCTCTGTTTTAAACTGCCGTCAAAAAGTACTCGCGTCAGTTTGTTTGTAGCTTTGATGTGCACCGCTGCCAGTCGCCGATAGCGGGCTCTTGCGCTCAACTATAGTGAATAAGGGAACAGTGTCGGATTACACTATTCACGGAATGTTCTTTGTGCATTTATTGTTATCACAATAAACTAAATAAATCGTTGTCTGATTTGATAGGTCGCTCAACAGTCCCTTGAATATCGTAATGGAAGGGTATTACTGAAACCGAGTTAAAATCAAGTCTCCAATGTGCACCTTTTGCACAGTTACTTGAAACTGGATGAGTTGAAAAAAATAAAAAACCCGTCTCCTGTGAGATGATCTGCGTCAGTCAGTCACCCATCAGCCGGGATGAATTTCACTCACATACATAAATATCATTTTCTTACTGAGAAAAACCCCATGGAGAGGACAAATTTTTACTGGTTACTGTAAGTAGTCCTCGGCTTGGTCATAACATAATGTCTAGAAAATCATAATATAAAGTTAAACCATAACAGTTTCATTTTCAGAGTCATTCTTAACCGGCTTGGAGTCGTTTCTTAGTACTTGTTAACCGCCTTCCGGATCGTAAAATTCCCGCAAACTGAATGTTACCTTCTCCCCGGGTTGGCTCCGTGAGTTAAGGGGTGTAGTTGTATTCGTATGGCATATCTACCATAAGAAGGTAAAATGTCCCTTCTTGAGAAACGGAGATGCACCGGGCACTGTCCCCTCTGGTTTGGGGATTAGCCCTGTATCGTATGAGTGCTTTTACAGTAAACTCACTGGAAATAGTAGAGTTCCGCCTATAGGTGATATGGTTTTTCTGGCGGAGTCCATCGAAGTTGAGTTTTGGTGTACGTTGACTTACTCACAGGTTTCTTGGGCCGCACTATAAAGATCGAATTGCACTAGAATTGAATCAGTCCCTTCGAATCTTCATAGAATCCAAAACTGTTCGTGCATGTATGAATTACATGGGCTTTGTAGTAGCTATAATTCGCTCAAATTGCACCGCTCATACAATTGAAACAAGGGTGCAATAGAAACGCAGTGACCAGATCTTGGTTACGAACATCTTATTGGGTAAAATAGCGCAAGGACGGCTAGGCAACCTGTCACTTTACCAGATGAGGCGGGATGATTCTGTGGTTAGAGCGCGAATTTACTGACCGGAAGGTCCGTGGTTTAAATCCGACCTCTGCACCTTTACTTCTCCTGTCTAGGCTTGGGAAACCTGGCAGTATCCCAGCCCTCACGCTTCCTTCGGGTGGCATGGCGGTTAGGCACCGGAAGGATGCTGCAGCTGAACTTTACCTTCGCGGCCAGTATCGTCTCGAACTTCACGGTTTGTGCTCTGAACGGTTGCGTCCTCACTGAACGACCTCGGATGGTTTCACTGAAAATCCACTGGCATTTCATCTATACAGGAGCTAATCAATAGAGCGTTTCCGATTAGTTTTTGACTTCGCGAGGTTTGAATGTCATCACAACACTACCTCTGAGCCACGAGTAGCCAGTCGACATCTTATTCGTCTTGTACAGCATGAGGTCACCTGCGAAAGTAGTTTGAGATGTCGGTGGAATTACCACGTTGCACTAACATTTCAGCAGTCTGTACTCATGCGGGGAATGTGACTGTGTCATTCAGTCAGTGGTTTATGACTGCATGGAAAAATGTGACTAAATGACACAAATGGGAAGCCCGTAATAACCGGAGTTCGAACGATCGACTGGACTGCATGACAGTCGCCTGGTATGCCTTGAAGGTCGTAATTTGAAAGGATACTGGTGAAATAGGCGTCGAGCGAAAAAGTCTCCTATAACAGTCACGGTGGCCAACTGGGTCAGCACCATGTAGGTGAAGAATGTGATGTTGCATTGAGTAAAACTCAATAGGATCGGTCACTGATTAGCTTCTTATTGGTATGAATTGTATAGTGGTGTTCGGTATGATAGTATGCCAGTACAAAGGAAGGTATGAAGCGGTAGACTGGATAACACGGGTAGAGTGTTGTGAATACATCTTCAACGAAAACGTTTACTAACGGTTCCATCCAGCATTCGTCACTAACGGTTTGTGTTTACCTGCTGATAGGTTGGAGTGACTGACGCCACTCGGCTTTTGTTCAGGGGTGCGCTGCTTGCGTGACCTGCAGAGCTGCAGGGGATTTACGGGAATTGCTTGAACAACACTACCACCATAGTCGTTTGATTCCGAAAACAGGCTCAACAACCTGGTCCGTTGCATTTGATTCTTTTACTCTCTATCGTCGTTTTGAGAACAATATCTAACCAGCTCCCTTAGACAAACAGCCTGACAAACACCAGCTAGGTTGACGCTGGATACCCACTTTTGGACTTCTGCCTTAGTGGAAACTACACAATGGTGATGCACTCGGATGGACTTATCAGCAGCGGCTATACTATATCAAGTCTTTCGGAAGCATTTCATTGCTCACAAAGGATGATTTTACTCTTTTTTTTCAAGAATTTCGCTTCAAACCACTACCAGATTTTGCCAATCAACGTAGAGTAGATTCACAGTAAATCTAGGTTTTTCAACGGTGTTCCAGGCGGACTTCCACTTCGAACATGTCGCTTAGCATGTCCAGGCCCAAATCCATTTTTTCGAAGCCTAGGCAAAATTTCCGTGGGTTTAACACGGTCCTTACCGCCTATTTCTTGGTTGGGTCGGTGTGTGCGCGCTAATTCCTTGACCGTTCCATATCTGATTTATTTTGTTACAGATGATGCTCGTAATATCGCAACTGTCCTTTGTCAATTAATCAAACTTGGAGCTGTGCCTGATATCACTGGGTCGCTTGCGTAGGCAACCGGAGCAGGAAAGGATCAGTTCGCATTTGGATTGCCTTTGTACCTGTACTGTACTGGAATTCCAGCCCGCTCATGACGATTATTTGAAGCATTTTATTTTTAAGAGCCCATAAAACTTCAACGGTTTAAATTTTGCACTCTTAGGTGACTGCAAATTCGGGAAATGCAAATCCGGCCCAAATTTTCCTATGCCGTCCCATCCTCCTGTATATATTTTTAGAGCTGTTTCCTCTTCTTCGAATTGATTTTCTTGAATGTTGCGCACTGATTTCTACAAGATTCGTTCGAAAGACTTCCTCATCTTGTGCCCAACCTTGTACGATCTTGGGTTATATTTGAGCTTTATATCAGCTAGAAGAGGCAACCGACTACTATCACCTATATGTCCATTCTGCGGAACCTCAAAGGGAGGTCTTGTTTGAGGGTTGGGTCGTGTACGTAAGGACAAATATTTTGCGAACTGGGAATTTACCATATCTAGGCGCAGTTATTGAATCATTATGTAGTTCCCTGTCATTAGGCTTTCAAGGCAATGGGACCGCTTCACGAGTATAGCTTTCCTCTAGGCAAAGTACGCCAGTTCTTTATGTTCAAAATACTTCAGTCGACTTAAACATGAAAATGTCGTTTCGGGTCGCTCTGAGAGCCCCCTGTTTCGGTCGAATTATGGCAATTGAGGGGGGACTTATAACACTATCTACCCCGTTCCGCCAGCTCCACAAACTTGCGAGAACCACCTCCTCGAAGCGACCGACAGTTGTAATCAAAGATAAATATTAGATATGGTCAAAATACATCCATGAATGTCCTTTTAAAAAGTTTACGAATACATTTCATTGGACTCATCTGAATTCGACTCTAGCTCGGTGCTTAATCCCTGAAAAAAATCGATTTAAAGCTAAATCGCAGTAGTGCGAAGTGCCTCCGGTGGTGCAAAATACTGACGTTATCCCCATATACACTATACTGTAAGTTACGCACACAAATTCCCAATTTCTACACTTTGCATTTTTTTGGCCTGAGATGGCTACCTAAGCTACTCATCAGGCGTCAAAAAATCAAATTAATTGGACCCTGAGGAAAAATACGCCCACAATTGGAACCACGACCTCGAATTCGCAAATCTTCCGGAGTCCACTATACGTATGCATACATTTGCATTTATATCACAATGATTCCGCTGAATAAAAGGGACAAAGTTTTCGGATGAATAGCAGCAGCTTGAAGGCAATCACTTATTTTGGCCGCATTTATTTCTTTGCCGGACTGCTTAAGTGCTCAAAGCAACCTACCATCGTCAGTGACCGAAAGCTGCACACGGGCCATTCTGCGTTCACCAAACGACAGTTTAGGGGCAAAGAGCGCCTGAGAGCCCGAAACTGGGGTATGGGTGTCAGCATGATCGTAGGGAAAAGCACGAAGAGAATATCTCTTGCCGCTTGCTCATGTGCCAAGCATACCGGAATTGGCCGTTTCCGGGCGATGATGTATGCAAGAAATGACCCGCCATTCAATAAATGTTTCTTGTTGTCGTTAGTAATTGATGGATGGTAGATATGGGTGGCAAGATGAACGTGTTTCTATCGTTTAAATGCAACATACACGCAATGGGATCTTCCAAGATACTTTGGAAACTGTCTTCAATAAAGTGAATGTGGTCTGATAAGTGTTAGTGGTGGTGTACATACTATTTTGCTAGCGTGAATGCAGGTACTGCATGGTTAGACTGCCTTTACGCAGAAGTGAACTTTTCAAATAACCTTTCTATCCACTTCAATTACGGGGTTACCCGGAGTAGGCTGTAGAAATCATGCCTAGTTTCCGTCCCCGGGTTTACTTTCATCGAACACCAGATCATTCCAAAAACAGGGTTCTCAGGTTTCATCAGTACTGTTGGTTTCGCTCAATACACGAGAGAATAGAACTAGATAGTGTGAGTTGTACAGCATTACTGTCGTTTGAGTGACGAACTCCGAAGCTTCTACTGATAAGCTGAAGAAATGTGATATAGCCCACTGCCCTGTCGCATCTCCGAAATATTTGGCCAAACAACGTAGATCATTTGACTGTTTATAACTCGAGCAACGCTGACAGTTGCTCCTTGCTTCCGCAGATGTCTTCTTATGTCAAAACAAATAGCGTCCTTGGAGTAGTGCAAGTCAGGTTGCGCCAGACAGTTCCTAAGTGTAGACATTTCGGGTAACCTGATTGCGGTAGGTCAGTTCATTTCAGATGGAGTGACGTCAGTGCTTTTTAGTGGTATTGAAGTTCAATAATCGATGTGCAGGAGGGGACGTTGGGTAATAAGCGTCAACAGTCTGAACTAAGGCTGTGAAAGGTGGTGTATATTGAACTAATGACCAGTAGCACTGATGCTGGCATCAGCCGTAATGTCCGTTGCAGACAAGTTTTATGGACATCCAACTAAAAAACAGCGTAATCCGACTGGCTCATAGTATTTAGTACTTGGCGTCGATCGCTGGCCACATTGTTAGTAGCATTGCCTTTGGATTCTGAACGAAATCCTAGTGTCCGGTGATGATGTGGTCAAAAATCTTGCAGCCGGTATGGATTTGCAATATTTCGACTTAGCTGATAGAAGCCACCAGAGGACCACCGCATCAGTGTCTAACTTCTAAACTATGGGCCAAGAAATTACCGAAATCGGGGGGATTTCTAAGTAGCTAGAATACATCTTACTAGTGAAACTGGTAAAGCGTTGTGGGTTCTACTAATGGATAGAGCTGATTATATAAGTAAAAGGGTTGTTTACATACACCCAGGAGATAAAGCAAATAAACGGGAAGCCAGTTTCCAAGGAACCGTACTTCTCCAAGAGCAACTATCTTCCGGATGAAGCAAGCTTATCAAGAAAGCAATTTTGGAGGCATGGAAATTTCTATCGATGGAACAAAATATCCAGATCTGGGAATTATTCAGGTTGGCCGACTTACTCAAACGGAAACACCAAAGCCCAGTTACTGACCCAGATCTATCATTTTAAATGACTTCTGTTATAAACACAAGTAGCACAACACTTGGCCACGTAAGTGCACCCTTTCTATCAGTCTCGGCTTGGCTAAACTTGTCAGTTAGCCATGGATATGCGCACAACAAAACGCAGCTGTAAAATTGACTCAAGACGAAGCTCAGCGAAAAATCACAGCACTCAGCCCAACACTTAACATTGTTTCGACTGTCATATGGGACTATGTTTTTGCGATCAGTCGTCAGTGTCTACCGAAACTCTGGCGAATCCCCCTCAGACCAAATGGGGAGGCCTCTCCCATTCTGTTTGAAACAAAATTAATTCGGCAAAGGTGTGCAATAAAGTTGATTTTGGAGCAAATACTCCCTCTGGGAAGACATGTTGAAATCAACTGAAGATACGTAATCGAGAAGGGAATTACTGTATGACGGTGCACAGAACGGACTGAGCGGCACTGTCGCAAGCGCATTTTCATTCACTTGACGCTATGGTCTTACAGCACACAAAGCAGAGACAACTTGATACATACTCCTTGCGTGTTCAACCAAATTTATTAATGTTTTGCAACTACACAGCCTCTCAACTAGGAGATAACGACGTGCAACTTCAAGGACGCTTCTCAGTCTGTCACCCAAGTTTAAGATCTTCATTTGTAAAAAAAAGCATGCGTTTCTCAGACGTGTTCCCTGCTTCCAATACCATGTCGCTGAAGGAAACAGACCGTATTGCCACTTTGTTGAGTGCAGTGGCACCGATGTTAGTATCCTCAACACAGAACCCAAACAGCTACTTCTACTCTGCAGTTAAACGTTCATTTTAGATTCAGCCATGAAGACTACCGACAAGCATGAAACAACGAGCGGGATACTGTTGCTCTTAATCTAGCGTAAACAAAGGATCAAATGGCCTTACAAAATTGTTGAGCAACCCACTGATTATGTGTTCGTTATCTCAGATAGCGACACCGAGTCGAATGATTCGTTGAGTATTATAAACGCAGCTTACTCAAATATAAGCTTTCCCATGAAGGCGGAATTTGACATTGACGAAATATTTCGAGTGTTCCCTTCGTAAAGAACGGAGTAAATATAACTGGACTAGTCAGTGGTTAACATAGGATAAGGAGGAGTTTAAACAGTTCCGAGGAGGAAGGAGGCTCTCCATTTGCACTTTGAAGATTGTGCATCCATTTCATATTGTGGTATGACGCTGATACGGGTGTAAAGGGCTGTTTTGAGGACTCCTGGATTACATGTTTTGGGAATCCCTCTTAAAAAAGAAAAAAGGGCAGTTGTCTGGCGAATGTGATATTCTTAGGTGACTGTCTGGAAGCAGAACTTATGGTTTTTTAAAGAAAATGTTTATGTACAGACGTTGCCCCATTCGGTTTGTTTTGAGGAACCACAGGGTCGCTGAGGCCAATGCGGATAGTACTTTCGACAGCCGGCAATCGAATCGATATCGGTTTTTCATGTAAAGAGAGGAACCTATCACTGTACTGATATCCAGAAGGCTGAAGAACTATGCTGAATTGGCATATATTGCTTCTTTATCCGTAATCAGGTGGCAGTCGAAATACTTCTAAAAGCCAAATTCCGTGTGTACTCATTCACATACATGTACTGTCATAAAAAGAGGTCTTTTCTGACGGGATACGTCAACACTACTCCGCGGAAAATGCGAGTCCAAATTAGGCGTCATAGTGTTGCACGGTGTAGCAGGAAACTCTCACGTCGTTGACGAACCTCAAACTTTAACATTGTTCATCGGGAGTCAGACAACTTAAAACGACCTAGGGCTTTGGCCTCCACCAACATATTAAGCAATTTCGGTCCACGCGCACACTCACGGCCGTGATGCACAGAAGTCCTTGCGAATTTCGATCTCATTGTGCTTGCTGTGCGTTTCGGACAACGACCCGATTTCCCGATAGTATGAACTCTCTCTCTCTATCAGGGTAGTCCCGGTTTCTACGTAAACTGTAGTATATTATCCAGGAAGTCGGTCACAACAAGTGGCCTCTTTCTTTACTTCAGGTTTCCTTTTAATCCATAACCAAGTACTTGTCTGATTATCCATATTAAAAACTTACTAGTTCTCGAGAATGGCGACCAAACAAAACCTGTTAGAACTATGCCGTCCTTATCACCAAAGCTGAAACAGGAGCTAGTTTATACCATGACTAGGATATTGCATACTGAACTTAACAGTGCTGCTGGTAAGGCGGAAGTTAACCTTTTCTTGCAGCTTGGAAAATTGGTTTGCCAAACTCTCATTACCACACAAAGATATGTCGTCAACGCCCGCACTTACTTAACACAATCGTCAAGCTGTTTGCTGCCTTTTATTCGATTTCTGGGGCTACCAAATCCCTATTAGTCAGAACACCTCCGCTGAGAGAGGATCGTGCTCTTAGAGAAGAGGAAGCATAGTTCTCTTGAAGACTCCTGCTTCAGAGCAGGTTTAGTACCATTCGATTCAAAAACTCCATGTTTCGTATCCTGAGTGAGCTTGCGTGCTAAGAATTTATTTGCTGGGTTCTTGTCTTAGCTAACCTAAACTGGCTTATAACAGCTTGCATGGTCCGATTTTCTCGGACGTTCCCTAACACATACATTGATGAGTCATTTCAGGGTAGACTAGCTGGTGCGGACTAAGGTGTACAACTTCAACAAGCCGTGAAATAGCACATCAGCAGAAGATAGTTTTTACCTGCCCATGGCTGTTACAATCACTTTTTGTTTATACGGAGCAAACCTGGTTTCGTTTCAGAGCGCTAGCTCACAAAACAAACCCGGTATTCAGATATCCGGGTGCTGGTATTTCATTCCACTTTCATTAAAAGTTCGTTCAGCTGTAATATCCTTTTGGTGACTACGTTCCATGCCTCCTGAAGGAAGATTACGTTGAAACCTAATAAGGCAACAGGCTGATGGATTTTTTCAATGTTACCGTATAGAAGCATGTAACTGCCTTCTCTGGGGTAAGTGGAATCCATGAAACCCAAGTTCAACAGAACCTCCATCTGGTTAGGACATGATGATTTCTTGAGGCCATACATGAATGCTTGTTCCTCGGGGTGAACGCTGTGACACACAGGTTAGTCCGGTATGGTTATTTGCCCATGAAGAATATGTTTCATGGTTTCAAACTATGAAAGCAACAAACACAGCTTTTTAACGAAACCGACCAGGTGCGCACTCGGTTTTTTGAATGCCAAGATAACCGGCAAATAAGTAATACGTTGCGGCAATCCAAGGAAGATGACAGAGAATGTGGTGCGCGAATGGTCTATCATGATACGAAATATCGATTTCAAGACAGGTGTCACGAAAGGTTTCTGAAATAGTCTCTCTGTGAGGAACGATGCACCATCTTGTTATATGGCCAGGAGGAAAACAATCACTGTTGAGGTCACGTATATAAGTGGACTCCTTGGCCCATATTGGAATTCTCTCAGAGGGTATCAAAAAAGGATACCATAATTGTTTCGACAATTGATAAAACCACTTGCAAGACCTGAATAAAGAATCACACAAGCTTGAACAAACTAAGATGATTCTTTGCCGGGCGCAATTAGAATATGCGTTTCATCCTACAAATAACACTGACTGGTAACATCATTCCAGGTCATTAGTAGAATTAGCGGCGCCGCTGAAACGCCCATAACCATTTTGTATCTTCAAAAAATTTCCCTCTTTTGTTTTGACATGTTTTTTGTTACTCAGAAAGTGGAAATGCTGCGCAGATGTTCCGACTGACAAAGCCTCATGCTGAGCTACCCTCAGTGTGCTTGGGTGGGTATAATTAGATGGACTGGACGCAAATGTCGTTGGATGTCATCAAGTTAGGTTCGTTTTAGCCCTCAAAAATGGGCGGTTAGCAAATGCATTCTATCTTTTCCCCACTTCGCTAAATTTCCCAGCTGAAGATTTCGCCTTTAGCGGGACATGTACAGTCCTGACATTCGAATCTATCTACAATGAAGTCTTGTGTCATATGTTTGGATGGGTCATTGCCGCGTGCTATTGGGTATAATAGCTGTGGTTAAGTTTTGCTTCGAGTGGACAAGTTGTGGCACACGTCTATAAATCCAAAAATCTGCAAAACAGAAAACTCTCGCAGAAATCCATTAACCATGAGCTTTTCCGTCGAATCTCTTTCCACACAGTGCTAACGAACGGGCAGTTTGTGTGAGCTGAACTCAGGAAAGAGTGGCTTGTATAGCGTTCGAAAAAGCCTGGGTGTGACGCAGCTATTTTGTCGTCCCGAATTCTACTGACATATTGAGGATGATGCATCACTTCACACGGGCGTGAATTCCCACTTGAATCCTTCCACTTCAGTCTGGCTAACCTTGGCCACCTAGAGAAAACCTGAATAGAACATAAGATTTTACGTTCCATACTTGGTTCATCTAACGACCCTTACGAGTTGCAGTGACCTCCCTCCGAACATATCCCTACAAATTTGAAGGGCCATGGCAGTGAATGGTGTCCCTGGTGCAAAGTTTATTCTATCACTGAAGACAAGAGAAACATGTTCTATCTTTTTCAATTCAGGAGTGAATGGCAAGGGTTTAGTATTACTGATTTAGAATGAAAAGCACCCTTTTCAGCAAGAGAAAACTACTGATTTGCCAACCAAATGTGAAGAAGTGACAATTTCATCTTTTGTGATGTAAAGGAAGAGGAACTCAGGTTTTCAGTTCACTCTAGCACGGTTTGACTTCAGAATGAGTGGCAAAGCCCCAAGACCGTATGATTATATAGCAGAAAACTGAATAACTGCCATCGCTTCCACGGATCTGTTTCGAGAGGTCGCTGTGGTACGCTGGTGGCTCAGAGAGGTGGCGTGGACGAAGTTGATTCTTGTGTCGCGTCCAGATGTCTTGGCCAACAGTGACGTCATACGTTACGATCCTGCGTTTTCGTAAAACGTGTCCTTGGATCCAGGGTTTGTGCCTTGTTCGATAGTCCCGCGCAAAAACACTTGCACTTACGTGAAATTGGACCATCTTTATGTTCACGGTGGGCCGGGAACGAGCTTTTTGTGTTGGAGGTATGGCCGAAATGGTAGTCCGCAATTTTCGGCCCGAGTGATTCAGCAGGTGACTTCCGGTCTTCCAGAGTTATGTGGAGTGGTCTGGTGGACCACTGGAGGACTTCGAAGGACGTCCTCTCCCTTCGATATTTGAGCAGCGCCCGCTTGAACATCTCGACAAAATGTTCGGCCTGACCGTTTGACTGCAACTAGCACAGTGGCCAACGAATGTGCGTGATGGCATTTCTCCGGCAGAAATCTTGGAAGCAGCTGGAGCCGAAATGTGATCCATTATCCGGCACTAAATTCTTCGGTAGACCCTGCTGGCTGAAGACCTGAGACAGGGCTTGCATGATGTTGATTGTTGTTTCTGGGACAATAGACAGAACTTCTAGCCACTCGGAGAAGGCGTCGACCAAGCTTAGGAATGTTGTGCCATCAATAGTGCCAGCGTAGTCGATATGCACCAGGGACCAGGGGCATTCGGGTCGAGGCCAGACAGCAGGCGAAAGGCGTGGAGGGTTCTTTGCGGCTTGTTGACATTCCGAGCAGTCTCTGATGTCGTCGGAGATGTCGTGATCAACGTGCGGCCAGTAGGCGTAACTACGAGCGATTGCTTTCATCCGGTTTAGCTCAGGATGCCCCGAATTATACTGCTTCAGGACCCGAAGGCGTAGGGGGCGTGGCACCACCACACGTTCTTCAAACATGACGTAGTCGCCAACGATGGACAAGGAATCCCGGCGAACGAAAAGAGGTTGGGGATCGTCGTCCAGGGGTTTTGTCGGCCACCTTATCCTAAGAGAATGAATCGCCTGTTGCAGCGTCAGATTAGCTGAAGTTTCGTGCTGGATATCCGGAGCTGTTTTTGGTAAGGCACGGACTGTTTCAAGCAGCTTCTGGCTGGCGTGGTCATCGATGTATAAGGCCACGATCACGGAGTCTTCTTCTGGGGCAGTATGATTGCGTATCAGTCATGAGAGTGCATCCGCTTGGCAGAAATTTTCAGGGCGTCGATACTAAATGTCGATGTAGTAGCCAAACAGGATGAGCACCTAACGTTGCAGCCGATTCGCCGAATGAGCGGGTACGCCAGATTTCGAGACAAAGATTTACAGCAAGGGCTTGTGAACAATCAGGAGAGTAAATCGCCGGCCTTAAAATCATCTTGTGGAATCGGCGGACGGTAAAGATTAGCGTCAATGCTTCTTTCTCAACTTGGCCATAGTGCTGTTCCGCTGGGGTAAGCGACCTGGATGCATGCATGATCGCCTTCTCAGTTCCATCCGAAAATACATGTAAGATGACGACGTCGACAGGAGAAGCATCAGCTGCCACGACAATTGGCAGCTTGGGATCGCAGTGCGTCAATAGCATTTTGGAGCTGAGCATGGACTTAAGCTTGCAGAAAGCTGCTTCACATTCTTCTGACCGAACCCAAGGCATGTCCTTTTTCAGGAGGTGCTTGAGCGGCGGCCGGGCACTGTGCATTGCAGGCAGAACTGCTGAATAGAAGCCGATGAGACCCCAAAAGGAGCGAAGCCTGGTAACATCCTTGGGAGCCGGCATCTGTTGAATAGCTCGTATGTTCTCGGGATCAGGGTATCGACGGGAGGCATCGAGTATGAAACCGAGATACTTGACGGCCGTCATGAAGAGCTGACACTTTAGGACGGAGGCGAGGACCGTTGTCCTGGATGCGTTGAAGCGCCGTGTCGATTTGCGAGCGCAGTTCATCGGCAGAATCAGAGACACATAGCAAATCCTCCAGGTATGCGGCCACACCTGGAATGCGCCGAACGATATCACCGGACTGATTTGGAGCAGCAACGCGAAAACAGACTGCATTGCAGCTGGAACTGTTTGGAATATCTGCCAAACCAAGACGGTCGAACCAGTCAAGACCATGAAGATTCAGGTCGGCAGCGGTCCCGTAGCACGATCCAGTGACACCAGACTATCATTTAAGATGCCTTTTAGTCAACTACAATAGAGAGGCACAAGACGGGGGAAGGTAACAAACAGTGAGAGAGCTCTGATGATTCTGCGTGTGTGTTTGTTCCCAGAGAATGCCGTACACGGTGAGGAGAATAGTTATTGATCTACAAATCCTGACCGTTTGACTGCAACTAGCACAGTGGCCAACGAATGTGCGTGATGGCATTTCTCCGGCAGAAATCTTGGAAGCAGCTGGAGCCGAAATGTGATCCATTATCCGGCACTAAATTCTTCGGTAGACCCTGCTGGCTGAAGACCTGAGACAGGGCTTGCATGATGTTGATTGTTGTTTCTGGGACAATAGACAGAACTTCTAGCCACTCGGAGAAGGCGTCGACCAAGCTTAGGAATGTTGTGCCATCAATAGTGCCAGCGTAGTCGATATGCACCAGGGACCAGGGGCATTCGGGTCGAGGCCAGACAGCAGGCGAAAGGCGTGGAGGGTTCTTTGCGGCTTGTTGACATTCCGAGCAGTCTCTGATGTCGTCGGAGATGTCGTGATCAACGTGCGGCCAGTAGGCGTAACTACGAGCGATTGCTTTCATCCGGTTTAGCTCAGGATGCCCCGAATTATACTGCTTCAGGACCCGAAGGCGTAGGGGGCGTGGCACCACCACACGTTCTTCAAACATGACGTAGTCGCCAACGATGGACAAGGAATCCCGGCGAACGAAAAGAGGTTGGGGATCGTCGTCCAGGGGTTTTGTCGGCCACCTTATCCTAAGAGAATGAATCGCCTGTTGCAGCGTCAGATTAGCTGAAGTTTCGTGCTGGATATCCGGAGCTGTTTTTGGTAAGGCACGGACTGTTTCAAGCAGCTTCTGGCTGGCGTGGTCATCGATGTATAAGGCCACGATCACGGAGTCTTCTTCTGGGGCAGTATGATTGCGTATCAGTCATGAGAGTGCATCCGCTTGGCAGAAATTTTCAGGGCGTCGATACTAAATGTCGATGTCGTAGCCAAACAGGATGAGCACCTAACGTTGCAGCCGATTCGCCGAATGAGCGGGTACGCCAGATTTCGAGACAAAGATTTACAGCAAGGGCTTGTGAACAATCAGGAGAGTAAATCGCCGGCCTTAAAATCATCTTGTGGAATCGGCGGACGGTAAAGATTAGCGTCAATGCTTCTTTCTCAACTTGGCCATAGTGCTGTTCCGCTGGGGTAAGCGACCTGGATGCATGCATGATCGCCTTCTCAGTTCCATCCGAAAATACATGTAAGATGACGACGTCGACAGGAGAAGCATCAGCTGCCACGACAATTGGCAGCTTGGGATCGCAGTGCGTCAATAGCATTTTGGAGCTGAGCATGGACTTAAGCTTGCAGAAAGCTGCTTCACATTCTTCTGACCGAACCCAAGGCATGTCCTTTTTCAGGAGGTGCTTGAGCGGCGGCCGAGCACTGTGCAGTGCAGGCAGAACTGCTGAATAGAAGCCGATGAGACCCCAAAAGGAGCGAAGCCTGGTAACATCCTTGGGAGCCGGCATCTGTTGAATAGCTCGTATGTTCTCGGGATCAGGGTATCGACGGGAGGCATCGAGTATGAAACCGAGATACTTGACGGCCGTCATGAAGAGCTGACACTTTAGGACGGAGGCGAGGACCGTTGTCCTGGATGCGTTGAAGCGCCGTGTCGATTTGCGAGCGCAGTTCATCGGCAGAATCAGAGACACATAGCAAATCCTCCAGGTATGCGGCCACACCTGGAATGCGCCGAACGATATCACCGGACTGATTTGGAGCAGCAACGCGAAAACAGACTGCATTGCAGCTGGAACTGTTTGGAATATCTGCCAAACCAAGACGGTCGAACCAGTCAAGACCATGAAGATTCAGGTCGGCAGCGGTCCCGTAGCACGATCCAGTGACACCAGACTATCATTTAAGATGCCTTTTAGTCAACTACAATAGAGAGGCACAAGACGGGGGAAGGTAACAAACAGTGAGAGAGTTCTGATGATTCTGCGTGTGTGTTTGTTCCCAGAGAATGCCGTACACGGTGAGGAGAATAGTTATTGATCTACAAATAGAAAAAGTTCGGCAGTTCGTTGTTTGCCCATCGTTGCAACTGGCTTGTAAAAAACTGAAACTTACTTGGCTATGGAATGGCAAAAGTGATTGCCTAGCAGAATGGGTGCACTGAGAACCAATAGTACAACAGAATGCACAAGACAGCCGGGACCCAAAATTAACACAAAGATGAGGATAATGCTCATCTCTCTGCTCATTCGAATTCTGTTGTGTAGGCGGTGCTGGATGGTGAGGTTGGTTTTGTGGTTCATAGCAAACTTTTAGGTGTGGCTGTGTCAGTAACCTGGATGCGTATTTAATTTAACGTTTCCACATCACCGGAATAGTTTTTACCTCTACTCACTAAAGCTAAAGCACACAAATACAGTCATGATTGGGATAAAACATGATGAGAGTATAACAGCAGTACTGGCCTGTCAACAACTAAATAAAACGAATCAACTTGGACAGTTTCCCTTTTTATGTTATCATCACACAAAAGCATAGTAGTATTTATTTGCTCTTTTCGATGCCCAAAATGAAGGAAATCGTTGATTAGTAGTTCAGTTAGTAAAATGCCATCCCGTAATGCACACTACGTGGAATCGAATGCTGGTCTAGTCACATTTAATACAGGCTGCCTCAAAAAGTCCCGTGGAGTTAGGGGTAGACAGCACAAAAGGCCTGACAATGATTTTGGTTTTCTCCTGTCTTCATGGTTCCGCCCTGTAGCTAACTTCGTAAACTCGAGTTGCTGTCAACTTTCGTCACGAATTTGACGATGCTTACCAAGGCGATGCACCACACTGTGTTACAACCGATGGGTGACGCTGCACCTTCTAGGGCAGAATAGGATCGTTATACAAAACGGCGCCTGTGCTAATGCCGTCCCGTTTCTCCTATTGGGCAAGCTGGCGACAAATTGCTAAGAAGATTGACTGTTGTCAAATGCCTTTAACTGCTTCCGATTTTCCACCTGCTATGTGGACACCAAGAGAGATTTTCCAGGGTATTAAACTGGTTTCGAGTGGGATGTTTCCAACTGCAATAAGATGAACTGAAAACCTAAATGACGAGCATGGGAGAAGTACTTAGCAGTATGGTCTGATTGAACAGTTGTGTACTTTTCGCATATTTCTTAATGGAAAGCTAATTTATATCACCTCGGAACTTCTACGTTTTTCCGCTTTCCCCTAAGAGTCTGTGATGCGGTTCTGGTTTGTCTTTATGTATCTTAGTAGTAAACACATCAGCAGAAAAAACGCTGTAAAATTCGACAAGTTACTGTTTTTGATCTACATTAAAGTTCAAAACACGAAGCTGTCACGGCTTGGAATGCAACGCTTCTCGCTGTATAATCAATGAATTATTCAGTCAGGGCGAACAGAAGCAAATAGTGAAAGTAATAACGTCCACTCTTGTGACAGAAGACACCCCCCCACACACACACACTGCGAGTTTGCAAACACAGTTTTATTTTGTCCCAGGTCAACTTGGTCACTGCTGAGCACGCGCTGGTGTGTGTGCAAACACTAACAAAATGGTTACAGTTCCGAATCTCCGTTAAGCTTCCCAACAAGGATGGGTAAACTATGCAGTGCTTCTCAGATTTTCAGCATTACTTGCAGGGTAAAATCTCGACTGAAATTCCACAACTCTCTACCAATTACAGTTTGTGTGCAAATTATACATCGTGACAATTTAAAAAAACTGGGTTCGCAGACAACTCCAGGTTACATTTTGTCACAAAATAGTATCGGGAGTAGGGCTGTTAAAGGAATGTTTTTTTTTTGAACGGCCGCTGAACCTGTTATTTTGGTCGGTTATCCAGGCTTTTTCTCACATTCTTTATTACAGGTAGTATGTGTCGTAGCCCAAAAGAGTCCATAAAGTTTGTCGTACAACGAGCTTCTGTCAGAAGCTGCCAATACGGCTGTGCATCTTTGACTATTCGGACCTAGGAAGGTCGTAAATGAGGCCAAAACAGATGGACCCTCAGTAAAACACCTACTATCGGTTGCTATATACAGAGAATGGTGATATTGTATCACTATGGACGTGATAGATGAATGACATTCAGCAACCATATAGTCTAATCACACCTGCCAGTTCAACCTCAAGTTTGGACATACTGACAATTCATATATTGTCGGCTTCCATCAACTGAGATGTTCGAGTAGTAGATAACGAAGCTGTCAGTTTTGGAAGGAGACTAACAAGCCTTCAGATAACCAAAACTTTGGGACTTATCAACGCTGTGAAGAAACGTTTGCCTGTGGATGCAGTTTGATTGAGCAAATAATGTTAGACACAGAAGACTCTAGGCGCGGATTTAGATGTGTATGACAGGACATACAACATTCCGCGTCTACCCGGATGAAGCCAACTGATATTAAAAAAGGTGCTCTGTTTACTGCTAATATCGCACGTCATTTACAAAAGCCTCGATGGACGAAATAAAACTTCTGGACAGGATGACCTTTGAAAGAAAAAAATCTCTTTATCTGATAGGTTGGATGGACATTTTCGGTCACTCATTTTGAACTGTTTTGGTTCAACTTCTTGCATGTAAGTTAACCAAACGACACGGTATGGTTGGAACGAGGTTTACGACATCATGTTTCTTGCAAACTAAGAAAACTTTTTACAAGTTGATTTGAAAAACCAGTTACTATGATAGTTACAGTTAACTTCCCAGAAGAGGTCAAACAGGGTTCTGTGGTTAAGCGGACGTCAAGATAAGTCGTATATGGTGGTGAAGTGGCTGAGCATGCCATAATCGGTAATACCGAGGACAAAGCCGATGAACGACATAGTTCACTTAAGAAGTATATACTCCTTGTAACATTTTAATTTCTTCAGGTAAGTATCTTAGTGATGACAAAAATGGGCCACTGACAAAACACTTTTAAGGCCTTCAGCTTTGGAATAAAAGATTAACAGGCTTTTGACCAGGGCTGCAGGAAATTCTGGTTCGACTATGGAGAAGGAAACTGAATGATTAGTATGGTAGATATCGACGTAACTCACCAGGATAAGAATGCAAAAGAATGTGAATCACCACGTTATCATAAGATTTATCCGCCAGATGATCTACTGAATGCCAGCCTTGTAATCCATACTGTTCGCTGAAACAAATGTGACGTGTTACGTAACCACCTTTCCGCGATCATAATGAATATAGGGAAGCCCGTCATAGGATGAACGATTCACTACACATGGATAGTCTCCATAACCACGAAAAACTACAGTCATTATCTGGTACAATATCACTGAAGTATGCAGCAAAGTTTGGCTTCAGGCATAAATAGAGGCCTTTTGGGACGGAGCCGCAAAACGTAAACAAATTGGACACAGTTTACATAAACCTTTGGAAAATCGATGATCAGCGAGATATTTCTGAACTTTTCCGAGTGTTCTCTGTTGGCCTGACACCAAAAGTGGAACCCAATCGAATTGTCTCTACGTACTATGGTTTCCGTGATTGAAGGATGAATGGAGCTGTGCCTCAAATGCAAGTTAATCACTCTGGTGAGCAGCCGCTCTTGGCCGAAAGGTGAGGTGCTCAAAAGTGAATCCGAGGTGTCGCGGATTCGAGACTCCCCAGAGCTTCGTGAGGTGCGCACTGATGATGCTTCCCAACAGCGATCAACGACTGACGGGGTCCCAAATAGAGAATTTACAAACCTGCTCATACTACTGGCAATAGAATAGACGAACAATTTATATCTCAGCGTTTAAATAGCTGTGGCAATGTTTCAAACTAAAAAAACTGACTCTAACTTTCATTGGCAGCTGGTCCTCAACGGCTAATTAAGTTTTACCTCGTGATAGCCATTATCAATCTGGAGAGATTCCTTTTACTCACCCCTGTCATTTTTCCACAGTTGTCTTACAGAACTTCCGCTCGAGTAGTTAGGGGCTTGGGTTCTTCAGCAGAAGTCAGGCAAAGTCAGAGGTTGGCTTGACATCTAACCTTTGAGAAATCGCCTGTTAGAACACTGACGCTCCTCACACCCTAGCTGGTACTGGTTGAAAGAGCTAACAGATAAACGACTTTTTTTTTAAAAAAATTCGTTTTCCAAATAGAATTTTGTCTTTTCGAACAGCTGACTAAAATGTTTTGAAAATTTAGAATACCATATTATCTGGGATCACTTTGTCGGACGGCTATACGGTGAGACTTCAAGAGACGCGTCAGATTCATTTTAGTAATGTAGGTTCTCAAGAGAGGACTAAATTACTGCCATCACTTGATAATAAATCACTTCCAAGACTCTATTCGTTCTTTTATCGAATACACCCTAAATGATAGCGAACCTCTAGATGCACATTTTCTTGTTTTTCTAAAGGTCACTGACCTGCCTGCGTCTGTTGATTCCTCGTATCTATGGTATATAGCTTTACGTTGGATTGCTCAGTGGCAGTGGCTGGGATGAAAACTGATCTAATCGGTTCGTAATTTGGATGACAGCGAGAGATGCGGCATGAAACACCGAGAAATATGGTCCAAAAGGGCACTGTGAGTAACGATAAAATCCAATTTTCTAACAACTGTCTTGTAAAAAAAACAGTTCTAGTGCTGGCAGACACTGGCGCCATTTGTTTCGACTCTTATACATTTAGCTGGATGTATTCGGTCTTTCATCCTCTTTCCTGTGGCAAAATACGGACAAGCTACAGTTGTTTTATTGAGAATTTTTCAGAGTATTAATCGCCCGGACGCATAAATACGACAAACCAGATTGTTGCTTTGGCTTTTTGGAATAATCGAACGTCAAAATTACGTTATATTTCCGGCTCATAAGTACGTTATTCTTAGCAAGTAATGCTTATGATTAAATGAAATGCAAAACCTTCATCTAAGGGCCCCCATGCTTATTTTTCCATTATTTTTAAATTTATTTCACATAGGACATCTTGAGCAGTCTTTCTCAGGATTATGGAGTGGTTTTAGGTCTTTTTAGATCTAACTAATATCGTAAGCTTGGTGAGAATGCACGCACAGCACGCGATTTATTTTGCCTGAAGTGATGATTTCCATATAATTGTCCTGATAATTAGTAAAATGTGAGGGCATACTTTTTACAATGTTTGGTCAGTTGTTCTATGCTGATTTTTTGTTTAGATTGCATAACAACCATTGAAACTGCCGAATTAAACGAGCTGCTCCGGAATTACGTAATTATATGAAAATGCGTACTACTTCCTTGTCAAAAAAGGTTGTTTTTTATGGTTTCCATGTAGTTCATTCATGAGCCATCTTTAGTAATGTGTTCATTGATAGCATTTTCCTTTGTTATGAAATTTCCGTCTTCTCACTTCGAAAATTCCCACCTTGTATGTGTGTGCGACATTTTTGATGAAGTCTTCAGAAGAGAAGAATTACATTTTATGGGCATTCTCATTATTTCATACTTTTGCGGTTAATGATATACAGAATTCAGATAAGAAAACGCTGACCTCTAAAACGGATCAAAAAAGCATGATACACAAGGGCACGCCATACATCTAGTTTCGCCGATCCGATCAGGTGTGGCAACACGTACCTGTATGTGTACTCGGATACCAAGGCAGATATCTGAGTCGCTTATAAGAGAGCGGTATATCCGGGCTGTTAATCTGCATAAAACTGAGGAAAACCACGGAAAACAAAATAAAAATAAAAGTAAATACCGACACAACATATCATGTTATTACCGCAGCTGATCTCGTCAACGAAATTCAAATTGAATTGCTCCGAAGAATCTAGTGGTTGTCTTTGTGTGTACACTACGGGTCTTCACTTTGTGTAAACAAACTTCGCAAATTTGGCTGGAACTGGGAATGCGGAAAACTTTTTAAACTTTAAGTACGTCAGCTGAATCAACACTTTTGGATCGGTTTGCCAACCAAACAGATATTGGTTAACCACAACTATGGTGAATGATCAGGTTGTGCATATTGAACGTCTTGTTTTATACGAGACACTCTTGCGATGAATCGATACCACTGGAGCGCGCTGCATGGACAAATCATTCGCCATTGCGAGGGAGAAAAAATGGTCAACTCTTCTGAACTCGTCAGGTTGCTGGTAACATGTAGGACTCGTCTAAACCATCAGGTTTGTAAACTTTGATTTGGCATGACCATAAACGCCATTATCACCAGTGTCGATACGGAAGCTAGTCCCGTATATGGACAACTGTTGGAGAGACTCTTATCAACTGACCTTGTACCTGCTAAGTGATAGCAACTACGAAACCCACGCTGAGAAATGAAAACTCATCGATCTTCAGATGGGTGTTAATAAAACAGTGGATGGAAAAAGCTTTCGTGTAGATTAGAAAGTGAGTTATAACAATCTTCGAATACTAAAAGCGATTCCACATGAGTGAGTTTCAGCGTATGCTATGCACTTTTCTAGGTGACCTGATCGACTGGCGTGTCTGATGGGCAAACACCATTTAGTTGTGGCGGATGAACTGTGTGAATGTGATGATTAGAAAGAATTCTTTGAACCACATCGAAAACAACACCAGCTGTTGCGTTGTCACTGTCCGAATGGTGCCAAATTTGGGCTTGTGCGGAATTCATAAAATGAGCTAGGTTTTTCCGTTGAAAATTCCTCTACTCTAACCCAGCATGTACGGGTGGGGTAAAACAAAATGTATTTTAAAAGTTTTGCGTCATTCTAACTCTCACTATAAATAACTGTTGTACATTACATATACTGTATTATTTCATATATCTGTATATTTTTCATCCGGCAGGCAAGGAGTAACGCCCGTTTTCTTCCAAGCGTTAGGTCTTCCCAACCAAGTGTTGTTAACGGGCAGGCAAACAAATGAGACTATTGGTATTCGTAATGCACTATTCATAAGGTTGTTGAAAATCCTTCGACAGCCCACGACCGGTTTCGCCCTTCTTGGGGCTCTTCAGGTAGGCGCAGTCCCCAAGGTTCCGTCAATCTTATCTTCTACTTGAAAACAAATTGCACGAAACTAGCGAAATACACCCATTTGCAAACAAATTTGGTTTTGCGAGAGACTCTCCTTGAACTCAACTGGATCTCCCGTTTGTGATGTTTCCAGGCAACTGAATGTGCTGCACCAGTCCGCCTCGTGTTTCAGTTGCTCCGATATTCAGGATATCGCGATACACGCATATTTGCAATGCACTGCTCATAAGGTTGCTGAAAATTCTTCGCTGAGGACTATAGGTAGTTCGGTTAACGGTTGAATTCAAGTCCTATGGTTTTTGCTGATAAGGCAGTTCCGTTGTAGTTCATTTGGATGATCAGTCTTTGGACCGTAAGTAATAGGTCTGCTCTTTCCACATCTGTTCTGCTATACAGTGTTTTGATCACAGAAAGCACATCGTGGGTGTGATTCATGTGCGCTTTCAGGAATTCATCCGCCAAAAACGAAAGTGCGCCGGCTACTCTTTGCAGTAAAAGCTGCTCATCCGAAAGGATGGGTGCATTCTCTTTTTGGAGTCTAGTTTGACAAATAACCTATCATCTGGTCCGCGGTATATTGTCCAATAAATCATTTCCCTCTCTTTGCTACTGAAAGCATTCGATCCAAATTTATTGTGTGTTCGAGGAATAGTGCTGTTCGCACAAACGCTGCAACCTCAAAGAGAGACGAGCCACAGTTTTCCTCTGCGCCTTATCCAGTCTCTGAAAGTTGGAAACAGGATTAAGAGAAAAGGGTCCTTCTGACAAATGGTAGCAAAGTGGCTATAGCAAGTGCATCATTGTGTAAACTGCTTCATTGTGAATTGAATTCCTGAGGTAACAGAAACCATTATTCCGGGATGTGATAGAATTACCACTCTAGTTAAACAGCGCATTCCTAAGCATTCATAATCATTAGGGATGCAACTGGGAGACGTAGAACAATGATACACGAAGAGTGACAGCTTTTGTGACGGTGAACCCTAGAATTTAAGATTAACTTTGAAAGGAGTGATCAACATTATTATCGGCTTTAAGAACAGGCGTACAGTGGTTGTAGCTGCCACAGTTTCGTTCACTGATGATTTGGGGAGGTTGGGTAGGTAGCTGCTCATTGGAGGTGGGAGCTGATAAACTGGTGCGTAAATACAGGACTGTAGTGGACTGTTATGTGGGGGATTGGGAAGGGGACTATGCACTGAGGGCAACAGCTTGGGTACACGAGCGCCATTAAGGGCACGACTGGGCCATGTCTGGCAATGTCTCTAACCATTTATGTGGCTCATCTCGAATCCCCGCCGCTTCCCGTATGTGCAATTTTTTCACTTTAGACAACTAGTACAAATTTTGGCACCATTAGACCTCGTGTCATACAGATACCAAGGACTGAGGAGAGATGCAGACTACTCCGCAGGAGGCATGAATCTCCTTCTGGCCAACCATTCATCAAAATTAGTTGTATGAACTGCTGAGTGGTGTACGAGAGGAATAGGTAAGTTGACCCAGGAATCCGTGTTCTATTTAACGAACGATGCTATTCAAATCCGTGAGAGGTTGAGACCTAGCAGAGGTTTTCCACTCGATCATTAGTACCTCTCAGTGCCGAAAGCATTGGTAAAATTTATTTGGAAAAATACATGAAAATGCATGAAAAATAGACGGTTACAGTTGCCATTGGCTTTACCAGTATACCACTGGCTATTGTTTAATAAAATCCGAATCGAAAGTGTCTCCGTTTGGAATCAGTATTGTGCTTGAGTAAACTGCAACAAAGAGCGTAATTGTTTAAGTATTTTCTGTTGCCACGAAGTGGTATGTCACTGCCCTTCGGTTGTCGTACTCATGATTCTATGTGTGTATTTCTATGAGACTGACAGATAACCAAGCACCCGAAGGTTTAGTTGGGGCCACGAGTTCTTAGAGGGTGTAGAAATTTGGCAACTTATTAACCTGGAATTCTGAATACCTGTTGTAGGAGCGACAAGAATACGCAGGAAGAGTATTTGAACTTTGCAATTCAAGTTGCCGAAAAATGTTTGATACTTGGGAGTCAGTGATCAGTGCTTCATCTGCGGCAGAGAAATTTTTGTGAGCTTTCATTGCACGAAATAGATTTTACGTGGTGTATCTAACCGTGGCAACAAATTAGTTATTAGTAACACCTCTCCGACTGGGCTGAATTCGCATGCTGTCTTTGAAATTGTGTTACAGAGAAGTGGTAATGTGGAGGCAATCATAAGGTATTTAGGGCACGGAGAGAAAAAACTCCGTGATTATTTGCGCCAACTAATTTACTGCCGAGGTCGGTGATACCCGCGATGCTCTCAGTTTTGGACAGCGCTCAGGGGCCAAATTTCAAAAAATAGTAGGGGATGATCTAATATTCTGTGACCAATAGGAACAATATAATCCATAAAACGATCATACTGAGCAACTCAACTGCTCAGTTAACCGCTTATCCACAGTCTAGTTTTTCCTTGATGGAGGCAAATGAATTTCTGTTCCCTGCGGCAGTTCCAGAAGACCATCACTGACCATAAATGTGCTTTTTCAGATTTTCAAGTGCCTCGTCGGCACACCAGTGGTGCAGCTGCGAGTATAAAGGCAAGTTTACACACTGATATCCTTTACTTCTAGTTGGTACGAAACATATACAACAAATACAGAACTTAGTAGAATACTGGTCGTAATCTGCCTAAATCTGGCGATGTGAAATGAGAGTAACATTTTTTTGGTCCTATCATAACTTTCTACGGGATATGTCTGGTGAAATAAAGCAGACTGCACTTGGGAGCACACCGCAATTCCTGCCTACAAACACCTAAGTTTTATCCTTAACGTAAGGTCGGGAGGGTTAGTATTGATCTCCGTGATCGATAAAAAACCCTGTTTCTGTTGGCATCACTTTCGTCGTCAAAGCACTATTAGACCACAGCACATAAGAGAAACATTCCTCTAGGGCTTTACCCTGATCAGGACTCATCCGTTGTGCAGACTGAAACTCCGAATATTTGCCACAAGAGACGAGAAGGACTCATCCGTTGTGCAGACCAAAACTCCGAATATTTGCCACAAGAGACGAGCGTCCTGCTGCTGTTTCAATAGCCCTAGCCAAATGCATCAGGAGTATTTCATTGGAACACGTGGACACGTTCAAACTTGAGCGGGTGGACTGATGTTGCCGAAGGCTCGAACGGGGACCCGGCAGTAAGCAAAGTAAAGGAAACCTTATAACAAGATGCGTACAAAATTTTCTAGATGGGGATTGGCAGCCAAATCGAAGACATTCATTCATGGATTTGGGTCCGGACGGTCGAAACCGAAAGTCACGATGTTAGCCATTGGACTACTTGTACTCCTTGGGTTTGTGCCCGAAGAATTTCCACGACTTTCTGGTCATTTGACACCGAGCATGCCTGGAAACTTCTGGACAGCTAATGATTTGTTGTGGGTGTATTTCAACAAACTGAGCACGTATGTCGTGCGCGAAAATTTTGTTCTTAAAGACGTGATGATTCAGATATGCCAGTAAAGCACTGGTAAACTTGTACAAACAAACTCACATCGAGTGTCAGATGTCCGGACAGTACGAGCGCGCCGATGCGCCAGAATAAGAGTGATACCCGGTTTGGGTGCTTCCATGACTGAGGGCAATCCAGCCTGAATAGTTGCACGAAGACAGGAAAAGGGTTGTTCAAATGGAACATCCCAGGCTCTGCAATTTCTTCTGTTGCTTACAGTTGTTTAAAATTGGAATTCCGGAAACCATTATTAGTTCTTGCCAGCAGTTGAATTGTCGTCTCACTAACTCTCGAAATATTGAAGCTCCTATTGACCATCAAAAATCCAAAAGCAGCTAAGCAGTTTGCGTAATTTAACTGGGTACTATATAGTGGCGTTTTCTTAAACTTTCCAGTGGGTGTGAGTTAAGGAAAAAAGGCAGACTAAATGGTGAATAATACTTACCGCACAAATTTCCCAGGTCTAACAGTTGAACTTCCCTCGTATTACTGCTGGTTTGATGAGAGCAATCAAACCAGTCAAACGAATTGATGACATCAGTATTTACAAAATTGGTCTGCGCATGCACCGGATTTTTCAGTTACTAACAATACTTTCTCGGCTCATATTTTGCGTTTGATAATATTAGGAGGCTGGACTAAGGGCCTCATATCTCTTTCGCAGCCGGTGTAATAACTTGTACCGTGTTCTTCAGAGATGTGAAGTGATATTTTTCTTATTAATGCACACTCTACTGGTGACGCTTTTCCAGGATTAAAATCATTTACTTTTCGAATTTTTGGTTTTTGTATCGATGAATTAATGTCTCGCATCGAAATATTTCTACCAGGCTTGTTGGTACGGTGACTGTATAGTCCAATGCACCGGCGGTATCGATTAACGCCACATGGAACCGATACAGTGCACGACCACCCGCCGTACACAGTAGGAGTAGTGTGCGTGAGCTGTCCACCTGAGTCTCATGCGCACCACCAAACATCATCCCGAGTCTATTGGACTGAGTTCTGATACGAACTCGGGTCACTAGTTTAAACCCTCCGTAAATTGGCCGCGGGATGCTGAAAGGCAGCTGTCAAAGAGCACTGGGTAATATAACTGGCTCAGATAGAGTGAACAGCGTGTACAGCACTCGACAACAGCACAGGCGTAAGAGGGATGAGTTACTGGAAGTCTCAGCACCAAACAGTCTCAAATTGCCATCCCATTGTCCAACAAATAGAAAATGACTACCGTGATTGGCTAATTCGAAAGTTATCACTAGTTTAAATGCGTTCGGTTCAAATTACAGCCATGATATTATCAGTATTTTTACGATCATTTGTTAGGTTGATGCGAATTCATTTTTGACACAATCCACAACTCAGTTAATACACTTAGTGGATTGATGCGAATTCATTTTTGACACACCCGTTTCCCCAAAATCCACAACTCAGTTAATACACTTAGTGGTACTGGTGTCTGCAATTTAAAATTCGATGAGAAATCGGCTTTGTTGTTCCGATCTATTCGCTCCGCGCTGCGAGCCACACCAGATGCCCAGAAAGCATGCCATCGACTTTGCCTATAATTAGTCCTCAACCTTGACAATTTCACTGGGAATTGCTGAACCACATCGTTGTTTCCAAGTTTCGGCATCGGATCCCTCAGTTCGCTGGAGCTAGACGGCGGATCCAATGCTCCACACCCCAGATGCACTTGCTTTCTATAGGCCAATTGTTTTTAGGTCCTGATTCTTGTGATTTTGCAACAAAAGGCGTAGATATTCAATGGCCACCGACACACCAGATGATGCGTTCCAGGTAAGATCGTTTGTGTTGTTCTGTAGGCCAAAGCTTTCCTGTTATTTCAAGAGAGCAGTTAGCCGGAAATCTTATTTCTTGTTTCGGCTGTTTAAAAATCCACCGAATATACTTTACTTCACGTCCGCTATGTGCATGAATGCCATGTTAATGAATGTTTCTGTGTTGCGCTGCATGATCCGCGCAAAAAGTGTCGCTGAACATGCCTCGTGAAGCCAGAGTTACATTGCTAAATCTTTACGCTACGAAATCGGGCAGCGCTGTCAAAGTTTGTGTTTCAAAACAAACCTAGTGCCGTTTAGCTCGTCTCTTTCATTTCAGGTATCAGTGACATCTAAATGTTGGTTGGTTTTCTCTCTAACGGTAGGCTTGCCAGACTGAATAGTCTCACCGGTGCGAAAACCATAAAAATACGTCTTTGGCTTTGTTGAAGCTGGTTTGTTCGTTTGCCGGTGGTGTGTTTTAATACACCGACTTCAGTCTCATAAGGGACGTTCTGAACCGAAACTCAGACCTCATACTGATAAGGTGTTTTGCTTGCGAATTCACGCTGTCAGTGCATATCAGTCTGACCTTGGGTAGCCCGTACGTGTACACTAACTGAAAACCTCCCGGCCAAATATAATTCTAAACTCAATTGCGCTCAATACGGGACACATATCTTGAAGTAATCTTCCGAGGAAAACTGAATATTGTCTAATGTTTGCACCAAGTAACAATTGAATAAGTTGTCTTCTTACTCCGACGGATAAATGTGTTGAACACCAACTGGCAATTAGGCGACCTTGTGTCTGGTTTTGATCTGAAATCTTCCTTCGGTTGTAAGTGCAACGGCATTAACAAATGCGAAACAAAATCAACTCAGGGTACAATCGGTCTACCACTCATCTTAACTTAGTACTAAGTTATGCCACCGTAGAATGAAATGTAATGCTTAATATGGCTCTGATACACATAAGGGGTACCCAAGAGTTAATTCCATTCAGGGATTTCCATCTCACCACCAATCGTGTTCAGCGAGTTAGTAATAACCTGTATTGTACAAACTCTGTTTATAGGGATGCCTGCAAAAAATTAAAAAAACTGTCCTGTGGTGCGAGATGTTTATTTTAAATGGGGCTCTATGAATATAAATCCACCTCCCAAGACTGATCAATAATTTTATGGCTATGAAGCCTTCAAAAAATTATGTTAACTTATAAAGATAACTAGTATTTGGACTGTGGTGTCATGTGTGCTGTCGTCTTTTTAACAGAACTTACATGAAAATGCATAGCGGAGAAACTGAGTGATTCAAAATTTATGGAGCTACTACATTGGTTAGAACTGGTATTACCGAGTGCGCTCATCACTTTTGGCATTTTATATGTAAGTACATTATATTACCACACTTTTCATATTTCACGGATGTTTCTGTCAATGTGATCAAGCTTTTTTCTGGTCCAGCTGATTTAGGAATCTACTTCTTCATCTTATATTCGCATGCATTGACAATCGCTTCTATCACAATCGGTGAATCTCGCGCTTACTTAAGACTCTCTAGACACTAATCCAAACCGCCGGGATCTGAAAATCCAAGTCACTACCTTTGAGAATGTAAAAGTAGATCTGACGGGTATACAGAAATCCGTCTGAGTCATTCATTTGATGGTGGCGAACGAAAATGAGGAACAGTTGTTGTTGCGTTAGGTACGTTCGGTAAGCACATGAAGCACTTCAGTTAACTTAATGGTTAGTCACATATATAAGCCTGTCAGACTGCCCCATGACGCAGTACTGACAATGAGGAATCCGTCCGTAGCGTGCCACTTAAAGGAGCAGTTGCACCCCCAGAGCTTCAGCAAACCAAACCCAAAATCATCCACGTTCAAAAGTTCAGTTGAGTTAAGCACACTAAGAGTTAGTAGAATAGGAATAACTGAGCGCATCCAGTAGCCCTTCATTGAGACTTATCAGTTGTAAACTGTCTCACGTGTGCAAGGTGCAGTGTATTCCCCTAAAATGTAAATCGACCAATTGACATTTATGGCCATCTTACCCGAAGCCTGGTTACACTAATGTATAACTGACCAGACTATTACAATATGCAATGCCAAACCAGACAGTCCATAACACATCCATAAGTAGTACCTCGTGAGAAAACAGCTAAGATATTTGTCCAGACGCCATGAATCTGGTTTTGCGTAAGATCTAATCTACGACGTGCTTTTAAAATGTTGCGATTTTCAGTGACATCCTACAAAACTCCAGTGCACCGCATAAAAACCTATAGCCAGGATGCTGCCCCACATGAGCTAGTACAAAGCACTAGGACTTACAAACCGCAGTTAAATATCAATCAGCTGTGTTCTCGGATTACAATGTTGAACAATACCTGACTAAAAATACGTCGTGTTTTCCTTAGTAACCTGTCGCATTGCAGTTCGTCCTTCACAGTGCTGAATGCTAGTGAATAAGTAAGCAGTACAGGGCAAGCAGTGCAACACTGACTGTACAGTCGCTCGGAAGTAGTTGGATAATTTATTTGTCGAAGTTACAAACAGCTGGGTGAGAAGACCTAGAAATACTGAATTGGTTGGAGATAATGATGAGGTGAAATGACTGGGCGGAAGAGGATGAAAATAGGAGTTTCCATGCTGATAGATGGGAAGAGCGGATAGAAGTGCCTGAAATGATCTATCCAACGTTCGAGTACGATACATGTGTGTACAAGTTGAAGTTCAAAAGCATGATTTATACTTATTTACTGTGAAGTAAGATGAATATGTTGCTTGGAAGAGTACTTTTAGCTATTGACTGGAGCTGTTGATCGACCATCCAGAGAATTATTGAGTTGGCTTATCCATTCATTTGTGAACCACCAGGTGTCGCAATAGTACAGACTTCCCGTTTGAATTCAAAGTTTCTTATTCACATCCACACGCGCACTGGTCACTGACCACGTATTCGTGTCGACTCCATTCACAGTAGTATCCATTAGCTGTCAAACTCAGCTTCCGAATCAGACGCCTGACACGTCTTGAACGACGTTCCTCACGTGGTATACGTCGCCTTAGTAATGGCCCTTCACGCTTGTAACGTTTGTAGTAGAACGGATATTCGTGGCGCCTTCTTCTTTTTTGCAGATCATCATCCGTTGGGTTCGAATCGTTTTTGCAAACCTGAATAAAATATTAGATGGAAGGAATACATGGTTAAGACGAAAAATAACTACGTGTCAAATAACTACCTTGCGTAAACCTAACTGAATGAGAGGTTTTTGTGCTACAGAGAGAATGAAAGCAATTATTTTCATAAAGAGTAATTAGATGCTTACAATCTTAGATGCATCGAATTTATGAAGACTATCACGAGATATTCTACTGCTTAAAACGCAGAAGGATTAAAATTCTCACAACTGAAGCTTCTCATATGAGACAAGGAAAGAACGAGGGTAACAAAATACCTGATGTATGTGATTGTCATCCCGGCTGTGACATCACCTCCATACATCTATACAGATTTACGCGCAAAGCATGCGTGAAAACCAAGTGTAAGCTTTCCTTGCGAAAGGGAGTATCTGGAGGTACATGAGTGGATAGGTCATGGGGCTGATATTACAGTCGGACAAATGTATGGAACCGGATATTTCGCACGCCAGCACAAGCTCGGAGGTCGTACAAATTTCTTGTGCACTCAAAGTTGGGGTGCTTGTGGTCGGACTCCAATGGCTCGATAACACTCTGGGTCGTATCAGCTGTAATCGGTTTGGAGCTAATCGGTGTACGCCGTCGGAGGCGTACTGCTCATCAAGGAATTCACTGGTTTTGACATGGTAGGATGTACCAAGCATCTAATTAAGTTACGCCCGGGCTACAGTTTGACCGTTCACAAAAGGGTCTAAAGTTTCCAGGAGGCAAATATTTTTTACAATAGATATCATAAACGTCTCGTACACACTTGAATGCAACCGTGAAGCATAGAACCAAATAGAGTTCAGTTGGGTAAAGGAGCATCTTCATGAGGCCCCCATTCAAAGTTGACTCGGTTTCTGAACTGGCAGTCAGGCAACTTAGACTTTAGGTTGACAAGACATCCATGACCGCTGATCTGTGTTCCGTTTGAAGGACATATTATCACCGTCTGCCATGAGCCTCTGCGTGCACTCATTCGTGTGCTCGTGCGAGCATCATACGTTGGTCTTACGGCGAGGCGTTTCTCAGACAGAATACGGAAACACACTACAGTGACCATGGGTTTTGGTCGAAAGAAACTGAGCTCAAGTTAAACTGCGTCATATCTGAACCATAACATATATTGGATGCCTCCGAGACGATTACGGCTTGTGCAATCCAAACTGTTATCCGGCGACTGAAATCCGACTGCACAATTTTTAACTCTATGTTCCAAACAAACTTATATGAACGCTGAGCTTAGGCTGGCGGGTGAAAATTCGGTTTCACAAACTTGCTTAACAACTTTGTTCAACTGATGTCACTAACCTACCCTGTGGCTCATTCATCCATATGCCTTTCTTCGCTCCCTTTTTGAAGAACATTTGTCCGTGGTTTTCTAAATGACCTTTGCACGTGACTTCTCGTATCACATAGATGATCTCAAGTCACTCTTCGAAAAATGACAACTACCCAGTTAAGTGAATTTCCCTCTACAGTTTTCAGTGCTTACTTCTGAATACTCTTGAGAAGCTTCGTAACGTCCGGTAAAATATGCTAAAAAATCTCCTATGCTTGGTCTTACCTTCAATTATTTCAGGTGATAATTAACTGCTCTAATAAGTTTGCTTGAATATAAGGTTAGGACACAGTCTTCTATGACTGAACAAAATTCTTGTGAAACGTCGTAAACTGGAAACTTAACGCCGTAATTTTACTGATGAAAATTATGGATTTTGTCATCTGATGGTTTGCATAGACATTTTGTGGATTAAAACAGAAATATAAATGACGGGTATTTCCGTCAAACACACGACAGAACTCATGAGTAATTAGGTAACTACTGTTCACTGAAGCTTTTCAGTTGATGCGGGTGTCTCTTCTTACTGGTGGGTCCAAAAAGAAGGCTTATGTTGAGAATGCTGTTGGAATGACCAACTCCTCTTCCAGACGCATGAAGGTACATTCAAGACCGACCGATATTCAATCGTTCATGACTGTGAAGTCACTGTTACGTGGGGCTGGGCTTCCATCCACCTAGTGTAATTGCGTTTGTGACTCCAAAAGAGGCTCGCTCACTTTCACACGGAAGTAAATAAAAACTGTGGATTCATTTTCCGGAATTTCAAATATCAACTCTCAACTTCTCGAAAGGGGGATTGCTAAGAAAACCTGCTGTGGGCGGAGTGTTTCAATGTACCGAGGGGTTCTGGTGCATCTGATCGATTTCGTAAACCCATGAAACTAATGTTATTAGATCCAAGACAAACGAAGCAACCGCCTCCGTCATACACCATCATAATGGAGAGGACCCTACTAGACAATTTTCATGGGAACCCTGCTTGGTCAAGGTGAGCAGTCCGTGCTTTTGGATCGCCGTTTTGCAGAAAAACTCCAGAACAATTTCATGTAAATTTTCTGCCCGTAAAAGTTGTCAAACGACTTTATTTATGTCCCTGATTTCGCTCCGTTGTACAATTTTCTGGGGGGAAAGTTCAGCAGTTCCGGAATCACACCTTTGAAAGACGAATACAGTATGCCAACGAAGTAATTCTGCTTTGCTCAATCACTACTTCCCTATGCCTTACGTGGGAACGTTTCTGCGTATGCGTTCCCAATGTAACGAAACATACTCCAGCATCATTGTAGGCTGATACATACGGTGAATCTCAAAATGTTCATCGCCAGCCTGCAAACCCCGCATGTCTGTCAAGCTTATCAGGATCTGAAGCGTTTTCCGCTCCACACAAACATTGTGCAGCTCACCTTTTTGTTATCGATGTTTAAACCTGTCAATTAAACTCGGTAACAAATTTCAAACACCAATATGGCTTTTACTTTTGCTCACAGAAGCCATTTATGCAACCTACTGCATATAAATTGTAGAATCAACAAGTTTCTGAAAACGGGACTGAAAACTGCGTCAACCAGTAGTAAACAGAGCAAAAACTGATAGATACCAGTGAATTAATAGGCTCTGAATTCACCTCCATGTATTGAAAACGAGGAATCTGTTAGGCCTTTCGGCCGTCTCTATGAACATTCAACTGACTGAAACCATTTGCTTGGGGGAAATACTTTTTTCCAACAAATTCCTAATCTCTTCTTTTCCCTGAAATAAAATGTATTTTGCCGAAATATTTGAGGTGCACCGTTTTTACGTTAATTTTAAAAATAACAACGACCCCTTCTTCGAACGTCTTTAGTATCTAGACTATTTCATTTTCTTTCCTAAAGAGTTGGTTTTTCAGTACATATTAAGTAATAATCAAGAATCGGGTCGTATATTTGTGAATCGGTTCCACAGAACACTCACTCCTGTGTGTATGCACGGTTTGGTCTTCACCAAAGAAAAAAGTGACATTTGATACTCAAGCGGACAACGAATGTAATTTATTGACAAAGCACGGACACAGTCGAATAGCTCTCTACGAACACAAACATTCAGTAAATTTACTGCCACGTCGGCGGTCATCACCAGTTTACGACTGGCATGTCGAAAAATCGGCACTTAAAACAATTTTGAGAGAGGTGAAACAATAAAATATTTCAATAAGTATTTTGTTTTAGGCAAATAGCTGCGCGTCTGTTAGCACTCTATTGATTTGCGCAGCCGACGATATTCGACTCCCCCCCCAACATGTCTTTCTAGTTGTTTGCACACACATGTGACACATGCTTTAGCTGGATATACAGCAAGGTAGTTACGCTCGACAACTGACCGTTTTTGTTCCGGAGTGTACCTGACCAGACAACATATGAATTTAGAACTGAGGCTTTGAAAACTTTACCCTCGTTTAGAAGACTGATATGAAAATTCTGCCGGTTCGCATTAGATGAGGACACCTTTAACTCAACAACAAATTTGCTGATCGGTCGTTCAAAATTCTCTCTTGTCTGTTACAATGTGGCACGTTGTATTATTGAGAGAGGACGAATATGCTCTGCTTCATCAGGCTGAATTACACTGTTAAATATAGTGGGATATTCACGACTGTAAACGCAAGCGGAAGTCGACTTAATACAGCTTATTCATGCAAAAAATAAAGGAGTCAGCAAATTGTATGTTGATGGGCCGCACATTTACATGTTTTATTGAAGCATTAGTATATTTTTATTATGTCAGACAATATGAATGTTAGATTTCTAGCCTTAAAGGGCGATTAATGTTTGTTCAGAAGATGCCTCAGTCAAGCAGTCCAAAGATGGCTGCAAGGAGCCTTCCCTCCAAGTCATCAAAACTGATCTTTCTGCTTTAGGCAGTGACGTGCAAAAAATAAGTCGGACCAATACACTGTCAAGTAAAATGCATCGTTTAAAAGTTGTATTTATTAACTTGCCTATAAAAGAAAATTTAAAGATTCTGGATAGATCCACTGTGAAACAGCCTGAAAACCTCAAGTTCTACAAATAAGTACAAGTTAGTTTTTGGCTGATAAGGTGCTATATTTTGTCTGGGCTTCTGTTTTCCCAGATCACCAGTTTTGTGAAGCTTTTTAGAACGTAGGCTCACTGTCCAACCTTATACTGTTAAATATGACGTCAGTTTCCACATCGGGTTCTTAGCCGCAGAGATGCGAATTTTCCCACACCCAAGTGCTCCAACGGGTTAACCGCCATTACGACGCACCGAACATTTCAGAACATACCACCAAACCTGAAACTTCTGTACGAACAGCATGACCGGTTTCAGCATGTGCGCACTTTATTCAGTACGAAAGGGACTGAGTGGATTTTCTCTTGTATATAACATGCGATTTGTTTGATTATCGGCGGAAAGTTACAACGCGAACTGTGAAGGCCAAACAACTTGACTCCTCGATCGCCGAGAATGACCTTTTAAACAGGAAAATGGTCGGAATTACCACGAACTCAAAAACAAGAGTTTAGTGCTGTTCAAAACATGATCAGTCTGCGAAAACAATCTAGTCATTTCCTCAAGGTAGCATTGCTGATTAATTGCAGATACCGATTTTTTAAGATGAATGGACGTATTAGATGTGATTTTGGTTGTTTATCGTCCCTTTTCTGTAATATCTAAAACATAACTTGGTTTTCAGTGAAGCAACTTCACATCTGTGTGTTTTGCCTTGTTTTTCATGGTTATTTGTGCTATCCGCTCATTATTAGGTTTACAAAGGTTGTTTCTCCTTGATGGAGGTGTTCTTGGTCAAAACCAAAATGTCACGTTCTTGATATTTTGTTGTACTTCCTAATTCGTGCAGAGATTTTAGTAAGCTTTTTTGCCTGAATTCCCTATGCTGAATACTGAATTTTGCCCCACATCGCGGACGTTTTGGTCAAAATGGTTTATTTCCGGCATGCACGGTATTTAAACTATAACTATACAGCCACATACCAAACTTCAAGCCGCAATGAGCGGTGTTACCTACCTATATTTAAGGTGAAAAAATAAGTTGGGCGGTCATTTGTGGCTCACACTATGTTGATTCCTTTCAAAGGACTAGGTTTTCTTAATGTTCGCTTTTTTGTAAAAGCTAATCTCAACCGACCTTTTGCTATTAATAGATTTATGTGCGAGCATCTTTGTGGCGTAATAATGAGGTTTATAAATTCGGTATACATCAAAAAGGGTCAGAATTGCTTATTTTGGTCGGCCATTGTTTGTAACATAGGTGCCATACGCGTCTCAGGTGTCCATTTACTTTGCGTCTGAAAATACTGTAATCAATAAGGGCAGTTGTTAAGCACCAGGGATTTACGAACATACTTGACAACTTAGGACCTTCTAAGGGCGCCCCTCTAAGACGAAACCAGTGGATTCAGTGGTTCCGGTGGTGCAGTTGAAAATCGATTGATGGTCTGGGTTCAAAATATCTTTCCAGTTGTCGCTGAGTAATAAGAAACTCGTCGGATTAGACTTGAAACAGTGTGAGGCACGAGGGATCCCCATTAAACACAAATGTAGATAACCACTCATACCAATCTACCTTCTGATGCTCCGGCGGGAAATTACTCCCCAAAGAATCAACCCGAAATCTAACACAAACAGTCCCCTCCGACCTCGCTGGTGCTCGAATCCCCTAACAGTCAAGCGGTATGAATTTTTCGGATTTTTGCTCCAAAGAACGTGGACCATACCAACGGTGCACTACGTGGCTGGATCTTCGATCATATGGACAACAAGAGGTTATTCAACACTAGGTGCGTTTGAAATTTTATCTACCCAGCATCATAGCAAGTTGTGAGCTGCAAACTTAATATTTCCAAAGCAAAAAACGGTCGGGCAATCGGGGAAGTGCATCTGAAAAGTCATCTATCCACCGCTGATCATTGTCAATTATCTTTCAGCTGGTCATCTGGGCAACATTTATATTTTTTAGCATTCAGCAAGTATTCATATAAGAAACCGGAGAATGAATATGAACAACACATATCTCGCAAAATCCCACAACAGAAACCCGAAGGTTGCCCATTGGGTTTCAAGCATCTATGACACTACCTGACTGGCGGATCAATCGATCGTCACAACCAGGACAGTCACTGGGTCGTCGTTCGTTGAGTCGGGCACACAATCACATCGTTCAAGCTTGAACACGTTCACCTGTTCAGACGTGAATATTCAGATACGTCCAACGTGGTAACACGCTCGCCTCGCATGTCAGATGTCCAAGGTTCAAATCCCGGGACGGCCATCAGACGTGCACTTCTTCTAATAAGAGTGAAACTCGAGTCCAGTGCTTCCCTTTGGTGTGGACTCACCAGAATAATTGCGCCAAAACAGGAGAGCGGTGTGAATATGAACAATACATATCCTGTAAAACCCCACAACCGGAAATTCTTATAGACTTTTTAACCAAATTTCAATGAAAATGATGATACCGATCTCCCTTTTTGGTGTATTATTAAGGACTTTGTGTTGCGTACCCACAACATAGGCAGTGAGCTGGTGTATTCCTGTTGGATTTACATGTCACGTGCTTCGGAAAGCCTGTTCAGGTTCGAATCACTCGCTATTGCTGTCCGCGGAGGACGAAATATTACAGACATTCCCAGAGGTTGTTGTTAACCACATGGCCGTTGAACTTTTCGCCGAGCTTGACAACCGGGTTACAAACACTTTGCCACCTTTCCCATATTTACGCGATGGTGATGTCTGAATCTTCAGAATTGCGGCAAAATGTTCGCAAGCCAAATGCCAAGCTCGGCGAACGGACTTGCGGTCACATGATCAGCAAACAGTAAGCGCATCCACGCTAAATTTCGGGACATCCTTTGCGTTACAGAAAACATTTAGCTAAAATTGTATTCATTTGTTATGACATTTCACAGTAAACGTCCTTGGTTCATCAAAGTTAAGCTACAGGAAAGGAACGGCAGTTCAAAGTCGCATGCTAAACCATTCATGAGTACATGGTTACAATATGTAATAAAACCCAAACAGCCGGACTGATTGGATCAAACTTGACAAGCTGAGACTGAATACCACACAAATGGACCTTTCAAACACGCAGTTATGGCATCTACACTTGTTCTGCTCAAACGGCTGTAGTTCTTAGTACTTTGGTAATCTGACTGCCAGCGTTTTGCCACCAGTCGAAGTGCCATCATCAGTTTCTAGCACATTGGCGCCGGGTTGCTTTGAAAGTGTATGTGTTTGTATATGCCTCCTTATTCGGGGGCGACTTCTGATTATTCGACGGTCGGATGACGTACCCCGTGCGACTAGCACCCAAGATTTTTGTTTCCGTTTAGCTTTCATCATTATGTTTCAGACATCATTATTAGCAACGAATATATCATGGTATCATGCTTATACAGGAATAGCAGCGGATTTGATCCTGAATAAGACTCATCAATGATACTTATTTTCTGATATCAACGAGAAATCAAAACGACTCACGTGGTTCTGCTTGCATTGCAGATTGGCACATTGACAGTATAGTCCATATAAGACGGATGTTTACCGTTGTTTGTTTTCATTAGATGGAATTTTCCATGAAACTACATTATATTTCCTTTTTGGTAACGCTGTAGTCAGACGCCCGTAGTTAAACACCGATCCCAGTTGAGGTCTGATACATTTACTTTTGTTTTTGATAAAAATCAGCCATGTGATTTGATGGGTGAGATTTAGCACCACTGGATGCATTAGTCCATTTTCGACTCACTGTTCCTAAGTGATAAATTTTGTTAGGATAGACTTGTTACATTGTGCGTCACATTGCGGCAAAAATAGTATGGGTTTTGCGGTGATGCGAAAAAATATGAACCATGAAGAGATCTTAAATTGGATAGGACGGTATGGCTTCATTTCATACTGATCACAATCGATTTTACCAATGTTTATTCAGATTGTTCTTCTACGATTAACTTACCATTTCGTATTTACAAGCACCTTACTGTTTTGAAAATGTAAACATTTTCTGGACAGATATAGATGGATAATTATTTCCCTAGAAATGCCAGTAAACATGAAACAAATCCATTCTGTTTTATATGTCAACCACTTTGATGCATCTGTTGAAGATAAACCACGTGATCAGGGGTTCAACTGCACACACCAGCACCTTTAGCATGCACTTTGGGACCGAATGTCATTTTCAAACATGCTTTAGACATCTATCGTCATTTTACGCAAGACGACAAGCTGAGACCTTTGTGTTGGTTTTAACGCAAAAAAGACGGTTGGGAAATGATTATCTTTGTTACCTCTGAGACCTGGCATAGTTATTTTGGTGCTGCTCGTTTCCTCGCGGTAAGCGCAAAGTTAGCTTGAGCGGTGTTGACACCCGCGTTTCAGAACAGGCAAAACTCCTGCACACAAAGTGAATAAACATCATCCAAATTATTTGGCGGGCGCAATGCTGTGAAAACCGGCACGTCACCCGTCAAATATCAAGCGATCAATGTCAATAACACCGATGACACGCTTACATTTCTGTTTCACAGTAAAACTCGCAGAATTCTATAAGCTGCCGAGGCAGTAATTATTATGTAATACACCAAGGTTTTTCAAAAGCCACTAACACAAATCAATTCTCTTCTTTGTTATTGATCTGTAGCTACCCTACTCCTAGATTTTTTAAAGTTGTTGCATTTTGACACGGAAGGTATGTCGGCAAATCAGCGGTTGTTTCAATACCGTAATTCTCAAGCGCATTTCTTGTATCATTGGAATTCCGATTGATCCAGCTGGTACTAAAGGCAGGCGTTATCAGTGACAGCAGTAGATGACCCAGAAAACGATGAAAGAGAATGACGGGACTTCCAATAGAAGGCTGAGAAGGACTTCCGGGTGATATAGCATGACTGAAGTTTGCTTGGTCATAGGCATGTTTCCCCTCACCAAACATAAGTTTGCTAAGCACTATGGCTTACCTTGTGTTATTTTGTGCTACACTGAACGTAAATTATCATGCGTATATTCGCAAACAGTTAATATTGAAGGTGGCACTGGTGTTGGTATCTTATCTGACTGACTAATGTATAGACACCTCATCTGGCCCTAAGACCAAGGTATCTGTAACAAGTCAGTGATTTGTCAGAACAGAGGTTAGGAACGTTTGTTTTCAAATCTACTGATGGAGAAGCCGTTGGTTCATTTGCGGATAACACTAGCGATTGCGCTTATTGAATTGATTAGTATTTTCTATTTCTACGAATTATACTAGTAGCCACACGTATCTCAAAGTTGAAATTTTTGGATAGCACTAGCGATTACGCCTATTGAACTGATTAGTATTTTCTATTTCTACGCATTATACTAATAGCCACACGTATCTCCAAGTTGAAATTTTGTGACGTAGAGGAAAGCAATGCCAGCAGCGGCTGATGTTAGTTTTACCGTTTGCAATGAGAACAAGCGAATGGAGAAAGGCGACACGGTTAGGATCCGGATGCGATTGAATTTTTGGCACAGATTTTCTGTCTGGCCGCCCAATTTGTGACAGACCTCACAAAGATGTATTCATCAGAACCCGTAAAAAAGTCTGGAGGAAAACTCTGTCACATGGTGCCTTAGCCTAACACCTTATTTATTTCAGCCGCAGCAATCCTGTACCAAATTTAGCTAATTGGTTAGGGGGTGGGGTTTGGTATCAGCAGGAAACTGCGACAGTTTGCTCAATCAAACAAACCTCAGAATCACTCCTTATTGTGTGTTTAATCAGGTTGAAGAGCCTTACCAAAATACTATTCTATCCTCAGGTGCGAGAACAAAGTACAAGCCTTCCTGTGGAATCTGGTTGAATGCACTCGACACCCCAAATCATAAACAAACAAATCGGCATTTCGGCATATTTAGGAATGGAAAAGAAACTTTCTTAGAATCTCCTCAAGAAGCAGTGACAATTTTTTTCTTACGATTCAGCCAGTGTGGTCAACATGTAAACATAAGAAAGCCACACCAAGCCTATGTCACCAAAACTAGCATAATCCACTCTGCACAGCGCCCGAACGCTCAGTCAAATAAAAATCTATCCCAAGTTTAATCGTTTTTGCACACGCTTTTATTTTCTTACTAAGGCCTGGCTACTATGCTTGTTATTAGTATATATATATATATATATGGATATGAGATATTCTCAGGAGTGTAGACCAATTGGAGAGCAAGAAAAATTCTTATATCTGTCGTAAAGAACACGAAACAGTCTCTGGGATGACTGGGCAAATAATGGATTGTGGTTTTGGGAACAATGTCAGTGTGTTCCGTGAAAACGTTATTCATGCCTAAGACCCAATACAACACGAAGCGCCTTGGTGGTCAACTATTTAGAACTCAGATTAAACAATTTTGCCTCTATGTAAAATTGCGCTATGATAAGATTTGCACATGTTGGAATGATCAAAGTACTTACATTAGAAGTAAATATCTTCTTTGGTAACACAACGTTAGTCCTTAGTTGGTGCAAGTATCCACTTTCATAGGACATTTCAAGCAACTGAGGCTTGTAGTCATTGGTAGCTTGTCTACGAAACATCGATACTCAGTACAAAACAGTCGCAAATAGTGCCACAAACGTTTGTCACAAAGAACACCAACCTAACAATGCATAACATCGATTCGGAGTCTGTTTTCGGTGTGTTTGTGTTGTACGTCCCACCCCAAAAAATTTTAAATTCATCGAAAAAGGAACATGTTTTCGTCTGAGTCGCTTGTTCGGGCCAAGAAAAACATAGGGATGACCTGATTTGTGGATTTGTTACAGCGTCCCGTCACTACTACTTGAGTAAGCAACGTTCCTCATATGGCACAGAGGCGACAACGTTGAGATGGCTAACGCTAGTACATTCCTCGTTTCCTCGCTATTGGAAAGCGCCCATAATATGTAGAAAACAAAATCGTATCAGTGTGGTACCATTTAAAGTAAGAGTCGTCTAGAACTATACTGCTGGACTTCCAAAGCTCCTATGCCATCAGGGGTGGTTTCCAAAAACCGAAGAAATATACGGGGTAATGTTTTTTTGCGTCACAGACAAGTGAAACATTTTATGCCGTTTCGTCGAAGGTAACAGAACCTGTTAGGGTCCCTCTCAGTAGCCAAGCCACCGCAAATGTGGCAAACCAAACCGGCTGGGTTGCTACTTTTGCATTCATCTGTCCCATATATGTTCATGGCAAGGGGACCCAATCCCTCTTGCTTCACATTCCTAACTAGATAAAATGATCTCCTTGGTCCCATAAAGTTTCCTTCTGAATCAACAGCATTACACTGTTTTGTTAGCCTGCAAAGACGAGATTAGTTAGCAAGCCTTTTTCAGAACTGTTTAGGCGTATTTTATTGGGATCTATTGGACTAATTTAATTACGGTAATCTCTAGAGGAGCAGAAGGAAGGGAAGGAGTAGAAACTCTAGCGGAAGTTCCTGGCCAAATGTATTTCGGGTGTTGGAATTTTTGAAACTTTATTAGGCGGATTTTAATTGTGTCTTCCCTCGGTCTACTGTAAAGTTATTTTTATTCGGCAACGAATCTTTTTCTTCAGCCTATTTTTGAAAAAAATTGAAAAACGGCCGTCCGTTCGCTTTCTTACATCTGTGACAGTGTCACGTGCTGATGGTACACTGTCATATTGATGAAGCAATAACATGTGGGACGCTATTGTGCCATATCATGTTGAGAATAATATCCATACGGGATACCAGTCGAGTTTTGATTTGAAGCAGCTCTATGATCCAAACTTTTTTGATTCATCCGTTGCCAAGTTGTAGAAGGCAAGATTTATGATGGGGTGGAAAAACACATGATAAGTAAACTTACGAAAGGGAGGTTTATGCGTTCAGTACGTGCCTGTCGTATGTGTTTTTACTTACGCGCTAATAATTGGGCACCTCATATAAGGTTTACTGATTATGGAATAAGGTTCCATGCGTATCTTGTTCAGACAAACGGACAAGGGGGAAAAATTGCCATAATCTCGCAGTCGGACGAATGTTTTACGAGTTAAGCAACGGTGGACGGGGGCACACGAGCAACGTCAAAATTTCTTGGATCTTAACTGTGCAGACATTTCCTTCCGTTTCGAAGAATTCCGGTGATACCAAAAGGTGCTGAAAGGATGCTGAATTTAGTTGGAGTGTAAAAAACAAGGATTTAGATTAGCTTGAATAAAACCTCAAGCACACATTATACACATGAAAAGACGAGATTTACTTAACATGACTAACATAGACATAAATTTGATCGAGTTTCCTCAGGAAATCAGTTGCCAGAGCAAATGTCGGGCATGCGGAATTTCGACGGTTTGAGTTCCTCTGCAGATGTGTATTCATACTTTCCGCTTCAAGGTTTACCAGATCACCTTTTGCTTTCTAACATTCTTTAATTTTCTACAGAGACTGTTGTTAACGTCACGAGCTGGTTCACAAATTTCACCTGTTTATTGGACGGTGCTACGAAATATTTAGAGAAAGCTATTTCAAACGCACCTAAATTTTGGAGGTTATGCCGAAAGCCGGACAATTCCATGACCTATAAATACCCAATTAAAATAGAATGATGTAAGCAAATGTGGAATGCTGAAGTGCACTAGTCCTTTGAACCTATTAAGGTAAACTATTTTCCGCTTGGCATAATATGAGCCAACCCGTTCGAGGAATTCCTTTCATCATAAATACCACCGCCGTTATGAGATTTGAGTGTTCCTAAAATATGTATAAAGCTCCTACTTACTACAGTCTATATTAAGAATTTAAAAGCAGTTTTCAGCGTCCAAAAATACATTAGTTTTTCCATTTTTAATAACTCTATATTAGGAATTTAAAAGCAGTTTTCAGCGTCGCAAAATACATTAGTTTTTCCATTTTTAATAATATTGTTTAATCCGGGCACACAGGCACGTGACAAAATGGGGTAACCACAAACATATTCTCTGTGGAGAGCACGGTTGACATATGTCCAGAGAGAAAACGCATATAGGGTACCTGGTATCTGCTGGAAGAGTATTATCCGTAAACGCAGAAGCATTCTTGGGGGATGATGCACTACTTCAACAGAGCGGGCCAAAATATCATACTTCTGTCTAATTTCCGGGGCTACTTAAAGAAGACCGACTTTTATATCCATAGTGCACTACTCATAAGGTTGCTGAAAATTCTTCGACAGCAGTTCTTCAGCAACTTTATTAGTAGTGCGTTACGTATATACGTATATCGCGATATCTCGAATATCGTAGCAACTGAAACATGGGGCGGCCTGATACAGCACATTCAGTTGCCTGGAAGTATCACAAACGAGAGATTCAACTGGGTTCCGGGTGAGTCTCTCGCAAAGCCAAATTGATTTGCAAATAAGTGTATTTATCGAAGACTCACTTTTCATTATTATGTGCCGTCGAATATTAGACGAGCATACTTGTGAAATTTGGGCATTCCTTCGCAGGTAAACAACATGTCTTTAAATTCAAATCAGTGGAAACAGAATTTATCTTACGTTAACCAAAAGAATGAACTATACCGATTTCGCGTTACTCCGGTATGTTTTCAAGCCAGTTCCTCCTCATCTTGTGGTGATTATGCTACATAATTCGGGCGTTAAGCCACCTTTAGAAATTCAAGGAATAATAAAATATCAAATCACTGTTTTTTCCATACTATATTTCAAATACGATGGATCATACGCCGACATAAAGAAAGTACCAACAACCCACTCTTACAGAATTTATCTAGGGTTGTAAGGGAAAACCAGCTGGTACAAGTATACTGAGTTTTCTTTAGCATTCCCTATACAGATGAAAATCTTCCTTGTTTCCACCACTTTGAGGGAGGGGATTTATTTGCTTATTCTTGAAATGAATGATATGACTGACCCCACTGCCAAAAAACTTCAAAAACAACTACAAAACTTGTAGTAGCTGCAGTATAATTTCTGTGGTTGAAGATTTCAGGTTTAAGCAGACGACACTGCTGTTCAAACGCTAACGATATCAAGAGCTCATAGCGTAAATTGGCTTTTTTATAGGCGATAGGAAATGCGTAGTGTGTTATTGGATGAACTGCATATTAGAACCCTAAAGTGATAGAAAGATTTGGAAGCTGGTGCTTTACTCGATGAATTACTTCGGGACTCTGTGATTCCCGTTGTCAGTTATTTCGAACTTTTCGTTTTTCCACTCACTTAGGATTAACTTAAATAGTATTGCTGTCCACCCGCAAGCAACATGGCTTATGCTGCTTTGTGTCGACGGAAACCAACAGGCTCACACTATTTCAGTGTATTAGTACGTCAAAGACGCGAAAGACTGAATATTTAAATTTACTTTCAAGCTCCGAATGAAAAAGAAAGTTTCACACAATATGATATTGATTTGGTGTATGTAGGGAACTTCTCTTGGGGTATAACTTGGAATGCGTCTGACCAAAGTAGGACCCAGTGAATATTGTTGCGCCACAATTACAAGCATAAAATAACGAATTTTTTGACAGCTGTCATCTAGAACATTCATGGTTTCCGCAGCATATATTTTAGGAGAAGCCATTTTAGCTGTATCGGCAGATGAGTAAGCAAAGATACACTGTCGTAAAATGTCAGACGCTCCTGAACATGTCTGGTAGAATGCCAACGTCAGACAGCCAGTTGCCCAGTTTAATGAACTCTTACACAAATGCTATACCAGTTGTTTTTAAAACGCTGTAAATCAGTGGGGGCAGAATCGTCTCCAGTCACTAACTTAATCTTCTGTTGATTTGAATTTTCTACAAATAGCTTTTCGGTTAGGCGAATGTACTCATTTTCTTGTACGTTCTTTGAAGGTAAATTAATATAACATATATATTATATTGCTTTATATATACACATGTTTCATCCTTCTTGGGAATAGTCTACAGCACCCCTTAATGAACACCACGAGGCTTGAATTTACACGTTTATACGATCAGCCATCCTGTAAAGAAAAGAATAAAGGTGGATGGGGAAGGGACTTGGTGCTAGCTTATTCCAATCAATCCGAGGTGCCTACACCTCCAAACATTTACTCAAGCAAACTGGATAGAAACTGACAACAAGAAAACCACTGACATCGGTCGCCAACCATATCTGGTAGTGTCTCCAAACAGGTGCAGTGGGGATCACGCTATTCCCATCCTGGAAGGCGAGTAGCACCGACAGCACCCAAGCGTTTTGTAATCTCTTTCGTACCCCTTTGTCAGATCAAAGGTTGGCCACCTCTCTGCTTGCGCCACTCTGAATTGGGCATGGGAAACAGCACTTTCTTCGGCAAACGATGGTTAGACATACGCAACACATGTCCCAACCAACGCAGCTTCTGGTGCTGGACACATTCTTCAAGTGAAGTACCCGTAGCACAACCGAAAACTCGCTTTCTAATTGCCTCGTTACGGATACGCCGACGCCAACCCACACGAACTATGGTTCTGAGACAACGATTGTCGAACACCTGAAGACGTCTCAGTTTCGCTGCTCGAACAGGCCTAGTCTCACAGCCATACAACAAAACAGTCTGACATCAGCTTGAAAATTAACATGGGTGTAGAATTCATAGGCTCGTTATTTCCAGTCACGAAACGATACCGTGAATATAGTCCAAAAGTGGCCCTGAAGTGTTACATGGATGTTTTTGTAGATATTTACACCACCACTTCAGGGGGTAAACGTCTTAGATAGAGTAAAGTTCCCTCGGTTGTGGAAAACATTAGTGGAGCGTTCACAAAATTCAGTCTGTGGGTTTCTTGTAGCCCAAGAAGTGTAAGTTGCAGACAGATTACTAACATCCTTCTATAGAACTTAGTGGAGAAACAAGAATATGTCCCATCGAAATCCAACCTAACGACACAAGTAAGTCTGTTGATATTGTACAAGGACAAATTAAAACTAAACAAAAACGCCGGTGCCAGTTCCTCAACTATTACCTGACAATTGTGGTCGGCACAATATAAAATTATCCAGAGCGTCCCGGCCTTGTGCTGTTAGCTACGTAGTGGGGCAGCAGGCGTTAGAAAGTAATCATTTTTGGACCCTGGTTGGAAGGTATTATGGCTTCACCATGATACGTAGTCACTGCATCCTGATCCTGAATATCCTCATGGATAAGAGTTTGCTATCCCTCTCTTCAGGCTGTAGTCAGCGTATTATGATAAGCTTTCACATTTATATTTACGAAAACAGTAACACAGCATAGCACGTTGATCGTGTAATTTCGGACTATAAAAGATGACCGATATCCCTTTCACTAAATGTCATCTAGGGAGACCAGCTCAGTTTGACTGGAACAGATATTTTTAGAGTCATCTCTCGGTTCTTCAGAAAGTTACTCTGACTGTCCACAAAATGCTTGTTCTCCATCAAGCAAAAGCTAGAGGCAAGCAAACGTTTTCAAGCTCCCAGAGCAAACCCGTGTACGTCACTGCCGCCGTTTTGGATGTGCTCAAGCGTCCCATAATGGCATTCATTTGCACGGAAAATAACTGGCCCAGTGCTTATAGTCTTGAAACTAGGCAGGCGGATCATATATTTTATTGCCAAAATCTACAGTCCAGCCAAAACTGGTCTCTTCTGTGGGTGGTGCCGTCTCCATGGATGAGCCATACATAGAAAGAATTGACAAATCACTCGGTTTTCCAGCAACCGTAACACTTTCTCTGAAGGGTGCGCTCTAACACGCACGAGAATTAGCATGTGTTCGCCCCTCGGGTTTTGAGGAGATTGCTTCCCAAGCCTCCATGCTGTACCAAACACAGCTCGTTTCTTCCCACCAGTAGGGTCATTTTCGTGGGGGATTCACATTCAAAAGATCACTTCGGGTGGTCTTTTTGCTTCACCAAAAAACAGAGTGTTCTTCCGTCTGTGAAGAACACCAAGTGCCATCATTTCAAATGAGGTATTTGTGACATTGATAACAACATGCGTGGACTCGCGCCACTTATGTTGAAAAGTCATGTTATCGGTTGTGGAATGTTGGAAGCATGCTTATACAAACATGATATATGCCATAAAACCCCCTTTTGACCCAAGAAGAAAAAGACTGGCGCACTTGCCGCGTGAAGGCATACTTGTAAAGTAAATTTACTGTGTGAATTTGTACTAAGTTGGTTACTGTGGTGTAGTAAAACATGGAGGTATGCCTACTTCCATACTTTGCCTGAAAATTAATTCATTTTTGCTGCAAACCTATTGTCATCTCCGAAGGCTTACTGAGATTCGTCTGGAGCAGTTTATACACAGATTCAAATGCGCTCAAGAAAGCTTACAAATTAATCGCACTGTTTGAAAAGTAGTGAATGATGCTTAGGAAAAACACGATTCGAAAAGCTTGGTTAGCGGAACCGGAACATTCAAACGCAAGTGCGATCCACATGAAACCAAACTATTCATTTTTTCATCAACTGAAATGCAGTGGATTGAAATCAGGCGCATCCGGTTTACGGTAACCCGACTGTTGTGCCGTGTTTTTTCCTTCAGTTACCGTACTTCACTCCGCCTTCTCTCAGTATGCTTCATATGGTTACAAATGTACATTCATCTGAATGACCTTCGGCTTTTGTCGGCTTACAGTGAAATCCAGTTTGGTTTCCTGGTAGTCCACTTAAATTAAATTCATATAGGTATTTTTACAATTTTTAAGATATTCTTCTATAGAATTTCATTTTCATTTCGTTCAGCTAGGTCTGACTGACCCCAGATCCTTTCTCAAACAACTTCAATTGGTATTTATCCTCGGAAACAGTTGAATATAGAAACTCTGTAGCTCCAGGCCCTGCTCGCTTGCTGACCTCAGGCGTATCGTTTATGTTAAGTTCAAAACAATACCCCTGAGGTCGCAGGCAAGCAGGGCCTGGAGCTACAGAGTTTCAAAAAAAATATGCATGCTTCCTCCTCCTCCATCGAGAACTGGTTTTTTCTGACTCCATTCTGTTTTGTTTTGTGTTTAGTTTTCTTTCTCATTTTTCTTATGCGCCTTTTTGATGCACTTATCACTTCTCAAATCGTGTGAAACAGTTGGAGCAGTTTACACGCACCTCACTTTCACTTTGACTGTACAACAGAGGTTTTGGCTGACTAAACAATATCACCTAGAGAAACCCAAGAACATGTGACGAAGCGCTGCTTGTTTTGACCTTGACTTAACAGTTATCTCCAAAAATGTCTTGCCTCGTCTGTATGTCTACTGGTCGATGATTTGAATTTTGATCTCCTCAGTTTGAGTAGAAATGAAGAAGCAGTGTAGAAAATTTTCTGGATACACCTTTTTGGTAAATCTCACCCACGTCTGTATCCAATAGATGCAAGTGAATCGATAAAGGCAGTGACTGGCTAATGAAACTGATGGTGGCGTTACTACTGGTGACGATAAACTTTAAGTATCCTTTATAATCCAGTTTTACCCTCAATGTATTTTCAGACAAGCTTGAAGGTGTTTAACAGTCATTTAGCCAAGTCAGAATAAGAAGGACATGGTGCAGCAAGAGTATCCGGCAGATGCCGACTTTGAAAACTTTGGGTGTCAAAAACGATTGGACACTAGGTGACCTTTGTACTCTTCTGCCCCTTTCGATCAACAAGGGGGAGAAGGCTTTGATCTACAATTCATTACATAAAGCAAGAATAATTCTTACTTCAACCATACTTGCTAAAGAGAATAGACTGTTCAACTATGTGCCGTGGTCAAAAATTCACTTTGACTGTCTTACTAAAAACCACCACAGAATGCAAGACAAAATATCAAAGATTTCTATTCACCTGCAAGTACTATAAGTCAGTCAGTCTAAATGGACTTCAAATACAATGCTGCACTCAGCACACACTAGGGTTAAAGTATAAGGCAAGCGTAGTTAAAATCTTTTTCGAAACTAATTACAACAACCGTGATATGCATAAACCAGTCACTCTGTCTAACAAGTTAGCTGCATTTGAGAGGGTACACACCAGTTGAACTGGCCGAAAGCAGAAACGAACATAACCAAAATAACTTGCTTGCCCCAACTTCAACTTTGAAAGAGCCAAATGTCAGATCATCGGTAATGGGCGTGTAATCCGGACACGACAAAGATCCGAAATTTTAGACAAATACACCCATTTGCAAACCAATTCGGTTTTGCGCGAGACTCACCTGGAGCACATATGAATCTCGTTTGTGATATGTTTAGGCCTACCTGATGAGCCCTAAGAAGGGCAAAACCGAGCATGGGTTGTCAAAGAATTTTCAGTAAACTTATGGGTATTGTATAACGCCCATATGTGTATCGCTATACCTCGAATGTCGTACTAACTGAAACATTAGGTGGCCTGGTGCAGCACACACGAGAGATTCAGCTGGGTTCCAAGTGAGTCTCGCGCAAAACCAAACTGGTTTGCAAGCGAGTGTATTTAAGTGGAACATAAGTTTGACGGTAACTCGTTAACTGATGATCCTCAAGAAGGGCGAACCGATTGTGGGCTATCGAAGAATTCTCGGCAACCTTATTAGTATTGTGTTAAAATTTGAAATTTTCCTTCCAGGTCATACCACAAAGCAATCAACCGTACATGGTGAAATTCTATGCAGTTTGGATAAATCGACCCAAGCTCTCCAAGTGAATCGAGAGTTCCTTTGATCGATGACGTAAATTTACAGTTCCTTCCCCCAGGCTTGTCTCTCTCTTATTGTGACAGACAAGGATGAACAAAAAGAGTTCATCCCAATTACCACCACGTTTAAGTGGATACGCATATCTCGATGCTTCAGTCCACAACATTTCGAGAGAATAAACAAGCCCTCAACGTTAAAAATTAATTGCCAGATACCCCGTAGGAGTAGGATGAAGAGTATATATTTTTTGTTGTGGTTGATGAACTGGACTGGGCTCGTCTGGCTATGTGTACAAACTTGAGCGGCAAACGTATTCCTCGAAAGCAACTTTCACTGTTAGTATTTAGTCATCTTCAAGAAATACCTTTCGTGCATGAAGTTCACCGTCTGCTTGCCGAGTTGATTAAGGAGAACATTTTCAAACAAAAGTTTCTCACGTTTGCGCCATTTCCTCCGCTGATTTCCTATATTCCGATGCAGTCTTTTACACCACACTTTTTTCAACCAGATATTAACCGTGACTTTGTCAAGCAGCCGTATCAAGAACAGGTTACTAAGTTCCGCTTGCTAACCCGCGACAAGTTTTTCATTAGCTCGTCAGCAACACTACCGCTCTCTGCCTTGCTTGACTGATAACCTTCGAAAAGTTTCGGGGGACTTACTCAGTTGTCAAAGTTCACACCTACAGAAAAACTAATTAGTTTTCAACTCACGAGACGATAGTAAACTATTATTTGTTCACTAGTACACTGGAAATCATCCACCCAAGGAACTAGATTAGTGAACGCATGAAGGAGCTGACTAACCGGTCATTATACAATGTGTAATATCGGTCTATAATTCGGAAGTACTTGGAGAATACCAAGACTAATATTGGTTGTCTAGGATTCACAAGTTTGTTTGGACAGCCAATAGAGCATACTGTTTCCTCCATGTCACTTGAAAAGTTTCATAGGTGGTCTAAGTAAATTGATGCCAACATTCACAAGCAAAATATGCTTTATGAAGCGGGAAAGCATTCCTTAATCTCCCATAGTGTATATTTTCCCCGTCCTTAAAAATCGGAATAAAGAGTGCCATAAACAGCTCATTCAACCCGAACCAGACGGAGTCACGGCCATTTACTTGTGTTTTCTCTTAGCATAAACAGTCTAGTTTGTCAAAGTGTTGTAGGGGTCTAGTTAGCGGCCTAAATTGCCGACTTACTTCCGCACCATATATCTTGATGCACCTTGCATGCATACCCCTCGACCTCAGATATGGCGATGATTAGGCTTTTCTGGCGCTTGTCAACCAAAGCGGTGTGAGATGAAGACGCAGCGATTAGCGGAAGCATGATAGCCTTTGAACATCTTTCGCCTCGCATGATCGATGAGGTTGTCTGCGTCATCAGTGGCTCGCCATTTTTTTTAATTAAGGGCTAGCCTACTAATGACCATCCCCTCCCACTAACGCAACTAGCGCCTATACCCAGTGATTTCCCGTGAGAATGCGAACTTGTACCTTAGTTGGGGGTGGGGTGTTGGTAATTAGCTGAAGACATGACAAACGTGATTCCTTTGTTGTTTTACTGTAAGCGGTAGACAGCTGAAAGAGCGCCAAACATGGTGCACAAGTAAACACCTGGCGGCTTTTACAACAACAGATACAAGTGGTATTTCAATAGGGTTTCATGACATGCTAAACTCTACCCTAATATACAAATCTTACAAAAGGCCATCTTCGTGGCAGATGGGATGCATTGCTGGATGCGGCGAAGCTGAATGCAAGATGGCCAATAGAGCGGTTTTTCCATGCTAGTAGAACTTATTTCCTCAAATACCAGATGCACGATAATAAGAAACTACAATTTTACACAAAAAGAATAGTCCAGAAGTTTCTGTTAGAAAAGGAACAAATGCTCAAGTTTGAAAACACAAAAGCAATAGTTGCTTACTGCAGTAAAACACCGATTTTACTGATAGACTAAATGCAATATTCACAGAAATTTTCTGGACTTTATTTTGGCCGCCAATTACAAACATTTTATGACCCTCTAACACGACATTTGACACAAGGTTTAGCCGCTTTAGTATGCAGCAATGCACGGGGAATTTAAAATTGAACTAACAAATTACCGTACGGTTTGGGCCCTCACCTAAAGCCGAGGTTTCCTAAGACAAAACAGGGAGGTCGCTGCACTAGAATGTGCTGATGAGTTGCAATTTGTAGGTTTGCAGTAGAGGTGGGAATTGCAAAAATTTTCTAAACTTTTATTCTGTATTCGATAGTCTGTTTTTTCAGAAGAAAACGCGAAAATTAGGGAAACCTCTGTGGAGGACTATGCGACTGCAAACAAATTTGGGAAAGACGCAACACGAAGAATTGATCCTTTTGATACCAAACAGCAGGAAATCAAACAGTAACTTGTTGATTTGAACCTTTCAGCAACACCCACCCCGCGGTATCCAGTTTTAGTAGAGAAACTTCTTGATTGTGATATTATCAGCAAATCAAGATTACGTTATTTCTCCATCTTTTCTCGAAACCAGTGATCGTTTTATGTAATTTGCACTAGTTAGGAGGACAAGTGCCTCCTCCCTAGGAGAAGCTTGGTGAGGGCAATGCCAGTTTGGGTTGCAAACATGGTCGTTAGCTCGATATTTTGAACCGTAATTAACCTTGGCATATAATGATGTCTTTTTTAGAAATGAGAAAACCTCCACAGACAATCCCTGACATTCCTTCGACCTAAGGTTTCTGTGTGGATTCAGTTGTTAGTAATTACGATACATTCCAACAAAATGAACTGCTTTTGTGTGTAGCATGAAATGCTACTTTTTCCGGAGAAATTACAAGTGACTATGACATCTTATTCTAGTGCGCTTTGTCTTGGAATTTGAAATGTCCATATTATTATACCAGAATTTAAGTGGGCCTGAATGATCTAAACTCAGTGCCACGTGGAAAGCTTGTAAAAAATTCTTCGACTTTTGCCATCCAGGTCTGAAAGAACGACTGATTCTTTTGTGTGTCCTAGCCCACTTTAGCAAAGTGCGAAGAGAGGAAATTTAGAATAGTGATATAGTCTACGATAACAACTAATTCCAGTTTGATAGAAACTTTACCACCATTTAGGTATCGGGCACTCAGCAATCCCCTATCTGTAATGTGTTGTTCCACGGGGTTCAAATCTGAAGGAAAGATGGAGACAGTCAGTTTCTGCTGAACAGAAAACGTCTAACATGGTCAGGTTGATGTCAGAAGAGGAAACTCTTCACCTGGTACTCTGTAGAATAATCATGAGCGAAAATTCGGAAAAGCAACCCCTTCGGTTCAACGGTGTTCCCCAAATGGAAGATAGACCAGATGAGTGGAAACCATATCTTTGTGAGAATTTGAAATGCCTATTGGTCAGTTTTGGTCGCACTTTACCAAAACTTTTCAAAAGCTTTAAGAACGCACCTCTCAGAATATACCACTTTCTATTTTTATTGTTACCATACAGGATTGACAAATAGAGCAGTGAGACAATACCCAGTAAATTGTTACTCACACCGACTTACTTGACAAGAAGCACTCATTTTTGCCACGAATGCAGCCTACTCCTAAATCTAGAAAGCCTAAAGAGAAGTGTCAACAATGAATGGACCATTTTGTCACCATAAAATTTTGGAACTAATATTTTTCTTCGGAGTAATTTTTTTCCGGATTTATATATATAAAACATACAAGGCATGTAGGAAAGATTCTCTAACTGTCTGATAATTTCCTCTATCGTCCATTGTGTTTGGTAACTGAGACCCCCATATACCCGGTGCAGCCACGATGCGTTTATTGATCCTTTCAACATACCCATTTTTATGATGTGGTACCAAATCACAAGATAAACTCAATGTAATGAAGTAAGCTGCAGAATGTAAAATGTTCAATTTTACCTTGAATTATCTCATCACTTGGTCTTGAGTCTTTGCTTCTCCCCCTGTTTTCAGCAAGACGTTGACGTTGCAGGATAGATCAGCTTCAGCTCAGTTTGAAACAGTATTTTATAAGTTATCTGTAATATCAAGGACAGCAAACAGAACCGTACCATTGTAGACCACAAACTCAACGCATCCAGAAAGCAACTCATCAGGACTGCTATTTTTGTGTGGCTCGGAGTAACTCGAAAACTATCAGAATAGAGGTGAGTGGGTGTGAACATCCTTCGATGTCTGTCAGCAAAGTTGTCACGCTTAATGAACCAATTCCCCCACTACATATAACAAGCTTTTCTAGGGAATTTTTTAGGTACAGAGTCTTAATAAAAAAGAACTTAAGGATGGAGTTGTTGAGATGAGGTTTTCTCAGCTATAGATGACAATGTTGCATCCCTTGATCACTGTCAGTAATAGACGGTACTAATTTTACTGGAAGTTATTAGAAAACACCTGTACCTGTCAAAAATCTTACAAGATGGTGCCAGATATTCTTGCACAAAATGGCTAGAAAAGTCTTCTTGAAAGTACGTTTATTACCCTGATGACTGTTTGATTAGTTGTTTTAAAATCCTTCAGTGAGCATCCATCGGATACAAAAGTTAAAATGCTACCTAACGGCAGTATACTATCTATGGTTATAGATGGCGGGTGGTGGGTAAGTTTTTCAGAGCGGTGTAAGCAAACAGCCCTTTCGCGCAGGCTCTATATTACAAATGACTTGTTTCTGAGACGCAAACATATACACAAGAAGTGACCACTATTTTCGAGTTTTGATGAAGCAGTCACTTTAATACTGGAATAAAGTCTAAATAACAAGCACAGGGTTTGCCAGCACATTCCTCCTGACATATTGACGCTGACTTGCAGGGAGGTATTACAAATGTACATTGCGGACTACCGTAAATTTAGTTTGTTCAGCAGACTGTAAAATCAATACAGTCGTTGTAGCCTTCAGCCGAAGCCAGATTTGTCCAGTCCAGAGACACTGACAAACAAGGCGATGGTAAGTTTGCTGCTTTATCCTACATTTTAGCAGAAAAAAACCAATGGTCTATTTCTCGTTTTTGCTTATGGCGTCTTTCACAGAGAGGGATAGCTGGAAATCAAGTGCATGACTGTAACTGTATGTAACTGCATGTAACTGATCAACACAAAACACATTCAGTGAACGGATGTATCAATAATGTCCGAGGTGAACTCAGCTGCCGCAAAAATACTATATATATATAGTAAGAATAAGAGTAAGTAAGAGTAATAATGTTTCCCAAGAGTTTATTTCCCTAAAATTTTGGCATCCAGCTGACCGTCAACATATGTGGTCTTTGTTATTGACAGGCAGATTTTAGTCCACTCAGTAGAATAGCGCGCACAAACTAAAAAGCATCCATTCGAAAAAACTGAAAAATATCTACGACTTTCTATGATTTAATCTCTGTGCCCCCCGAGACTGATGACTAACTTTGTAATTTGAGTAATCTTCACCATCGTTGCGAATATCACATCAATACTCTGGCCAGGAATGATGTATTCTTGGAATGAGCTTTTGGGTTCTTCGTGAAATCACTCGGAGTTCCAAAGTTTATCCCTTTTATCGAGAATACTTGTACTTAGATTACCGCAGAATCTCAGTGAAAGCCACTTTATTTTCACGTGATGCAAAGTTAACATACTTTCCCTACCGACTGCACGGAAATCATATCAAGTGAGTTTCCACAGGCATCCATGTTTGACTTCAGACTTCTGTTCAACGCATTTACTCCTTGTGAGCATGGAGCATCTACAAATAATCAGTGACCTTTATTGACATTTTTCGTATGTTTGCCACGTGATGCGAATCCTACACAGTGGGTGACCATGAAAGTTGTTCTGGTTGATGTTTTACGGAACCTGACATTCATTTTTTTGAAGTTGCATTCAAGTATACTTTGTTAACCAAAGCACGTTCTACGAATGCTATATCATCCATTGTGAGTACGTTCAACACCGAGCTCATTTTACTGACTTCTGCGATACATTACCTCAAATTAACACTCGAAAAAGGTTTTATAAAGGTTCTGTTGCGACACACACCCCAAATGACTGGTCTCAGATTCTCAACGGAGGAGGGAAAATGTTCTGAAGGAAAAACGAAAAGCCAGTGGAGTTAAGATTAACCTCCATTTGACTAGCAAGTAAAACGTTTTTGCCGTACGTCGGCCTTGGTGGTTGTTCTTTCTGGTTGATATGAGATCATCTAACGTTTTTGTTTGCTTAGCATTCTAGCCTACAAAACGTTACTACGTCTACCTTACCAGAATCAACGAAAGCAGTGGATGTTGCCGTCTCCTCTGCAGCCGGGCAGTCCAGCGAAGATACAATGGGACCAGAATTTGCACGACATAAGTCTTATTAGATTGCTGTCTCTGGTCTTGGCGGCCGGCTTGTGATTTTTCCAACAAACTGTCACAAAATTATTTTTTTATAATTTCAAATGAAAACGAACGTGGTTGTTTATTTCACCCTCTGTATCGTCCAAGGAAATCTGTCAACAGCATGAATACTGTCTGCTTCTCACTAACGGAGCCCAGTTTAATTACAGAATGATGAATAAGCCTCCGCACCAAAAAGTATAATTCCAAAACTTTTTGCGTAACGATGTTGAACGAATGCTTTTGTGTACTTTGGGCAAGCTTCTGGAATAAGAGTGCAACTAAATGTCATCGTTGCTTCCTGTCATAATCTGACAGCTATCAGACGCTGTCAGAAGCCTTCATTAAAAGGTCAAAAGCACTACACAATTTCATCGGGATATAAGATACAAATGAAGTGTTTGGATGGAAAATGCCTGATGGTAGCATATTGGTATTATTCGACCAACAGCACCCTATTTCAGTTAGCCCAGTAGTTAAAAAAAAAATAAAACTTGCATATTTAGCTAGGACTTTCAACTTGGGTGTCTACCCAATTTCATCTAACCAAAGGCAGAGCCTCAATAATCTTTGACCGCCTCAGTGAAAACTAATTTGAGTTGATCAAACAAAGTTATGTAACGTGAAGCAAACATTGGATCCACTCTAATCTTGCAAACATGTATGCGGACACACTCAGCGAATAAAATTGGCAAACCACGTATGAAGACCTATTTAATGTGTATATTTATATATATATTATATAATGTGTAGAATATTCGGAAACGTAAGATCAAGTCGTTCCCTGCAAACGTCTGATCTTAGATTTTCAGTCGCATCCATCCCACATTGCTCTGGTTCGTAATTAATTTACATCTACAAGAACAATGAGGAACTTTGAAATATTCACACAGTCTGACAGCGATAACTCTCCTTGCCTGTATACCGTAATATTGCGTAAGTTCTAGGTCTATGCCAGCTTATCCAAATGTTAAAATTTGTTTTATATAACACGATAGAAAAAATTCATCTGAACGGACAATTCTGACTCATGTTCTGCATGGAAATGCCAGAGCTGTCAGAAATTTTAACAGCCAGTTCGAAAAACACGGTTTCGCTCTTTGTTTCCGGAGTGGCTTGACCTTGTTCGTGTGTAAGGGCACGGTTCAGACACGTCGAAAAATGAAGTAGGAATTATGTGAGTTATTTTTCATAGCAAAAATTTCCAGCAAAATAAATAAGTAAATACGGCGGGCGTCAATTCGCTGGATGATACGGGCAAACACGAGGTCACGTGGGGTTTCATCAAATGTGCATCGGTAAAAACACTTATCATCCGAAATGAACAGCAATAGCAACCAAACTAATCGTATTGTTTGAGCGATAACGAATGAGAATGTTGACTATGCGGTTGGAAGTACACAAACGACTTTTTCAGTCAAATTTTAGGTGTAGAGTGGTGACTGAAAAAGATTAAGCGTATGCTAGTGTAGAGAAAGTGGAAAAAACAACCTTATGGATCACTCAAAATCATTGAAAAGTACTTTGGTTATTAAGGTCAACCCGACAAACGATATAAAGCAACTTAATAGGTCTAGACTAAATGTACTACTCATATTCTTGCTGAAAAATATTCGGCATTCCTTCGCCCCTTTAGAGACTAATCAGTGGGGCAGAGAATTTTCGGTGAGGACTTATAGACAAGGGATTCATCTGAGATATACCTGAGTTCACCGTTAAAGCCAAAGTCGTTTGCAAATGAGCGTAAATACTCCGTCGGCAGTCTAAGATTACTTAACAAATTATCAGTAGTGTATTCCGCCCTTACAGTGTACTGCGCTATCCCAAACATCGTGCCATTTGAAAAATAAGGCGGACTTCCTGAAGCGCAGTCGGCTGAAGAATATCAAAAATAGGAGACTTCTCTGGGATTAATTTAAATCTCTCAGCACTAACCCAATTAGACTTTCAAATGTGTGTATTTTTGAGGGGTTGTCGTGACTCAACTTTGGGCGACCTAATGGTGTGGTGAACGGGGCAAAATTGCAGGACCTTTTTCCCTCGACCCTCAACTACGTCAAACTTGATGTGAACTGATGACAGTAAGAACATCCGAAAAAGGATACCTCACAATTCGTGCACACTGCTGTAGGATGCTGCTGCTGTAGGATGCCGGTTCTTAATGGAACTAACTTTATGATCAAAGTAAGCAGACTAATGATAATTTATTCTTGGATGACTGTTCAAACACGTTCTGAACTTTCCATGTTCAACCTACGTCACGGATGATGAGATGTGGATAGAGCTGTTAGCTGCAAACAAGAATAAAAAGGCTATTAGTGCAGTGTTTCAGAGGAACCGAATAAACCTATAAACTGTGCTAATGAACTGTGCTTGCTATAACCCCCAAGCGTTACCTTGCTGTGATCGCACGCTCATTTTCTACTACAGTGACTTTTTAGTGATTGTTTTGGCATATCAGGTGGGATTTCCTGCATCAATTTCTATGTCTCTGGTGCAAATATCCCATATCACTAGTGACTTTGTCAAACTATATTAAAACCTAAAACTCTACTCAAGGTTGCTGAAAGTACCTCAACAGCCCATGACCGGTTTAGCCCTTCTTGGGTCTCATCAGGTAGGTGCAGTTTCCGAGTCTCCGTCAATTTATTGTTCTACTTGAACCCGAATCGCACGAAATTTGACCTAAGCCCTTATATACATACCTCCTTGAATTTGACAGAGACTCACCAGAAACCCATCTAAATCTTTCGTTTATGACAACTCCCAACTGATTAGCTCCAAAAAGGCGGAACTGTCCGTTGGCCGTCGAAGAGTTTTCGGCAAAATTATGAGTAGTGTATTACGTCTATACAATGTATTGCAATATTTATAATATCGAACAAACTGAACTATGAGGCAGCCTGGTGCAGCACTTACCGTTGATTAAGAATATCATAAACGAGTCATTCTTCTGGGTCCGAGCTGAGTCCCATCAAAACCAAATTGGTATGCAGATGAGCATGTAAGTAGTATATTAAAGCCTGTTTTTGATAAAAACTACCAGCTAGTGCACTAGACCCCTTCAAAAACATTTGTCGATTTCAAGATATTTGTCTGTTTTTAGCCCACAGAATCATCTACCCCGAATAAGATATACCGTAATTTCCTATAATTCTCTCTAGGTTATTTCTGTTCCTGGCATTCCCTGCGTTGCATAATAGAGACAAATGTTATGAAAAAATGTGGTCATTTTTGTGCCCGGCAAGCCCCAATGCATCTGAGGGTTTGGTGAGACCAAGAATGAGTAGACCACACAGCTAGTCCAACCTGTATGCTGTAGTGTAAGCCCACACGACTCTGTCGTCGAGATGAAGTAATTGTTGATCCATATGAAGCACAGAGACTAAGTTAATGACCTGCAGTTTCCCTGAGTAATGATTGACAACGAGTGATTTTTACTTCGCTTAGCTATTTAAAGGTGTCAGGTAAATAGGTGTCCACCAGTGAACAACATTTACCTCAAACATCTTGAACATTACCGTCAGTGCGCATTGTGATAGTGGATCATAAATGTAACAAAGCAAGCACAACGATAACCATTCAGATGTAACTCCTCTCCGGTGTCTAGCTGCCATAACACCCTCAGAAAGTACGAAGGCTGGAATACTCCCAGGATGTCCAAACCGGTCCAGGAGCAGTCAAGATGCACAGAATGGGCTATTCTTGCTTCTTTTAGACTTGTACAAACTGCGAGTATGAAAATGGCTATAAAAGTTCGGGTCTAATCAGTGTGATTCACCTCCCAGAAATTCTGTGACTTCCAGTGCGCTTCGCTTGTTCGTTATAAGATGTGGCGGAAAGTGGCGGTTCCTTTCTATCCACAATCATGATGTTGGCAGATAACCTCTGTCAGAGGTGTGTGAATTGAAGTTGTGAGAAAATAAGAATAGCGGGAAAGGAAGAATATGCGGACTACCCTGGAAATAAAATGTTCCCTCTAATATCACGTGATTCCACACACTGTCGGAGAAGGTAGCCTGAATTTTTGGATGATTACTACACGATCGCAACTGAACAGAACATTTCGATAAATACACTCATTGGCAAATCAATTTGGTTTTTGCGAGAGACTCACCTGGAACCCAGCTGAATCTCCCGTTTTTGATGTTTCCAGGCAACTGAAAGTGCTGCACCAGGCCGCCTCATGTTCCGGTTGTTACGATATTCGAGAAATCGCGATACATGTATATACGTAATGCACCACTCGCAAAAACCAAATTGATTTGCTAATGAGTGTATTTATCGAAATGTTCTGTTCAGTTGCGATCGTGTAGTAATCATCCAAAAATTCAGGCTACCTTCTCCGACAGTGTGTGGAATCACGTGATATTAGAGGGAACATTTTATTTCCAGGGTAGTCCGCATATTCTTCCTTTCCCGCTATTCTTATTTTCTCACAACTTCAATTCACACACCTCTGACAGAGGTTATCTGCCAACATCATGATTGTGGATAGAAAGGAACCGCCACTTTCCGCCACATCTTATAACGAACAAGCGAAGCGCACTGGAAGTCACAGAATTTCTGGGAGGTGAATCACACTGATTAGACCCGAACTTTTATAGCCATTTTCATACTCGCAGTTTGTACAAGTCTAAAAGAAGCAAGAATAGCCCATTCTGTGCATCTTGACTGCTCCTGGACCGGTTTGGACATCCTGGGAGTATTCCAGCCTTCGTACTTTCTGAGGGTGTTATGGCAGCTAGACACCGGAGAGGAGTTACATCTGAATGGTTATCGTTGTGCTTGCTTTGTTACATTTATGATCCACTATCACAATGCGCACTGACGGTAATGTTCAAGATGTTTGAGGTAAATGTTGTTCACTGGTGGACACCTATTTACCTGACACCTTTAAATAGCTAAGCGAAGTAAAAATCACTCGTTGTCAATAGTAATGCATTACGTATGGACAGAACATTCTTCTGTACATCAGTACCATATATTAATTCACATCAAGACTGCTATTATCGAAAAGGTTCTTAGTAGCCCGCAAGTCATTTGCTATATTGTGAAAACCGATCTCAACACTGAAGGGCAAAACTGAGGGGGTACAAGGAAGAACTTCGTTTACCAAGTCAATCGCGCGGACTACCACAAATATTATACTGGTTATACTGGAGAACACGTTCTATATGCGTGAATAAAAAGAACGTAGGTGTCTCAAGATTCGACGCGCTGTCACTTGGTTTTATATATGAGGCCCATAAAGGACACAAGGTCAAGAAGACGTGAAGCCCGAAGCAAGCAGAAGTACAAGATATGACAGGAAATTCCTAGAATCATGGGGTACTGCAAAGGAATCGGTTAACCGGTAGATCAAAATCAACCCTCTCTACGGACCGCCAAGAACGAGGGACTGTGAACTCAATGGTAGAAATGAGTCAGCCCCAACCACCAGACCAACTAACCGAGAAACGGGACTTATTGTAAAGGGAACGAACAATCAGAAGACATGGTAACCAGCAATTAAATTGGAATGCTGGCCTAGCCGATCAATGAGCTGCCAAGGTGGACCTGGTTGAGTAGAAGCTATGTCAACCAACGCATGCTCAACAACCACCTAGTTCCACTTACAATGCACTGGTGAGTTCATCTCGACTGGTGATGAAATGTCTGCAACCAAATTACCCAGCTCGGCGAACAAACCGAAGTCCATCGTTACGCGCCACTGATAACAACGTGGATTTTTAAATCAAAACTTATGCACTTAGTATGCAGCGTGATCTTAAACATGTCCAAAAACACCAGGGTCAGTGTTCGTTTAGGTTACCCGAACTCATTCTTAGTAAACGTCTACTCAATTAATATATTTCGAAAATGCTCTGCACTGGGTGAATAGCAAGAGAACCGGCAAATAGTTTATCGACTTTTCATCAAAGGGCTAGTCTTTTGCTTGCTTAGCCCTCTGGTGTCTGCATTATCCACCCAGAAGATGGCTGAATTTAGTATACAAACTACAATTCAGCCAGAACGGCAATTTATGTAGTGTATACTAGCTTGTTTTACTCAACAATAGGTTGCACATACATTATCATAGTTTTATAGTCTTGGCACTATTCGCCACATGTGATGAATGTCACTGTGCTTCACCAGGGAGTCTGTCAGCGGTGGACGCCCCGTTTACTAGAGAGCATATTTGAAAATCCAGCGAACATCGGCACCATGTAATTACCCAGGCAAATGACCTGGGCATGGAAAACCACCAAACAAGCCGACTTAAGACGGCGTCATCATTGGTATTTTCTTCTGATCCTTGTTTTTATCTAACCAGTGATTTACCGCATAGAGATGAGAGTAGTGTGAAATTTCCACGCGTCCTAGATCACTTCTACTCTAGTGGCGCCCATTATGGGATTTTCCCTCTATTCAGAATGTGATGAAAGTAGGAAAAACACGTCTGCAAAGAAGTATATGAAAGGGTTGATTTATGGCATTACGTACTGCATGGATTAGGATAACATCCCATACCAGAGTATCACAATAAATTAGTTGATGTTGACTACAGTGCTACAGAGTCGGAATCCTCAAAGGTTTATTATGCTAATTGGATCCACAAAGTGTTTGGGTAAATATTTTTGTCTTGAAGCAATGTCACGTACAGTTGTTTGTTTGGTTTGTTTAGAAATAGAACTGAGGGTACGAAATTTTACAGCTGATAAAACATTGCGGTTTCTGTGCACATGAAACCAGTCCCAAGAAATCAGTTTGAACTAAATTATCGAGAAAGCGATTAAAACGTTTATAATAATTTGGCTCCTTACTGATAAAAGCCATATGAAATAATCAAATGTTTATAAAATTTCTTCTGTTATTTGTAGTTAGACTCATTTCAATTCGATGAGGCAGTGATGGCGATTTATTGGTAACTTGTCTGCAAAACATGTAAGGAAGCGGCATGTACCGAGAAGAGCTATAAAAATTTGTAGCTATGTTAAAAGTATCCATGTTCTGGATGCAGCTCAGGTTTTCGTATTAAATAATTTGGAATTAGTCCAACGTTGAAAATTTTCAGTTTTTTCCATGTTTAGCGGGAGAAATTTATGTTGAACCTGAATGGCTTTACTGAGATGTACTCATTTAATCTGAATCACTCCTGCGTTATATATGTACACTGAAATTCTCATAAGCAGTTTAACCGTTGCCCTGATCAATGATAAAATATTGCTTCTGAATGTCCGGTAAACAATACTGACCCCAACACACACATACAAAATATGGGAGCAAATTATCTCTCAGCTGCAGCACCCTTTCGGTGTCCAGCTGCCATGCCACCCGAAAGAAGCACGAGGGCTGGGATATTGCCAGATTGCTCAAGCCTAGACAGGGGAAGTCGAGATACAGAGGTCGAGTTCGAACCAGAACCTTCCGATCAGTAAATATGCCCTCTAACCACTGAGCAATCTTGCCCCACTCTGGGACAGTACAAGTTCCATTGTGATAAATCAAATTATCCTACGAAAAGACCATTTTTGTATTCACGCAAGAAACCCGAGCAGGTACTCCAAAATATACTGTCATATGGATTAACATTATTTTGCCATTTAGAAGCCTCTTGTAAATAATGTCAGACAACGCGAAGTTCGTTCAGCTAGTTGTGTCTGAAGGTTCAATGTTTGGTTACAAGAAATTACTTCACAAAATTTTTAGCTGGCCATGACAAGTCTTTGTTCATTTTATGGCATTTGCGTACGATAGGGTTGATATCTAAGAACCACTATTTGACAAGCGGATAAAGTGAAGTACCAGTCAACTCTGTGTGTTCATTCATTTTATTTTTGGAACATTCTTCATCATCAACTACTCTGCTCCATGACATGCCCCCAAGGATTCAACAAAAAGCGATTTGTTTAAGTTGCTTGTCGCTTTTCTCGCTAGACAACCCCCTCATGGAGACCACACCGTTCAGAATGTCCGAACACGTAGGGATTCGATGGAGATGGTTACCTGATGGCGTATTCACTAGAAATTTTGAATAAAATACCATACAGTTCACTATAATTGGTGACCGATTTTCACAAAATGGTCATCTTGTATCAAGTATGGTATAAGCTCACTTTTCCCCACAAAGCATCTGTTTTATCAGTAGAATATTAAATGAGCAATCAGAGTTTAACCGCAGCTTGTTGATTTTAATCTATGCCAAAAGCGGAACGCAGACATTTGAAGTTACTATCTCCAAACAGATCCCGCTGCATATGATAGTACACTCTGTCTAATCTGTGAGACGCCCATTTTACTGGAAGGGTGGGGAACCACAAGTTATCCAGCAACATCCGACGAGCGGGCAGATTTCCTCTGTTATTACCCCTTTGCCATAATTCATAACTTCCAAAGAACTAGAATTTTCATCAACCAACTGCAAATAGTCAGTCTGAATAAACTATTTTCAAGGATGCAGTTTCACATGCGACTGCATTTTCACAAAACCTCTGCGTACTACCGAGAGAAGAACGCTTATTGGGTTATCCCCTTTCTTTTGGAAAAATATGCAAGAGACGCATCCTCATATAATACGAAGTAAACAAATCAGCCAACGTGTGGCACAGATAAGACTGAATGGCGGCTCTATACCGATTCCTCCAGTAGCTCCAAAACATCTGTTCAACAACTCAGAAGCCCAATGATCTTTCGACTTGTTCGATGGTAACGAACAGTAAAATGCCATAATGATCATGTTTAAAGAAAACTGGCTTTGTATATTCGTAATGCACTACTCACGAGTTTGCCGAAAATTCTTCGACAGCCCGCCACCGGTTTCACCATTTTGGAGGCTCATCAGGTAGGCTTTGTTTGGATCTTGATAATAGAGTAGATGGATTTGGTATCTTCGGGAGAAATTATAATGCTCCTTTATTTGCTTGTCTAGCATGAGTTCGGGGCACCGACAATCAACCTATTAGTAACTGTTTGTACATCACGTTCTGCAAACATTTCGCACCCTTGCTTTTGCTTCCAGTGGACTTCTAACTAGATCTTTGCACTGAGAAATAAATTTATCTTCTAGCCCTATTTTCTCTCTGGACTGTTCTTTGTGTAATACCGCAGACGGCCTACGTAAGCCACCTAGTCGAATCATTTTTTGACTCTGGGCTATAAACCCCTCGCTCTTCTTGACCGTTTTTTATTCTTCCAGCAGCCATCTGATTATCCTAACTACTGTTCCAAAGTTTTTGTGTGGTATCAAAAAGTAGATACTCGCGAAGATGGCCGGAGAGATCGACTAGCAGATTTCTAGCTCTTTGCCAAAACGAAGTGTTGGCGTTTAGTCACCCTTTGCATACAGACCGTTCTTAAAAACTCAATCGATGCAACTGTATGGACATAATGCACCATCATAAGGTTGATGAGAGATTTAGCTGGGTCTAAGGTGAATGTCCCGTTGAAATTAAACTGGTATCCAAGTAAGTGCATTTCGTTAGTTAATGCTAGTTTCAATGAGTGCTGGGTTATCATTTCGGTTGTAGGGTCAAGGCCTAATATGATGATACTTCCAGAGTGTTCGACAGACGGACTAACGGCTGACTGATCAGTGAATGCACTAGGGCTACCGGTATTTCGACACTGTCATGTTTCCGAGTAATTTGCATCTCTTGGATTTTACAAAGCCTGTGGTTCCAGGTATACTACCTTGACAGTTTCTACAGCGTTAGTTCTAAGGAAGGACAACCGATGGTTTGAGACTCGACTTGGGATTAAAAAAAAGAGACGAGTGTGCTTCACCGCTTTACCCGCACCCGTCAGCTCCCTAGGTCCTGAAGAGGATCCTCTTATCATGAACGGTTTGGGATATTCGAACTCGCTCCAGTTCGCTCAGTTTGGTCCTGCTAAAGGCCTGAGGCTGTGACTCAAATCCTGCATGACTTCGCCAGAGTTTTGCAAACAGGATATTTTGGTAGAAATGCTATTCTTGGATTTCAAAAATATTTTCATGGCCTAGACACAAGGCCGCCACTTGTTTTTATTATTTTCTATTTTAGCACTGCTTGCATCCTTCCGGATGGGCTGTGGGGCTGCGCTATCTGGATTCCGTATTCAAAAAGGATTTGGTATTGCTACCCCGTTCCTCACATCTGATTTCTGGATGCACCGGCCCTTGCCGTGCATTAATTTGATTGCAGTGGTCAGCCGATATCTCGCAGCCAGTAATCACAATACGACTCAATTGTTACCTGGTGGCAGTTATTCCTCTAAATGGCTCACTAACCTGGAATCAGCTTTCGGTAAATTACCCCATATGTGGACACTTCTGTCCCATGTTTGGCGCACTTATTGGTCAATTGTAATTCTACCCTTTTCGATCTTTGAGTGCACTCTTGACCATAATTTTGCGCTCATTTCTAAAATTCATGTAGCATCTGCCCCCTGCATAATAAGTCTTAGAAGCTAAAATTCTGATTCGTGGGTGTATAAATCTAGTAAGAACATGATTTAGCTCCATCGATTTGCCTTTTAAAACTTAACTAAAACTTTCTGTCTAAGGAATAGAAATGTGTAATTTACCCAGCGCAATAATTTCAGCTGTCTGGAACCACTTGGACGGCAAAGCATTCCTGGGGGCCATGAGCAAGCCATAGTATTCATGCATATTCCTCTTCTGATCCACCGTGGCCAAAACAACGGACCCAGATCCTCCCATACGTAATCGAGGCGACAGCTGGCACGCTGCACGAGCCAAGCTTTGACCAGTTCAATTTGATCGTGCGTCATTTCAACGGGAACGACCATATCGGTACCAGGCGATGGACGCAATACCGTGAAGTTTAATTCCCCTACTGCTTTCAGTAGCCGGTCGTCTTGTTGTGGCATTGACATTGTGACGACAGAACGACTGGTCCTCTCCGGATCCTTCGGAGGAGGATCAACTGACATCCACTGGGACTGTAGGTCAGAGCCAAGGATTTTGCGTAATTTTCGAATTGATTCTGCGTTTGAGCTGGGTCGCAAATGAAGTAGAGCCACACTGTCAATTCGCTCACCCATAACGCGAACATCTACCCGAGCAAATTCTTGCGAATTCTCTGGTGGCCATGAGCGATCATCCTTGATTACACTGTGGGTATTCGCCATCGGAACGACCAGCGCGCCAGCAGGAGGCGAATTCTGAGGTCGAACAACAATCTGAGCCATGGGTAATGCAGACTCCTTCTGTGTGATGGACGCCACACCACTCGAACTGCCTGGACGTGTGAATGACCGGGTGGTACTATCTGAAGGACTGATCTGGTATGAAGATGCAGCCTCAGCAGCTTTCTGTCGCGTCAGGACGTCACTAACCCTCACGCTTACTTTGCGTGAATAATCTGCATCTGTACCTGCTGGATGGGGGCTTTTCTTAGGGCTATTCCCCGTAGTTATCCGGGCAAAATGTGGTGTTGGGTAAAGCATAGATTGTGCATCCAATAACAGCACTACACAACATGTTGTAAAAACAGTGAATCCGATTAAATGTTGAGTAATATTCATTTTCTTGTCAGCTGAGCGATACACTTTCCACAAAGATTGGACTTGTCAGCCTTAGAGGAAGAAATAAGATATTGAGATTTCCACGAGTTCACATTCATGGACCAGAAAATGAGACTGGACTGACAATGTGTTCGACGGTGACTCGGTAATTCCGAATATGTGATTTCGACCTGTCCGTAGTATACATGTCCGTCTGTCGCAAGTCGGGCATGGGCCAATGTGTGTTGATGCCGCATATATGAATGATGTTTCACTCTCTGGACACTAAATTCTTACATAATTGTTGTTCCACCCCTTCTGAATGTCCGGGCTGACATGGTTTAGTGACGACAACTTAAAAAATTAAATCCATGTTCCATTGTCATTTCCCAGGTAAGCGCCAAAGAGAAAGACCCAGATCCTCAGGTTTCCAAGTGCGTGGACAATCAGCATAGTGTAACGCCAGATCGTATTTTCGTCGAACTAGAAATCCAAGGGAGAGGAGTTAGGAGATAGTTTTCCAAAATAGAGTGTGCACATAGTAGAACATCAAATACTTCATCCCCCGTTAGCATTGTCAATTTCTCATTTAGGGTGAATGATGTATTTATGTAGAAAACTAAATGTCCATAGGAGGAAATTAGTCCTCCACAGAATTTATCCTGAACAAAATTAACTCATTCGTTTGCATAATGGTGACCTAGTGATTAGTTGGAATTGAAACTGGTTTTATTCCTCCTCGTTCCAGTAGAAAAACTTTACCACTTGTTGTCGGGATCTGGTAGAACAACTCGCCGTTGCCTTTTGGGACCAACCAGATTAGACCACCATCATTTACTACTAACTGCTCTGATTATTCGTTGTTTTGGGTCTAACATCTAAAAAGTCTGTGTCCCGGTATTTCCCTGTTTCTGGTTGAATCTTACCGTAAAGATACGCGCCACTGCTGTTCCTCACATTCATTTCAACTCATTAGGTGAAGTCAGGAACTGATCAACTTACATCTTCTTACTTCGAATTAGTTCATATAGGAAAGATACGTGAAATCCAAGCAAGTACATGAGTGAAGCAGAATCCAACTGCATAACAGCAAACACAAGATCGCAATGAAATGTCGATGAGCTGGGATGATGAAGATCCACATGTTTCTCGCTGAACTGAAAGTTTTCACAAAAGAGGCACACAAAACAGTGTAACGGTATGTTAAATTAAGTCTCCGCACGCTAACAGTATTGATACTGATGACTACATTCGCCCGTTAGAATCTTAGAAGGTTACCTTGTTTGGTAAATCAAAACACTGAAAACTGGACCTAATATAACATTGTGTTTTAACATTATAAACGCAAAACCAAATTTATTTGCAAATGAGTGTATTTCCCCAATAGAGTTTTAAACTTCTTGACAAAAACATTAAGAATGGATAAGCCTGCATGTCATTGAAATACGCTGCTGGTGCCAAGTGGTATTAATTCGACAGATTTCCCAAACTGGCCTTCGCCTGGAAATTGTCTCGAGATACGAGTGACTTTCCTCGACTATGATGTTTTCACCATGGACTCCTCTTTAAAGTGTTTTCACTGCAGAAACGCAGATTAGAGCGAATGTGATGACCAGAGATTCTTTCATAAAAACTATCCAGGTATGAGCGAGGTGGCTTGAATATGGGACATAGATCGTTCAGCTGTAGCACCCTTTCGGTGCCTAACTGCCACGCCACCCGAAGGTTGCACGAGGGCTGGGATACTGCCAGGTTGCCCAAGCCTAGACAGGGTGAATATGGGAACAATAAAGTAATGTCGTGGTTATGCTGGTAGACTGTAATGAGGACAACTGTATGAGTAGCCATTAACTTCTTACGGTGATATTTGCTAAGTAAAGTAGACATCGTGTTGTCTGCATTAACCTACTAGTCCCGACCAACAGTTCTGCACACTTTGAAAGTAACCGTCCAGTTTACGCTACACTGTTGCAGGTTTTGCTCCAAACTCTCCACCCCCTACTGCAATATGTTGCAATTACTGGCTAGAAAACGTAGGAAAAATGAGGCTTCCGCTTTAATCCGGATGTTTACAATCTTTCTTACCACAAATTGGGACGTTAACCGGAGTACCTACTCTATCCCATCCCAAAAATTTCATTGTCAACTTACCTGAAAGAATTTTTTGGGAGTTTTAAAATTAAAATAGAAACATCAGTTAGTGCAAAGAAATTGATATCCATTGATATTAATCCTCAACGTAAATTGTCAGTTTTCAACGTTAGTTTGCATTGTCCTTTGTTATACGCTATTAGGATACCTACTGGTTTCACTCGGAAAAGATGTTTTCTGCTTTAAGTTGCAGAGCTTGCTTATAAGTTGATTGGTGTTGCTGCTCTGGACAGCCTCGAAACCCGGCCCAGAAACCTATTTAAAGTTAGACGGCTGATAATGTGTCAAACAAAGCACTTACCAGTTGTCACGTTAGTGACAGTAAGGCTTCCAGGTCTGAAAAACAATATTTTTTAGATTGCTTAATTTTGTGTACCCCGAATAGTTCGTTTTTTAAAACACAATTTAACGAAGAGTCTAGAAGTTTAGGGAACACTTTAATTTGATGCCTGCTCAACAGCCGAGCTTGTTGATTCCCTCGTAAGCTAATCAGAATCAGCCTATTAGTTCTCCCTTCAAACTTTGTTTTAGTCGCTTGTATACTGCTTGGTGAAAACGGCATTTCATCAGACCATAATTAATTGCACTCATGAGAAGCCACATAAAGAAAAATCCTTTGAACAAACACTAACAAACAGTTATCCGAGAAGCATGGTTTAGCTTCAAACCTGAAACTTATCTTGTTTTACCGCTTACAACAAAGGAGTTCTAGACAATAAATTCCAGATTTGGTCAAATTCGCTCTCTGTGTCAAGATCTTTTCACCCACCTACGATTGTATCAGCTGACCAACCTTGAAATTAAATGATCACATTTAACCTGTGACGAAAACTTCAAAAATTCATTTGAGACCTTTCTTTAGCCAAAAGCACGTGTTTGTTTTTTTCCATTTACTGTTCAGTGGATCTGATACAATTTTTTTACAGAAAGTGAGCAGTCGCTTTACATTTAAAAGCTATTGTTTCCGTAACTCCCACAGAGCAAGATTCAGAAAAAAATTTTCATTTTCTTATCTTCTAAGTGAGTTAGTTAAACATGGAATCAGTGATTAAAGGCGGCAGATTCACTGGCTTTGCACGGATAGCTTTTCGGAGCAATGAAACACAAGGAAGAAAGCTTACAATCATGCTTATTTAATATTCGGATTCCTGCAAAACAAGAAACCAATAATTAAATTTCACTGACAAGTAACAGTTTAGTTTTCAGCGACATCCGACAAAATCCAAAAGGATATTCACAGCACCAGAGGCTTTATCGTAAACATTTTGGAAGATAACTTGTAAAATTGCATTTTTGTTTGCGTTGGAATCAATTCATCCTCGTTAGGAAGACATTAAAAACCTCCTGGTAGTCATCATCTTCTAGAACTACAACCCCCCATCTGGGTTACAGTGCTCGGGTGAAAGTCTAAAGAATAACCAGAAAGCTACCTAATCAGGTGTGTTCTGTCTGCGCAGATGTTTGTAAAGACATTTATTCCCACGGCATTTGATGTAAGGTGAATTGCATATCAGTTTCAGAAGTGCTGAGAGTGTCACAGCAGGTTCTGACCTGGAAATTCATGTCAGTATAAGACTGCTAGGTCGGGATGCCTGCTGAGAAACCTCGCGGGACTCACAATCCCTGTGTTTGTAAAGAAGCTTGCACGGACGTTTACATAGGATCGGCGTGACTTTTTGTTCTGAACTAACCACGAACGGACGAGTATTCTTTGGGTCAGGAAATAATCAAAGGCCCCAACATGTTACATCCTGTTCAAAAACGGGGAGCCGAAATTTTGTTTCACCTAAGTCCCATCTAACAGTTTGTACAACTTTTCCGAAGACATTTTCGTCCAACTGTTGCGGGGTAGTCTAACTCAATCTGTAGTTTTCACGCACAACTTAAGGTTTTCGTCGTTAAGTGCACTATAGTCGATAAGAATAGTGCATTCGGTATCTCTGATTGAAGTTTGTTGGTACCGGGTTTCAGATTGTGGTGACGTCGGATAAATGTATTTGATTACTGTCTGTAGGTCTGTTATAAACGTCTATACAAGCAACCACCCAGCAGAGAATTGTTAATATCTCCAGGACTGTTGATTGCCAAGTTTGGCAAACAGATCATCAGCCAGTTGGTCAACAATCTATAAACATACTCAAGACACCAATGGTGTGGCATACTGATCACTGGCAATGTTGTGGAATATAGGAGGGTTGGCTTCCAATCCTGATCATAAACATGAACTTGTGAATCATCCTTTGTCACGATTGTACTTAAACCAAATTCTACCGTTTAGGTTAATGAAATGCCACGGTAATCAGGAGCTTCCCGGTTTATCTTTCTTATTAAAAAATAGTAACTTGATTGCACTATCTCTGCGGAAGGAAACCTTGTTTAATGAGATGCTCACAATAGGTGTTCATTTTTCGTGGTTCAGACTACTCTGTTTGACAAGTGATTAGCATATTGTACGTGATAGCTTCATTAGTAAAAAATTGCTTGCACATAAAACGCAGTTGGTGGCGGTTTCGCTGGGAGATTTATTGAAATGGAAGGCCAAGTAGCCTGATGGAAGTCGACAAATATCTTGTCCTGGGACCCATTAACAAAGGATGACTGAACTGTCAAAGGCAGAAAAGACCATACGATGTTTAAACCGAGGACGTCGAATACGTGTATCAAGCTGATATTAAATTAACACGAGTGTATGGCATAAGGCGTTCTGTTGAACCTGGAATAGTCAGGAATATTTCGCGGTCTAATGAGGATAAGGCTAATAGTCTCACCCAAAATGTTCTAGGTTTGATTGAAAGTCCATAGAGATTTAGGACAAATGCGCATCAAAACCATTCTCATTTACCTGGATTTTAACCTTTAGGTCTCTAAACAATGCAAGTGTCTGACGAAACAAGCCTTCACTTGTTTATCTGCGAGGAACTGAGTGTTGTCTCAACTCCAGAAAGCTAGGATAGTCAGACTGGCCAAAACAGTGAAATTCGGGCGTTGTGAGGCTTCATTAAGTTTCTATCTTGATGTTCTACCATCCGGTTTAGAAACCCATGACGACAGCATTTGACATTTTGATGCTGTGGCCGTCTGAAACTGGTCACCCGAGTTTGGACTTCAACAGCCGAACTTGTAATGGTTCGGTGTTTCCGGCTGTCATCCGTTGACCGTTCCCCGCCCACCGTGTAACCTTACCACCTCCGTTAACGATTCAAACACAGGCGCACCGTCACGTTCATGGTCACCGGTCCCGTACGGGTGACGTGGCTGGTGTACTTTGATAGAAAGCAAGCGGTCAGAGGTCATGTACGAGTACGTCAAATTTTAACGAAGACAGGATGCAGGATGAGTAGTGCATTACGTAAGGCAGGATGCACTTCCACAGTTTTATTCTGCAACTATGAGTGATGCAATGAAGTGTGTCGGAAAACTCCTAAGTTTACCGACGAAGCAACTATAGGAATGCGGTTCATATTTATGTGCGACTGATCACTAGAAGAACCATAGTGAACAAAAAGCTATGGCAGATCCTTAAAAGCATTCACGATCCGCTGTCATCTTGTCTTTCGATGAATGCATTTTTTACATGTCAATAAATGTCACATTGCGCAAGTATTCGCTCGAAAACTTAAAGCTCTCTGAAAAAGAAATAAACGTAGGCGTAAAACAAAGATTGTGTTATCCCTATTGATTTTAACGCCCATGAAACACACAGTTCCAGCAGATAATACTTTGTAGTTGTGCTTCTCCTTGCACTTGATAAATTACTAAATGTGATCCCCCCCCCGAAAACTAGGTAATTTTCAAAGAACAAGCTATTGATGCCTCCGAGGTGATTTTCTGTTTATAATGGATAGCACGCTGCCATCTTTTGTGACTTTAATTTTTTCGGCTGATTTATAAGACAGACTTTTTTTTCACTTGCACTTTCAGCATGGCTCCTGTTAGAAATTCGGTAGTGAAGCCCGAGTGACTAATACGGACGCTTCTTCTTCGTTGACAATGCGGAAAAAGACAACCTCGTGAAACTATTTCATTAATAGTTCACCTAACTATAGGGACAAGTTTTCAGTACATACCATAGTTCTGTATTCAGTAATACCCCTCCCCTACTTCTTAACTTAGGGTTTTACCACTCCCACCTCTGCATCCGAAAATAACACGGGCGATGTCAGTGTACTATTAGATCGAAAATTTCCTAATTTGCGAACCAATCTGGTTTTAATGGGAGGCCAACTTGAATCTCTCTTCTGTAATATACTTTGGCTGAAGGTACTGCACAAATACCACCTATTGTATCGGTTCGTATGACATCGTTTGTGAAATCGTAAACGAATTTCATAAACTAGAGATTAAGCTGGAATTCAGATAAGTCCTCTGTTAAGACCAAAGTGACTTGCAAGTGAGTGTACTTCGCGGTTTGTGTAAAATTTGAGTTCAAGGTAAACATGAGGCTGATGAATTGCGCTTACCTGATGAGCCTCATGCAGGAGGAAACCGGGCGCCAGTTGTCGAAGGATTTTCGGCCATCTTATGAGTGGCCCATTTCGTCAAGTTGTCAAACAAGAATATGCTTTTAATAGATAAGAGAGAAAATAGTGTTTGTGAAAAAATATTTTCTAAGTGCTGCAACCTTAATGATGGCAGGAGTGCTTGTTAATTGCCAGAGAATTCAAAATTAGTTCACCCTTCACCTTGGCTCAAGTGAACGACACTCAGCCGCATTAAAGCTCACTTTGGATTCTTAGGGCGTTCATCTTCGTCCTGCCCTTTTAGATAATGCTAGTATATAGACTGGTAGCCAAATAGCAAGAATTTTCTATTCTGTTTGTGGGAATGTCTGTTGCTTGACCAGACTGAGAAACCTGTTTGTTCGTCCTGAAACTAGGTGGGCTAATACGCGAAAAACATGCATTGGAATTTGAGTTCCGACAAATTTGGGGCTTCAGCAAGTGCTTGAAAATCAATGACCACTTAAGCATTCTTTCATCATATTTGACCTGTTCCCGAACACACCAGGTGGTGAGTAGATAAACAGTTCATGGACTGTTTTCCCGTGCGTCTGAGGCTGTCAGAACTCCAATAATTGCATGTGTTGTGCACCCTTTTATTTTTTCACTCTCGAGCCCCTTAGCACTAACTAGTACTTCGTTTATCCCCCTCTCGAGTTGTTTATTTTACGTTGATGCTGACCAATTCCCCGGTTAAGTGTCTGGCATAACTTCATCAGATTTCCTTCAAAAGACTCAACTCAGAAGCAAACACCGCTGTTCAGCGCCATTCAACATGCACAACTTTGGCATGTTATTGTTTTGGGCCAACTCTCTGACTTGTCATCGAGTCACATTCACTTTACCCGTCAAACAAATCCATGTGCCCCATCAGTTTGTTTTCTAACCTGTCGAGCAATCTAACAGTGCACATTTGGCTCCTTGTATTTATCAAAGGGCTATCTGCAAACACATAAACTAACCGTACCGTTATGTTGGTTCTTTCCTTAGGGTTGGCTTCCAATCCTGTTTGATTTGACTATGACCTCGCTGTACATTGTTTTCCGCAATCAATTCGACCTAAGAAGTTTGTTTTGAATGCACGAACTTTTACATTCCATCAGTCAGTCAGTATGATCCTACACTGTACTGAACCAAACAAGGGCTGATTGATGTGCTGTAGAACAGTGGAGTATAAATTTCCTAAAACGAAAGGAAATGTTATACCTCAGGAACTTTACTAAGCCTGAATAAAGCTTTTTTTGCATGTGCTTTGCAAGTTCAACCGATTTCTTCCCTGCCGAATTTCTCTTTTGTGATATTTTACCATCATGCGGAAATTGGAATATCGTGCCAAGTGAAACAAGAGGTGGCATTCTCAGTTAAAGAATATCATTCCCGCCAGCTAACTGAAACAAGACGAATACAGAGCTGAGTAAAACGGCTGATTCAAACGGAAGTCTAGAATGAAAGTGAAAAGGTCAAGAATTAACTTCCAGGTGTTTGAAACTAACCTAAATGTGCATGGCTACTTTGGAGCAATGGGGATTACCCTTGACCCTTCAACAGAATAGTTAACCACATATATCGAGCTGTGCTTCTTGATGCTTTCGACGGTCATACTCAGGCAGATATAGGATTACGAGGAAAGTAATCCTTCCCGACATCACATCTTAACCATTTGAAAAAGTTGAATCTTTGGTTCTGAGGAACCATTCAAACTTGGTTAAATAAATATTACCCAGTTGGTTGTACGATAGTTTGAGATCTCGATGAAATCTAAACCAATAAATAAAAGTTAAACCCTCGTCTATTCCCAACAACGTTGATTGGGAGGTCAGCATATAAATTCATTTTTTCCCCAACCGTGTCGATAAAATGCTGCACATCATATAACCACTAATTTACCTCATTTTAAGGTTTGCTGCGCTGACTCAAGCATAAACATGAACTTGTGAATCATCCTTTGTGAATTGGTGAATCAACTTTTTGAGTTCTAAAGCCATCCAACCAACCCGATATAAAAACCACTGCACGTAAAGGTTTGAGAAACCAGCACGGCCAAACTTGACCTTGGCTTCATAGGTTTAAACACAATTACTTGGTCGGCAGTGATAGTAAGTCAAGTGAATTAAAATCACACAAAGCTCAGTGGTGTTGGACTCGTAAGAATCTGTACCCACATAAATTGCTTTCAAACAAACTTCTCCTGATCTCCCATGATTCAGAGGAACGGCACAAGAGACGACAAAACCGCTTACTGGCCTCACGGATATTTCATAAGTTTCTTTTTACATGATGTTTTATTCTTGGACGGATGAAATCTTAGCGTTCAACGACATGTCAAAAAAACACTTGGAACCCGACTTTGTACACTTTTTCGCAGGGCATTTCAAGAAAATTCGGTACCATTTAGCCCATTAGGTATACATACTATCCCGTTTGAGCAGCGCGCCTAACTATATCTAACACGTTACCTTATAATTATCGGGAAACTAGCGTCTTTGTAGGTATGAATATTAATCCATGAATGAACCTTTGATGGTCGCTTATCTATGGTGGTTGAGTTGACTCCACGCATTGGTCTAAAAGATGCAGGTCAATAAACTGAACGCCTTGGATGGACGTCTCAATCACTTAATTACTGGTTGAAATGGCGACCGACTACAATGTCTTTCGACCGTGATTAGTGGTTCAAAACTCGTTGTCAAGCCGTGCAGAAAGCTTGAAAACCGTAGCAGTTTCTGGGCAGCAAGAATAGTTGACCCTATCTCTTTTTAAAAAGACTGAAGAGTAAGGTCTGGCTGAGACTAAGGAAGTATGAGGAGAAAACTCTATCTAGACAGATTGTAAGCTGTTTACTGTATCTATTGACCGTAGTAAACCAAGTTAATCTTTGTATTTGCGTGCAGTCTAGCTGAACTGATGGAACGGTGGCCTAGACTGAACCCTTGAAAAGGCTGTCTTCACACAAGCTTTTCATTGTGAACATCTCTTTATCTAACCTAATAATGTATAACAGATTAAATCAGTCAAAACAGTTAATGAAGTTCAGCCTAAATAAAAATAATAATAACTAAGTTAGGGATGATGAAAGCGAGTGTGATTCTGATTATTCGCCTGCTGTCCATAACTGGTCGATCGGTCGTGACCGATTGCAGCTCTGCGCACTATTTTGTACACAAAATTTCCTCTTAAAAATCAAGATTCTTGTTTCACGCGCAATGGACCGTAAATCAGTCTTTAGACCCTTTTACTTTTTCAGCCGACACGGGCAACTTCTCACAAGCTCTCTTTCCCGCACCCTGATAGAAATTATTTTATCAGAAAGAAAATCTTCTAAGACGGTAGCCCTCAAACTGAAACTGCTATCAAGTAGTCGATTTTGTCTACAACCTTTCAGACAAAGTTGTGGGATACCAACAACACACATAAGAGCCATGTTGCTGGTGAAGGATACTTAGTTGACTCGTATATACTGATCTGAAAAACTGGATCTAAAACGGCTGGCTTGCAAGGGACCAAGGATTCATTCAGTACTGCACGTACAGCGAAGGCATTCCCAGTATGACAAGAGAAAATCACAAGGGAATGACCAAATGAAAACGCACGTTAAGTCTGGTTTAAGTTTGCCTACTCACTCTGCCGCTGTAATGTACACCTTCTAGACGCTTTTGTAGTCACAGCATTGCTTAGGTGAGTGTGGGATCTGGATACAAACCCATTTACATAAACTGAAATTGAGTTTTTTCGAGTGATACCTGTCATGTATGCACTCAGACTGGGATGTTCAGCCAACGGACCGCATATGTGAGCTGAGTGGGCTCTTCTGACCCATGAATTAATACAGAATGCACAGTTCGCCTGCTCGAAGAGAGTTGCATCCAACCATGACAGTATTGTTCGGCTGAACGAGTGAGTTGTGCATGATTTGACACATCGTTTCGTACCTAATGAATCGGTGGTCCGGTCTTTGTGCGTTATACAGCCAATCATTGCGTAAATCACTCGTTTTCCCATAAACTGGTGTAAAGTAAAGGCGCATTCATGGTCCCATTACCTAATTAGTTCTCAATTTTCCGCCTAATCACTCAATCCGCTTGTGAATAACGGGAGGCCAGTTCAGGTACCCTGCAGGTTCACCCACTTCCCGTCAAATCCACCAGGTTAGAACTCCTTGCTGCGTACGTTTGCCCCAAAAACAACGCGAGTTACAAAGAATCCAGTGACCCTAAGGACAGCAAATTTGTGAGGGAAGTCCCTTCATGCAATATTGTCTACCAGAATACGTGTAAAATAGAAGAAAATGAGACGGCGTACAGAACTAGTGGCAGGCAGTAAACCCAAAGTATTTCCATAAGCACAGTACAAATATGACTCGACCTAATTGATTCTGGGAAACTTAAGTCCAGGTCAACAGTTGCTTCGTTCTTTTTTCCTGGGACTGTTTGTCTTGCCTTGATTAGATGCCCTGTGACCGAGTATTTGGTTTTTGACTATTTTTATATCAGACCAGCGTCAACAAACAACGCATGAATTCTCTTAGACAGATTCTCTTTTACTCGCCTTTTAGCCACTGGCCGTTTGTACCAAGTAATGTGTCACTATAGATGAAGGGAACTCAAAAGATGCAATACATGCATGATGAAAGTTGTGCTCGTTCTGACTGGTAGCAATATTATAGCCTCTGTATTTGCCTTTACCCTCAACTTCGCAACAACTTATGTTCGGCACAGAACTGTGCCCAAACTCCATTAAATCTGACTAGAATCGTGGTCACTAATCAAGGAAGTCTCCAGGTGAATATACTCTTTGGCACTCTGAGCTGCACCTCTTCCACGTGGCTTGTTCTAAGGTATTTCTCAGTAGGACGGCCAGGATAGTCACTTGATTGCAACGAACTGTTGGGCAACCACACTTCAGCGATTACATTTGGAGTTCAAGCTAGCTCTTCTCTACGAAGTGTGGATTAGACAGGGTCTGTTTTTAAGGGGGCAGAAAGTACCATCTTGTCCAGCTGGACTGGCTCTAGGAGCCATAAGTAGTACCATCAACATCACCGGAGACCCAAAAGTCCAAGATTTCATGAGTAAAGGTAATGTTTTCGTGAGATGACCTAAGAACTGGAAACAAATGTCAAAGCTGGTTTCCATTCCTTGCCTCGGGTAGGACATCATCCAACTACCTTTCATACAGAGATGGTTTCTAAAGTTAACTTTCTTCCAGCTGCTCTGGACTTACAAACGTGGTTCCCACTGGATTCCCCATGGCGCCATGGCCAACTTACTTGTAACTGATATCTCGCAAATAAAACCCAATACTCTTGGGACACCATTAAATAATTTCCTTGGACACTGAGGCTGCTAACTCAGTCCGACTGGTGATTCATCCAGTAATCTCCCAAAACTTCGTAGTTTCTGAAAACGAAGCTCATCGCATACCAAACGAGTACGTGATTGTGTGAGAGACATCGAAAAACTCGAGACAGAGCAGAAGATCTTAGATGTCTTTCGAAGAGTACTTGGTAATGTAAAATATCAAGGGGTCATCTGGCTGAGAGAAAACCATTCCCTAGCAAAATAGGACGAATTATTGCACGAGTATTATGAAGTTTCTGAAGTCCCTAAAGTTGATGCATATGGCAACCTGCAAGTTAAATCAAGCAATAAAAGGACACTTAATTCAAGAAGAAACTGCTCCTTCACTAGTCTTACATTTTCATACTGTCCCCTTGGTAAAAATGGGGAAGTGATTTTTAAATTATAACTAGCAGAGCTGTTAAGCAAAGTGCGGTACAACTGTGATACGAACAATCACTGTCATTAGCGTGTTAGGTGCACTTGATGACACTTGTGCTAAACAAAAACACATAAGTTTTCTTTGAAAATCCTGTTGTTTTCTACTTCCTGTAACCCGAATTCGTAACACCCTTTGAACAGAATCCCAGCGCGTTCCTCTTCCGATGTATTAGACAGGGACCATGAGCTAGCATATTCCCGGTGGTAGATCGAGATTCAAAAGCCCTTCCGTAACCTCGAACCTTGAAAATTTCGGTACTTGGGTAGGTCAGATAACTACACTTTCTATTGGAGTCTAGAAAGTTCTCCTGATGAAAATGCTCAAGAATGGTTTAAACATCTCCATGTGTCAGAGATTCTGGTGTTCAGAAACCAGCATTTTAATGGCATGATTTTCAGCGAATATCGACAATATCCCTGTTAGAAACGTGGAACCGGAACATTGAAGTCTATTCTACCAAATCTGAGGTATTTTCAAACATGAACGTGACCGAACTTTGTTACCAAAGAGCATTGCTGCTTATTTTTATGGGTGGACATAGCCGGTCTCGAAAGTGTGCTTCCAGGTCTCTTCCGATTTTCTTACGTTTTTGTACAGATGCTATCGCTTTTACGACTAAGGGAAGCGACCTGGAATCAAGTAGGCAGCGGAGTAAAGAAATCGTTTTTATACTTTGGAACTCGCTGGGCATTATAGTAACTGATCAAAGGGTTAGTCAGTACATTAGTAAGTAGTATGAGTATGTCTTTGTAAATATGGTGCGCAGTCCACCTCTCTGTAAATGTTGAATGTCACGTAGCTGGCATGACCGAAATCCGGTCCTTGCTCTAATACAAAAATCTGAGTTGGTGAGTACACACAGATCAAAGCAGGTAAATCCATCTTGCCAAATACTTTTCGGTTCTATTATTTCTAAGAGAACAGCATCAGTTTACTGTTTCCATTATAATTTGTCGTAAACCAGACCATCTAATTACTCCCGTGAGCTGTTAATCATTCCCGTAGAATCACTCGTGGAGGCAGTCCTCTTCTCTAGTTCAGCCACGTTTATTTTCGGAAAACTTATCCTTCCAAAGGAACTTTCCTAGACATCTGCACATTATTTTATCTGAATAGGGTAATTAAGTCATTCCTATGTAATTTTCGCTTCAACTGAATAGACCATCTATGACTTCTTTATTGCGAGAATTCATATAAATCTTAAAAACTGCTAACAGTGTGACCACAGATGGAGCAGAATGTGTGCGCATTTGTTCAAGGGTCGAAGATATTCTTCCGACTGTAATACTATACCGGCATGGTTGCAACATTTTGTGTTTAATTGCTCATACCGGCTCGTTGTTGGTCACGCGAAACACGTCAAAAGCACTCATCGTGATCCAGCAAAACAAGCTTGCGTCTCCAAATAATTTTCCAACTGGGCCTACCACAAGCTATGAAAGGAGTTACATTAGGTGTTTTTGGTTTAACACTGTTGTGTGCCATAGCTCTAAACCTTCGTTTCAGGTTCCCGGATACAGCTTCAATGTGCACTACTGCTAACATGCAGGTGGGTCTGTTGGTCGACCTGGATTGTAGTCTGTGACTGACGGAGAGAAAATTGCAACGAAGCACCTCTTCCGAACTAATTAACACGTTCAGTGTAGTAGAGTTAAAAAGCACTAGTTTTCAAATTCCGAGTGAAAATCTGTGAAGTATTTTGATCGAGGATCGGATTGCAAGACACACAAACCGACCTATATATATTTGTTCTAACATCTGGGACTAGTAGTTGTTCCAGAAATCCGGCTAAAATAATAAATCTTACATCACTTATGCTAAAGGGAGATGTTTCAACATTATACGAAAATGGCCAAAACTCATTTTGACTGCAACCACACTCATGTCCCTAGAACTCATTAAAAACCCCTACATGAGCTAAGTGCGAGCGCAAATGGCACAATAAGAGTAGCCATGTTCGACGTATTTAGTCTAGTTTTATCTTCAGTTAACTATACACATGTACATTTGATTCAGGTCTCCGTTGGACTTTGTTCATTGATGAGACGAGACATCGTGAGCGTGAGCCTACTCATTAAACGCGGTGTCTTAACAAACCTCAATAAACCCGATGCCGGTGATGTAGCTTCAGGCTGAAAATGGTTTAGTTTCGTTCTGACGCACCAGGGAACTAACTGAAGACAATTTAAATTGTGTGATTGCTTGACTGACTTGACTGCTTGAACGAATTATTTATGTTACCTACGCTGTCTTATAGCAAATTCTGTGAGACTGTATGTTATCCTAGTGATTTCTGAGCAGCAGGTCCAAAATAAATATAAATTACTGCTTAATCCTTCCTGGAAAACACAGATAAATTAAAGCGGATATCAATGGGAGGGTCGAAACCAAACTGAAATACCTTTCAGAAGTACCAATAAGAACTGTGTTGGAATCAGACTTTGAAGTTTGCGCTTACACGATTATCGTGCAGTGTTTTGTCTCATGCCTAGGGAAACATCATCAAGCATGGGACTAAAAGAATTGACTACGGTAACTCCGGTAATTTGAGAACAAGCATCCTTCACAATAAAAATGAATAACCTGTGTACACAGAATACTAAAATAACTGGGTGAGACAGGTGGAACATGTGGTGAAATGTTACGGCTGGTGTTGTAGTTGGACAAAATGTCAACCGTCCCACATAACCCTATGTAAATGAAATGACAAACAACTTCGGCAGAGATATCTTTATCGGGCCTATTGACATCCCGTCAATAGTGCAAAGAAGCTCAGAAGAATCTCCTATCCAACGAAGCATCAATCTACTCAGGCAAGTGTAGAGTTCACTTAATGAACTCACCAATTTGCGGAAAAGGGATTTAAGTATGTTCAGTATGGTGTTAAGTGACACGTTAGGTTTTCGTAATTTTGGGTGACCTCGCATTCTGGATATCTCTGTTCCAAGTAGTTTGGTTTCGCGTATTATGATTCAGCAGTAGAGCTTGAAAAACCTGGAGCCAAAGATTGTGTTGCCTGGTTTTAATGCGAATTTTGTTCTCGTCTATCATATTTGGTTTCAGATGTTGTCCCTTTAGTGGAGTGAATCGCATTTCGGATTTGTAATGTGTTGAATTCATTGTCATGCTAAAAGAATCTTTATCCGGTCGGATAATTTGGACGTCTTGTGTTTCGTGAAGTTCTACAGTTACGCGATGCTTTCTGAATGTCGAGTACAGTGGATGTGGACTGGTCTGATACACACAAGATTTTCTCAAATCTAACTCTCCTTCCCTTGTGGTCCATTGTGTGGTTTTTTGGACATGATCTTATGAGTGCATTAAAATGAAATTACGTGTGCAAATTGTCTATCCACCTGAAGCGACCTTGAACTTGACACTGAGTGACAAAGCATTCATGGGAATTTCAGTCAACTCAAATTTGAATAACCTGTAAACATATTTACAAGGATCTGTGTAGACAGGGAACGACGTGACCGAGTGGTGAAAAGATACACCTTTCTCTGATGTTTGGCAACAGTAGCCTTCTACATGCGTATAAATAAAAGATGTATGTGTGCGTTTTCCGAACTAAGGTCGGTGATTGCTAAACCGTTTTACATCACTTTAAACCCAGTTCATTTCCATTTGGTAACAGCACAGGTGTTCATTGTACCAGTTCCAACCAAACCCTAAATCGGTAGGCCTTCTGAGGCTGTGCAAACCACCTGCGTGTCAGCTATAGTCATCTCATCGTCAGTCTATCCGGCCTTTTTTGTTCACCAAAGAAATCAAGACTACAGTATTTCCGGTTTGCTGATTTGAGCATCCAACCAAATGCAATCACATATTTTTTCCACATGAATATTTTTCATCAAATAGCTAGGGAAAAATAATGGCAAACAATACCTCTACGTAGGTTTTGTGGTTCCACACAACTTTTTTTCTTCCATCTGTCCCCATGGAGATACACACTACCACGTACAAAAGTGGCTCCGCACGTGCACTGATTAATGCAACAGAGAACCGTACAGATTCTTGATTATGGTATCCGAAGCCTTGATATTTTGGAAATAAAGTCATTTCAAAGGTTGCTCAAATTACCGAAGACGTCGTCCGTAGTCAGCATAATTGTTGGAAAACCCAAATTGGAGTTTTTCTGTAAAGTGCATGAGTAACGCGGTAGTGAGAGTGCAGCGCAGTGGAAGTTGTGTCACATGACCCGGAGCCATTCAGACAGTTTTTGTGACAGGATATAAGAATTGTGGGATACATAAAATTTAAAGGGAGATAGAAGCTCTCCGTTTGGTTTGCCATCGCTCAAGCACACATTGGTAGGCTGCCCATAGGATGGTGCACCCGTCGGTTATTTCTTTCCGCGCAATAATTTAACGATGATATTATCTTAAAAGTAACCATAGCCCACCGGTTATTTGATTCTTATGCAGTTCATTCACTGCAGTAGAGCCTCAGTATAGCAATCGCGGTAGCGACGACAAAATTCCTTGGAATTGACGGCATTGCCGTTTTATCGTGATATGGACAAACTGCATCATTACCGATACGTTATTCCTAATTTTATGTGCACCAACCACCTGAAGTTCCTCTGCATGTGAACCACGTTTGCAAGCAGTCGGCAGCTGTACTGGAAAATTAGCGTAATAATATTAGTCGACGCACCGGATAGAGGTACAAATGGTTTTCACATACCATCCGACAATGATGGTGAAAAACAATAGGGCAAGCATAGATAACGGTGTGTTTAGGTTTTTAGAAACTATGTTTCGTACGCCATGCTTCTATTTCAGGCATCAGAAGAAAATATCAAGCCAGAGTATTGAAAACAACGCATTTGGCTTGACACGGTTCCATCCTTTCGGAGACCCCATTTAGTCCTCTGTCATCGCCAGGTTGCGGAATCTCGGCTTGTCGCCCTGTGTATTAGCAACTTCTTTAGCTGACAAACCATCCCGCCCAAGGCCTAAAGCTATAAATCAGGTTCCCGAGACCGGTAAATACTTCATTCGACGTTTCATTTTGTGGAATGTTCTTTCACCGGTTATCGACCAGTGACTGGAAAAGTTGGCATTAAGTGGAGAATTATCCACTCGACCAGCGAGTATGACAACTGTGACTAAACCTCATCAGCTTCAATTTTCATTTTCAATATTCGAAACGACAACAAGTTTTGTGTTGTTAACGTGCATCATCGAACTCATCGGCAAAACTGATGATGGAACCAACTATTAGGACGAAGAGAACATGAAATAACCGGCGACAAATGCAAAAGAATCCATGAACACTTAAACAGCAAGACGTTAGCATAAATCAAGCATTCAGAAGTCCATTTATCACTTATCGAAAGGCGGTGCATTCACCACGACGTTATTTTTTGTGGAGTTTCCTCAACAGATAAACCTGTCCGTCACTGTGATCGAACAATAAATAGGGGAGTATTTTCTGTGACAGAAGTACATTCTCTTGAAGAGTAAGTATTATGACAGATTAAGGTTTGTAGTAGACGGGTTTAGAAGAGGAGAAATGTTGTCTAACATCCCTCAGTGCATGTCAGTGACAATGTCAAAGCTGTTTCAACTACTCCCTGAAGACCAGTGAGCCGTCGTATAAATATGCTCACAAGTCAAATGTTGAGTTATTCGTCCTTGTATAACATGCTATAGTACGATCGAATTCGTTTAACTTGTTTTAGGTCGTAAATACAACCTTTCGAACCGTTAATTTATCAGATATGGTCGTCATCTTGTGCAGCTAAACTTTCCGAATGGTATTATTTTTAATCCAACATATTATTAGCGGATTGAGCGGATTGTGTCAGTATTTATTCAGAATTCAAAAGTTGACTGTTTGTGAACGATTTGGAATTTGACTGTACTTGTCCGTGCAACGCCACAGCCCTTAAGTCCCCCAATGGATACTTTCTATTCGCCTAAGATATTTAAATTCCTCTCTCATTACCCTTGTCACCGCAGCCGATGTTGACTTTCTTGTTTTCTGAGACTGCTTCTGTCGGAGTTAAAATGTACAACCTTGGATTAACCGGGTGAGCGTAAAAAACTGCGCCTTGTTGTTTTATTACTCTCTTGTTGACGTATAATCCTCGGTGGATATACCCGCTGACTGGTTGTTTTGTTTCTTTTCGCTAATGACCTACATGTGTGTGAAAATTAGGTTCCTGAGGAACGTTTGTCAATCCAACATTTATGGTAAACTTCAGGCGTATGTATCAGATATCCTCCAACTGGAGGCGAACCTAAGGAGGGGTGGTTTGCCCAAAAAACGTCAAACCTGTCTGTAAAAGCAGGTAGAACGCTATGCTGCCACAGTAGTATGCACATATTCAATCACTGCAGTTTGGACAGTTTGTCATTCAGCACAGATGCTGGATAGCGAGAACTACTTTTCATCAACAAATCAAATTCAATACTAGAATCCTCCTTAAAGAATCAATAATTAAAACTAAAGAAAAATTCTCTTGTGATGTACAAATTATCTGGAATGAGTTAACTTTCATTCGCTGGTGACTAATACTGGAAAGGTAGGCAAGTGGAATTTTCCATGCAAATAAATCCAAATTAGTAAAAAAAATCCACAGCCTTTTCATCAGTGCTGCAATTAGTACTCACCTAGTGCATTTTTCAGAATAGCTCATCTGGAGGGACCGACCGATAGTGCTCTCTCGTATGAAGTGTACTTTCGTATAAATAATCATGAAGAGATCGTTTCTCCGGAGGCGAACAGATTTAGCATGCATTCAGAGTTAAACTAGCCTCCCCTAGTTAGCTCCACAAGCCTAGTTAGTTTGTACTGTTTCCGTGAGATCTGGCTTGAAAACGATATCCTTTGGGAAGCCAATCCAAATCAAGGACCACCGTTAGTATCCACTAGAAGCAAATTTTCCCTCCCATGAAGGATCAGGGTACAAAATTACTGTTTCAGGTTCTCATACATTGACGCATCAAGATTGCACATGGCTAACTACAGTACACACAAACTCATTTTCAACACGGTTCGGATTTCAAAACATGGTTTTTAGGCACATAAATCCTAAATATCGAAATCTAAGTCTCTGAAATACTAGGTTATCACAATGAAGACAGAACGCTAAAATTATCTTTCATGTTTGAGCAAACATACCAAATTCCATTTCCCTTTGTAATTGAAGAACCTCATAATGAACAGACCAACGAAAGATCAGATCCACCTAATAAGCGCACTAAATTCCGGAGATCGCGTACGAAAAACGTTTGCTCCAAAGAAAGCTGCATTTCCTGTTTTTATATAGGTTAGTGATTCTCAAACTTCTCAGCTCATCTTACTAAACAGTACAACACACTATCGCCAATTGAGCAGTGATATCAAGGTTGGTAAAACGCATCTTACACAGTTATGTAAGTGGTACGCACTAATACATTCTAGGTCGATCCTTCCGAGCAGAGCCTCTGGAAAACACAAGACATCATCTCTCAAAAAGGAAGGTTTGATTTGCGGCTTCTTCAAAGAAAGGTCATTAACTCATCTCAAAACAGTACCTCGCGTGACAGATGAACTGGCTGATACTGATTATTCATGAGGGGTGTAAATTTTTTACTTTACGTAGTTCTCATACAACTGCTGATTAAGGTCTACTTTATGTTGGTTCTCATATCCATTTTGAAGATTCTGAATAAAAGCGTGGGATTTTAGACATTTTCGAATGCCAGGGGACGCATCAGAAATGCTTCAGAAATTAGCATGAGACTTGTTTACTGCTCAGTAAACTTGCCAATGGAAAATCATTAAGGGGTTTGTTTGTAAGAGCATAGTATTCTGTCAAGTAAGAATATGACTAGACACTAGCAGATGGGTCCGGGTAAACCTGTGTGCCAGTGGTATGTGCACATTATGTGAAAGTCGGTCGGCTATTTTTGAGCAGTTTTCACAATGCCGGGAAACTGTGCATTCACAAGGGACTCATCAAGGCCCACATCTGGCAAACAAACCGGTACTTTACACAGTACATTGCTTAATCACGAATGAATGAGCTCTAAAGCGAGCAAAAGTCTGTCCACATTCAACAGACTTTGACTTTATACATACGATTCTTGCGTCCACTGAATTACGCGGAAAAGCATATGAAAGGTGTTTGAGACTTGAAACCGTTGGTAACGGCTCATTTTAGCATTTTAACGAACACAACTAGCCACCATATGGTTAGGTGAATTCAGACCTAATGCTTTGGGGGATATCGATGATACCAACATCTGGTCAATTGTGAAGGTTATAACGGGTGCCCGATAACTTAAAGTGTTAAGATTTTTGGCATAAAATAGTGAATCTTTGTGAAACTGGAATGTTCTTGTGTTATTCGAGGCGCTGTTTGATGGAGCACATTTGGCACACAACTCGTTCGGTGGGCGGGAGACAGCCGTCCGGGTTCGATGTTTTCCGTTGCTTTGTGTATACTTGGGTTTATATTCAAGACCTTGTTCACCTACGATAGTCAACACGTGACATGCCTTCACTGGGCTTTTGAGAGCGTGACCACTCGTGCCCAGTTAAGGTAACGTTAGGTCGACAATTTTGGATCTGCCATGAGTTGGGTAAATGTTGACAGCACGCCAGCCATCTTCTAATAGTGACTACTCCAGTATAAATTACCTCCTCAAGAAAGACAAGGGTGCGAACTTATTACGCTGGACTTTTTTGTCCTTTTCTACATTTGGGCGTCGGAAAAATTGCGTGAAATAGGGTATTCTCCCCCACTATTAAGCACTTGTGGCTCCCACAACGTTATTTCCACCTGGATTCCAATGGGTCACTATAATTGTTTAAACTTGGCACAATGTTAGACAATTTCAATATTGCTGTACCTCATCGGACAAAAAGCCTGAGCATATTTCATTTCTTGCAACAGGCCACTTCCAGGTCATCTCCCAGATGTAGCAAGAAACAGGTTGATTACACCTGACATAAAATCAGCATTATCTAGCCAAACTGCTTTACCCAGATACTTTAGCCCTCCACCTTCTAAGGAACATTTTTGGCAAACGCAAAATATGGCACTTACAAAGTTGATCTTAATCAGTAATGTCAACCATATGAGGTGCTTAGTTGCCGTTTTTTGTGGATAGATTTTATTCGGCGGGTAGGGGTTGCTGTTTGCTTCATGACTCAAAATCCACATGCTGCTGTTAAACAGCCCTGCTTCAGGGCTATTGTGCCCTCACATCGGGTTGTGGTATAAAGTATACATGCCGGTCGGAAAAAATACCAGTCAGACTGCTTTTCAGTAGGCCTTTTGGCATGGTAACTCGGATCCAGTGGTAAGCCTAGAAAGAGTTGAAAAATATTAGTTAGAAGTGTTATCTGAACTTAGCCAATCAACTTAGCCAATCTAACGTAGATCACTCACATGGACTAGACTAGGTACTCTCAATTCATGCATTACCTTCTATCTGCCTAATTTTTGCTAAAAAAAAAGTGAAGAAATAGCTTAACCTACTCCTTAAATGTCCCTGAAATCACAATCAGTTCTAATCATGTAAGGAATACATTGCACACTAATAACCCTTGAACTGAACCAGTTGTGTGGCCTGTCAGTGAATTATCCCAACTTCGTCAGCGTCACTTCCAAATTACTGTCTTTAGTGCGTTTCCACTATAAGGTGAGCATGCTGATATAGCGTTACTGTTGTTGTGGTTAACGTAACTCGTAGCTGTCCGCAATCTATAAGCTACAGACGAATTCTTACATTCACACAGAGGAGTACCTGACATTGTAACTTGGTGCCACATGTAGGCAGAGGTATAGTATACCCTAATAATGTGTTTCGCGCTTCTCATTTTATTAACATCTGGTATTTGTACTGTCTGGTGGGAGTGTTAAACTGTCTTGCTGTTCATGCAATGAAGGACCCATAGATTTTACCAGCACAGCGGGGGTACAAACCTTCAAATGTCAATGCCTCCACATTTGAAGAGCGGGAGATTGAATGCAAGAGCAACCTCAAAGCAGTGCCACTCAACGTTTTGACTATGTCCTTTTTAATGGCGATGAAACATATGCAACCAAATCGCCCATATCAGCAGCAGTCAACATATCTTTCCCCAACCCATTTAATGCATAGCAATGTATAACAAAGTAACCTAGACCAAATGGCGGTTTTGATAACAAATCAGCCCGTTGTTTGATTGAGGAATCGACTCGGCTGCACCAACTGATATGGCTCAACCACGTGCTTCGTACGTCAGTTGACCGACTGACTTTCTACGCCCTGTTTGCAGAAGCAGGTTGCGACCGGAAGATGCCACGATGTGGGCGGCACATGAGGACCGATATGAGCTACATTGGTGCGTCGTATGTGAGAATTTGGTAGCGATTGCTGGAAATGCCTAGTGACATGGCGATGTCATGCAACCAAAGTAGTTGTTGCATCCATCCACTTACTTCCAACAGGTGCGGTGATTCTGAGGATCTGAAGGACCGTCTTTTCAACTCCTTTGCAACAACCTCACTTCTTTGGCCCCTCCCTTTGTGATCCAGGCCACTTTCCAACCCAACGAAGTACTGCAATAAATTAACTCCGACCCAATAAGGTCTTTGGCCCGGATATGACGATTCATGCTATTTGAATATTCCGCTGCCTTCTCCCCAACTAAAGCTGACATTTTAAAGGTTTGCATGAACTCGGAGAATATAAGTAGCTTGCAAAGTGAGGCACCCGCCAATCTCGACCAATGACTAGCTTCTCAGCTCATCAGGTCTTCTGCGATGGCCCTATAATAGTGCTTTATGCGAAGTTTCGACTGTTCCGGCTTATTCCAATTTGTTTGCTGCTGGACCCGCTTATCACAATTGCTGTCGCATCGGAGCTGCCTGGTAATGACAAAATAGTGGTTACTCACCCTGGAATATGTAAAGGTCTTTGATAGACTTGATCGAAGGCTTAACTGATATTCATTAGGATATTTTCAAGATCTCAAGCTGTTCACAACTTACCGCATCACCCCGATTCTAGGTAACACTTTTTTCTATGTTGAGCAACTTTCACAGAACATCCTCTGTAATGAATACACGGTACCGTTTCTGTCCAGCATTCCAATATGTCTCTTGCATTCCATATAAATTTACAAATTTGTATGACCTTCCATTCCGAATTATTTGGACCTGTCGTGCAGTCTTATATCTGAAAACCGTTATCGAATCTTTTGTTGTTTCTACTTAGTACTTACAACCAAACGATCCTTAAATCCCACTCAATACGGTACTTGGTTGCCCCACGGAAACTTTGCCTCTTTGTCTATTTTCCTCCTGAGTATGAGGCTCGAGATAGCTCAGTGGTTAAGGTCCGTGGTTTGAAACCGGACCTCAGCATCTCGACTGCTCTTGTCGAGACTTGAGCAACCTGGCAGTATCTCAGCCCTTATGCCTCTTTCCGTTGACATAGCAGCTAGGCGCCGAACGGGTACTAGAGCTGGACGATTATTATTATATGAAGTCTTAGATGAATATCTGGAATCACCAAATCATTCTAATGTCTTGCTGCAAGCAGCATTGGAAGCGGAAGAGGCGATTACAGCTCAGTTACTTGACCTCTCGCTGTGTCACCGAAAAGGCATGCGAAGGCATTGAGACTGCTTTGGTCCGCCACTGACAGTCCATAACATGCAAACCAATTAGGCAGTGTTTGTTTTTATCTATTGCGGAGATCCCGGCATCTTTACAATACGATTCCGTATACTAAAGCTGTAGTTTCAAGAAGAGAAGCTGTCGAGACCATATATTCGTAGACCTTTGTGTAGGTAGATGTACTTATATGAATGTCTGATAGTTAAACGGCGGTGTTCTGATAATGTTCTTACGGACCACGACGGTGACGACGTCCACGAAAGTTACACTATAGCCAGATCCTTCTGTTTAAGTTTTTTTGTAATCCGGGGTTGCTTCTGTTTTACAGTTTATTACTACAGAGAGCCTTACGCGTTGGCTTATTCATCTCCCAGTCAGCTTTCCTTATCATTTCTGTCACACCAACATTTAGATAGATCTAACATTCTCATAGTTTCTCAACAAACAGGCATCTAACAAAATGCGGTAGTACTTCACACAGAATCTCACTGGAGAAAAATCGCAACATGGATGCCCATTATCCAGCATTTATACCGATTTACACTTCACGATCAAGACGGAGGACTACTTTTACAGAGACTAACACGCGCTGCAATGTAATTGTTCCACTCGTCTGCCTGTTCACCCTTCGTGCCTGAACATACCTTGCTCTTATGAATACGCTCCCTCATGCTTTTATCTTGTCTCATTTTAAATTTAGGAAAATTCAGCCCTATGGTTGAACAAAACTGACTGATAAAATTCAATGTTCTTAGGCCGCCGACTGCCCACGTCACCGTACGAAAATCCAAATCAACAGGTTCCATTTGCAAATGGAAATTCAAGCGAAAAAGGAGGGTATGCATGGTATAAAAAGTCAGCTGAACCAAAAATAGTCTGTCCACCATGAGTCACTTGCGTTTTCCACAGAAACGTACAAACAGGCTGAACTGAAGCTACACCACAAACATCTGCCATAAAGACATCTATAAATCAGCCGAGTCGGCTGGGAACAGTATTGTCAGTAGAAAAAACTGCGACGATTGGATTACCACGGACGAATGCTTCCCAAGGCACTTTAATTGATCATGTCCCCTAAATGCCAGTCGGACATAGCACGTCTTGTAGAAACGCAGACAGTACCGGCGTGATCATGTCTCCTAATTGCCCACCAATACCCTGCTGCCTAGCGCACAGTCATGTGACCGATTAATATTCAAACCTAGCTGACCTTACTTTCAGATGAGCTGTTAGTGAGAGCAACACTTGATTCCACCATAATTCACCGAATCTCATTCGCACCTCGAGAGAACTGCTGGAGAACGTGGAAGTTCTAAATATTAGGCTACAGTGGATGGCAGTTTGAAGGAATGTTCGAACAGTAAGCTAACTAAACTGACCATCGGCCAACGCAAGTTCAAAGGTCTTTTTGGCTTTTGGACAAAGAGCTATCGTTTACGCAACCAAATTCCAACGATCTCAGCAACCGATAATAACCTGAAACTGACTAATCGGACCGACTCGAAGGTGCTCAACAGATGACATGGAAGACATTTTCATTCGCTTGAGCAAACATTCTTTGTTCCGCGCCTCCGTGAAGTAAGGTATTATATTGTCTGACATACGCAGGGCCGATGTACGATGCTCGACACGGGCATACGAATGAGTAGATTTGGAAGCTGGTGATGGAATTTGGCAGCTAACGATTCAGTTGGAACTTGATGGTATGGGTTGAATTGAAACCCAGGCGTAGATTAGCGGCATTATAGAGATCAACAATAACTCTTGGTGTTTTGTTGACCAAAGTAGCAGTTGAATCGCTCCTAAATGAAAGATTGAAGTAGGCCTCTTTCTCCTCTATGTTTTTTATAGGCCTTAGGTTGAGGCTGTGGTTTTTTTTTACTGTGAATCGTCGCATTTCACCAAGGAATTTTAGTTTTCTTGAAGACTGGTTGAGACATTATTGCACACCTTTCAGTTAGACATTCTATTAGATTTTGCTTTGGGTTTGGTGGAGAGAACTGTCAATTTCCGCTTTCTCTACGTTTCGTGTTGAGCTACTCTATCATCCATTTTACATTTAAGTACATCAAAAAAACAATGGACTCCAGAGTAAACTGAACATTAGGATGAACTGAGCTGAAGAATTCCAAGACAAAAAGAGTTGACGCTATCTTCCACAATTACAAACATCTCGTCGACGTAGTGACAATGGAGTATGAGCGATCGGGTTTCGACGTTGCTCATGGAGAAGTCTGTAATAAGGGGATTTAGCAATGATCACCTCACGAAACCATCTTTCTCTCGGTGCATTTCGTCGTTGGAACTGAACTGGAAGTTGTGGGTGCATATTGATAACAGTTCTTCGAGGCCTTGGAAGGGGATTCCGATATCACCACTGCACTAAATCAAGTTACAAGTATTGAGCGTGTTTGATCCGCGTCCCGAACGCTGTCGAGAGTGGTGCTCTTCAATAAACGACTCAGTGCAGTGGCTGTAAGGTTGTTTCAATTCCTCTGGAAGTGTTTTGGAAACCGATTTCGACCGCTACAAAGATTCGAACAACAAAACTGTACTCCTGCTCCCGAAAAGCTTACAATACATGTCAGATACCTCTGAAGTTCCTTTATCACGTGTCTCTTTGGACTGTTTCACGCGATGGAGGTAATCATAACGAGCAACGTGGCAAAAAAGCCTAGTTTTGCGACTGTCATCAGGCCAAGACATCAGGAACTTATGTGCACGTGTACAGCTGCAACGGATTTAGAACGTCCATATAGCACTGGTATTTTGTAATCATGGACTTTAGTAGGAGGACATGTTCTGTTCCAGCGAGGCTCAACTGCACCGGCTTCCTAGAACTTATTGAGACTTCGGATGAGACTGAGGGGTAAATCACTGGCTAGGTGGCCACATTACCAAATGTTCAGGTGTAAGAATACTCTAATGGACCACTAGCGGAGACGCCCGTGTTATGATAAGAACCGAGAACAGTCATCGAGAAACTCGTCCACCTCGCCCTCTATAACGTGCTCACATACAAAACTCACCTCGTAAAATTTGTCAATCTTCAACTTGACGCCTAACTAAAAAATTGAGTAGGAATTCGCACTGAAAATAAATTTTGCCAAGACAGCGCGAAATGCAGCCAAATAGCTTCTGTTAAGAGGAAAATCCCGAACAAGTGTAGACAGGCAAGTGCTCTATGGCTTGCGCGATAACAAACACAATACAGGTTCTACATTATCGAAAACTCCTGATTAGACTAGCTGTGTCATGTAGCAAGAAGCAGGATTCATTTTAGAAGCCCGCTTAATAATTCCTGCTTTATTCACTGAACAGTCGGACAGGACTCTCAAACTCATCCACCTGAACTAGAGCAAACCATGTTGCCACTTTAAAACAGCGGTATCCTAAAAATGCTTGGTTACACCCATATTATACTTGCAATTGTCACAAGTCTCACTCATTTACTCTTGCTATAACAATAAGTCGAGGTGTGGAATCCTCGTTAAAGCACACATTAGCTGTTGGGAACACTGACGACACATGCTAATCAGCAGAAATCTTGAAACATGAACAGACAATGAAACTGGTAAATACAGCCTTCAACAAACACGAACAAATCGTCTCCTAATCCTATAACATTTCTGGGGAAGCACTATGTAAGCGATTACTCTGCACTTGGAATAAGGTAACAGGATAGGATATCTACCGTCCTTCGGCGTTCGCCAGACGTAGCAGTCGATTGGCGAACATTTTTACAAAAGTCAAAATGTCACCATCCAAGCACTCGAACGACAAATATTTCCAGGTAATGTCATCAGTAATGTGTCCTAATACTTCTCCCTGCGCAAACGCCTCGGTATGGAACAGACTCGTACGTTCGTAGAGTCACGCCTAGCCGGGGTTTCGATATCACGAGCTGTATGTCGGCAGGTGCTGAGATCAAACTAATGGCAACTATGATGCAATGCCAATCGGCGTGGATACTTTGTCGAAGGAAAATGATGCAATTGAGGATTTTGATAGTAGTTAGCATGTGAGCGAAAACCTCCTAGCTCAATTCGCCTGTGCGGGGAGCGGCCAGCACTTACGCTCGACATCAGCCTGCGTGTCAGCAGCAGGGATGACGCTTTTACGTAATAAATCCCCAACTGATTATCTACGTAACCTCATAGTTTGGTCAGACTTGGTGTGAATCGAACCGTGTATTCTTATACGCGTTAATAGCTCCACTTCCTTACATACAAGTTCACCTGGGTCATTTTTTTTATCTTGCTGACGGCATTTATGCAATGAGCGACTAGTCGTCCATGGCTCGTAGGCTTCACATTGAGTGACGCCATCGAGCAGCCATCATTGCTCAGAGGTGGAATGACTGATGGAACCAGAAGTCCCTCACCATACGTAATTTCTGGTAACTATCCGATCGCACCTAATTTGGCCCACGTTTCTAAAACCCGGCAGCCCGGGTTTATGCATCCACTGGCCACTTTTTATCATCTTTTGGTTTTGCTTACTCGCAAGTAGCTTAAACCTGTCACCGCTTTGGAGTACTTACTGCTTTTTTATACAAGAGTGATGAAACATGCGACTGGCGCTTGCGATTGGCACAAGGAAACTCTTCTTAAGAATTTATTAGTTTCTTTCGTCTGTTCTTACCAGTAATATAACAGCTGCGGTTACTTCTTGTGCTACATCTGAATTATGGGTTCGAGGTTTCTCAGCTGGTTGAAATGAGTCATGCTCATGCTATCCTATGTAGTTCCACGTTGAAGCGGTCAGTGGTGGGATGATAAACCACCACATAGAAAGGTTATCAAATCATCGACGGCGGATTGCGCTTTCCTTAAAAACAGCAGCTTCGGGGTTTACTGCCGAAGGTAAATTTATCCCGTAGATGTTATCACTTATTACGAAGTTCCATAGGAACAAACCAACCAAAATGAATTTGGGTAAAATACAACGGCAATAAAAAGGCATATGTACAGGAATGTGAAACACTCGAAGCCCAATGACAACGGGTAATTCCACTTGTTCTTAAGCACTTCGATTGGATTCGACAGGCAAATATAGCTTGAATTCTGCTGGGAGCTCATCGTCTGAGTAAAGCCGGTCACAAAAATAAATTCGACGTATTCGACAGTTTGCGTGGACCTGAAGAAGGCAAACAATAGAGGATCACAGTAAAACTTTTAAATGACCAGCATCTGGTTCAACATCAAATAGATGCTTTTCTGTCCTTCCACCGGTATCATTGGCCCACATGGCTCTGAGAGGAAGGTCCGTTTCGTTTGACGCAGTTGCAGCAAACGTAAACCCTACTCGCCGAGGTGATATCATACAGATGCAGGTGGAACTGGTCCAGAATCACCTAAAGTGTAAGTGACTGCATTTTCAAAAAGTCAGAATCTTACCAGAAAACAGATTCACAAAATAGGAAAATGAGTGTTATCTCTCTGATTAGACGTACTCACGAAACTTCATGCGTCCCATCAGAAACAATCATTTGTCAACAGTAGGAAAAGAATGCAGCAGGGTCCTATCCCAAGTCGCTCGATAGTGCTGGCAGCATTTTATTGCCGGAAATCTTTAGTTGTCATGTACAAACATCCAAGGCATAAAATATTGATCGTTACATCTGTGACTAAGCCAAAGTGACTACTGTATCCAGTATTTAATGCTTGACAAAACAAACGTGTACTATTCAACCAAACACCGACATGACGACAGTCGAGACTGACTGTCGTTCATATGTGAACTGCCTAAAAATCTTGAAAAAACTGAGATGACTTCAAAGTGATTCTGTACAGCGTATTCACGCCGGCTGAATCGACTCAAAACTTGAGTGGGAGTCGATCACCTGCAAGCTGGGTGGCTGTAAAGAGGAAAACCGACACCCTCATGCGAACTCAAAATCAGTGAGTGGGTACACTGTTCTGATGCATGGTATCCGGCGAGGCTCAGTGGTTGGAGGGCAAATTTACTAACGGGAAGGTCCGTGGTTCGAAACCAACCTCTGCATCTCGATTTCCCCCGTCTAGACTTTGGCAACCCGGCAGTATCCCAGCCCTCGTGCTTTCTTCGGGTGACATGACGGTTGAGCACCGAAACAGTGCTACAGCTGAACGGTTACGTTTACGGGGCTAATGTTCGATGCCCAAGCGCCCTGTGGAATGCGATAGAGAGAACGAATCCAGTTTTGAAAGTTCAACACCTCCTCCCAACCTAAGAAACAAAAGTGCGTTCTTAAAGGGTGGGAGAACCCTTTACACGGGCGTTCTTCTGACACGAGCCAGTCAATAGCAGCCCACAAGACTCTAAAGGTATTATTGAACGATGAGTGTCCCTATGGCCTGAGTGCGCGTCATTCGTCCACTAGCCGCACAATGGCAACGTTTAACTTGTAAGTCGAAGGTTTCGGACTATGGGTTAGTGAGATAGGTACTGTTAACGATACAGAAAAAGGTATGCAGCACCTGTTCATCAACATTGGTTGACTTCAGCTACAGGACGGAATCCAGTTTACACAAAGGGATTTGCAATACGAAATCAGTTTTCAGGAGAAACCACTCTACACGGTGATTGAAAAACCATATGAATGTATCTAATGGACGATTTAAATCGATGGTGAACGTGCAACTGATGTTGGACAATATGATCGGCACACCACGTGCATTCTTCTGCACACTTAGCGTGCTCAATACAAAGCGACCGTATACTTTTAGTGTGGCTTTGACATACAAACAGCACTCCTCACCTGAATCCGCAGCACTTCAACAAAATTGGTTCCATAGGCTCTTTTCGTAAAATCCGCAACATTAAAAAACACATTATTCCAATTCTCATCCAGTCGGAGAGGCATTGTGCATATGAAGGGCTTGACGCGAGTGGTGCTCTGATAGTTACTAGCACGAAAGCGCCGTTTGATTCCTGCATCGTCCAATATCTAGAGACAAACACATCGTCACAGTGAGCTGAATGCTACCCACTTGAATCTCAAAAGTGAAGTACTTCTTCAGATTCTTGACAATAAGCACAAGGAAAGGTAGTTTGATGCCCAAAGACTTCCTCGGATCTGCGGGACACGATATGTAAGTCGTGCTGAATGAAGTGGTATGAGGGAAAAAACAAAACATACGATACATTGTTACCCAAAAGTTCGAGCACAAGAGATTGAATATCACTATCGGTTATCCGTTTTATGTGTCCGTTGCGAACCTAAAATGCACATAGTGCTGAAATACGGAGGTTCAACTAACCTTCTTGTCCCATAATTGTAAAGGTTTCGTTCCAACACTAAACAAAACAGATAAGAAGCCACTCTGAAATGTGTTTCGGAACATTCCCGAGCTGAAAAGAAGCGGAGCAGACAATGAGCATAATTAAAAAGTGGTGGCGCAAAGCGCGGTATGTTGTTGGATAATCAGGGTCATTCTTATACTGCCAGAGTTTATCGTTCCGAATCCAATTGTTCGAGACTGAGCACATATCATTCGTGATGTTGCCCTTCAGTCAGGTACCGCCAGATAATTTTTCCTACTCGTTCTCTGTGCTACATTCATTAGTATTACTAGTATCATCGTTCAGCTGTGGCACTCTTTCGGGGAGCTACAGTGCAACTTGAAGAAAGCACAAGGGCTAGCTGCTTCCAGGGTGCCCACATCTAAATACGAGCAACCAAACTACCAGGATCTAACTCGGACCATAGATCTTCTGCGCAGTAGTTTTTCACCTTACCCACTCAGCTACCTCAAGTCTCTTTTTTATTTCCTGAAATGAGTACAGATTTTTTGGAAACTAGGACAGTATTAGCAGATGCTTCACAGACCCTGCTGCTAAGTGAACCTGTATGAGTATCCTAACAGGATCACACATAACGTCTTAGGGCTGTAGTTGTCATCGGGGAATTATCACCGACCAAACTTACCAGATCATTATGTGATTCACCATCCCATGCTCTTGGGAGAGGTTGTCAGTTTGATTGTTTCATAACAGTTAGGTATCGCTAGCAGAAATCTTCGTCTGTTGCACGGAAGATGAGGATTAGCTGCACGAAACACTCTCGTTCCTCTAACTTCCATCTCCTGGAAACACCTTGAGTAAGGCTTGATGATATCCAAGATATCCGAATGATAAGATACACCGATTCACCACTCAAACAAACGAAGTTGTTAACCAGGTATGACTGACCAGGATCCAAGTTTCATGCGGACCACCCAGGGGCAAGGTGCGTAGAGGCAACCGCCGAAGGTCACGTCTAATACTCAACTTAGACAATATCTGCTCGATTTGCCACTGCTTTCACCGATCAGCCAATTGCAGTTTATCTGCTATAAACCGTGTACCAAGGATACGTTGGTTCCAACTGCTACAGGTTCGGTTGCCGGAGAATTCGAGAGCAAGGTAGACATAGACAAGCATTGGCCGCGATCGCACAATCAATAAGTTCGTATTGTACACTAAATTGAAGGCATGGGAAACTGGGAAGCTACGTATTGAAGGTAATGGCTTTGAAGTAAGAGCATATCTGACCGCATGACCGAGCAATGTCCACCAATATTGTCAACTCTAGGGTCCCAATCCAGGGTGGCGCAAGTGCCAACCCGACTGAGGTTATTGCTTTCATATTTCCTTACCAGATCATAGACTGTCCACGTCTCGGCCATTTCTACTCAGCAAAGGGCAGGGGAAAAGTTCAGCAATGCAGACGGTTCTCTGACATACAAAGTAGACGACCTAACCAGAGTAACTTGAAGCTTAAACAGTTCACCCATCGTCGGAAAGTTCCTTCTTCTCGAAACCATATGACGTAACCCAACATTCTTAAGTCAATGTTTCCACTAAACCCGACCAATGTCAATAACGAAGTTTAAGGGAACTGGGGGAAGAAAGCAGCCTTGTCTTGCACAAGTCGTGAGCTCACGTGAAAGCTTACTGTGTACCCATAGCGCCCACAGGAGTTAGCATGCAGCACTCCCATAAGGGATAAAAAACCTAGAAAGTACTACCTTTGATTGTCAAATACCACAAAAATTTCTGACGATCGACAGGATCAGAAACAGCTCACAGATCAAGAAAAACGATCAACATGGGGTGTCTCAAAGAGTGGTGCTGTTCAAGAACTTGTCACGAGATAAAGATGCGGTCGATGCATCCTCCGCAAGCTAGGTTGATTCTCACGAGTCTGTCTTCCCTGATAATCGATCAACCAGCGCGAAATAATGTCAGACAGCACTTTGGATGCCACTGTTGCCAGGATGATGCCACGATAATTTTCCCGCGGAGTTCTTGTGCCGTTTTTTTAATATTAGGATGACATTCGAAGCATTTCATTCCACTGGAACTGTTTCGTTCCTAACCTTCCGCAGTAGGCTCAAGAGGATTTCACCAACTCTGAAAAGTGCCGAGTGCGGACCGCCCTGGCAGGGTGCTTGTTCACCCTGGGAAAATGACAATTCCCGCCAGATTTCTGTTGTTGAAGGCGGATCACCGGGTTATTTCATAGGTTGTGCTGAAGGAGGCCAGCTGAAGTGCTCTAACATATTCAGCCTAACGATATTCCGAAAGGATTACGATTCCACCTTTTTCGCAAATCGCATCGTTGATATTCGTCTGCCTTTGACCAACGAACCGGCGTCGAATCCGAACAGACCACATTGGTATCAGGTACCGGTGGCGAGAGTCGACCACTGCAAGAACACCGAGTGAAAAACATCTGGGCATCAGCCTAGTGGTTGTAGCTTCCAGCGCGTTCCTTGGCATTATCGTACGCAGGTTGATCCGTCACTGGGAGTCAGATTCGCGAGAATTAAGCTAGGTTTCGCTCTGGTCGGGGTGGCATCGACCATATGTTCATCTTGCGACAGGTGTTGGAACTGTGCCTCTCCTTCCGACGACCAAAAATGGTCGCATTTCTCGACCCCAAATCTTATTTTGATTCCGTTGCTCGTCGAAAACCCTGCTAGTTTCTGGTGATGAAGGGTGTCTCTTCTAAACTCTTGTCTCCTATAGGGGCTTTATATGCCTCCTTTCGTAGATGCAAACATGTCTACAACGAATTCTCTCCTGAGTTCACCACGTACATTGGTGTCAGCAAGGTTATCTTCTATCGCCCTTTCCCTTTAGCTTCGTAACCGATATGCTCCTCGAGTCTTTTTTACCGGCCTCTAACACCTCGGGGATCGAAATACTGCCGGGGCGATCGCCCAGAGACAGTGAGTAAGCCACCTTATATCATTCCCCTTGGAAACGCAAACCACTTTAAATGACCCAAATAAATCTGCTGCACAGTTCGGCATTTTTTAAGTACAAAGTGATGGTGCAAGATTGGGTGGGGTCAAACTCAAACCTCATGATTGCAGGTACACCGACTAATGTAGTAGACAAGTGCGAATACCTGGGCAGCCCTGGCGGTCCGATGAAGGACGAATTCACATCCAAAAATGGGAACGCCAGATTATCATTATCTGAACTCCGACATTTGTGGCGCCGACGAGAAGTCAGCTTGACTATCAAGGGTAGGGTGCACAATGCCACTACCCCATCTGTCCTTTATGGATCAGAGACATGACCACTGCGTGTGAAAGAAGGCCATCTGTGTTTGATCATAGGCGCCTCCGAAGAATTGCCAGAGTATGGTTAGGACACCAGATCGGTAGTGCTGAATAACGCCAGATGGTTTCCAGAAGAATTCATTCCCCCTTGATAGAGCAGCTGGCTGCACACCGCAAGTTACGTTAGTCAGGCCATACACTTCGATGCCAGAGGACTGTTTGCTCGTATCGGATATGGACGACTGAGAAATTCAGTCCATGACTTGGCAATGAAGTACGAGAGCCCTTATCAATCAACTCAATCGCGCTGGTAAATGCCGTCTTCTCGGGTAGGGATCGCGGGACAGGACGAATCCTGCCAAATATGGATGCCACGCAGTCAATGGAGATGCTGCATCAAGGCTATCGCCTTCACTGTGCAGCTTCTACTTCTTGCCATATTAGACAAGCAGGTTCATTTGTCGTCAATAGACAAACTAGGCCATCGCTTCCATGCATTGCTCCTATTCCTTTATTCTCCTTATCCTCGGTGAACGAAGCTGTAGCAGCTAGAACCATTGCATTTCGACCCACAGTTTGTTAGCCGAAAAACTGAACTGGATTCAAGGAGAATCACTGGAGGTTGTGGATAATTTTACATGTCTCGGTAATTCTAGTAGCTCTGACGGAAGTGTATTTTATGAAGTCAGGCACGAATTTCAAATACCCCAAATCACATATGCTAAGTTGCCTCTTGGGGCTTCAAAACGACATATCACTGGGTTTCAAGGGTTGCGTGCACCAGGTTACAGTTGGAGCCGTATTGTTGTGTGGTTGCGAAACGGCCACTGCGGACAGATGATGGGCACCTACAAGCTTTGACCACACATGTCTCAGAATCGCTCCCGGGTAACGTCAACGGATTCCAAACGGGATGATTGGAAAACGGGTATTTGGTTGTGCAGCAAGTACTTCAGCCGCAGAAAATACCCAGCACCATCAGCTCCAGTGGCTCGGCCATGACAAAAGATCGTCTACCGATCTTGTTGTTGTCCTCCTTCAAACTGGCGCAATCCGCGATGCGGATGATGGGTGCCTTGACGGAAGGGTGGGAAAGAGATTATGAAGAGTTTAGGTATTGTTGGTGCGATCTGCCTTCCAAGATGGAATACACGCGACCCCCCGCCCCACTGTGCTTGGCTGGAATGATCGATATCAGCGCGCTCGTGCCGTCGGTCTTTTCATATTGTGTTGGAAATATCAATATCTTCCAAAAAACTATATCACTGTGTGCTAACGAACTTCCGGCATTTTCAAGATCGCACTATATATATATATATATGCATTGTCATTTTTCCGGTATCGCTTGTTGTTCGGAGCATTACAGTTGTGTCCAGGTTTTCGTCTTCTTACTATTCGGTTGTAGCAGGAGTCGGGATCAGGCAACATAGCTGGGGATGGAATATAGTCACAGTCCGCGCATATTATCGTTACTCACTGTGTTATCGAAAACGTAACAGATTGTTCAGCTGAGCGCTCAGAATAGTTGCGACAGGCCAGTACCCGGTCCCTCCCCCACCCACTGTTTTACCTTCTTTCGACTTTAGGGCTTTAAGTACGATTAAATAAGCCTTATGGTTGGACAGCAGTGAAAGGTCAGTGTCAACACTGATATTGCTTTCTCTGATGATAGTGGCGATGATGATCTTCAGTGAACAGTCGGTCAAGGCATGGATCACCCTGTTTAAGAAGGCCTCGAGCCGGTTGACGAAATTGCTGAACGAGTCTATACTTCCGCCAAAAAAGAATGCAACCTCCATGTTGCTGAAGTTCTAGCTATCCAGCAAATTATTCCAGCGAATATTGGGTAGGTTAACTCCCCCATTAAAAATGCCTCTGGGTGTGAGTTGATTCCTGAAATTACCCACTTCGGCTGGTGGTAAATTCCGCGGACTCCGAGGACGATCACAAACGTGCTGGCTGGTATTTGACAAGCGGCCAAGTCTGATACCCCTTCAGGAGTTCCACTTAAGTTTGATGTGGCTATCTAGAGCTGAATTCATTCAAACTGTCACATACTCTCTTACAGACGCTCGATCAAATCCGTAGCAATGATAACCCGGCAGTACCGCAACTGAGTCGGCGAACTCATCCATATCTCCTTTGGTCCGATGACGATAGCATGAACAGTGATCCACTCCTTCAATTCGTCTAGACTGCTCATCATAGCCCTTACACTCACATTGGTCAACAGATATACTGGTCATAGTAGGAGGGATGTTTCGTCAACAGAATCCAAAACCTCCTTTAAGGGTTCCAGGGGTGTTGCGCCTTCCACTTTCCTCCAGATATGGATGGACCTTGGTACTTTCACTCCGGACTCCGAGCAGCCTCTCCAGCACCGAATGAAATCCTGCAATACGCACGGCACAATTTGCCCGGAGGCTTTGTCCACAGTAACTGAACCGCTTACTTACAAACCTCAATCCAACCAGGTCTTTTCCATAAACTGCGGTAAGCGTACTGTCCGTTTTAGCTATTTTCTCTGGACCCTTTGATGGGTTCATCTATTCTTTACTTGTTTCTTCCATCGGCTTCAGTTCATACGACAGTTTACGCAAATACAGCATTGACAGCAGCACCAGAGGAGAATACTGTTGCTTCACAGCCGTACAACCATATGAATTTATTTTCGGGGGAGGGGGGGGAACCTATAATGAAAACAAAAATGGGATAGGAAAAGGACTGAGGGATAGCCTACCTCATACATCCGAGCTGCCTACACCTCAATCAGACAAGCTGAATAGAAACAGAAATCATGAACGCCACTGACATCGACCGGTCACCGCATCGTTCAGTGTCTGCAGCCAAACATATGGACCTCATCTTGGAAGGTGAATAGCACCAACAGCTCCCAAACACCGTCGGATTTGCCATATCAAATCCCGTCCACCTATAAGTTTCCGTCACCTCTAACTAGACACCATAAACAACGCTCTTCTCGGAAGACGGCAACCCGGCATGCGTAACACACGAACCAGCCACCGCTACATGGGAGTTACCAACAAAAACACAACGAGCATGTATTGCGTTTCGGCACGAACAACGTCTGCCCCTAAGGATAGAATGTGTTTAAGATATGAATCCATTAGCAGAAGCTCAAACAGGAAAGAAAATATATGTGTAAAAAACAGTGAAATAATAGGTGATATTTAACCAAAATATTCACTGCACTTACCTCGGTACAAAAAACTATCATGCAAGTCGGGATGCCGAAATTGTGAGACACTGGCACTCTAGAGGGCGAAAGGAAAGCATTATATGTTTGATAAAGATACCGTTGTATAAAAGGTGGGGCGAGATGGCTCAGCGGTTAGAGCGCGAATTTACTGACTGGAAGGTCCATGGTTCGAACCCGACCTCTGTCTCTCGACTTCCCCTGTCTAGGCTTGGGCAAATTGGCAGCATTCCAGCCCTCGTGCTTTCTTCTGGTGGCATGGCGGTTGGGTACCGAAAGGGTGCTACAGCTGAACGATATTTTCATATTTTTTGTATAAAAGGCGCAATAACCAGAACGTAGCGACTGCATCCCAAATTCAACTGCGGGTTGTACGAATGCGCCACGTTAAAATTAAATACGCTTCGCAGTTCCGAAGTACACAAGGACGTGTACGCTGTTGTTGTTGCTTCAGTAGTAACGAAGTTCATAGGATGTGAAGTATGGGTTTGGTTAGATGAAGCTTCCTCTAGCACCCGCATCCTGGGATTCCTCCCAATGGCCGCCAGCTAAAACCAACAGACGCACATTCAGCGCTTCTCGGTTATTTCTGCCTCGTCCAAAATGGTGTTGTGCTCGGATGAACGAAGGAACGCCTTAAATCCTTTAACTCAATAGGGCTCAACGACGGCCAGTAAAAATTGCAGGAAGGCGCCAGCGATATTGTTCTGTTTGGCAGGACGATACACATCATGAGGGTGGAAGCTCGATCTTCCAGCGCGAAACCCATTTTTACTTTCGTTTGTGTTGAACGACATACATGAACGATACTGACTGCTGACCGGTGGCTCACCCGGAATGACTTCCAAGGTAGTTCCTGCACTTTCTGATGGCTTCGGTGACTGTATATTTCTTTCCCGACTGTTAAACGTGTTGGAAATAACAGTCCGTAGAGCAAAGCAACGGGTTTCTTATTCGGAAGTCGAAAATAAGACAGAATATTGGTGACTTGATAAGACATCAACAATGGCACAACCAATGTGCTTGCGGGTTCTAATTCAAAGGTTAAACGATCCATCAACAGGAGCAAGAAAGAGGACGTCTTGTCTAAAGCTAGGCGCAAGATTGTCCGGAAAACAGATTGTTCAGAAAACTGTTAGAAACAAGAAAACATCCTAACAGACCGCTATTTACAATTCAAGGAAGCGGATACACGTGACGCCAGCAGGCTATCTAGATCTGGTTTGATGGTTCCTTTGGATAGTAATCTAACGTCCGAATTTTCTCTACAGCAACAGCACTCTTTGTTTCATCAAACGTAAAGCCATAGTTGTGCACTGATTCCGTAAATCGCACGGAGTAAAACACAGGATCGATGCGCCCTACACGCTTTCTGGGTCAGTGTCAAACTCGATCATACCAGTCTCGTACACAATGATGCTGCTTACATATGTACCGCAACAAACAGCTTATCTTCGTTCATCTTATCGGCTCGAAGGCGAGCAGCACGAAACAACCGAAGATCATACCGACTGGGCTGATGTGACGCGAACCAGATAAGGACCCAAAGGTGGCGGTCGGAATATAAGCCAATCAGAATTGAGCATTCTTACACCTGAGTCTCACGCCACATCATGAAAATCCTGGCCTCACCCTGTGAAAACATCTGTGATTACTCCGTGAATACAGCCGCAGCAAGCTTATCCCGCCTTTATTGAGGGCAATCTTCAACCGTCGTACCCACTAGTATATCAATCACTGACACAGGATCGAGCGCTTCGCCCAAGATTCCCGGGACGGATTTGTTCTTGTTTTTCGGTGGCTTACGTCCAAAAGAAGGGCACGAGCGATAAAGGATGCTGCACCGCTCTTTGGCTGCTCATCACTGGGTTGTAGGCTTGCCAACCCAAGGACCCACATAGAAAACAGCTAAAATTGCCTCGAACTGGGTTCTGGGTGCAGCGTGAACAACCGTCGGAGGATGGTTATTACACGCACGAAGTACCCGAAATGAGAAAACTTGTTGTCCAACAAGTCCTTGTGCCCTGAGCTTAAAAAACTTACCGTATCCTCGTCGGGCATTAGTTGGGTCAAAGGTGAAGAACCTTGCAGCCACACCTTGTTCAAATAAAGGAAAAGTAGGTATTAGGTACTATCGGAGATGAAGATTCACTTGAGAGAAGAATTCGAGAACCTCGACAAGCGTTTCGTAAGCAACGGATTTGAGATCAACAACCATCATCTTGGCCGCCCATTGGACACGCTCAATGAGGGTTACGTCCACCCTGCGTCCTCAGTAGACAAACCGGCTGGGATGTCCAAGAAGCGGCTCTATTTGAGGGGACGGCATCTATTGGGGGAGGCTAGCATTTGAAGTCACGGTTTTAGGCCGGCCACATAAGGAAGGCATAGAATTGAAGGCGCACCTGAAAGGTCTGGATCAGCGAATGTACGAGTCCTGAAACGGAACTTTAGTGGAGATCAGTGCCGAAGAAGAGTAGGTCAAGCTTACTTTCAAACGGAGCACCTCAATCTGGCGTAGTATCTCATCTCGAATCACATAAGACTCGAGCTCGTGAAGCGGCAGATCGTGTGGAACTCAATCAGTGATGTTTGGGCAGTTGGAAACTAAGCCATCTGATATCAGTTCTTCGCTTTAAGATTGGGAGGTGCTGCCCATATATACGAGCATGTTAATAGAGCAAGATGGGCTTGGGACGAAGGATTTCGTCTTGTGCAACTGTTGGCTTTCATTCTTCTCTGTGAAGATCAAGTCGGTTAGAGGCCTTCCGTTGTTGTGCCCTCCCAAGTTTGGATGTGATTAGGTGCTGGGGCAGAACACAGGATTACAAGCTGTACTCTGTATGCTTCAGATGCCACTATTGTGTCACCCGTGCGTTCTTCGTTCCTGTCGCTCAAGAAGAGAGCGGTCGGCTTACTGCTTCCGCGGTGCCTTACATATTTAGATGGTTTCCAGGGGTGGTTTCCGGGCGGTGTTCAGTGTTGTGGCCTGCTTCAAAAGCCTCGTTCGCGAAAAAATTATTTGCAACGGTTCCGCAACTTACTGGATGATATCTCATTTTCTGCATCCCCTGTAATTATTTCCTCCAGAAATATCTGGCGGCTCAATTCCAGAAGACACCGAATCCTTTTGGTTAGCCTTCGGCCTGTTCGACTATGTACTGATTCATTTTGGACGAACTCCTCGTCCGCTTCACGAATTTAGTAGACAGTGTTTATATACGTCTCCCCGACTGAATCCGGCCTAGTTTAAGTTCGTCAAAGAAGGTTCCTACTTCTGAGAATTCCGCACAGCAGATGTTTCGAATCCTCGTCTGAGGTTCTCTGTTCCTGACCCATTGGCCGATGAAGTCAAAGGTCAACACACATGGGCACTGGCCCACTCGAAATTTACTTAACACTCGATCAACGAACAATCTTTTTTTGATGACAATAAAACCCAATAGGGGGTGGTGGTTGGCCTGCGTAGTATCTGGTGGGTGCTGGAACATTCTGAGTCCAAGCACTTTGTTGAACGACTTAGTTCAGCCTTGATGTAACATTTTCGCTGAACCCGATGCGCTGGAACCCCGTCCTGGAGCCTTTGGGAGCGTTAAAATCAACTACCAGCAAGAGATGCGTGAAGTGGTAGCTGGGAGAGAGTTTCCCAAGGGTCTGCATGGAGAACGGTTCATCCTCCGGTGGACTCGAGGGGCAACGGCAGGCCACACCGAGAAGAAAATCGGTTCCACGGTGCGGAGTTTGAACCCACAGTGCATCACATAAATGTGCGGGATTGGTGTAGGATGAGATGGTCTGGATGGGCAAGACCGCATTTAAGTACAGAGCACCCCAAGCTGCTTTCCCGCATTTCAAGTCAGCTCAGAAAATTTGAGTGACCATCTATCAATCTGCGTCAACGACTTTTCAGATATTCTCTCAAATCCATCTCTACATTTTGGGACGACTCGAAATCCTGGATTTCAAAAGCCAACATCTTCTGAATGGATGTAGACGCTACAATGCGGCGATAGCTAGACCGGCACCTTGCTCCGAATGACGGAAATTGTGCCCATATGTCATCGGAAGGAGGGTAGACACCAAAGAGGATTTAGGTGTCTGGCTCTCTCCAAACAGGTCCTTCTCAGCTGATCATGAGAAACTATCTCAAAAGGTTTTCATCGTTCAACACATGAATTGTTATACCTTCCCCTGTTGTACTCGCATGGACTCCCAGAAAAGCTGTGAGGCCTACATCAGGGAGTTTCCTGAATATGTGAACAAAGTTGCCTGGTCAGGACGCAAGAAGGACATAAACCTCATTGAGCGTGTCCAACGAACTTCTGTGAAAATGTTGGCCGGCCTCAAAAACTCCGATAATGAAACGCTTTTCGCGCTGCCTGGGCTCATTCCCATGGGGTATTTTCCCCCCAAGAAGACACACGCTTATTATACAACAATTTTTCTCATTTGGGACACTTATTGCGTGCAGTAACCTTACTCACCCGGTTGTTCACCTTGCATCGGGTACCCGGCTCAAGGCAGGTTTAGAAGCTTTTTTATGTGCGTCCCCGAGCTGGAAAGCTTACTACTCCGCGCCAGGAACTTAGTGATCATTCCTACACACTTTTTTCTCCCGTGCTTTCTAGGGGAACAAATGCCGCTGAGTGACAGGTACAAATTGGCGTCAGGAAACTTGGACAAAGAACCGAGCCTGCGTATAAATGCGCGAATCCATGAAAAGTGAAGTCGGGATGTACCGACCTCTCAACTTTTGAAGAACCGATCCAACCATGCCACTTTCAGCATCAACTCCTAAAAATTTTATAACAGAAACAATATAAGCCCCAGGGCGCCTACGTGGGGCTTGCCGTTATCCGATGCGCAGCATTTCTGCAGGCACTACACAAAGTTTCTCATCCACCTTTTTCAAAAATTGCCGCTCCTGCCCGATTCCCGAGCTAAGTCCTCACGCTGAACTTCACGAACATAGATCCTAGACGTGTCGTGCAAGTTTCAGCCAATGTTACCCATTCTGGTGAATTCAATAATTGTATACTAGAGAAATTTTGCAGGAAATTTTTCAGCGAAGCTCCTAAAGTAGCTGTTTTCCATCGGCAGCACAAGGTCTCAGGAGGATTTTCCTTTTTACAGCCCTCCTTCCTAAATGCTGCTGACTCCTCGGTGCATCATCTCTAGTTGCCGCCCTTTATACTCCAACTCGGGGCCACTTTTTTCATCCTTCTCACTGCAACCCAATCAAAAGCAAAGCTCGTGCAGTCTCGTTCTGCGGCGGTTAGAAATTGACGAAAAACGCTTGCCTTTTCCTTGTGGAGGTTCTATTCGCCAACCATCGTGCGAATGTAAATGTGCCCACCTTCTTGTTCCATTGTTTAAAACAGCAGAAAGCAGATGTGTTCAGATTCACTCTCTTCTGCCTATTTAAGCTTCCACCCCGTTTATAGTCCCATGTTCAGCGTTGCATGGTGGCTCTTTCAGTTAGTCAGTTCATTCTGTATTGCGAGGCAATGTAATTGGTGTATGCAAATTAACCTGTTTATTTCGTTGCAAACAATATTTATTCCCACACACTTGTTTTACCCCAAAGGATGTGGGCCCTTATAGCATACTGACGCCCAGAAAAGCTACAACTCCTAACTTTCAACGGTAGAAAACTCGATGGGATTCAACCAATACACAACAACCAAGAGGGCAAGAAAACGATTGAGGCCTTTGGACAGGATACAGGCCAGCCAGTATGCATAAGCCACGAATTTCCCCGGTAAGTTAGATTGAGACCACAAACTATCTGTTTTCATGACTTATTTTCCAGTCGGGTGCCTTTCCCCTGGTGTGACAAACGGCGTTCATTCTCCGGCACATCTTCGTTCGCGCCGCACGTCCCTCGGTTTTCAGGAGAGTCTCAACAGTTTTTGTAAAGCATTCATCTTTGATATCAATGGGTTGCATTTGTTAAACGAAACTGCACCGGAGCGGCCCGCTCTACTTATAAAGGTCATCTTCACTTAGTTTAGACGGCTTTCGTGTAGTCATTATCTCACTCTTCCAAAGACCTATTATGCCCGACTCCAAAACAGCGACACCGGTGAGACTCTACAGTTTCGCTGTACACCATGTGACGAGGAACCGGTAACGTTTCCTACGGAGGCGGAGTGGGTCATGAACAGAGGCCCTACTGTGCCCAACCGATCCAATTATTTCGGAAAGCTGGCATTAACACCGAATGATTTGTTCACTCTTAACAATAAGGTATACGGGGTTGTGCCGAAAAATATATCAGAGAGGTATACAAAAGGTAGGCAACAAGTAAATTACTTGACACAGGTATTTTGAAAACGATGGATGAAGTAATACATACCTCTGCTTCAAGAACGAACTAAGTGGCAAGAAGCGCAAAGGAACTTCAAAAAGAGAGATGTGGTCTCAGTGCAATCAAATGCGCTCTGTCGTGAACAGTGGTTCCTGGGCTTAGTTGATGAATGCGAAACATCAAGCGATGGTTTAGCCAGAACCTTAGCGGTATGCACACGAGAGTGGGCTAAGGAAGGACGTGCTTGGGACCGGTTTGAGTAGGGGCGGTGGATACGAACAACTACAAAAACGCGCACTTTTGCAAGTATCACGCAATAGAAACGTGGTCTTGTGGGGTTCACCAAATTTGTAGTGGTTCTGCTACTCAAAAGCTATTTTACCAGGAGTGTGGCAAAGGAATACAAATAATAACGCCAGGTTGAGTACACAATAATAGTGAGGTCAGATGGAACGGACTCCAAAAAAATTGTTCTCTAAAATGGCTTGTCGTTGGCCCGGGACAGAGAGTGAATAATAATCCAACCATGGTTGTCCAGGGGTCTTCTGGTAAACAGTTCCCACTTATAATAAGGTCCGCGAATAGGCTGAAATGTTCTTATAACAGAGTTAGCACATGAACCTCGCGAACGACCGCCGTAAGCGCGAGCGAAACCAGAAGGGGGTGTCGAAGCACGCGACCACGTTTGTCTTGCGTGAAATTTGCACGCGCGAGTTTTTGTAGTTTTTCCTATTCAAACAAAAAACGGTTATGCAATTGACGAAATACGTACTGTTCTAATGGACGCAAAAGAAAAATACAAAACACAACAATGGGAACCGCGCGCTCAGCTCTCCGCAGATGGATTTTCGAACTCATCGCATACAAAGGCACTACTGGGAGTTGGCGCGCGAGCAAGTTCCGTTTGGCTCACTGCTGTAAGTTCACTCGGAACTTGGGGTAAGCAAAATAATGGAACCAGGAGTGACCCTAGCTCAAGTAAAGAAAAACCACTAGGATTTTGGCTGGCGGTGAAGAAGACAGCCTATCAAAAATGTACCTCCGTTCCCACCATATGTGACAACCAATTTTCATGCTTATCCCCCCCGGACTCGAGAAACTAAAAAAACCGTGTTTCAATGAAATATTTTTATAACTTCTACAGATTTTGGTGGAACATTGTGTTTTGTGTTTACTCGTCAGTGATATCTGCTGCTCACTAGAAGCACACCCAAGTTATGTTCGCCGAAACTATAGGGTTTTCGAGGTTGTGACTTTCACGGGGAGTTAGCCTAATTCATTCGCATTTGTAGGTGATATGTCGCTCATGGCATTTTGTTTAAGTGAGCAAAATTTCAAGATCACAGACCATCATCGATTCGAATTTTGGTATCGGTTTACGAGAGTCACGGATTCACGGATTGATACACAGAATCGAGGCTTTCGCCCAAGTTTCCCGGGTCGGTTTTGTTCTTGTCGTTCAGCAGCTGTCGTTCACCTGAAAGGCACAAGTGAAAAAAGGGTGTAGCACTGCTTTTTAAGTTCCCAGTGCGGGGCAGTACGTTCGCCAGCTCGAGGGCTCGCGTAAATAAGTGTCTAATAGTGTTTTGAACTGAGTTCTAGAGGGAGCGTGGACAAGTGTCTAATAGTGTTTTAAACTGAGTTCTAGAGGGAGCATGGACAACCGTCTCAGGGAGGTTATTCCACGCAGCAACTACCCGAAATGAGTAAACAGTTTGCCTAATGAAGGTGTGCACTCTGAGCTTAAAAATCTTCTCACCATGTCCCCGCCATGTGTTTACTGGGTCGACGGTGAAAAACCTGTTGCCAAGCCTTGTTCAAACAGGGCGTAAGTAAGAATTAAGTCCCCTCGGAGACGACGATACTCCAAGGGAAAGAGGTCGAGCACCGCGAGGCGCAATTCATAGTCCATGGACTTGAGGCCGGCGACCATTTTCGTAGCAGCTCGCTGGACACGCTCAATGAGGATTACGTCTTTCGTGCGTCCTGAGTAGACAACCGGGTTAGCATATTCAAGGAGCGGTCTGACATAGGCCCCATAGAGTATCTGGAAGTCCGTGCGAGCAATATGGGAGAAGGTGCGCCAAATCATCCGTAGAACAGCGAACGTCTTCTGGGCGATTTCTCACAGTGCAGTGAGAAGGAGGGGTTCGGAGAGAGATGAAACATAAAATCGCACATTACCGTATTTTGGCGTTCTTTAAAAATGAAGATAACATCCACAGAATATCCAAAGTAAATTCCATCTATGAAAATCGGTCGTTGACATTTGCTTGCTTTATAATCCCCAGATTTAACAAACGGGGTAATTTTGTTCAGCGAACTTCATCAAACACTTTTTCCTATGAAGCTCAGCTTCCATTAGGTAGAGCATTGTCAGAAAACAGCATAAATTTCGCAGTGGAGATGCGAGGGCCAGCTGTGCATAACTAACCTGTGGACAGTACAGCGTCAGGAGGTGGCCTTAAGTAAATTACCAAAATATTAGTATCATTTCTATTAGGAACATGACTCACCATAGGTGGAATACGTCATAAAGCAGTCATAAACAGTAGCCATTGTCACCCACCTCGACTCATCGTAAATGTAGACCCGTGTATATGTGTGACCCTGATTATGAAACCTAGCCTATACACAGCAGCCTTATTCAGTGGCCAGTGACGATCTTTCATACACATAACTGCGCGTTTTAAACCATCTGGAATGTTTAGTGTAACTGCTAGGCCCGCGTCTACATGCGACCCTGCTTATGAGGCCTCACCTATGCACAGTAACCTAATTTAGTGACCAACGACTGTCTCTCATACGAGTAACTGTGCGCGATGCCGCTTATCTTTGCCACCTATAGTAAACACCAGGCCAATATCTATGCGGGCCGGTGCGTGTTAGCCTAATCGGACGGCCTGCCATGAAAAATTTTAAGCTGTAGCATCCTTCTGGTGCCTTGCTGCCATGCACCTAGAAGGAAGCACGGGGGCTAGGATACTGCCAGGTTGCCCAAGCCTAGATGGGGAAGTCGAGAGGCAGAGGTCGCATTAGAACCAGGCCCGTGTCCATATGCGGCATTGCCTATGAAACACTGTTTATGCTTCCGTCATACCCATAATTGTACGAGTTGTCGCGTATCCCTGCTACTTAAAATGAACACCAGGCCAGTATTTATGCGAACCGATGAACACGAGGCCCCAACTAAGCACAGAACCCCAACCTTATGGCGAATGACGAACGTCTTACTCATACGTAATATCGCTTATCTTGGCTTCCTTTTGTAACCGCTAGTCCAGTGCCTATATGCGACGCTGACTATCCGACCTCACTTATGCTTCCCTAATCTAACGGCCAACGACGGTCCATCATACCCGTAATCGTGTGGGCTGTCGCTTGATTCTGCTACCTGTAGTAAACACCAGGCCAGTATTTATGTGGGTCGATAAAAATGAGGCCTCAACTATGCGTGGTATCCTGATCTAACGACTAAAGTGTGTCCGTCATACTCACAACTGTAGTCGACATCGCCTACATTGACTGCTTATCGTAATTGCTGGGCCCGTGTCTATGTGCAACGCCGAATATGAGACCTCAACTGAGCTCAGCAGCCTAACTCGATGGCCAAAGACGGCCCATCATGCTCATGACCGTACTCGATGTCGTCTACCGTGGCTACTTATAGTAACTGAAGGGCTCATATACATGCTCGTAACTAACGCCCCAACTATACATAATAGACTAATCCAACGACCAACTGCGGTCCTCCATATCTATACATGGCATCCGTATGCCAATCTCAAGCCTAAAAGATACACAACCACCTTTAACAAATCATGCTTCTATTTATTGGTTGCATCGGTACAAACGTAATGTGTGGTGAATCCAGTTCTCAGTTTCAGGTATCCGCTTTTATTCAACAGGGTTTCTGAAAGGGAAAATGTATAATCAAGTGTGGCTAGTGAATATCTTCCGCGATATCACTTAAAACACATAATTAAAAAGAATTGTAGTGGTTAACTCACCAAGTGCTTATTTAATAAGTTTGTTCACAATTCCCAGTCGGTGTCCACGTTGGAGCTGGAATCTTACTGTCATAAGGCCAAACTCACTACCTGCACAATTAGTCTCATTGGTAATAATGAGGGAGTCGTGTGTACATCGGTTATTCAATAGCGAGATTCGGTAACAATATGCCTTATTGAGCGCAGCGAAGTTAAGGCTAAAAAGGGATGCATACTTGTCAGCCGTAAGACTAAGTGGTATAGACCTGAGCCCTAGGATCCAAGGACCACATGCGTCATCAAACGTGTCCCAGGGATGCAGCAGTAACGAAGACTAAGTGAATGGGTCACTACTTGGCATCAAGTCTGCTCAGTTAGAGCACTAAACCCTACCTTCACTCCATTTCTGCTTTCCGAGACCAATACGACGTAGCTTAGTAGAGTCGACTCGTAGCCATTCTATACTCAGCCGCAGTAGAAGTCTCGTCAGCTAGGGGCTACTTTCTGAGAAAGCGACCAGCTAACGTGCTTGCGTCTATAATTTTCAGCATCCCATTTTATATAAATAAGCTTCCACATGTCAAGCACGTAGGTTGGAAGCTGTACGCTGGTCCAGACTATTCTGAGGCTCTATTCCGTGTCTGTTGTGCAGGTTTCGGCTTCATCCAAATAACGCCGAAGTATTGCAATCCATCTTAACTTCCAAAATCATGTCTATGTATCTGCGAGCTACTGTTGAGACAACTATTGTCAAACATCTAAAGACGTCTTAGTTCCGTTGCTCGGACAGCACAAGTAGCAAGGCTATACAACTAGACAGCCCGTACTGCAGCGTTTATTGATATTAAGAGATAGATCACTTTGACGCCATAGGTGTTTCAAATTTGCAAACGCGACCCGAGCATTGCAGATTCGCTCATCGACCTCATCTGTCACGCTACAATCAGAACTAATACAACTTCGAATGTACACATAACGCTTCACAAATTCGTGTGCCTCTCCTTGGACAGTAATTGGCGTGTTCAGTGTCAAACTCACGTAAGAAATTCCAGGTAAACTGGCCCATCACCTCGGAGGTCCTATTTCCGTCAGTAAGTATATGTTTGGTTTCCCCAACCACACGACCTCTGCGTGCTTATACCAGTTCGCTCTAGATCTCTTGTACTATAATAACATTAATTGGAAAACTCTACCCATGCTTGATCGCTAGTCTAATAAGCACAAATTCACTCCTATCCTGCCCCATTCAGTCACTTGTCTTCACCACCCTGATTGTGATAAGCGTTTAGTTTTTCCTGTATTAACGCACTTTATCCTATCAGATATCTCCTTAAACTCACCAGGCCTTACTGACCTCATCCCATTCCCTCGTAATACCAAGCTTCGAACTTCGATCCATGCTGGTTGTGACGATTCCTTGGCAGATCCTAACTACAGTGACAATCCTAAATGACTCACCCAAGATGTTCATGTACGGGGATGTCCACAGACCCAAGTACGGCGTCGCGATGACGGTATCGCGACTACCATACCCAGTCTGATGGATTACTCGTAATTCACCATATCCATAATATTTAGCGGATGAGTGTGTTACGTGAACCCACAAGACCGACTCAATTCGTTTAATTTGCGCCAGGACTTAAAAGCACTGGCCACCTTGTTGTGCTGTCTGCTTGTTCTGACCATAAACACACCAATTCTCCCAAAGTCACTATAGATGGTTCGATATAGCCATAACCATAAAGAAAACAACTTACTGGCTGTGACGAATCCCTTGGCTTGGTTTATCAGGATACCTGCCAAAACGATAGGAGACTTTTTCATATACGAGTCGTGAAAGGCTGCTCAATTTTGAGTTTGTGCCGACATAGAGGGTGAAATTATTGTTCTTGTCCTTTCGAGATTATTTCGAAATGCAAAACAAAAGAAAACACGAGGAGAAACCACAGATTTCCCACCGCCACCAGGGAGACATCACGCGAAGCAACTGAGCCATTAAAATACGAATTTCGCGCCCATAATGGACCTCGATACATTTAAACAACTTTTAACAAAACTGAGGCCGCATGGGGAGATCTTGAGGGACCGAATAAATACTATCAAACACTAAAGCTTTATGCTAAAGTTTTCTTCCTCCGAACTATGGTTTCGGAGAAATTTTGGGTGCGCATCCAAGGCTCGGCTTGATATTTGTTTCCTTGTGACGATACCGATTTTGTGGCCAGTTGAACTGCGATTTTATCCTCAGGCTGGTGGTTGTAAAGCCCTATTTTGTAACCCCTCGCGGCATCTGCAAAGGAGAATCTGTTAAGGTTTGTTGCATATGTGTATTGTTAATTTTGCAATGATTTCGTGATGCCAGAAATCGGATTTCTTTGTCCTTTTTCGTGAATTAGCACGAAGTTCAAAAAGCGGATTGCCGTAACACCATCTACACTCGCTGACCTTGTCGCGCCGGGGGATTCGAAGTTGATTTTGGCCTTACCGACAGAGAAACGGCATGCGATTCATGCACAGCATTCTGATTGGTTAGTTGTGCACGAGCCAGGAAGCGTGCGCATTCAAACTGCATTTGTGCACAAGCCAAGAAAAGACGAGTTAAATGGTCAAAGCGCATAAACTAATGGAAGATGGACTGTTGATGCAAGCGAGAAAATAGCCTGAAAAAATTTGAAGATTTTATTCCAGTAGGTCTCAGTTTCTCCGTGTGAAATGTGTACAATTTAACGTTTATATAATGAATAAGTGAACTTAACATCACGAAACGTGTCCGCGTCCCTTAAAATGCCCTCCATAGACCTGCGTTTCTTCACACAACCTGTTTGTGACTACTAACATCACTTCTTCCAATGAACGTTTGGCAGGAACTCGACATTTGTCTTTTCGGAAATCTCGGTTCAGACTTAGCAATAGTCTCGGTTATGTATACATATCCTAGACTTTCTTTAAGTTCCTTTCATCTTAGTTAATCATATTTTTATGCTGGAAATGCGGTAGTGGCCTAAGAAAAAACATTTCGACGGGGAAAGTCGAAAATGGGGGCGACGCGACCGGGGTTTGAACCGCGAACCCCTGGGGCCGCGCGGCCAAGCTTATCCCACCCAGCTACCGAGCCACGGACTGCCATTGGTGCATATGTTTGCTAAGCAGCTAGTCGTACGTTTTGGCATGGATCACGTGACTCGAAGCAGCCAATCATTTGCTTGAGTTTGGCTTGTGCATGAATCGACTTCCCGGGGGAAACTTGTTTCATATAGCACACTCCACCAACAGATAGATGGAGGATAAACTGCCGGCATTGTGTGGTGTTCGCCTGAGAAATTCGTTGAAAAATAAACAGCCTGAGCATCCTGCAATTAGTTTTAGTTTGCTGCTAGGGTTTCAGTGACCGCGGGCTGGATTACTGAAGTACTGGAAGATAATTTCGGAATTTGCAAAGGCCTAGGATACCACCCTATTTGGAACACAGGTTCACCGGTGCGAGGTTAGATGATGTATAGACCTCTCACCTTCGAACAAGCTTGAGATGAGTCGTTGACGTGCTCAAAATACCAAACGCACTTCAGACTTTGACCACAGCTTTCGTTTGCCAAATGTTATCCAGCTTTACACTTTCACCAGGTTGGGGTAGTTGTGACAGTGAAAAGCCTTATCGCGCTCAATAGACGTTTTCTGAACTCGACTTTTGGCGATGCGTGAGGACCTCGGGAAGCCGACCAGCACTTTGCCGACCATATTCATTCATTTAGCGAGCATTTGAATATGGTTGTATAAAGACTCGAGCGTTGCCCATTCAAATTTAAGGGTTTCAGATTGTCCAATGTTTACGGATTCATTGTTGGAGTAGTAGGAAGATACAAGTTTCCTAAATAATTTATTAGAAATGTGGGGTTCTGTGGTGAAGCGAAGTCGGCAACGGTCCATTGAAAGAGAGAAAGTAAATCTCCTGGGTATATAACAGAATGGTGTTACATTCCCAGATCCATTTGGGCGCGTCCCTCTCATTTACTTCTGACTTTTTGGTGCATTTGAGGTGACATAGCAAGGAATGCTTGGTAGATCAGGCATCATAGCATGAACTGGGGGGAATCGGGAGGCAATCATTGGTTCTAAAATAACGTTTAGAAAGTGGCTCATCGGTGCGGTAGGCTTGGGCAGGCGCTGGAAAAGCCACCGGTGCCCGGGGAATTGAATGATCATATGTTCCTTGAAATTAGTCGTTAGCCGTCGAACTCGTCGTTAGCTACATTTAACGAAACTTGGAAAGGTTTGTGTATTCGCATACGCGCTAAGGATATACTGAACTGCCGAACTGGTAACAACCCTCTCACCAATCTGTTGGATTAATTTCATGCATCAAAGCCTTTGGAAAGTACTGAACCCAGGTGATTTTGGCGGCTTCACAGCACCCAATGAGTGATGTTGGAGTAAAAATCCGTAAATATTCAGTACTACTCTTCTATCGCAAAGTATGCCCGGAAGAAGGCAACAATGCACAGTAATAAAGTTGTATAACAAATACCATCAGTTGGAATAATGGTCCAATCAGTTTATCTCGATGCACACAAAAAACGCCTCGGACTTTACTCGAATCACAACTCACAGTCTAGCATTGAGTTGTCTGTGACAATGGTACTAGGAAATCCAGAAACGAACGAAATACAACGATCGGCATTCACAGTACGGTATGGTAGCTATGCAGCGTACTAAACACAGATATGTTAATCATGCCAGTAAAAACGCTTCATTCCTATTCCAACTGGCAGACACGTCAGTGGCAGGAGCATTCAAATGGGGACCTGGCTGAGTGTCGTTTTATGATTGACTCTGTTGAACCAGCAGGGGTTAATCATGGGGTGGTAGTGAATAAATACTTACATGTAGAACCAATATCCTTGTGTAGTTCAGGAAGATACAGTGATTTGGCGTAGCCTGCTTTTGGCGTGTCATCGTCCATCTTGGTCGTAAGTAACAGTACTAGACATATCGACAGTGATTAGTCGGTGTAATCTAATGATTATGTAATATTTTGAACGCCGCAAATTTAGCGGTGATTGCGTTAGTTTCAACTGGTTTCAGTGTTCTGCGATAAATGGTATGCAAATCGTCCGTTTGATGATAGGATCCAAGCGGATATGTGTAAGTTGTTCGCCTACCAAGAGTGAACACTTCTAAGGCCTTCCAGCGTGCAAATTGCTTTTGTTAGATATGGGCGCCCATGTTTTTGCGTGTTCTGTTCTACCAGTGACTGCCCTAACTCTGGTTGACAACAACGGAATTATCGTTGCATTCTGTGCATCCAACAGATCAACGATACTGCCCATTGTTAGGCCAAACAGTTCGTCTATTCGATATCAGATAAACTAACCGCAAAGTTTCGACGGAACAAAAAGCGGTGTCAAGCCAATCACTGAAATACGACGTTGATGGAGAGGCAACTGTTAGTGTAAGACAACTGCCCACTCGCTGAGACATTAGGAGGATCCACAAAATGTGTAATATTGGCAGGCCAAGTCTACTGAGCTCTGCTGACTTGCAATCTCTCATAACAGTCCGCCTGGACAAGTTGGAAGTACGAACAGCCGGTAACCAACTTGCTATTTACGAGTAACGAGCGTTAACAGAAGCGCCAGAGAAAGCTAGTCAGCGCGTACGGACTAGTTGAACTGCTTTAGCACACACTGCGAAAGATGTGTACCGATATAAGGGCCAAATGTGTAAAATACTTGCCTACAATCACTCTGCCTGGAAGCGCCAGATCGTCCAACCACTCTATATATATGAAGCGGTTGCTGCGCTGCTCGATACCTGCATACCTAGTAGCCGTGGATGAACCACCTTTTAGAACGGCTAACTTTGTGGAGGTAGCATCTGCGACCAAGAAGGAAGATTTCGTTCCTTGTGCAGGTGCATCCTAAAAAAGAAGTACGCCATTCTTTGGACACCTTGTCTTGTCTTCAATGAAAGGCCTGTATGCCTTGGTTGCCGTAAACCCTGCGTTATCAAGTCAGCATTTCGGAAATATATTTTCAATCATAGCACTTCCAACAAAAATACTGAGGCGTGGAATCTTCAACACTCGTACCTGACGAAAAGAAAGAATGGAGAAGAATTAGTAATGGCCAGAAGAACAATAGTGACCAGAGCCCCATTCACCCAGCTTGCGTGAGATGATCCGAGAGACACCTAGTTAAGAGACTTGCTTTTTGGGACAGCCTGTACCAACAACTTAGTCTGAGCACCGGTAGCTAACGGGTGAACATCGTTTAGTGACAACAGCCACCTACTGGGCACAACCAACAGAACCAGTGACTGTCCGTGGTATTCAGCAGCAAGGGCCATATGGCGACATGGCAATAACCAAGAGCTAGTAAATAAACACGAGCATTTCATTGGTTGCCCAAATTGTATTTTATTGTCGTCGATTTCGTGCTGTGTACCAACTCAACACTAACTGCTCCTACTATTACTAACTGCTCCTTGGTTTCTGATGTTAGCCGGCCAAAACGCTCCAAATGAGACGGCAGAGTGGCACTTTTTTGTTGGCTACGCACCAGTGGAATACCAGCAAGTCTTCTGTACTTTGCTTCCATTTGATAATGGCCTGAACACAGGTGAGCACCGAGGACGACTCAGTTAGTTTCCACTTAATGTACCCATCAGATGATTCGGCCCGGTTCGTTGTTTCGTTACCAAGGCTTACAGTAAACTTCTAAGCAAACTCCGCCCAAGTAATCAGGTCAGGCATCGAATGTTCAGTGAGGTAGGGCCAGTATCCTTGGTTGCGGCTTGTGATACTGGTGGTTGAGGCCTTAAATTCACCCACTTTCCTACACTGCACCAAGGGAGTCACTATCCTAAGCTTGTTAATCCTGGTCCCGATAATTTCTAAAACGTTAAAACAACAAAAGATGGACAAACAGTATTGTCTAACCAGCGCATTTCATTGACAGAACCCGAGCATCATCACCTGTCAAGTCAATTCCACAGCTTTTCCGGAGAGAATCAAGGATCTCCATGGGCGACCTAAAACACCTCAACAAACCAAGAACCATTTGTTCCCGTTTGTCATCTAAGTGGCTGTTGCTGGCGTAACCCCGCCAATCAGACCTTCGGAGGTCTTCCGAATGCTGCATAATAAAACTAGCTATTACAAGGCGACCGTCCCGGTGAGCCACTCAAATGAATGACAGGTAGTCAAATTCGGCGGACCTGAACACAAGTGCATTGGGTGATTATGCGTAAGAATACCAACATACCGACGACCTCGCCTGCTAGCATCCCAGGGACACCCAAACTCCACCAAAATCACAGTAGGGAAACCGTCACGCATCGAAACCGGAAAAGCAAATTTCCAATGAAACATTCAAGCAGTGAACCGATTCAGCAACAGCCGACGGGTGTCCGGGTACAGAAGCACGGCTGATAATGATAAGCATTCATGCATTTCATAGAAATACTGCCGATGATGGGTGTTGACCCAACGCTGATCAGACAGCCTGGTTCAAGATCAAAGTGAGTTTTAGGTACCACGAATCCCGTTGTAACTTTATCCCTCGCTTGTTTGCAGAAAGGCTGTTTACGTCCTTGTTGATGAATCTTTTTCTGACATTACGACATTGGAGTGGGGACAGCAGTTAATCACAACAGACTGACGACTGAGATGGGATTACACTAAAAGGTTTCGTAAGCAATCCGTGGTAATGTTTATCCAGGCTGAATAGATTACCCGATAGGTAGAGTTTTCAGGCATACAATCAGCAAAGTCCCTCTCGACTAACACACTAAACCAACGATAAGTGCCGGTTAACAGCTCTTGTTGGTTTGTGTGGACGGTCGATGTATTGGTGGGGAGGTTGAGACAGTACTCTATCATGACGATATCTGTGCTTTCATGACCACAGAGTGGTCGTTGGATAACAGGCAAAACATAATTCCTGACACGTGAATCCACATAGATCACTACTATTTCAACTAGTCTGAGCAAGTGATCCTGCTGTCGGAAAGGCGCAGCAGACCTTTTAGCCGTCTAACGGAGTCAAGTTGATGAAGCTGCTATTCCCGTAGTTTTTGAGTTGACCTTCCTAACCAAGGTTTCATTCGAATACAATGCGCGTTGACCGAACCCATATGAATAGCATGTTCATAGCACATATGAAGAGTCGCACACCAAAAGAAGCAATGGAAGAACAGATGAACAGCATTCCAGTGAAACTGAACCGTGTTCCCATTGAGGCGTTACCAGCAGATGAAAGGTTAACAAGTGTGGATGTCATTCGATTGAAGATTCAGGAAACATCTCACGTCCTGGTAGATGCGAAACACTTTCACTGACCGCATTCCGTTCCGTGAATGCAACGGAATCGCGGTTGATGCTCTGATTGAGATCGTCCACGTTGTTACAGGCGAAAAATTGTCCACAGATTGATGGGCGATAGACGGCGTGAATTCGTGTGAATGTTTCATCATCACTATTAGTCACAGACGATTTCACAAAGCATTTTTTGGTTTACGTGTCTCTTATTTATTTCATCATGTGAAACGGCAAAATACTTGCTTCTGTGGTCCCCAGATGTGCAAAATATCCACTCCTGTAGCCTAAAGAGTAACCTAAACAGCAAACAACTGAAGGGCAACAATCCTTTTTACCGTGTTCGCAGTGCTTTATGTGAAAAATCACTAACAGTACGTCGTACGCTTTGACTTATGATAACTGACTTTTCTTGACTGCAAGTCCAACTAACTAGTTTATCTATCCCCCTTAGTTCAGATGATGTGTTTTATTACCACTTATCGACTAACAAACAGAGGAGTTAGCGAAATACACTCATTTGCAAAGAAATTCGGTTGCACGAGAGACTCACCTGCAACCCAGCTGAATCTCTCGTTTGTGATGTTTCCAGTCTGTTGAAAAATTTCCAACAAACTTATGAGTAGTGCAGTACGTCTAAACAGGGTGAAGTTATTTTGGTCTGTGGTGTCCACTGAATATTGATGCACATCTAGACAATTACACTTGCCGATAGTCACATCCAGTAAGTGTCGACGGAGGACATCCTGCAAAGCTTAGTGGCAATGTTGTGGAATATAGGTAGCTCGGGTGCGCTGATTGATTGTTGGTCTGTTCGCCGAGCTTGGCAGTTGGATTGCAAACGTTTCATCACCAATCGAGGTGACATCGTCAGTGCGGGGTTGAGTTGACCCACTCAAACCGCACTGACGATGTCACCTCGATTGGTGATGAAACGTTTGCAATCCAATTGCCAAGCTCGGCGAACAGACCAACAATCAAGCAAAACTTAGTGTTGAGCATGATTTGTGCGAATAGACAACGGAGTTTACAGATACTCAGATATAATACATATTGATGGCAATATCAACTGAGAAAACCCTGACCTGCGCGGACCGGACAATGACTGTCATTTTTTGCTACGCAACAATGCAAGAGATGCGACTGTGTGCTTTTTCATGGAAGCGAATTCATTGTGGAAGTAACATGGAGCAATTAGTAAATTACTGCGGGCCCTGCCGCATGTTTGTCAGCTTCTACTCTGTAAAACACAACACATTTTGAAATCATGATCTACATGCATTATGGTATGAACAAGCTGACATCACCGAATGTTTCATTAATGAGGGTGGTTCATGAAATGCTGTCCTCTCTCAAGCCAAGCAATTTGGCTATCGGTACATGCGTCCAGCGCATCAGAGTTCATTATACTCAGTAAGAGGTTTCTTCATGTTACTCCCGGCTGAAAAATACATCCCAACGGACCATTTTTTAGTTTTTACAGCTACCAATAAGTCGAAAGTTCCTTTTAGATAGTTTTCCAGTTCGGAATATGTCGCCAGCCCGAAAAAACTCGTCTATTTGAACGAACTAGCTACACAAGGTCGTTTTGGGGATACTGTTCGGGTTGCTGAACGCAAGTGGCAAGCCACTGCATTCTGGAGAATGTAACGATGGGTCGTTGTGATTTTGTGCCATCGTCTAAGCTTTTGTCGCCCAATGGCAAAAACGTGACCGCTCCTTTTAAAGGTAGTGAACGCACGAAACTGGAAGGATGTACATAACCAACCGAATGCCACATTCATCAGAGTCAAAAACAGAAAAATCAGATCAGCTAACACTTCGTGTGTTGTCCATGAGATAATGCATTTCGCTTCCACACCTAGCAACTTTTCTCACGGGTCGCACGGGCCACAAAGTGAACCAGATCAAAAGAATGTTTAGAGTTAGCTAAATACACTCATTTGCAAACAAATCTGGTTTTTCGAGGACTCACCTGGAACCCAGCTAAATTTTTCGTTTGTGATGTTTGGAGTTCACCATTGCTTTAGAATAAGACCGCATAAGAATGAATATCAGAACAGGCAATAATGGCCAGAATCTGAATAGTTATATACATACACACAGAATAAGTTTCCAGTATGTCAGTCAAAATATCTGCTGCCACCTCCATCGTCGTCGTCACCACCAAGGGCATCATCGCTGAGGTCACCTTCGCCGTTATCAAAGTAGGCCTGACAATAGTCGTTGTCAATCTCCTCGTCGTCTATGTCATCTCCATCGCCATCGACATTTACATCCCCATTCCAACGCGCATCATCCGAGTCCGCTTCAGAATCTTGATCAGCTTTGTCAGGTTCAACGACATCGGCAAGTTCACCTGAAAAACAGGCGGTGAGGACCGTATATGTACCCATCAGATACACGAAGAATCTAAGAGATAGCTCTTGAACAAACTGCCTTTGGGGTAGTAGTGGTCATTATGCTCATCCGTTGGGAAGACAGTGTTTTAGCAGCCATTATTTCGGTGAGAATTCCCAGAGGTTTGAGTGGATATGTGAGTGTATTTCACAATGAACGTATTAGAAAGTTCAACAGGACATACAAGTAAGAAATGTATTGTTTGTCGTTTATCATCAAATGCTAGTTGCTTGCTTGTTGTTGGTCATATCGACACATGTTCAAGTGGCTAAGCCGAATAAAATGGCCCGAGAAAACTAGATGCAGCAGTAGTCTTAGATCTCATAAGTTGATTTCAAACTCTGAGTGTTTAGACGACTAAAGAACAGGACCATTCGAGAGCACTACAGGCTAGAAAAATGTACTCACGTACAAGTGTCAGCTCGTTGACTTACCGCTCGACCGGAAGATTACGGTGCGGTATCGGGACAGCATGAAACTGCAGGTACTTTGGACAGGGCTTGGAATCCCAAGCATGAAGCTTATAGTTTTAAACTTTAGTAACTATATTACACCTGTTTTGGGAACAAATCCGGATTTCAATTTGTAACTTGATATCAATAACGTACAGTAATCAATAATGTACAATAACGTACTGTGGGACACAGCCAAGGGCGGCAACTTCCCTGAGACACACAGGGATAGTTGTATCCATCCATCAAAATCGAAAGGATACATTTTCCGTAAGGTAATTACACAAAGTTGCTGGAAACATATTTTTTAGTCCATTTTTGCCCTTTTCCCCTGACCGTGTATGACGGACACCTTGTGCTGACTTCCACCCGTATATTAACAGGTCCAACTCTCTTATACATGTCTGAGACGAATCAAACTCGAGTAGTGATACTACTGAGGGCACCTTCCCTCTGAAAAAATTCCCCCCATTTTGCTCTGCCGTACATTTTTCCGTTTCTGTTGCCTGCCTGTTTATGTTTATGATTGGGCCTTTCAACGGTAAATGATACTAGTGTAACGGTGGATACTACTGATGAGGCATGTGAGTAGTATGTCTTCTCGTAAATCGGCTTCGCGTCTCTTGAAAATTGAGATCTATTAGGGAATTTGTGGAGTCGCTTTGTAGCATTTGCCTGCATTTGAGTAACAGTCAATGAATATCCAGGAAAGTTCAGGAAGACGCGTTCAAGGAGAAGATGGATATTCAGTTTTGTAAACGAGATGCATATGAGTTTTGCCTCCCTGTCCAATAGTCTGTAACCGTTAAGTTGGTGTTTCTCTAATAAACAACTCCGCATCGAAGGCTTTCTTCCTTTTCACTAGTAGTAGTAGTAGTAGCAGCAGTGACAATCGTAGTAGTCAGTGTACGAAATCACACTTCCTCATGATGCCGGACGGGCAGCTCGGATGACGCCAGGGATGAACGTAGAGTGCAGTAAAATAAGATGGGACTGATCACCCTATTTGCTTTCAACACACTGATTACACTGGATGGTGAGTGATATGACGTAGCTAGCGTCTCCCCCCCCCCCCCCCCCCCCCCCCCTCATGCAGTACACATATCCCGAAACGAATGCGGTACGCTGAAAAGGTACTGAAAACAATCATTGTTACCCAGTTGAATAGTTCAGATTCTTGGTAAACATTGGTATCCCGAGTGCATTTGTTGGTGATTAATCAGGTAGCTGTTGATCCGTTGATCGAGCTTGACAATTGACCCACCCAACAGCGCACTGGTGATGAAACTTCTACAAGTCAGTTGCCAACCTCGGCGAACAAATCAACAGCCACCGCATCAGTTAGCAATTTAAATTCTTCACAGCTGTTTCCCCGGTGAGCGCTGCATTGCGGATAACGTGGATAGGCTTGGCCCAGTACAGACTTACGGCGTTCGCTAGCTTCATCAAAATTTCAGTCACTAACATCTGGATGCTGAATTAGTTCTGTCCTGCGCCTCACAAACCGGGATATACCATAAGTTTTAACATTTCTTGCTAGACTGTCGGTGAATGCTCAAACCAGACCATAAGTACCTAACTACTATGGAAATCAGAATGAATCATCATTTGGGAAGTCTGACCAAACTATCAGCCGCAATTCCACTTGATTCTAGCGCCACACTATCCAATTTCAACAAACTGTTGACCACACCACGACACTGTTAACTTTGAATTCTGAAAGTGCATTCTGCAATCCAAAAGTGCATAAACTCAATAACTGTTGAATGACACTACTTTCTCACGGAGGATTGCAACTGAAAGGGAAAAATTGTGCGCATGCTGTAGACATCTTAATGTGGAAAGTTACGGAATATTTCCGATCCCACTAGCACGATACTAAAAGTAGTTTCTTATATATCTTGGGGTGATAGTAATGTCAAGCAAAGTAACGTGAAACTCTGCCATGGAGCCGAGAACCCACAGCGATAAGTTCGGTTTCGAACTTTTCAGAACTTGATCGAAGCATATGTTTTATGAGGAAGGAATACTCTGTGACAGTGCCATACAACGTCACCGTACGGCTTCTGCGTACAACAAAGCCTTTGTACCAACGCTCAATCATAAGGCCAGAAAGTCATTCACGTATAGTTGGAAATGGTACCAGTTAACAGTAAAACTAAACCATTTCAATGGATAGGATGCTTCAGGCAAGCCTTTGTAGTTTTTCCGTCTGAACTTGACTTCTTTCTACTTTGTAACGAATGGGGTTTTGAAAATGCATTCTGAATTTCTTGCGTCAGTTACCTGTATGGGTGTTGCATACAAGGGGACAGGAGAAGTGAGAGTGACAGCTGCCAACCCAGTGTACGGATGATTGACTCTTGGTGTCAGCGCTTCACAACAGCCTATTTGCCCGCGTACCAGCCCTTGCTAGGCGAACCTCATGATACAAAATGAAGAGACGAGCGTTTTCGTCGGTTAGTGGGGTTTCTTGTCTACGCGCACTCTTGTGGCTCACAATGATGACCACCAATCGTAGGCTTGTACAATCAAACAGGACGAATGAAAGTGTCTGAAATGTCTGAACACTTGCACGATTGGAAAAGGTTTAAAAAATTGGATTAGGTGTCTGAAATCAGGTGTTCATCAGGCCTCAGCAGACTAGTTTGTACTGATGTACCATTAGTATGCAAGAACGTGTAAACAAACTGGCTCACTAGATGACGCCGATAATGTGCAGACATGTAAGAAACTCAAACATAACTATCGGTCGTTTTCTGAACTTGCCCTGGATTACCAACAGAATAAGAATTCCACAAGACTTGTCTCTTGAAAAAACCTCTGAAAATTCGCATATTTTCCATTACATTGCCGTTTACGTCATCATTTATTATAGCGACAGCTTTTTCTGTTATCGAAGAATTTGGTGATGAGTTGGCGTTATCCGAACAGCCGGCTGGACTGCCTCCAGGACCAGCCTTTGGTCCAATGTTTGTGGAAGCAAATGGTTTTGTGTTTAACATTGCACAACTAATCAAACCGATGTAAATTTATCCAGCGTTAAACGTTCTAAGCTTGACGAAGTTGAATAATATGGCTGACTAGAGGATTTTTTTCTTCACACTTTCCAGTTGAGAGCCAAATTAATGGTTTTAACGGCATATACATAAGGCCGATGGCACTGCTAAAAAAGAGCGGCAGCGTTGTTTTTCTTGTCCTCGTTGTCCGTTGTTCTTAGCCATTATTATATTCGGTAGTTTACAGATTTAAGAAAAAAACATTTGAGCTCTTCACGTGCTTATAGAATCCATTAAGTGGGTTCAAATATCTTGCTGCAATCAAGGGCTATGCTGAATAGAAATAGCCGATTTGCTTTATCCTGCATAAGTTCCACACCATGTGGACTTCGGACTTGACTTTATCGTGTTTTTTGACTGATTATAAGGGTGGATAGTGGACGATAGAGATGCACCTTTGACTGTTCTCCGTCCTCCAAGATGCAGGACACACAAGCGATTTACACAGCCGTTGATGTCAGCAAATACCTAGGCAGAACCACAATGATTGGTTTGTCTGGTCACTGAGGAACACATAAAGGCCACACACCAAGCAACGACGCCTGACACGCGAATAGACCACACAATGGAGCGGAACGCGGCCTGGACAAAAGTACATACCATAGTAAGTGGAATGACATAAGCGTGGAACGCGATGAATTATAGACGGCTGATTCATAATATGTTCCCGTGTAATTCGTCATGGAAGGCAGGGGTTACCCAAAGAATTTACTGTTTCTGTACGTTCTTTTCACCTCCAAAAGGTCGGGGGATAACCATAATGCATTCTTAGAGTCCGATAGGTAGTTTCCGAGATTTATTTTGAGTAACCTACATGTGGTTCCGCTAAAGGGGAGTGAACCATGATATTCTGGAAGCAAACGCACAAGGTTTGTGCGATTTAAATCCCGAGTATTCAAACAACCTTTTTAGATGGTTCTTAATGAAGGTAAACGGCAAAACAGATGCTTCATGAACGCAAACACAAATGTGCAATTAGGAATTCAATCACTGTCATGGTCTTTGTTCCATTTATGAATATATACTCTGCCGCTGTATTCTGCACTTTGTTTAACATTCCGTCGAAAGGGTTCTGCCAATAAGCTTTTTTATGCAAAAGACCTGAATATCATAACATAAATAAGGTAATAAAGGTTGTAAATTTTGCTCATTCCATACTGAGCCATAATCAACAATCGTGAGGTGAAAAGCATATTGTTTGGTTTTAACCACACGTAGTCCCTTATTTGGTTGACAGTGTTTCATTAACCGGCATGCATGTCAAAATTCACCCTGTTACTAATAATAGTAGTAATATGTATCAGCATCATCAAGCTACAGCAAAATTTCGGTGTTTACTGCGATGCTCTTCAAAGGAAGCACAAGGACTGAGATACTGCCGGGTTGCTCGTACCAAGGCTGGAGCAGTCGAGATGCCAAGGTGGGATTCGAACCACGGACCTTTTGGGAAGTACGTTCGCATGCCGACCACTAAGCTACATCGAGCTCAGGATGCAGGGCGGTTACGACTGGGCTGTCACCAAATTTTCTGCAATGTATACGCCCAAAGTATATCATAATTATATACCTTGGATTTTATCTGTCACTCATCACCTTACGTCTACAGCCATATTCTGTAGAAGATGAATGAAGGCTTCAAACAAACCGAAGATAAATCGTTCTCATCATTTACTTTCAAAAACATGTTTCGGCTTCATTAGGCCCATCCTTACCTTGTGTACCGTAGCAATACTGTCAACCGAAACAAAATTGCTACAAAGTATGGAAGCTGGCATGCATCTGTTCAATCACTTGTGTTAGGTTTCGTTGCTTTCGCGCTTACTCTTGAGACCAATCGGGATGCACAAACCGACCAAACACGTTTCACTCAGAGCTACACATAGATCCATAGGTGAAACTAGCCAATGCCCCATCCTGAGACTGGGCGATTATTATTTTTATGGGCGTATGCGGTGAACACCACTGCTGTCCCTATTTAGTTTTCGCCAACTGTGGAGTTTGACCGTGCGCCAAGCGTTCTTGCTAGGTGTGTTACCCAGGGCTCAAACAAAACAATCACTGCAGTCATACCTCAGCATTTCATTAGTACCGCTCTCACATCTACTGTTGTGTAAGTTGTCCACCTGCCCCATATTTTTAAGGACGGAGAATGGTCAATGATGCTTCATTTGTCGTTTACTATCCATGATTACAACCAGTCAAAACGCTTGAAAAAGCGCATGCGCAAAAGCTTCGCCGTTGGTTCGGCGACTGAGTTTATTCGAACTGCGGCTGGATCGATATGAAGCGTATTTGGAACCATGTGGATTACTACTGAAAATAAATTACCCCACCTGTAATTAAAATGGTAAGGTGTTAACCCGATGTGATACAATTATTCCAGCAGCATGCAACACGTCCGATATAGTTGTACTTGGATACATTGGGTGCCGATTAGTTCTCCTTAACAGACGACTGGGTAAAGGCAAATAAGTGCGTTGAGATTGAAAAGACAAAATCCATGTGAACGTGGCTCAATGTCAGAGTCGGTTATCTGGCCCTGAAAGGGAGTATCGTGTGCTAAAAACCGTCTACTGGATGAGGATTACTCAAAATTGACGGTGGGATTAGCAACACGAAAGATCGGCCGAGAATAGCTTGTGGAGACTAGATATGAATGGCACAGAGGAAATGCCTTATCCTAAAATTACAGTACTACAAGACGTACTTCTAATTTACTAGCTGGAAACGAGGAGACATGTACAAAATGGTCAGTTCATACAATGGATTAGAAAAGTACAAGTGACAATGAGTTTTGGTCAATTGCGCATTATTTTGCAATAAGAAGGGTATGAACTGTCTTTTGAGCTTGTGTTTATTGGTCACGTTCTAACCACTTTTTAGGAAAAAGAAAACAGTAGGCCTTGTAGGTAAGTGGTCCCTATTCGGAGGTTGTGCTGTCTTTATCGTGAGTTATCGGACTACAAACGAGAAAAACTTGAGCGTATGTCCCACCGAATCCCCCACGCCTAACTAGAAGCAAACAATGGTACAAAAATGGATGTGTTTTGATGACACTTCCACTGGAACAACCCTCTTCCCACTATGGGATATTGTTCCGATTCGTCTACACCAGAGGGGGGGGGTCATTGAACTGGAGATCCGCTCTCATTGAAGTTCACCGGCAGTGCACACCCTTTGACGTGCCGGAAGTTGAACTCCGGGCACCTGACATACGAATAAAGTATGGTATACATGTTTCACCAGTGCACACTTAACGCAACCAAATCAGCGGATCTTTTTCTTGAACCGTTTGCGCTATTACTGACTCATCCAACAGTTCAAACGATAACCCAGTGGTGGTCCTGTTTACCTCGATCGACTGATCCGCATACCATGAATTCACGGCCGGATCAATAGATCGAGATCACCAGTATGGAGAAAGCGATGTCGGGAAAACCAATGTGCGGACATGTTTGGCTGCTCAGACGTGATAAGTTGGGCTCTGATGAGGAGCAGTGGCAGCACTCTATCAAGTCATATATGCGGATTCCAAACCCCAGTTCACTGAAAACAGTGGGTTGTAAATTAGCAAGGAAGAACTATCTGGGTGAACAACGTCCTATTTTAAAACGGAAATAGCGGGAGAAAAGAGCAAATGAAAAAATAGAGAACAGATTCGAGCAGTAGGTAGAGAACTCACCTTCTTCCTGTTGCAAAACCTCATCAACATCACGCGGGACCGATAAATCCTCCACCACTCCTTCAGTGGAAATCTTGACCGCTGCTTCTACTGTCCTGTTAGCGATTGCCTGTTGTTGGGTTAGCCTTTTCCGAGCCCGCTGGCGAGCCAAAGTTTTCTTGCTAAATTTTGTGAATTGAACTACTTCCTTCGGGTACCTGATACGAACAAGTGTGCCACAGAGCATGAGTACGCTATGGGAAAACTGAGTGACACACCCAAAAAGTACTTCAATTCAAATAGACAAGTAGTTTCATCGACAGTGGAACACAAGGTGTTCCAGCTGTCGTGAGCGAATATAAACGAAGATTTACAAGTACAAAGTTCAAGCCCGTGCAGTTAGACAACCACCATGTGATTACATCATCGGATCAGTAGTTCTGAAGATAAATGGAAAGAGCAACTGACTCCTAATCAGTAGTATCCGACATATAAACACTGCACCAAACGGTACAAAAGGTTACTCATTCAGTTGACGATAAAACCGGATTTAAAACCCACATGTTCAGCAACACGGTGACGAACTGCGTTAGTTAGGAGGATTTCAGGTTCTTCTGCATGAACAACAACTTCAGTGAGTGTCTCACAACTTACCTAAATTATCGAGTACGGGAAAATTGACACCACAAACAACGACAAAGAACCTCCCACTTTGACAAGAATTTCAGCAGTCCAGAACGGAGTAAAACACCTACGTTAATATGCATCGGTCTGACGCAATAAGACTGTGACCGGAACACGCGGACATTGGGCACACATTTACAGGAGACCCTATGACGACTTCTCATATCAGGCGTGGTGTGATTTTGAGCTGACGCAACAAACACCAATCACCACCAAATCACGGCCTAAATGTTACACACCACTCGTTACATCTAAGTGACCAAAGAGGAGAGATTTTGTAAGTTAATGGTTGTGGTAACTCAAAAACAAGGATAAAAAACGTTAGTTTGACTGCAAAGTTGGTGAGATGTGACCTGATGATAGACTTTCAATAAGGTGCAATTGTTAGCTATTTTATATGGACACTTTAGCTAGACAGTCCTACCATTCACCCTTGCCACGTTATGCAAGGGATTGCCTTATGTCCAGTTAGCCTATCACACGAAATAATCATAATAAATGTAAACGCTCAGCTGTAACCCCCTTTCGGTGCCTAGTTGCTGCTCCACCCGAAGGAGGCACGAAGACTGAGTCCAGATGCAGAGGTTGGGTACGAACCATGGACCCTGCGATTAGTAAGTTCGCACCTTAACCATTGAGCTTTCTTGGCTCCTGTCATACAACGTTCAGTGTTCAGTCGGGGTGAACATTTAGGAACACCGGTTCCGCCGAATACAAATTGGTCAGCAGATCCCACGGAGAACAGTTACGACTTCCACTTCGGGGAGCACAAGGCTCACAGATCACGGTTTGACGAACTCCGACTTTCAATTACAAGACTTTGGAAAGGATCAAAGCTGCAGTTCAGCAAACACAGACAGACCCCCGTTCGTAAATTGAATAGCGCCCTAAACAAATAAGATTGCTCTAGTCGCACCTCGTTTCTCACAACACTAAACAAGCCGTATAAATAATCACAAAGGTCTCAGGGAAACTGCAGTATGGTAGGCCGTATGCATAAGGTTCATTCACCTAGTTCAGATAGTTACGATCTGCCAGTTTCGTCCCAGACAAACGGGTGAACGAGTGTTGTTTTGCCCTCTGGTCGGTAGGAATTACTGACACGGGGAGCCTCTTACTCTTGTATGCTGAGAAAACTCAACGTGGAAAATATTGGGTGTCTTGAATAAGCCTGTCTTCAACGCTGATTACCCGCACTATATGGGGTTAAGGTGTTTGAAGGTAACACACGGAAACTGATCACACATCGTGAGTGCTCGCGAGATTATAGCCCACTGCACGGACTACAAGGAATTGTGGGATGCAGAAACGATGAAGAGTAGGGAGGACCGAGCGCTTAGGAACCATGACTTACCACGAGTCTGGATTCTCAAGGTCTTTCAACAGCTCACCGTCTCCCCACTGCTTGATATCCTCGTGTGCCAATAACAGATGTGACAGTAACACTGCAGTGTTTTCCTTCACAGAGCTACCAGCCGCCTGAGCCCCATGAAATGTGCGCGCCAAGTCGATGCCCTCCGAACGCTCTGGTAGTGTATGGTAGAATGGACCATTGCGGAAGGCAAGTTGTAGCATGGCTTTCGATTTGAACTGCATTAAAAAAAAGTGAAAAATGTGGATTTCGCAGCGTCCTCCATAAACTTATGAGTATGTTTTATGTTGCCCGACTAAAAGAAAGATTGGTTCTAAATACCCGCTGTAAATGAAGCTCTGACACATACTGTTTTCACCGCCATTGCTATGTTCTCCAGCGACTAAAATGACGTCTGTATCGGTTTATTGCACACGTGGATATTCATCTCAAATGTAACCTCCTCTCGCAGCGATGCACAGTGACGCCATACGAGGAAAGTGCACTTCTCTGACGAAGGGCGGCAGGGCGTTGTAGTAAGCCCTCGTTAAATCTCGTAAATTCGGTCATCTTATCTGACTACCAGCGCTTATGTGCTGTTGAAACACACCATTCACCGAATAGGCAGATACGCCATTCACCGGTGGTGTGAACATGAAAGTGGGTTGATATTTCCCACGGAGATGTGGAAATATTTCGATGGGCCACTTCACTTGACTATTTCAGAGAGGGTATTCTACAACCTTTTCATACCCGGCAACGTGTACTCTCAAATTACAAGCCTTGAAACATCAAAACCTGCAATCAAGTGTTCAAACCCAGGTTCCCGTGCACTTACAAGTCTTGTCACCCGAGTTCACTTCATCATATGAAGTCCCACGGCAGCAAGACCTAACCCAGTGTAATGCAAAACGTATCCAGCTACACTAGTGAGCAGGAAAACCATATTAATAGATAGCAATCTGATGACACTGCTGGGGTTGATAGATAGCAACTTAGAGTAGCAGATACACTGGCAACGTTCCGTGAAACTAGTATCCAGGGCTTCGAGGCTAGTTGGGTTTCCCGAAAAATCACGTAACACAGATCTAGTAGGACAGGAAGCAACATGCTGCAATACAGTAAATCGTTTTCAACAACATGAGCAAAAGTGTGCTGGAACAGCCCGATCACAATCTATTTCCCTCAAAGACCATAGGATTAAATCAAATTTTATCAGATACGACAAAAGTGTAGCAGATTTTCCCAAAATAGGTCAGGTAGAATGTATGGTCTGATAATGGTTAACGGGCTCAGATGAACAGGAACCCAATATGGATTGACAGGAGCAAGAAAATTCTGTTGGTGGTTAGGTAGCCTTCTGGAGGCCGCTTCCTAGTTTTTTTAGCGAGTAATGATGCCCATGACATCTGAGAAACCATTTTTTTCATTTATATTTGCAGTGCCTAACAAACTTTTGTAGCTTCAAAAAACTGAGTAGAACGTAGCATTGAGATGAGAGTATTATGGATGACGCAAACAGTCACGCAAAAACAAACGGTTGCCAAACCGTTGGTAGGATATCTGAGCTCACTAGTTAAGTCACCAACTTACTGACCGGAAGGCCTGTGGTTCGAACCCGACCTCTGTATTTCGGCTGTTCCTTCCTAGGCGTGGGCAACCCGGCGGTATACCAGCCCCTTTGCTTCCTTCATATGGCATGACAGCTAGACATGGGAAGAATGTTACAGGTGAACGACGACGGACGGTGGGAAATCTGATAGCCCTCGGTTGTTTGACATCAGATACCCTGGTGAGTTAACAGTGATCGAAACAAAGCTCTTGGTCAGGCTGCCAGATGAAGCGCGATGAATATTTGTGTAATCATAACTAAAACAGAGGGGCTGTCTGTCCACATTGTGAACGAGGCTGGAGATTGCCTGTGGTAAATCCTAACGTACGAAAAGCCTAAACTCAGCTGGATCTATTGTTCATGATGGCCAAAATCTGTCCATTATGGGTTCAAGTAAAGCAAAAGGCTGACGGAAGCTCGGGGATTGTGCTGATGATGAGCTCCTGATGGGCTCCAGCAGGAGCGAAACCGGTTGTGAGCTGCCGAAGAGTTTTCAGCAACCCTATGAGTAGCGTGTTGGCCTAAACAACAAGGAAAAGCCTAAGGTCTTTGCTACAACTGTTGGGACGAATGTAAAATGACAGTTTGTTTGGAGGAGGCCGCAGCTACGCAAACTCGATAGCTTCATGACTTGGGTTCACCTTTATCAAGGATAGTTGGGCTGATTCGGTTGCGCCACACAAAATGCATTCAAACAAGTCAACTCGGATGGCTAGCAATAACGATGAAAGAATTTCCCAACTCCAACCGAGTATCTCACGTTGAGACGAGTTCTGCACCAACAAGAAAACTTGTTTGCTGGGGGGTGTGAGTGTCCATCAACTGCCACACGACGGTTGTGAAGGAATGCGTTGCGACGCCTGAAGTTGTGTTGAGCAGTCATTCCGAAGCGGTATGAATGAGGCCAGTACCTACAGTTTTCTTAGTGGTTCCAAAAAAGAGGGGAAACGATTCTCAACTGTTGGAAGACCCCCACTTTTAGAGGGAGACAAATGATTAGGATCACATTAGTAGCAACTGCAATCGGCTGCGTTCGACATGTCCGCGAACTGAACCGATAGCCAGTCCAGTTATGGTATGACATCAAGTTGCTCTTTCGGCGCTCCATGTTTGCAAGCTACTCACGTATGGAAGATAAGACGACCGTCTACATCGAGTTATTAGTTGTTGTTCTTGCCCACAAAGGACTGGCTGGTACTCCAGACACTGAAATGCTTGGACTCTACCGGTAAGCCAGTAGGGGTGCGCTGAAAATTCTCAATGGATTCACATCAATCCTTCGGTGACTGGACGTCTCTGGCTCCGTTAGCCACAGAATAAGGAATAAGAAATTAGTTCTCAATAGAGTGTGATATGAGCAGTGTAGTCTCTTGCGCTGGTCACAACATTGAGTAGCTGATGAAAATGAAGCTACCTCGATCATCTCACTATATGTTCGTTTCTTTCGATACTTTACACGAGCGGATCAAATTTATAAACATCAAACGGGAAAGTACTTGGATTGACACACAGAGAGAAAGTCTTTCGGTTAGAACGGAAGTTTAGCTTTGTCAGTGTGAGATTTGAACCATAACTGGTCCTAGTAATTCGACCGGATCGATCCCGATTAGGAAGAAACGAGTATTGAAGTATTTCATAGGTCACACCTACTGTCCTAGTGGAAGCCGAACATGTTCGTATATCGTCCAGCGCACCCCCGTTTAAGCCTTTGCCCATGTTAGATTAAAAACATTCTCGAATATAGCACATGTTCATTTTCAGCCAGTATCCTTATTTGTACGAAACCACTGGGGTTAGTGTAGTATTTTCACTCGGGTTTATGTTTCTTGTCTCAACCTGAGCGTATTCCTCTGATAGAATATTCTGTTAAACAGCCACTCACCCAACTCTTACGGAGTTCATCTAAGTTTCACGCACCCGACAATTCACTTGCACAACACCTCGAATTTCCATAAGCCTATTCACTGAAAACGTTGACAATTTTCGACAAACAATTCAGACTTGGCAGATATCAGCAATAAGATGAGACAAGAATTCAATACACGAACACGGCTTCACACAAATTCCACATCACTGCGCTGAGAGAGTAACTCCGAACAAACGGGCCGCATTCACTTTGTAAATGCAGTTCGGTTTCACACGAGTTGCAGAAAGCCAACGGCTGACTGAGTCAGCTGGTTATTGGGGAAGGTTGCGATTGAATGGGCTGTTAAGCTACTACGAGCCCGTTCACAAGTCTAGCAATTGTGATCACTAAATAAACTATGTGGTGTGTTGCGGTATGAGAGCCTAACTAACTGAGGCAGCGCACGGTCCAGGTGAATGATTGTCAGAAAATGAGACGTCAATGCTCAGAAAATAAAGCACCGATATGCGGTGTCTCCGTCAATCAAATCAATTTATCAGCTCTGAACCGTGTACCATAGGATCATTGTTTACAGCTGCTACAAGTTCGATCGCCGGAAAGTGGAAGAGTGTGGGACACAGCCAAGCCTTGGAGGCGATGGCATGTTTAGTTATGGAACAGGGTAGCTACGCATTGAAGGCAAGAGTTTTGATGTACGAGAGCCGTGGACACCAATGCGCGATTGGGCCATTTATGCCAATGTCATCAATGGTGAGTCGAATCCCGGGGTCCCCATCCAGGTAGGGGGCAGTTTACTGGTTAGTGTTTTCATACTTTTGCCAGTCCATACACTGTCCACTCAACTCAGTGCCCCCAGCTGTTTCCAATCACACAACTAGGTAAAAAAACTAAACAGCTCCGGAGTGCACACAAACACCACCTGGTAACCTACTCCAGTTGTCGTTAGGTCAATACTTGACCTGCTAAACCCACCACTGCAGAAAAAAGATAGTGGATTCAGGAGTCGAATGGGGACCCGGTTAATATAATTCTGGAGCCGCCGATCCTCACTCAGTATAAAACATTACACAGCAAACAGACAACCTAGTTTTAAGAGTCAATAACATTCAAGACACAAGATTAACGAAGCAGCATCCTCGGAGCAGAGAAAAACACCGGCATTTCTCCACCTCGGTGTTACAGACTACTTCCAAGGAATCGGCCTGTAATAAATCCAGTGTGAATACGTGTATGGTTTAATTAACATCAACCGATTTACTGGCGGTAGCATGCCCCTCACAATATTGGATATAAGCATCACTACACAAGTTCAAACCACAAAAACATAGTGATTTTTATTTAGAGCTCAGCGTGCATCAGACGAAAATTATTCTCCCACGAGGGGAATCCTTCCTCGAGTAGATCCCTGTTTCACTGATATACGACATCGGTCAGCGGGAGTATGATTACTTGTTTCCCTACAGTAGTCCCCCAATAAGCGACTTACCAAACTGCAATAATCTCCATGGGGAAGTGATGTTGGCGAACCACGGAGTCCAACGGCTCAGCTGCAGCACCCTCTGGGTTCAAAGCTTCCGTGCAGGTCGACGAAAGTGCGAGGACTGAGATACTGTCAGGTTGCCAAGACTTAGACAAGGAATCGGAAAGCCAGAGTTTGGTTTGAATAGCGGACCTTCTAATCAGTAGTCCACTGCACCAATCACTGAGTGATTTCCAGATCAGCGGACAACAACGAGAAATTGGGTTTCGAAGATCTGGGTGGATACCTTGAAACAAGTCGGCCCCAATCTTCGAAATTCGTACACACAGTTTCACCAATAAGGATGTAAAACGTTTCAAACACTTTGGATATTTCTCTTACAGAGTGCCTCCAGCGGGCCCAAAGCTTACCGAAAAGCAACAGCCCCGTGGTTAAGGCACAAAACTACCGACCGGGAATTCGGCGGTACGAACCAAATCCCCGATTTTCGAATGCTCCTGTCTAAGTTTTGGCAACCTGGTAATATCTCAGTGCTTGCGCCCACTTCCAATGGCAGCTAAGCACCAAAAGGGCCAATCATGACTGTTCTACCGCCGATAGTAGAATCAATCAGCATTGCATCAGCAAAGGATTGCATGGTATGACGTGATGAGATCATAAGAGGCTCGTTTGCCATTCAGTCAAAATCATCCTCGACAGCATGACATCAGTTTTCAACACCAATGCTTCGCTGCCGTACAACCATGATTTATATGAAAGCTTTATTGTGAAAAGAATAAATGTGGACGGGGAAGGGACTTAGTGCTAGCTTACTAAAACCATTCCGAGGTGCCTACACATCCAAACACTCATTCAAGCAATCTAGATAGAAAAAAAAATCGTTCAGCTGTAGCACCCTTTCGGTGCCTAGCTGCCATGCCACCCGAGAGAAGCACGAGGGCTGGGATACTGCCAGGTTGCCCTTTTTTGAAAATGGGTACTATCACCGACTCTCCGCAGTTGTCTGGGACAGACTGCTTTTCCCAAATGCAAGCGAACAGATCAGACAAGCACTGATTTTGAACAATGCGGGTGGAAAATTGTCCGAACTAGAGGCTCAGTGGCGCTTAAGAGAACATATGCAGTCATAAACCTCCGAGGCCATATCGTTCATCCATAACACCCTTCCAGTGCCTAGCTGCCATGCCACCCGGTGGAGGGCTGAGATACTGCCAGGTTGCCCAAGCCTAGACAAATGAAGTCGAGAGGCAGAGATCTGGTTCGAACCACGGACCTTCCGGTCAGTAAATTCGCGCTCTAACCACTTGGGCCATCTCGCCCCCTGAGGCCGCTCCGAGGCCGTAGGCGGTTCCACGTTCACCATCCAGGGTTATGAATCACCTGTGGGCTTCAGATGGGTGCCAATTGGTGGCCATTACAATTGTTATTCGAAGCATTCGGCCCATCGGTCCAGGCGTTCTCCTTTATTCGAAATGTTCACTCCGTTCTGATCTTTGATGGTTTCGCTCACAGGTGGTTTCCGGGGGCCGGTCGCAAGGATCAACTGAAATAATCTTCGGACATTACCGGCTTTCTGGGCCTCTTTCATTTCTTTGGCTTTCTGTGTCCACCACACTTCACGGTCGGCTTGCACGCTCACCTTCACTTGACATCAGATGATTCGTCGCACCAAGGTATGTTCCGGGCCGGCTGAGATATTTCTCCGAGATTAAACAGTGCCACCGTTCGGTCTGATATCCAGTGCCTGAGTGAGACTGGTTGTGCCGTGCCGCAGACAAAGTTCCCATCACTATGCAAAGAGGTGGCCATCTCGTCCCAGTATGAGTTCGTATCTGATGGTGGAACCTTTGGAAGAGACTCTAGAAGATTATTCTAGCAAGCTCGTCTAACATCCGGATCTGCCAGTTGCCAAGCGATTTGTCCGCACCTTAAGCGCCCCCTGGAAAACGTTTGGAGACGCGACTCCGGACGAGCGCGTGGTCGGAATCCACAAATGTGTTCCAAAACGACAGGCAGTGAGTTATTGATCCGCGCCATCGGTAACTGCTTGCCAATCTCCCATCTTCGAAGAACAACCACACGTCAACCTTATCGATCTCAGCAAGCCCAAGAACTCTCCACAGTAAACCAATACTGTGGTGGTGATGAGCGTGTGGGTGAAGCATGAAAAAATATGAAAAGTGCTTTGCTAGCAGCGTTCAGTGCTGTCTATCCGACTTCTCCACTTCGAACACCAGACCACTAGAAATCGTTGAGATCGCTAGCGCTGGTTAATGCCAGGAAATCCATACCAGCAGGCAACGAGTGCGACGGCACATCCAAATCCCTCAAATCCCAAATAGTGGAGAGCCCAAGAAAAGACCGAGAGCTCCGGTGGACATCGAAAGCTCGAGAGATGGAGAAGGCTTTTGCTACGGGAATCAGCCGTGCCTTATAGTAACTGCTGCGATCGACTAGTCCCAGGGAAGTAACGGTCAGCGAAACGATAAGCAAGAAAGGCGGCTCACTCACAAAAATGCTGACTGGAACGATGGGCCGAACACTTCGAAGGGCAGTTCAGCTGGCCTCCTGCAACACAGCTCCTGGAGATAGTGCATAAGGCCGAACAGAATGTAAACTTTAATCGCCCGTTGCTAACCTGCGACGTGTCTACCAGAGAGAGTTATCTGTTGATTATCTATATGAGTGGCGGGCGATATAGGTGGAGACGTAGAAGAATGCGATGAATTAGTGATTGGAGTGTGTAAAGTCGATATGGGAGTACTGGATTCCACTTGCCGGTTTAATTCGATCAATGGATACGGTTACAGGTTTATCGAGTACTTGGACAGTGAATTGTTTTTCGGAACTCGAAGGAACACGAAGAGGACCATCGTACGGTGGTAAAGGCGGTTTAACACGGTCATCATGTCATGGTTGTACGAGGGCTGGGATACTGTCAGGGCGTCCACACCTGGACAGGATGAGGAGAAGGGTCCTCAACCAAAGCCTTTGGCTCAAAAGCCTAACCGCAAGGCAGCGATGTTGGGCTGGAAATTCAAATACATTAACATTTTTACGAAACATCGCCACACATGTTCCAACCCCCAACCTGAAGGGCCAGGAGACTGTGTTAGTCAACCCCCTACCCATGGACCAACCTACTATGAGGGACTCTGCGGGTGTCGCGGGGCACATCCCGCCCAGTATAGTTCAATGGGTCGCTGAGGTGTGCAAACCGCCACATCACGGCAAGGTCCAATCTCTTCGTGACGGATCTTTCAGTATGACAGTTAGCCCAATGGTTAGCAAAAGCGCGAACCCGCTTGGCCCCTATAACGTGAACATTCGCGAGCGTTTCATTTTCAAAACACTACTTGGGTAAATGTGTGAACTCAGTGTGGAATTAGCCTGTGCCAGTGAATAGAGCTCACCAAAAGTGAACGAAGTTAGGGTTTCATACGTTGCTCAGTACAGGAAACCGAACGACAAGCAAGTCACGATGTTATTAGATTTGTTTCTGGAATCAGGCCTTATCAACAGTGCAGCAAAATTGCTATCGACCGGCACTAGGTTGGTAATATCCGCTAAAACTAAGTCAAATAAGGGCGTCCTCTTTTTCCCGTGTTAGCTACATAATAAAGCTCATTGCAGAGTCCCTAAATACAGTCACGCCCTTCCGACCAGTTGAATAACGGTCTACTCAGACTATCCTTGGCTCAGTGGTTAAGGTGCGAACTTACTATTCGAAAGGTCCCCGACATCTCGACTGCTTCTGTCTAGACTTGGGCAACTTGGGGGTATCTCAGCCCTCATTCTTTCATCGGCAGCTAGGCAGCCAAAAGGTGATACAACTGGACGTTAGTTATCTTTAGTGTGTTCAGAAGAACTGAGCAAAAGGCATTTAAAACGACATATTATTTCCAAGGGGTGGCATCTTGATGGCAATCACATCCGCCACTGGACCAGATTTGTCCGTCTGTCTTCCAGTTTGGTCACTGTCACTGCCACTGCGCTGTACTGCAAAACGAGTAGGCCGTTTGTGGCTCTATAGATCAACGTGACCTGTATACCAGGTAGTAGCTGCTGAAACGCCGAAGTGGGAACGAAAGGTAACGAAGCTGGAAAACAGATAAGATCAACACAGAACAACTCATTGTCTTTGATTTGTTCGCTAACCTGGCCAAGTTGGTTGCAACCGTCTCATTAGTCGAGGTCATCAGTGCGTTATCGGTGAAAGTGCGCAGCATATTCGAAATTAACCGAGATTCAATCCGTCGTAGTGGATTTTGTTGTCGCACTAGGTTACGGCCTAAATGGAATCTGGATGGGCAACAAAACGTTTACTTGTTCGTGAGTACCCACACGGCAGGAACAAACGCCGATCGTACGAGCCCACGAAGTTGACACACTAGTATGATTAAATGGACTGGTACTGAACAGATGAAGTAGTTCCATGATCCAAACAAAAACAAACTGATTGCAAGCTAATGAAGTGCATAAAGCGTGGAATACTAATCTCATTGGTTACCCAGTCTGACGGGTATTTTGGCAAGCTCTGCAGGTGATTCCCGTGGTGGTTTCCTAAATAAGAAGGCAACGAAGAGCTGGAAGTGGAGGATTTTTAACCTGGAATACTTTCAAGAGAATGCTTAGACTAGGTCTACAAAGTCAGTAAGCAATGTTTCTCTACTTAATGCTCCGACGATGTAGTCATGTAATGCGTCCCCTCAGTATACAACTACGATGCAGTACAGTACTACAGTAAGTTTTGCGTATTTTCTCATTCCCTAAAAAATTACGGTGTTCTGTGGGTCAGTTCAATTCACTCCAATTCCACACACCCAAGACCATTTGAAGTAAAGCAGAGCCGCCCACTTGGTCTTCGTCGGGCGGTTTACAGTGCACATCTACCGGTCTGATACATACAGTCTGTCGATTCGCACTACATCAACCAATGTCGTTTGGTGTCACTTGCCTCACTGAATTCTGGTATGGGGTTCATGAATATTGGTGGATGGGTAAAGAAATAACGGTCAGATTACACCACCGGAGCGACTTCTCACATATTCGTCAACTGGCTGAATACTATCCATTACAAGACATTTAAGTTTCGATCGCTTCCAACGGGACAACAATCAATGCTGGAAGGGTGGGTGCTAGTTTCCGACACGGATGGTCAATCTGTACAGCGTTATCCCCATAACATAAGGTCACATGATGAGGAGCAATTGAAGAGGAGTGAACTCTTCTAGGATGGAGATCGAAACTCGGTGTCCGCAATGTTGTTGAATTGGACTAGCCGTAGGTACTGTTTGCTGTAGTAATACTCCTATAGAAAATCGTTCAGCTGTATCACCCTTTCGGTGCTTAATTGCCATGCCACCAGAAGGAAGCACAAGGGCTCGGATACTGCCAGGTTGCCCAAGCCTAGACAGGTGAAGTCGAGAGACAGAGGTTGGGCTCGAATCACGGAACTTCCGGTCAGTAAATTCGCGCTCTAACCACTGAGACATCTCGCCCACAGTGATACTCCTGGTTTTCACTAAGCTATAAATCTGGACCATATCGACACCTACATAATGAGGACAATAAGTTGGACCCGTAAAATCGGATTCCGAGCACCAATGGTAATTCTTTCACCATACTGTTAATCACAGCGAGTCTGTCTTGGAATCGCTAAAGCCTCCCGATTCAGTCAACAATGTATAATGCTAGAGGATAGCTTCTGTAATATCAGCATAAAGCCTAGAATCAAATATATACTAGTACTAACCACACACTCACTTCTGTCTAATGGAGTATGACACAAAATATCAGATGCTGATTAGCAGCCTAGTTTATTGGATAAGTCGCAAACATTCGACCTATTAGCTGATGAAGTGGGGCCGTGAAAACGCGCCAAATCTACTCTGACGGTCAACTTCGTCGAACGGTTTCAAAAAATCTGTAAATCACATCTAACTAGGCACCTGTACCCATTCTTGCTGTTCATGCTCTGCGTGCTAATGGGGTAAATGCGCCCTGCAGGAAAACCGTATCGCAGGAGCAATATGACTTCCCTTTCGGAGAACTGCTTCATTATTTCCTCAAGGACTTAATCTAAATTATATTCCACATGTTGCACCCATTAGTCTTGAAACGTAACTCACCAAGTTTTTCCGAAGCTTGTCAGAATGACTTTGCTCTTCCTCTTGCGTCCCGATGACTGAGGAGTCACCAGAAGCAGCGAAAGCTCGGAGACTGAGCAAACTATGCACCAGAGGTTTAGTAGAGGTCAGAGGAACCAAGCGATTGACCTCATATTTTGCATCCGGTTTGGTTGGGACTGAGTGAGGATCAAAGAGGCGTCGCTTCACTCCGTCTCTAAGACCTGTCAAACCTGGTCCGCCACGACGACGGCCGCGATTCATTCTACAAATGGGTTTTATGAATCGATTTGCAGTTATTCACCAAACGCCTGCGGGTAGCATAATAAGAACACAAATAATGCAGAGAAATAGGAAAGTGTATTTATGTACAGCGCAACAAAAGAAACAAAACAATACACTACGAAGGGTCTGTAGACTGAACCACCAAGGCCTGGGCGCGTTGGGCTCGATCTTTCCGCAACGCTTTCCTCTTCCGCTTCTTGATAAGTCTTGCTTGATGGATACGCATTAGATCTGACTCCTCGTCGTTCACATTAAAGGCCATTTTTGGATGTTTCGTTAGTTTGGCAAAACGAGTATCGACAGCTGCTTTCAATAATTCCTCGTTGAAATCAACGTCATGCTTTGTTCTAGTGGAAGCAGAAGGAGCCGGTTTGAGAGGAGCGGGGGAAGGTTCTGATAGCAATCCAAGTTTGTCCTTGACTTTATTGTAAAGACGAGTGGAAACAAAATATCCATGCATATAGGCGCGCAGAAACTGGGTTCCAATCAGCTCCAACATTCCCAATTCAGACAGCTCAGAACGTGTTACAAACCGATATCCGTCATACATAGTAGTCACATCTGGTTCACACTCAAGTACCAGTCGATCCAAATGACTACACCAAGAAGGGGCCTCGCCCAACAAAGGGATGAAATAGGTGGAAATTTTGGGTGATTCCATAGCGAGCATGATGAGACCACTATTGGCAAAGTGGTGCATCCAGTTGCATTCAGCACGCCCGGTATCAAAGCCAACAAAGATCTTCCCATTTTCAATGAACCAGCACTTTAGACAATGTGGCATCAACGCAATTAGTTTATCTTCGCAGAACTCGACAGTTTTTACAGGTCTCCGAAATTCTGTATCACGGATGTGCCAGGGCTGGCGATTCTGTCGCAAATCATATAAATAAACCATGCCATCCACAGTCCCAACAGCAACATTCAAGGAGTCCTTGTACTTTAGACAAGTTACACTCCCCGTACCCGATTTTCGTTTCCCTGTATACGAATCACGGACATCTTCTGGCGGGGGAGCATATTCCGAGACGTTCATCCCAAATACACATTCACCTGTCCTCGCATCCCATCCATCAACCCGACCTAGAGTAGAAGATGCCAATAAAAGACTGTGTTCTTTCCCATAAGCAGAAGCAGTAAAACCATGGGCTGTGCCGTCCAAGTGTGGACTGACAAGAGGTGTGTTGAATCGACCCTCGAGCAGGTTCATTCGATATATGGAACTGCGTGACGATGCGATAAACAAATCGCATGTGAATGGAGAGTAGGCTATATCGACTCCTGGTTTGGGAATCCGGAACTTGAAAAAGTGTCCACCAGCAGCATGCACATCAACCCAGCGTTCTTCTTCAAGTAATACAAATTTGGAATAGTCATCGCTCAAAACCTCCATTCGATATGGAAGGTAATCCACACAACGGTCAAATTTTAAGGACAAGTTACCAAGCTCGTAGCATTTAACTCTGGGCTTATATCGGCCCAAAGTAAAAAGGTATTGGCCATCGGGGGAAGAGGTGATATAGGTAGCAGAATCAGGCATTTCCAATTCTTGGATCAGTTCAATATGCCGAGCAATGCCTGAATCTTGTGACATTTTCTTACGCTTCTCCGCCCTCGAAGCCCACTCTGGCAATGCTCGATTTGCTGTCAAGTTGTAAACCTTAACTCCATTCAGCTGAATCACGTTCATCGTGTTAATTAATTCCCGGATGGAGAAAAACAGGGTGAAAGGGTGATAAGATGATCACAAAGGGCCGATTGCAGAGAACTCAGCAACTGTACACAAATTCCACCACGGAGCTGAAATAAGACAGAAACAGAAGGATAATTCAGAAGCACACGAGTAGTCATAGCACCGGATTCCGCTCTGCATAAGAATTGAGGCCTAACAAAAAGTGAGTTGTGATATGCTACGGCAGTGGTCCTCAACTATGGGAACTCCAAACGGGGGAATTTTAGGTTTCAAGCGGGACCGGAGACCACAGATTTGCTCAGCCCGGCTTTCGCGCCACTGAATGGCCTCACACCACCCGACGTATGAAGTGAGAAACACTGGTTTTCCTCAGTGACTGATGAGCGCTTACTGATTAACGATACATTTCCACTACATACCTGTCCCAAAAAGACAAACCTGTTGGACAGAATCAATATCGGCAGCAATCCAGCAGTAGTAAACACAAGTAGATGTCGGCACCTAATTTTCAAAACTTCTGGGTTGCAATAATGCAGTCAAGAACAAGCTATAAAAACAAATATTCTTACCTGCTACAACAGTGAATTTTGGGTATTCACACGAATAAAGCCAACCCGTCAGCATTACCATCATATTAACTGGATAAAATGAGACAGAGATATGGCTGCTAATCAATGTCGATGGTGTTCTTGTTGTCAGTTTCTATGCAGATTGTCTGAATGAGTGTCTGGAGGTGTAGGCACCTCGGACTGATTGTAGAAAGCCACCACTAGGTCACTGTCCCTCCCGTCTTATTTCTTCTTCAAAATAGGGCTTTCAAATAAATCATGGTTGTAGGGCAGCGAAGCATCAGTGTTGAACACTGATGTACTACTGTGTACTACGGCAGTGAAGTATCAGTGTCAACACTGATGTTGCTGTCTTTGGAGATGATGATGACAGTCATAATGATGATGAAGGTGGATCAATCTATTCCGCTCTAATAACTTTTTTTTACTTTCTGACGACTATATCGTCAGACAGGATAAACTGACTTAAAATGTATCTTGTATACACGGTCCAGGCATAGCGACTGGCTGAGAGGTCTGCACCAGTAGCAGTCTAGTGTCGAATCATGACGGTCCACGTAGACCACATAGGGACCACTCCATGTCATCCCTGAATGAAACAGCTCTTCGCTTGTTCTCCACCATTCTTGACATCCTGCACAATCGGTATCCAAAACATTGCAGACGTCGTCGTTGAAGAAGTTAATATAAGCGGAGTAGGCCGTGACAACGTTTTCACGTCCCACTGACAGACACCTCTCACCCCACTTCGGAGACAACCAGCGGTATAAAGCCCCTAAATTTGGGATATTCCCTGCTCGTACATGCTGTTTTGCAGGCAAAAGAACAAGGGTCGGGCGGATGTTTGGGATGAAGACCGCATTTCGGATCATAAAGTAAACTGTTCTTTTCCAAAAGACGGCGTTCATTTGCATGAAGGCTCGTCTGTACGCCGTTGACTTTCTCAGCCAGTCCGTTGGCTGTGCAGCCGTAGCACCCTTTCGGTGCCGAAATGCCATGCAAAAGGAACCACTAGAACTAGAATTCTGGCAGATCGCCTACGCCTAGACAAGAGCAGTCAATATGCCGGAGTTCCGGTCGGCCTACTGATCTTTTTATTAGTAACTTCGCACCTTAACCACTGAGTCATCTCGGCCTTTCCGATAGGCAAAATGAAACCAAGGTATTTGAAATGGGCGAATTGTTAAATTAGTTCACCTCATTTTTGGCTGTGCAGGTTCCCATGTGTTGATTTCGAATCCCATGAGTTATTCAGCACACGCTGAAGTGCTTCCAAGTCATCACCCAACGGAATGATGTCGGCGCATTCTAATTCAGCTATCCAAGTTTGGGGGACCGTTCAGCTGTAGCACCCTTTCTGTCCCTAACTGCCACGTCACAAGAAGGGAGCACAAGGGCTCAGATACTGCCAGGTTGCCCAAGCCTAGACAAACGAAGTCGAGAGGCAGAGGTTGGGTTCGAACCACGGACTTTCCGGTCAGTAAATTCGCGCTCTAACCACTGAGTCATCTCGTCCCCCGTGTTTGAGGACTTAATTGGACATCCTTTCAACACCCGCTCTTTCGCTGACATGGAGATGTGAATGATGTCACGTTGCAGGGCTACGGAATCTAACATCATTTAGACTGCGTGGCCACCGTTTTTTAATGGGCATTCAAAGTTTAAGGTGGAGCATCCGTAGCAAAGAAAGCCGATTTGGGCATCTCGACGGATGGCAGACCACTGACGTACAAGATGAACGGTAGGAGTCTAAGAACAGTGCCTTTTGGAACTCCGCAGGTTGATTCGCTCCATACGGAAGACACCATGGACTCATACGGCTCAGTGACTTCAAACGGGGAATTCCGTGATCCAAAGAAGATTCCTGCGCAAATCATTCAACTTGTTCGATATTATGGATGAGTATTAAAGCGAGTTCGTAATGGACAGAAAAGTATCAAAGATTTGGGCTACCAAAACTGTATTTGCCTGTGACATTATGCTCTACTAATTTTACGCACACCACCCGAACAAGAAGTACCTACATTCCATAAACAATTTACTTTATTTCTCGTAGACCATCTCTATTCCATCTCTCTCAATTCCACATTCCACCGCATAGCTAGCTTTGATACAGCGACCGGATAATAACCCCGTAGGCCTCGGCATGATCATCCGCTAGTGGGCCATTTATGTGCAGCGCCAGTCGGTTAACTTTGGAAAAGTGACCTGCAGCCCTCCTGAGAACGCAAACAGGCGTCTGGAAGGACTAGCGCACCGCACGGATTACCTGGAATATGCGATGCAGGTCTCCAAACGCAGTGAGTGGCTCATGTGAGCATGAGATTTACAACACTTACCACTGTGACCGGTGAGAATTTCGGAAGACATCCACTTTTTTCGTGTGCTTTGCAGTGACGATATATGAATCCAATCGACTCTGAGTTAGACTGGCCCACTCACTCTCAGGTGGAATTCATTATCATCATCAAAGACAGCAACATCAGTGTTGACACTGATGCTTCACTGCCGTACAACCACAAAGTTCGTCTAATTTCATATATATATATATATATATATATATATATATATATATATATATAAAAGCCCTAGAGTGGAAAAGAGAGTGGATGGGGAGGCCTAGTGCTGGCCTATGTCAAGCATTCTGAGGTGCCTACAACTCCAACCGCTCAATCAGACAATCTGGAAAGAAACTGACAGCACGAACGCCACTGATATTGATTAGCCGCCATTTCTTGCAACGTCTCCAGCCAAGCACAGGCGGGGTCACGGGGACCCCATCCTGGAAGGCGTACAACATCAACAACTCCCAAACTCTTCGTGATCTCTTTCACGCCTTTCTGCCAAGTCATGGGCTGTCCACCTCGCGATTTGCGCCATGCTGACGGAGGCATGGAGAACAACACTCGTCTCGGTAGACGGTGTTTCGGCATGCGTAGCACATGACCGAGCCATCGTAGTCGGTGGTGCTGGATGATTTCCCCAATTGAAGTACCTGCAGCACAACCAAATACCCGTTTCCTAATCGCCTCGTTACGAACACGCTGACGCCATCCAAAGCCAGCCACGCTTCTGAAGCATCGGTGGTCAAAACCTTGAAAACCCCTCACATCATCTGTCCGGAGAGGCCATGTCTCGCACTCATACAAACAGCCCTTACTGTAACCTGGTACACACGACCCTTAAGATCTAGTGAGATACATTTTTGACGCCACAAGTGACGCAAATCAGCAAACGTGATTCGAGCCTTTGACTTCATCAAACACACTTCCGTCAGAGCCAATACAACTACTGAGGTACGTAAAGTTTCCCACAATCTCCAGTGATTCTCCTTGAATTTTAAAGGATATATCCGGAGACTGCACGTTCTGAAGTATGACTTTGCACTTTGAAGGTGCAAGACGCATGCCAAAAGATGGTATGATGATGGTCAGTCTATTCAAGATGGCTTGTGCTTCACTTTGGTCTTCAAAGATGAGGGCAATGTCATCTGCGAACTTCAGATCGACAAGGCTCTCACCAGCAATAATTTGAACACCGGGGTTTTGAAGACCGTCCAGCGTTCGCCTCATTATTTCATCAATGATGAAGTCGAACAAGAATGGAGAGTAAACATCCTTGTCTGACACCACTTTTTGTAAGGAAGCTCATTACACTCTCAGCCGCCCAGAAGTATGTGAATATGGAGATTAGATTATGTTTACAAACTTCTGGGACATACCCTCTTGAGCAAGTATAGTTAACAGCACTGACCGATCGACAGAATCAAAAGCACCCCGATCGACAGAATCGAACGCACCCTTGAAGCCAAGGAATACCAAGACTGTGGATCGTTGCTCTACACCTGATGGAGTTTGAACATACGGTCAACACAGCCTCTATCCGGTCGAAGTCCCGCTTGATTCTCACGAGTCAAGGGTTCGCGTGCCATTGTGAGACATCGAAGAATCAGTGACGCCGGAAGCCCCGTGACAACAGGAGTCAAACTAACCTCTGTGGTTACTACTTTCACTGCGAGTACCCTTTTTGAAAATGGGTACTACTATCGATTCACCCCAGCTGTCTTGGACGGTCTCTTTCTGTCAGACAGACCCAAATAGGCTAGACAGGCACTGACTGAGGAACCCACCGCCATCCTTGAAAAGAGCAGATGGAAGGTCGTCAGGACTAGCACCACGATGACAGTTGAGTGGGGAAATACAATCGGACGCTTCCGAGGCTGTAGGCGGCTCCATATTCATGGTCCACCTTTCCGTCGAAGGCCAGGATTGAAGGTAGCAGGTGGCCAGCTGAATTGCTGTTCGAAGTACTGTGCCCAGTGGTTCAAATTTTCTCTTTGCTGCATGTCAGGAAGCCATCTTGGTCCCTGATTATTTCGCTGACAAGAGTTTTCCGAGAACCAGTCGAACGAATCAAGTGGAAGAGGTCGCGACAGTTTCCAAGATTCTTTGCATCTTCCGTTTCTTCGACCTTTCGGGTCCCCCAAGATTCTCGATCTGCACGGACACTCGGTTTCACCTGGCGCCGGATAACGCGTTGGGTGGAGTTGTGGTGGCGGCCAGGGGGAATCTGCCGCCGGGTCTCCAGCAAAGACACGGTCCTATCAGAGTTCCAATGTTTGGATGAGGTTGGCTGGGTTGTACCGCAAACAGACGTTCCGACTTTGAGTAGCGCTTTGGATATATTTTCCCATTGGCCGTTTATATCCGAGACCGTCCGGCAGGGGTTCGAGGAGCCGGTTCTGAGAGTTTCGTTTGACTTCTGGATCCACTAGCTTCTCAATGGCTTAGCGCGTTTTGCGTACACCTGAAAAGCGCAATGAAAAGCAGCAGTGTGCAAGTGCACGGTCGGAGTCCACCTTGGTGTTCCAGAAGGAGCGGCAAGCGGTTATCGACCCTTGCCACCGATAACTGACGGCGATGTGCTCTATTTGGATTCGGCGCTGGTTTGTTGGTGGACACCACGTTGTCAGGCGATTTCCGCTGTTCCGGAAATTCATATTTCAAAGGAAAAGTCTGTGATCGGCACGCATCTGAAGTAAGTGGTCTCCGCTGTCCGTGCATCTACCTACCTGGACATTCATGTCACCAGCAACCACAACGATATCTGAGCTTTTAGTCAGTTGTAGAAGGGCACCTAGAGCGTCATAGAAACCGTCCTTGACAGATTCAGAGCTACAGTCAGTTTGGGCATAAGCAGACACAATAAACAGGGTACGATGGACCTCACTTTGTGTAGATTCTCTCACAGATGTCAAACGGACCGCACAGAGGCGACTATCGACGAGTATTCAATCAAGCAGTGACGCTTCCGTTCGTTCGCTCAATACAATACCCACCCCAGCATATCCAGCTGCAGCGGTCTCTGCATCACCAGAGATGCACAGCTGGAACCTAGAAGACAGTGAGGGGGCAGTCAGTTTGATCACAGTACTTGCGTCCTGCGTCCCTGTTTCTGACAGACAACTGACATCAATCCATAGGGAATCCAGCGTACGAGCAAGGGCTACCTGTTGACCTGCTTGCTTCAGTGAACGAACATTAAAGGTGGCTAAGTAGACAGGCTTTCGGGGGTTGAAAACAGGCCTCCAAGTGTTTAGGGTTGCAACTGAACCCGGATGTACAGAAGCTGCATCTAAGTGTGATGCGGGTTGAGCAAAACGGTCAGTCCTACAGCTGGGATCTGCGGAGAAAGTATTCAAATTTGGGCGGGGGAGGGTGGAAGACGGAAAACGTGAAAGTAAGGGAGGTGTCAGCAGTAGCATGTTTTCGCTTACCCGCTCTGCTGCATGCAGCAAGTAAGACGACCCGGCTGATCGCACCACGCGACGGCCGATGTGGCATGAGAGTATTGTTATCTGTAAATGTCATGGTTGTACGAGGGCTGGGATACTGTCAGGGCGTCCACACCTGGACAGGATGAGGAGAAGGGTCCTCAACCAAAGCCTTTGGCTCAAAAGCCTAACCGCAAGGCAGCGATGTTGGGCTGGAAATTCAAATACATTAACATTTTCACGAAACACATCGCCACACATGTTCCAACCCCCAAACTGAAGGGTCAAGAGACTGTGTTAGTCAAACCTCTACCCATGGACCAACCTGCTATGAGAGACCCTGAGGGTGTCGCGGGGCACATCTCGCCCAGTACAGCTCAATGGGTCGCTGAGATGTCACACCACAGTAAGGTCCAGTCTCTTCGTGACGGCTGGTCAGTTAACCAATTATAGGCCGGCTTCTCATCTATTACTAATGGCTAGCGGAACACAATCTGTCGTAGTGAGGAACACCTTGGCTTCTAGCTTCAAAGCTACAAAAATAATACGCAGGACTGCACAATGAGCTCAAATGATTTGGACAGTAAATCGCTGTTGGGGGCACACAAGGCCACAACTTGCACCACGCACACAAGTGTGCAGGAAAGGCTGCTGTTGGGTCGCTATTCGACTACCAGTTTGGTTAACCAGTCACCAATGTTAGGGACAATTGCTCCAAACCTTGGTGGCGGCCTGCACCAACAGACGATGTTTCATGTGGTCCGCAGACTGACCACACTAGTCGCTGGCGCTTGAGAAACCGAGTATCATACCACGGCTATTGCTGTGATGATAAGCTTCGCTCGGTGTAGAGAGTTGCTGGCACGTGAACCAGATGAGCTCATACACAGCACTAAAACCACTTTATTTCATGTCCCTTAAATGCACCCATCCTGTTATTAAGCGATCAGCCAACACGGCGTGCTAAGATGTACTTCGATTTCAGTTTATACCTAGCGATCGGCTCTGTGAAAGACTTGGTCCGAAATAACTTTAAATAACGTGACACCACCTTGACTGGACGCACGCGGAATCAACCGACAACGGACCAAAACAAGGCCTTTACTGATTGGTCACAGTGTGTTTGAGAGAGTTCGTGAGGAAGAGAAACAGGTAGTCAGGTCCAAACAAAGACGTCGCAAGAAAGCTACCAACAGCACTGTGCAGTCTTCGACAGAACAACTCCTAGTGGTTTCAAAACGGCAACAGAAGCCCTTCGAAGACTTACTGAGGCCAGATGACTACGACGAACCCCCGCTGCTGAAAGACCGACCAATGAATCCAATTTTGATGGTGAATTTGGACACCGATCCTCATCAAGCAGATGAAGGTTTCGTCAAAACCGTTGTCCTGAGGGAAAAAACTGGCGTTAAAATGCTGCATATATATGCATATATGCTCAAATAAAACGCACCGTAATCTGCTTTACTTTTGATGAAATTGGTTTTAATTAATCTTCCTTCGCAATCTTCGGTTTGCATTCAGTTTTACCGTCGGAGTGCTATGACTCAACGCCGAGCCTTAGATACAAACCCAAAATTTCTCTGAAAACATAGTTCGGAGGAGAAAAACTTTAACATGAAGTTTCAGCACTTGATGCCGAGCAAATGCATTTAGTCGGTCCCTTGAGATCTTCGCGCGCGGACGCGGAATTTATATTTTAATGGCTGCCAATGGCTTCGCGTGATGTATCTCTGATGATGGTGGGAACTTTGTGGAAGAGCCGAATTCTTCACGTGTTTCATTTTGCATTGCGTTCGGAAATAATCTCGAAACGACAAGGACAATAATTGTATCCTCTATTTCGCCGCAAACTCAAAATTGAGCAGCTTTCAACCTGTGTATGAAAAAGTCTCCTATCGTTGTGGCAGGTGCCATGCAAAACCAAGCCAAGGAATTCGTCACGGCTAGTGAATTTTTTTTATGATGGTCAGTACACGCTGTCAGGCGCAAGGTTATACCGAACCACCGATAGTGACGTTGGTAGAATTAGTGTGTTTATGGGCAGAACAAGCATACAGCACAATAAGGTGGCCAGTGCTTTCAAGTCCTGGCGCAAATTAAACGGACTGAGGCGGTCTTGTGAGTGCACGTAGCACCCTCATCCGGCAAATATTGTGGATATGGTTAAATACGGGCAATCCATCAGAGTGGGTATTGTGGTCGCGGTACCGTCATCGCAACACCGTACTTGGGTCCGTGGACAGCCCCGTACATGAACATCTTGGGTGGGTCGTTTAGTGTTGTTATTGCAGTGACGATTCGCCAAGGAATAGTCACAAATTGAGACCGGCATGGATGAAGGGTGTTCTTGGGTCCATTGATGGCGCGCGGTGGTTCATTCGGAATGAAGCATGAGTTTGTTCGCAGTTGAAAGTAATGGACCGATTTGGCGGGAAGGTATACTCAAGAGTAGGAAGGGATTAGTTGCGGGTGCGCTATCAAACTGGGTATGGCAGTGTCGTGCCATCATCGCACTGTCGTACTTCGGCTTCTGGACAGCCCCGTAACGGACCTCATGTTTTAGATGGTTGGGCTGGGATGTGCAGTTCTGTGGGCAGCGGGGTTTTTAACTTGGCCAAGGGAAGCTGCAGAGGTAGGATGAGGCCAATGTAAGATCGCAGGTATTTTTCTGGTCCGTTTGGGGATCTCTGGAGATGTAAATCACTGACCAGGTGGGGTGGATAACAGCAAACAGGGCGTCCAAACCGGGTATCCCCGAAGTTCGAAGCTTGGGAATACGAGGGATTGGGATAAGGTCAGTAAAGCCCGGTGAGTTTAAGGAGATATCTGCTAGGATGCAGTGCATTAATACACAGGAAAAACTGAACGTTTACCACGGTCAGGGTAGTGACAACAAGTGACTAAATGAGACAGGATAGGAGTAGATTTGTACTTATTAGACTAGCGATCAAGCACGGGTTGAGTTTGCTAATAAATGCTATTATAGTATGAGAGGCCTGGAGCAAACCGGTATGCGCACGTAGAGGTCGTGTGGTTAGGGGAATCAAACATATACTTACTTACGGCAGTAGGACCTCCGAGATGACAGACCAGTTTGTCTGGAATTTATTACGTGAGTTTGACACCGAACACGTCACTTGCAGCCCAAGGAGAGTCGTATGAATTTGTGAAGCGTTATTTGTACATTGGGAGTTTTATTAGTTCTTATTGTAGTGTGACAGATGAGGTCGATGTGGGAATCTACACATTTGCGTTTGCACATTTGAAACATCTATGGCGTGAAAGGGGCACGTCCCTTAATATCGAGAAACGCGCGTATCACGCTGCAGTACGGGCTGTTTTGTTGTATGGCTGTGAGACCTGGCCTTTTCGAGCAGCGGAACTAAGACGTCTTTGGGTGTTTGACAACCGTTGTCTCAACCGTAGCTCGGCGATATGTGGACATGGTTTTGGATGTTAAGATGGATTGCAATACTTCGGCATAAACGGTTACTTGTATGAGACCGAAACCTACCTGACAGGCATGGAATGGAGCCTCAGAATAGCTTGAACTAAGGAGCAGCTTCCAAAGTACGTACCGGAGATGTAGAAGCTTATATAAAATCGGATGCTGAAAACTACAAATACAAGCATGTCAGCTGATCGGTTTTCGGGAAGTAGCCCCCAGCTGCCGAGACTGCTACTGCGGCTGATTATAGGATGGCCACGAGCCGACTACATTGTTACGTGGAATTTGTATCGGGAGGCACAAGTGGAGTGAAGTTGGGGCTTAGCGCTCTAAAGGAGCAAACTTGACAACAAGTGCCCGCCCGCTCACTAGGTGTTCGTTGCCGCTGCATCCGTGGGTGCACTTTCGATGATGCACGTGGACCTTGGATCCTGGGGCTCAAGTCTATACCACTTGGTCTTGCGGCTGACAGGTAACACCCCTCTTAGCCTTAACTTCCTTTTTTAGCTTTAACACCGCTACGCTTAATAATGCACATAGTTGCTAAATATCGCTATTGAATAATCGATATACACACGGAACTAATTGAGCAGCTAACAAATAGAAACCTGGTAACACACAACCCTTAAGATCTAGTGAGATACATTTTTGACGCCACAAGTGACGCAAATCAGCAAACGTGATTCGAGCCTTTGACTTCATCAAACACACTTCCGTCAGAGCCAATACAACTACTGAGGTACGTAAAGTTTCCCACAATCTCCAGTGATTCTCCTTGAATTTTAAAGGATATATCCGGAGACTGCACGTTCTGAAGTATGACTTTGCACTTTGAAGGTGCAAGACGCATGCCAAAAGATGGTATGATGGTGGTCAGTCTATTCAAGATGGCTTGTGCTTCACTTTGGTCTTCAAAGATGAGGGCAATGTCATCTGCGAACTTCAGATCGACAAGGCTCTCACCAGCAATAATTTGAACACCGGGGTTTTGAAGACCGTCCAGCGTTCGCCTCATTATTTCATCAATGATGAAGTCGAACAAGAATGGAGAGAGTAAACATCCTTGTAATTAGCCGTCGGCTTAGGGTATCCTGTACATGTGAGGCCTCATAATCAGCTCCGCACAACGACACTGGGCAAGCATGCTGCAGTCACGATAAATAGTCGAGGTGAGTGACAACGATTACCGTTATCATGGTGATCGCTTTATGACGTAATCCATCTATGGTGAGTCATATTCCTGTAAGAAATGATACAATTGTGTTGGTAATTTACCGAAGGTTACCTCCTGACGCTGTATTGTCCGCGGGCTAGTTATGCATAGCTGGAAAAGTCAATCATCCACAGAGATGGCCCTTGCATCTCCATTGCACAATCCATGCTGTTTTTTGACAATGCTATACTTAATGGAAGCTGAGCTCCATAAGAAAAAGTGTTGTGACGAAGTTCGCTGAACAAAATTATTTCGTTCGATAAATCTGAGGAGTATAAAGCAAACAAACGTTGATGACCTATTTTACCGGGTGGAATTTGCAATGAGTATTCTGTAGATGTTATTTTATTCTTAAAGAGCGCCAAAATATGGTAAAGCGCGATTTCGTGTTTTATCTCTCGTAAAGCGGTAGCAAAATGCGAATCGGTGATGTTTCGTGATCTTGAAATTTCGCTCGCCGTAAAATTCATAATCTTGAAAACCCTATAGTTCCGGCGAAAATAATTTGGATGTGCTTCTAGTGAGCGGCATGACTCAACAATTGCTGGTTTGAGCTCAGATAGGTCTGTTGAAAAGCTGACTGCCCTCGGGATTTCCAACCTTCCCGGAATTTGAGGCGATAAATGAATACATGAAAGATAGTTACGTGGCATGTGGGCGCGGAGCGGGTAAAAATGTGCCAATGCCGTTTTACTTTGCGAGGGGGCGCACAACAAATGCAGCAGGCATCCCCTAAAACTGAGTGAAAGTTGAGATATCAGAAGCCAGTAACTTTAGGACGGAACGTACCGGTTTTTCAGTCTGGTTTTGTTTATGGAGACACGTTAACAATCTATCAGTCACCTGTCCTCATCCTGAAAACCGTCAAAGGGTGATACAACCGACTACCTGTACTATAGTGGATGAGCGAAGAGGAGCTTGGCACCTACAGGATTTTGCTGAACTATGAAACGTTGTCGTGTGAAGCGCGGTAGTTTGTGGCCGATGGATTCATCGCGGTCCTTACCACTCAAACGACCTGCAACTAACGATGGAAGAGTCGACCTACACTGTTGGGTAAGTGACGGATAGCCGCATTTTAATGTGGCGGAGGGTATTCTATCGGTTCTCACGGATCTTCGCGAGTCTGGACAGACTGTAAGCTGCAGTCGTGGGAACGACCACATATGCTTCGTCAGCTGGCAGCGGACATCTTTGTTCCGATGCTTCCTGGATGTCGCACATGTTCATAAAAACACGCAACAAACTGATTTCGTTCGGCCTTTTAATGCAATTATTGCATGGCCCGTAGACACGAGCTCTACACCTCTCTGAACGCAGATGGCATGAATACTGCTCATCCGGTCATGTGTACCTTAGTGGTAACCCAGCGGTTTACTTCCATGCACGAGCTGTTTAGCTTGTTCAAGGACATATGGGGGAGAAATATCAAGTCAAGGCTTTCATCGTAGAAAAATTTGCCGCACAAAAGCTGGTGGTCAGAGTTGATTCGGCCGAGCTTTTTTAGATACTAACGAACCTATCCGGAAGCACGTACACAGCCCACAAATATCTTCATCAAAGTTGCCCTCTTCCAACAACTGACACACATTCCACCTTATGGCTAGACTATACAATACCACACAGTATGCCTTTTGAGTATCATACCGCCACCACGCAAATTCCGCTACCTGCATTTTGCGAGATAAACCTTTGTTGTTATTACTGTGCTGCTGTGGCCCCGGTTTATCGCGTAGCGGACATTTCCGTGTTCCCTCAACCAACTTCACTTAATTTGTCTAGTAGTTCCGTGTTCACTAGATCACGCAACTCGCCTGTCTCGCAAGCATACTCACAAATAACTCCATACGATCGTGACTCACTTGACTACACAGCTCACAGTGGCTCACTAGATCACCTGACTCGTCTTTTCTACACTTACAGATCACGCCACACAAGTGTGACTCAGCTGGCATTGACTGTATACCATCTGGTACGTGTAGCCTACGCACAAGCAAAAATGGACCTGCTTACAGGACGACACAACACAGTCACCACAAACACTTGTGCGCGCACAGGAGCAGGGAGTCAATCAAACTCCACAAGTCCACGGACAATTACGGAACACGTAGAGCAGCTATACTGCGGATAAAACACGTTCCCGCCGTCCGGACCGTCACTAAGGAACTCTCGCAAACGATAAGTCATTCTTTTGACTTGCTCCACGCCTCGCATTATATTTATTTTATACAGGTGCAACTCGTCACTGTAAACCACTGTCACCCATAGTGAGAACGGTTACTAGTGCGTGCATCTTCTGAGTTCTATTATGACTATAAATTATCATAACCTTTGCACTACTAATCTCTTTACTCACTGTTCGCTGGGTAGTGGGTCGTGTGATTTTGGGAACGTGACTGTCAGTCGTCTGGAGAAGGCCTCCGGCAGCTTGAAAATGCGGTTGCACAACTCAGACGGTCTTGAGTATGCCCTAAAAAGAGCACCCCGTCAAGCGAAGCTTCTCGTGCAGGAATACGAGGTGTATATATCGTATCGGCGGGGAATTCAGGGGGTTACAGCTACGTTCCAAACTTCCCTCTGGGACGTCGATTCCACACTGAACTGTACGCATCAAGATAGTCGTGTATTTCCTCCCAGTACATACGTAATCATGAGATCGGTCAACAAAATTCATTTTTTATGCTATTCAACTTGCACCACAGGCTTTTCACAATTAAGGTGGTTGAGTGCTGATCACTCGAGCTATGCGCTTTGCTAGACTTAGGTTACCTTGTGTCAGTTGATTAGACAACGTGGATCGCCAGCCGCGTGTTAGTCGGGCACGTCAGTTGGAGTAAGTCGGGATTCAAATTCTTGAAGGAAACATCGTTCACACTAGCAACTCGTTTCTATCCGGTGTTTTGTCAGTCGCTTGACGAAGGCCACCTTCCCTCTGCTTCAATGAATCATTTGTCACGCCAACCCACAAAAATGGTGGCTAACTATCGCCTGACAGCTGCAGGCCTATCGGCTTCAAGAGCGTGTTATGCAAGGTAATGGAGCGCACTACGATGCCGGCCATCCTGTATCACCGTACTACCAACAGCTTGATACCTACAGTTCAACAGTCAAGGATCCCAAACCGCTATTGTGTGGCGAACGTGCTCGTATTTGTGGACAGCTTGACCCAAGTCAAGGACGAGGAACCCATCGGATGCCCTATGTTTCGACTTCTCAAAAGCATTTGATCGAGTCCCACACGTCCCACATCTCCACACACTCGAGTCTCGCGGAATTCACTGGGAAATTCTGCGCTGGAGTGATGCGTTCCTATCAGACAGATCCTTCCGAGTAAAAGTAGACTCGACTACTATCCTCCGGCGCCTGTCTCCATTGGATTTCCCCAAGGCTCTGTTTTGGAACCACTGCTGTTTCTGATGTACGTCAGTGACCTTCCAGGTGTTCTTGCAAGTCCATGTCTACTTTTCGCGGACGACTTGAAACCCTGGATTTTTAATGCTGGTGCCGTCCAGTTGGATGTGAAGGCCGCAAAACAGTGGTCGTCGGAATGGCACCTTCCCCTGAACGACGAAAAGTGAGCCGGGAAGGGACTCGGTGAACGCCGTCGTCATGTATGGTGAGAACGAATCAGAAGACATCACGAGGAGGGATGCCAATAAGGGTTTGGGTATCTGGCTCTCTTCAAACACGTATGCACCATGATAAATCGGTTCAGAAGGCATTCACCGTTCTACGGACGATTCACTGCACCCTCTCCCGTGTTAGTCGCACGGACTTTCAAATACTCTATGCTGCCTACATCAGACAGCTTCTTGAATATGCCAACCAAGTTGTCTAGTCAGGACGAAAGGGGGACGTAACCTACGCTGATCGTGTCCAACGAGCTTCTAGGGAAATGTTTGCCAGCCTTAAATCCGATGTGCTTGATATCGTTCCACTGTTGCCTCCCAAGTGACCTGTTACCTATTTATACTCCGTTTAAACATGGTTCTGCCAATAGTTTTTTTCACCGCTGACCCAGCGAACACAGGGCGGGGCCATGGTAAGATTATTCCCTAGATCAGGGAGTACACTCTCATCAGGCAAATTTTTCTCATTTGAGGTAGTTGCTGCGTGAACAAACCTTTCTTTCGACGGTTGTTCGTGCACCATCTAGTACCTGGTTCAAATCTCTAATAAACAATTTATAATGCAGGCCATCGCGCTGACAAGGTTGCTGCTCCGTGCTGGGAACGTAAGGGGAAGTTCTGCGCAGTTTTTTGCTTCTGCCTTTTGGGTGAACGGCAGTCGCTTAGCGACATTATCAAAATCAACCCGGGAAGCTGGGGCAAAAGCCTCGACCCATTGTATCGATCTGTGAATCCAAGAATTACTAAATTGTGTAAGCAACGACAGCTTCGTTAACCTTATCCAATTTTGAGTTACAGAATTGTCCTTGATTTATGGTGTGGTTCACTGGATTTTGAAATTAACAGCTTACCATGTACACCTTTGGCATCAAAACATGTAGCGAATCCCCAGGGCCAGCCAAAAAGTCTGTTAGTTTTCGCCATTTGCAATGAAATAATCCGCTGTCAGTATGTGGGGCCCGAATTCTTCCTGGGCACTATCAAGCAGTTAACCATTAAACTCGAATCATTTATATTTGGCGACATTTACGCCCTTCATCGCTTTACCGGAATACTGCGAGTGTAATTTAAAAGCTGAGAGCCTTGAGTTCTGTAAACCTTGAACAGGTTTTGAGAAGTTCACCAACGTTTCTGTCGCGATGGTCTCATGTAACGGCACTTATGGCGATCCAAGAACACGGGCTTCAGCGTCCGTGTTCTCTTTAGCGCCAGACGTTCTGCCAGTGCAGCCTTCATCCACCATCAGAGCATCACATCACTGCCCGTATTATTATTCTCCCGCTTTTTCAGAAACGTTTACCACAAACAATCGCGATGCTATAACTATTTTTTTCCTGCGTACTAAGATAGGTCTTTCCTTCACTGGCGCAAACCGAACTTCCTTTTCCTGATCACGCAACCCTCAAATGGCTGCACTTCTGTTGCTCTGCATACCCGCTGCGTTAATCCACATTCTGTTTCCGCAGACTTAACTTCGCTGGCCTGCACCTGCATAAGCGGCACCAGTATAGCAGAAAAACAAGGTGGCAAAACACGTTTCTTCGCCTGGTGATGGCCACCAAGTGTTGGCCAGCAGAGCTTAGGTATTGCGAGATGGTGGTCACGGGACACTTCGGTTTGCCTCACGAGGACGCACTACCGGTGTTTGTGCTTATGAGCAAGTCAGCGATCCGTTCTGTTTAGTCCAAATACTACTGACTGTTTTATCCAGCCGAAAAACTTTAGCTCTCGCTGAAAATTGTTTGTGTCTCCTAATAATAATAGTATTTATTCCCAACTGATGGGTGGTATATCGTCAGGCACGGTCATAATGTTATAGTCAAAATTAAAGAGTGACTGGCGGGATTTATGGGTACCGGGGATCGCGTGAAGAAGGGACGGTGTCATAAACAATGCACAATATCCGATTTAGACGTGATCACCCCTAAACCTTCACGGGAGAGGCAGCACAGTTACTACTGCTTTTTTCTTTTGGGGAAAATATCGAGCTAAGGCATGATCAGATCGGTAGAACCTGGAGGTGGTGGGCAAAAACAAAACGAGGGGCAAAACAAGAGGCATTCTTCCTAACGCCTGGCAATAAAACTGCAGAGTGCGGGAAATGGCGAACCAAAAAACGGTGCAGCGGCAGGGTTGACGTAATCCAGCCAGTCAGCCTGAACTAAAAACTGAAACCATCGCTGAGGCCTCGTGGCCTTGGACTGTTGGGTTCATGGCCAGCGTAAGTGGGGATGATGAAGTGGAGGCATTGGCAATGCGGATAAATGGTAGTGAGAATCTCAGAATCATGGTGTACAGTGAAACTTTAGAGATGCACTTGTTTCGCTGTTGTATTGGACTTCGGTGTAAAATTTCTTTGGAAGAGTGAGTTTGTGACGAAACACAAGCCGAAAGCGAACCGAATAGAAAATTATTCAACGTGTATACAGCACAAACCGCTCAAACTTTGTTAACCGTGGGTGTGAAGAGAGAGAAGAGAATAACATGCAAGTTGGCTACGCTAGAATTCACATTAGGCGTCTTCCGTGGAAACGCCGTGTTAGTGTAGGCATGTTGGTTATGTGATTTTTTGGAGGCAGGCATGATGAATGTATGTCACATATGTCATAACGTACGGAATCCAGTCCAAGGATGAGGGAGTTGTTGGATAGCCGGAATTATGAGACGCGTTTCTCAGGCCAAGCGACATTCGAAGGAACACTATATACAGTTGGACCACGTTGATTTGTTCACAAAACTCCAAAAGCCAAATAGTCCAAATGGAGGTTAATCTTAGACGCAGTAACTGTCGACGGAACGCAAGCGACAGGCCGTCTTGGGTAAGTTTTTTTAAAGCAAATAATGTCTGACCCGTGGACACAAGCTCTACACCTTTTTGATCACGGATGGCATGGGTACCGGGCGTCCGGTTTTGTTTGCTTTCGTGGAAAGCGGACAGTTCACATCCATGCGTAAACCGTTTGGCTTATTCAGAAAAATGATGGGCGAGCAATACTGTTTCGATAATGAACCTTGCACAATGTGTGTTGATGCTCTTCAGGCTTGTCCTATATGTGAGTCCACAGATGAATAGTTTATTTTTGGTTCTTAACCCCCGGCCCGTAAAGAGCTGGCAAAGATGTGGTTGCTAACTGGTCCGCAAAGAGAGAGTCCTATGATGTTGATCTGGGCCAAAGCACAGATTCCCAACAGTGTGACACAGAAGCCTTTGTGCGTCCGTATTTTCGGCTTCAAGGAAAGATTGATCGACAGCCGTCAGTCAGTGTCTTGCTACTAGGACTAATGCTGTAGAGCGTCAGCTTGTGGAAACAGACAGCGATGAGTTCGTTTTACCCATACGAAACCCATCATCTCTAGTCTGTTCCTCTGTTATAGAAACCTCATATACATCGAATAAGTCTCGTATTTTTTGAGACCTTATAGTCGGTAGGCACTAAGCTACGAGTAATCAAGTATTGCAAACGTTGTGTAAAAAACCTCTACAACATTGTCGCCACTGAATTTCTCCCCTTATAGGATAAGTATCGCTCCCAGTTTGTCAGCTGCGTTTCTAATGGTGATATTTCGACGACCTAACTTATATCCTCCTCTCATTTCAAGACTTCAATAGCTCAATGAACACTGTGCCCCAAGAAGGCCGTAGGCTTTCTAACAGGATAAATGTACTAAGCGAAACGACCAATGATATTCAGCGTTTAATGTCGTGAGATTTTAACCTTTAGGCTTACCCTGGTGGAGATGGATGGGTGCGCGTCGGCCATCTGATTAGTCATCGTGGACCCCCTAGCCGCGTGTTAGTCGTTTGCGTCAGCTAAGTTCGTTCAACTGTCTGCTATTATCGATGACATGGTCGTCCTGGCACATTTTGCCAGCCACAAAGGAAAACTCTGCTGTTTTATAACAAACCGGCGTATGCAACCAACATCTGATAGCCTTACGTTCTTCCAAACTCGCACGAGTTAGGCAATAATGCGTCTTCCGCGGTGATAACTCGGAATAACAATTTGCGATTCCGTTAACAAATAATTCTGTACTCGAACAGCCAAGCGATCTCTTCCTCTCTTTATCCAGCCCACTTTTAACAATCTCTACCCGTATGCATGCTGGTCCTTCCATTCCCAGTTATGCCTGGTCTAGGGGGAGTGTTGACATGGTGAAGGAGGCTGAGGAACGCAAATTCCACGGTCAATAATGTTGTCAGAAATATCGTTCATCGAGTGATCAAGTTCTTTATTCGATAACGCTTGAAGCAACTTTCCACTTCGTGTTCTGGACATATTGGTCCCAAAGTTCAAGAACTCCAATTCGGTTAAACCCTCGGGATCCACGAGATACTTAAAGTTAAAGTATTATAGATTGTTTCCAGCAATCAGTTGGATCACGTTGAGTTATGCTCCAAACCCCAAAAGTCAAGTCGCCCAAATGGAGGTTTATCAACGAGCGGGATACCGTGAATGAAGTAATGAACCAATAAAACTGTACAAAACTCAGACCGTGGGACTACGCCGGCTTTCATACACTGATTTAGGAACTGCTTGTTCGCAACGGATCCCAAAGTCACACTGACTCGAGGCAACGTGTTTACAAGATAGCGGAACCACGTATGGGTATAAACAACACGTGCGACAAGAAGGCCAAAGAGCGGTTAACGTTCAGGTCAAAAACAAGAAAGTTGGTTTGGGCGCAAAACCGAGATAACAAAAACGGGGAATCGCGTTTTACAAAATAAGAATGGGAGGAAAGAGTCAACAGCCAAAAGACTTGGTAATACAGTAGCGGCCGTATATTCAATATTCTGTAGCACGAGTGATACCCGGTTTTGTTGCGGGTAAATCTGTCGACAGATAGCCAGCAGATCTTTATATTTTTCCGGTAGTATATTGAATTGAGAGTAACCTGCTAGGAACTGCATAACTCACCGAAGTTCTAAGATGTATGTGGAGGCAGTACCCTAAGGCTGCAGAAATAGCAGATAATACTGGCCTCCAGCGGTTGCTTGAAGTCAGCTTTCGCTGCGATCAATTCGCCCTTACGAAGACGATGAAGATGTGAACAAACAGTTTTTTCCTCAAATATATAGTGTGTCGTCGGTGAGGTAGCGCAAGTGTAGGCCATAATATCCGTGTAAGGTCGGAGAACCGGTTGAACAATTCCAGGTAAGATCCATCATTAGGATCGACAATCAGCATTATGGGCTAGGTGGTCTAGTGGGGGGCAGGAAGTACACGGACAGCTTGTCCGTTACTGCCTCCAAGAAGTCGTCGATGTAGGATGTAGACCAACAGGACGAAATGCTTGAGTTATCAGCGCAACGTCTAAAATGACCAAGTCTGGGGGGGTGCGACCACGACCACTGCGAGTTTTTTCTTATATGTACAAGTGGCTGCCTTATCAGACAACGGGTCGAGCAAATATCGTCTGACAGAATCCGGTAGTATCATTCTAGTTGAATAAAAATCGAGAACCTGTTGACATTGTACCTGTTGGTCAGATAGGGCAGATAGGGCAATCAACGGCCGGTATGGTTCCTTTTCTGAGATAGAGTCGAGATATATCCCTGAGTAAATCTGCCTGAATGTATTTTGGCACGCTGGCCCACGATACCAACAGGCGCTGCGAAATCAAAAGGGTGAAAGCTGATCCGTTTGCTCGAAAAGCGGACGCTGTTTGTGTAAGTCGTTCACACGACAACGGCCCATCGCTAGATCATCCTTAATCGAAAGTGTTGGATTGGGAGCAATTTGCCTGTCTACCTTGGCCAAACTCCGTGCTCCAACTCCATATGGAAGGGGCGGAGTGTGACAGACAGTTGAGCCACATTTCCATAACTACCCCATCTTATGCAGTATTGTTTATTAGGTTGCGCATTTCAAGAAACCACTAAGAAGGCTTTTGTGTTTAAGGCCGTGGGTCGTCCTCTGGTCTACTAGATAGTTGGTGCGTCTGTGGGGGGAATTTTTAAGGAAACCTATTTGCATTCGGGAGAAGGTCCTCTGGATGGTCATACATATCTGTGACCGCCTGGGCAGCCTTTGAATGATTAAGTGTTACATAGCCACCAAACGAATGGAACGGATTGAATCGATTTTCTTCGTTTCTAGTACGTGATTTTCAATTCTGGATTTCGGGATACACGATGAACCTTTTTATTACAGTCCGCATTAAAAGATTGGAGCCTGTGACAACTTTCACAGGTTACGGATGTAACCGTAGCCTGTAACGATGAACATACCAGGGCTTTGCTTTAGTGTTTATATCTGAGACAATTCTCTGTATGGTTTTTACCTCTTATATCTTTCTGGGTAAAAAGGGCACAAGGATTCACTTTCAGTAGTGAATTGTTGTGTGGTTAGTTGCATTAATTTAAGGCGAGACTTAAGTTATATTCAAGTTTGTACTAATCCACCGAGGGCAGCTTTAAATAAGCGCAATTTCTTGCTTCGGTGTCAGTTTCACTCGTCTTGCCCAAAGCTTCTTAGGCTTGTGCAAGTCCCACTAAAACGGTGGTATCTTGAAAAAATCTCAGGACTTCTTGAGGCCTCAAGTACCTCAACGAGTTCCTGAACAAGTTTGTCTTCCGCACTCCATGATTTTGGAGCAATTTTTAGTATATATTTAGGGTCATATTACTAAACTGATAGCCTAGCCATTTTTAGTTACTTGTCGAGATAACAAAAGATTCCAGTCGAATCATTTCATAGGTTTTTTCCAAAATATTTTTCTTAGATATGCAGAGGATTTCTAACGCGAGGTTAATTAGTACCAGAGTTTGTCCTCCATGAGCTGAAAACGAGACTGATGATATTATCTACGTGCACCAACGCTTGCATTGGTGACAATCAAAGTCGTTCCGCAAGAAGGCACCTCTTGAACAGGGAGTAGGTTCTAACAATATAATTTCCACTTTCAAGACGAAAGAATAAGGCACTTTCTCTACTGTATGAGCAGAAATTTTCATATGTAACAAGACCTGGACACCAAGCCCTCTCTACAAACAGCAAGGCCCCAGATCAGTATAGTCGTAGACTTTTCTGTTTGGGCAAGTTTTCTGGGGTGACAAACAGAGCGCGGTTGTCGTCGTGCTCTCATTATCAAGGAGAAATCTGGGCTTAATAGAGATCTCATCTGAGTCGCTCAAAACAATGCTGGAAACCTGGAACTCCAGATTCGCAAACTCACTGTCATTGTTAACCACGAAACATCTAACTTGACCTCACACTTTATTCCGCAAGCTCAGGGCTAAGTTTGGATGGCTGTAGACTTGTGGAATTCAAGGCGGTTACGAGAAGGTATCACGAAAACGATGCTGCCAAATACTCCAGCAACTGAAGTGCTATTAAGCCAAAAATGAAACCTAGTAACATCAAAAAGATTTTAGTGTATACAGCACTATTTCTAGAAGAGCAACGAATGTATTAGCACCTGTTAGCTCACAGTCATCAGAAAACATACTTCTTGGCCAAAATATATTACCCATATTGTTTGTTGATCAAATGGCAGTTGATCTGTTTGGCGAACAGAAAACTGCCACCTGCTCGACCAACCAATTAATCCAGGTAAGCTACCAACATTTAGGCACATTGCCATACTTGCCTGTACTGCAAAAGTCAACTGCTAACCAACCCTGCTCCAAATCTGACAACAACTCCAGGCAAACAACACAGGGTATTTACTTCTCACAAGCCATCGGGATGCAGTGAGACATAAAATAGAACAATGAACAAAATTGGCTAGTCAATTGCTGAGTGCAAGAACATCGTACATGAACACAAATGACAGGTAATCAGTTCGAATTTTGTTTGAACCAAAGAAAGGTACATTGGATTGGAGCAGTGAACGCCAACTACACTGTATCATAAGTTTCAAACAGAAAACGAATGGTCGCATTTTTGCTCTCTATCATCGCCCAGATGCAATTCATAGTTGTAGGATATTAGGATTCCGTAGGTTGAGCATCGGTTACTTTCGTAACCGTGGTTTCCACCGCTCGCTCCTGAAAATTGATACAAGTAGGTAGTGAAGATAGAACGAAAACAACATCGAGGAATGAAACACTTTGTTAAGCCTACAAACAGACTTTCGAACGAAAATTACGACTCGTTTTGTGTTACACTTACTGCAAAATTAAAAGATTGGGGCTGGATCCCGAAACGCTCTTGGTCTTTCATTTTCAACGAGGTTGGTTAGGTTGGTAGTTGATTAGGTTGGCCAGTTGGTAGTTGTTCTGCTCATTTAGCAAACAAGAACGTTCATTAAATAAGCCCCACAGACGAAAGGCCTTGTGTGGTTGGGCTTTTCTGGACTCAACCAGTTAAATTGCGGTTATATTTCAGTAAAATCTCAAGGACACGGCTTGGTTTCATTTACCTTCCCCCATTTGGATCGATGATTAAGTACATTAGCATACTAAGAATCACACCTTATGTAAACTTGTGTGGTTCCGAAATGAACAGCCCGGTACTAACCAGATGACTGCATGATCGTCCCCCTGCGATATCAGCGTGAGTCGCAAGAGGGGCGATATTGTGGAATTTTATTACCCACAATATGAACTCAGAGCTGAGTTTGGTTAACTTCAGAATCCAAGCTTACTATAGATGACGCAACTGCATTGTCTTGGAATACCGTGATTCAAGCTGAAAATCTGTAGGCAATCTAACAGGAAATGGCTGGTCACGATGTTTGGCGCACTTTTGCGTTGCTTGTGCTGACAATCGGGCTGCAAAGCGGTAGAACAACCATAGGTTGCAGTGACCCTGTTTCAGCGATTGAACGCCACCTATGGCGAAAATACAATTCAAAAGTTTTACAACTTTTGAACTGACCTTGGGACTGAAGAGTTTCTTACCGGAAGAAGCTCTCAATCTTCATCCCAGTACTCTTTAAAGAAGTCTTCAGATTAATGTTGTTTGTAAGCGTGTTATGCGAGTGGAGTCGCCCAATGTTACACCATTGGTAGCGGTCTGTGTCTGGAGATAACCTGTGCGCATTACCATTTGCCCGCATTATCGCTTAGGGTGTTTCCTCAAGAAGAGCTGCTTAGAACTGCAGTACTTGTTTGTTTCTTGGTACAGTACCATATATTTATGTTCCACAGTAATTTAACATGGTGGAATTCCAGAGTTTACCATAAGACACTATTGTACTACCTAAAACAGGAAATCTTTTTTAACATCGGCGGGTCTATCCTTAGTTAACATATTGGTTTGCAAGATGAGCGTAACATAAAATATCGCAACTTCCATTGTAATCGTATAACATAACATAGTACAGAGGATAGTATAGTGTTATAATATGGAGTAGTATAGTATATCATTGCATAGTGCAATAACCTACCGTATAGTATTGTGCTGTACTGTATTGTATTGCTTGATGTAGTACTGAATAGTAAGGCATAATATGGTCCACTATGACATACAATAATACAGATCGACCTGGTAATGATCAACATATGATTGCGTGCTGCATTAGACTACACTGCAGCATACCTTAAATGTAGGACTGGGCAGGATAACTATTCAGATTTTGGTTTCAACAGGGAGAAGATACGTGTCTAGGATTTGTCAGGTGACCTGTTGCTAGCTATAGCATTCACAAAAATCAGGTCAAACGTAACGGATTTACCTTTGGTTTTGGAGGACAGCAGCATAGTAGGAATGGGAAACGTTTTTCCAATTCCATGCGGAATTTCGGATGTCGGATTGCGTAAACAATTGGATTGTAGACGGCTGATGTTTTGGCAAACAAAACAGGCAATTCGGAACCAATGGGACTAAGATCATCCATTTTACCAAGCAGAACCATCAAGCAAACCACCGCATAGGGTGTCCAGGCCAGCAGGTAGAGTGACACCAGAATGATAGAAGTTTTTGCTGCCTCGACGTCAGCCTTTTTGTCCGCTGTAGAAGATTACAAAGCGTGAACGATTAGCTGCTTTGTAGGGAATGCACATCTGCAAGACTTCGCAAAATATTTTCTGAGACAACCGAATTAATAAGGCCGGACTTAACTGGTATAGGTATGTGAAATGTTGTGATTCACCTATTGAAATCACCATGCATTTTGATGATTAATAGGATCAATGTAAAGTTCAGATGTGGTTCTGTCCCGTTTGCTTTGTGTGGTATTTCATTCAGTCCCCCCAAGTAAATATCATATTGACTAATACAGAACACGAATTTAGAATGCTAACACTACTACACATGATGGACAGGCTCCGTTCCCCAGTTTGTATGTCACACCGGATAGAATGACCTGCAGGATAGATGGTGCCGCGTGGAGTATGTGTTGTGCTGTGAGCGCAAACTGACCACCATTTAAACTCTTTCTAGTGAATACTTTGAAATAGTAACACCGGCGGACGAACAAGAGGGGGCAGATTCAAAACAACTACTGTTCCCAGCCGATTATCTCCAAGTGGTAACTTAGGCGGGGACAAATAAGCGTTTGCAACGTATTTTGTTCGAGGTATCCACTGAACCGCACCACTTACAGAGCAAATCTGGCACAAACATTTATCGATAACTAATGTTAACGTTAAGCAGTGACCACACAAGATCACTTCTAGCATCGTTGGAGACTTGCCACTCTAGGATGCCCAGAGTGCCGAAACTTGTTCTTTATGGACTCAAATGGGAATAAATCAATGTTGTTCTCCTCTGGTAACTGGAAGAATTAGATTAGTTATAAGCTTAACCCATATGACATTCTCTAGCCAGCCCTGGTTTGATCTGTTTTGATCTGTATGACGGTGTTGACAAAAGTCGATGCTGGCTCCGTTGCAGATTTGGCTGCCTAATTTCCCCAGAGAGCTGAGTTAGGTTTGATAAGCTTACTTTATCCACCACCCATTTGGAAGCTGACTGCTGTGCTCACTAACAACATACTGCCTTAAGAAGATCTGTTCAGACAGAGCTAGAGCCACCGCCATTCCAGGTAGAACCGGATCCAACGACTTCCCCAACGCCAATGAGTCTAGCATGATTCAGCTGCCCGACATGAAGCTCTCGTCAGTCAAAATGGCAAACAAAAGCCCGTCTTATCCCTCTTAACGCTCTCCTGTTTTAGTTTATGTCTCTCGTCTCGCAACATTCATGTACGTAGCTCATCAGCGCAGATTTGATCAGCACTGAGAACTGTTACAGCATCACTTCAAGTCGTTTATGTAACAGTTATCACCTCTAGATTTCGGGCCAACATTACCCCACTGAACAGAAATGTATCCTTCTTTCCAATTCTCTGTGACCAATCATTACCACAGTTTATATGCTGGCTCGGAAACTGATAACCCTACCTCAGCTATGTGACTAACCAACCGAAAAACTTATTTTGTTCCAAGACTCCTCGGGTTAAAAGTCACTCACTGGATTTCATCGATGTCGGGTTTTCAGCATTGAGTTTCTGGGCCATCTTCATTAATTCTATCTCATTTCTTCTCACTGTTTTCACAATCTGATAGTAACAGTAGCAAATGACCATCAAGGGTATCATGAAGGCAAATATATACATTCCAGCATTGAACAACATGTTGCCCAGATCCGTTGACAAGTAATCGAATGTGCATGACGTATGGAATCCCTCTGGTATGTAGTAGCCTAAAATGGCAAAAACAGACCAGTTCTAGAATAAGAAAAGCCAAGCGAAACTAGTGAACTTCTGTATTAACTTTCTGTTTTCCTGGTTGTTATAATCGATACGCAAACTTTGGATGGCTCGCTCCATTAGAATCGCACACAAAACCTAGCAGAGGGTCAAAATGGCAAAGCGCACTTCTCACTAGCCAAATATACTGAATTATTTATGGAATTACGGAATTTACCAGTCTGTACTGAACCCATACTGTTCTGTTAATAAACAAGGAGAACACCTTGGAAGCTGAAAAGTCTATCTAATTGAATCTCTTTTTTCATAAACAGCTTTCGGGCTGCCACAGCTGGTACTCTCCAATTGAGGTGTCTTCTACCTTACTAGCTCTTGACGTAACGACTTATCATTTCTCCTTTAGGTTATCTGGCCTTGTGGACGATTGTCGACCAAAACAATACACAGGTAAGCCTGAGGAGAAGAGAGTATACAGTGTGGTTCATTATAGACCGATCATTCAAGGATATTTGCTTACTGTGTTGATCCGCACCAACACGTAGGCTCTACAGGAGATGTAAAGCTGTTTGTATAGTGTCCCGAAAGCCAGTCTGCTGAAATATAACCAACTCTCAGCTTCCGCATAAGTAGTTGGGCTATTAAGTTAATTCCTCATTTGTTCAATTACTGAATATTTCAGGGCTTCTAAATTTTTTCATCCGTGTCCTTCGAGTCTTACACTGCTGCACTTTATATCATGTCTTCACCGCCTTGGAGCCCGTCGTTCGTTTAACAGGTGAAACAACACAGTCTGTCACCAATTCTCAGGTTTTACTTCTAAGATTGTTCGTGAACCTGTTGAACCTACGGTTTAACGCCGGACATCGTAAACGTTTGTATAGCCCTCAGTATAAATTCGGTACATTTCTTAGACACTGTTCAACCGCGGTTTGCTTGCTACGTCAGTAAAGTTATCAAGCTGGAATACTTGATGATAAAGAGGGAAAGTTTGACAACACAACAATCCGTGTATCCAGCTATAATGGACTATGTGTATCATCGAATGGAAGTAACCCAAATACGGTTACTAAGACGACTCAAAGTCTAGCCAGCGTCTACTAATAGGGCATGACCCGCTGGTTGACAGGGTAGTCAGTACAAATACAACCTAACTGCGTAACTTCCCCCGGAATAAAAAGCCTCCAGCGACCGGCACCACAACATCAATAACATCAAAACCGGTATGATCGATGTCAAAAATATTCACGTTACTCCTGTACTCTTAAATGCTCCGACCTGGTTCCGTCTGCATGTAGTATAAGCGAATGACAAGGCTATGACGACAGTCATCAAAATAAGTGCCTACTGACCTATTCGCTAGCTGACCGGTAAAACACATGAGATATTGTGCTCCAAAGCACAAAACAACCAATAGCATTAAAACCAACTACTCGCTAACCAAGTAATAAATTTTTATCGGTCTCAAGACATTCACTTCAGAATTTGCCAGGAGATAAGGCAGCCAATTCTGGATAATTTGCTCAGAGTTTCAGGCTTTTGTGGCTCTGAAAGCCCAGCCGCAGTATGTAGCGAATGATTTTGTCTGGTCTTGACTTGTTCTCACTAAAGTAAGACTTACATTGCATTTACCGTTGTTTTATTCCGAGTAACCTTGGGACTCCACTTTTTATCTAATTCTTGCTTATTTAAACAAAATCATAATGTAAAAAAGCTGAACCATACGTATAAAACAAAACATATTCGCCCATAGTATCGGGCGTGTAAATTCTGCCCTTTGTTTCTCCTAGCAAAATCACGTATTGCTACAAGTTGCACCCTGTCATCTTCTCTATGAACTTATTTGTTGCAGACGATGTGTGAAATCTTCAAGGCGAGGGGAAAATTTCTCTGGTTCTAATTTGCCCAAAAGCAGAATATATTTACCCAATGATTAGTATTCCAGGAACACCGACCACTTGAGTGTTTAAAACGAGATAGCTCCGGTCAATTAGGCCCTGAAGGATAAACTACAATCTTGGGAAGTAAGGCTTCGGCCATTTCGAGGCCCTACACACCAAACATTTTCCAATATGAATGATAAGCCCCTCAAATTAGCTTCACAAGCAGGACTACGCTACAAGCGCATTAGTAAGTTTTCTCTCGAGCCTTTTCGGAATCATAAAGATATCTTCTACGAAAGTCTTGTAATACTTTACCCTATCTAATCATCGTGAGTAGGATAACGCTGTAATACTGTGGAATTTAAGATTTAAAAAGTGTCAAATCAAGATGACAAGGGGAAAACTGGCTGTATATCTCGAGGTAAGCGTATGAAAGTCCTTCGGACTATTTCCTAATGAGGCACGTGAAGTGAAATACGAAGTGTTACTTTGATGCCGGCGAATGCAACAAGTAATTTGTCGTATGAACCATTTAATCTAAGTTATTTTGTATTCCAAACTGCGATTCTTTCGTCCGTGGAATTTTACAAACCAATCCACTTTATTCCACTACCGCGTGGATTCATTATTGTTGCAACAGTAGTATGTTATTCCTGTGCATAAAAGTATCTGTCAAAAATACGGCACCCGTGGAATTCAGCATTTTTATTAAACCACCAGTAGTAACTTGCGGTAAGACTGACGGTAGTAGCAAACTAAAGCAGCTTCGAGAAAATACTTCAGGATGTACAGGAATGGTTTTCATTTATTTACGAGTAAAAACGCGTCATTGTAGAGATGGGCAGTTTCCGCAGCCTCCCAAAAGGAGACAGATCAGGGTAACAAACGGTTTTGTGTGAATGTGAGAAGATCCACCCTGAGAAGATTTGCCCTACAAAAGAAAGTTTTCAGGTTTCCTCATCAGAAGAGGCTACCTTGGGGGAAACAACCCACAAGAAGGATTGTTTTTGATTGGCCTGCTTGCTGAAGAGTTCGGCTACACTCGAGTGAAATGACCGTATTAGGCAGAAGCATGTACAGGTGCGCGTTAATTTTACAAATTTGTAAATTCGTCAAATACTGCTAAAGTCTGTACATCCCACTAGGTATGTTCACCTAGGCGGATAGTCCATCCACACAAAAGTTCGCCATCTGTCCTAATCTCTTTCGTCTGACGGCGTGTGGACCTTTGCAAATGGCGTCCTTTGTCAAACTTCCTTACACATACCGGAAGCCATGATTTTTAAAGGATTCGTGCCGCCATCTCGGCAATCAGTGTTGCTGTATATCTATCAGTTACCTAGTATAATATGCAATATATGTGTAACAAGTAGGATCTCATGTTAAGCAAATATAATTGCATTAGTGTGAGTCAGATCAAGAGCTGGGTAACACGTGGTTACTGTCTGTCCACAGGTTAGCAGCGGATTAGGCCATTTGTATCAAACTCACCGATTCCAAAGAAGGGTGGCACGGACCAAAGCAGAGCCCAAATCCAGCATATAGCCAGCATCACAAAGGCACGTAAGTACGACATTCTGGTGAACGCCTGAATCGGTTGTGCTATGACAAAGTAACGATCCAAAGCAATCATAGCATTTGTGGTGAGAGAATTGAATCCAGCCACACCACCAATGAATCCGTATATTTGACAAGCTTGCGAAATAGATGGTTAGACAGAAAATCAAAATTTCAATTAGCGCCAAAAAGTGTGAAAATCGATCGCCAACAGAAGAAAACTGTAAACAAAAAATAAACACATTTACCTGAGGGTTCATTTGATGCCCAAAAATAGAAACTTGGTTATGGTGGGTGTTCGGGTTTCACATTTTTCGAGGTCTATATTAAATACCCCGAATTTAAAGTAAACAACAGACTAACGCGTTACAACGGAAGAGTCATGCATTGCTAAAATTGTGTACAATGTAATCTGACTGGTATATGTGATGATCCTTTACAGCAATCTTATCGCCTGCCTCTCCGAGGCTTCTTCCATCCTGAACCGCTGTATTACTTGTTTGATAAAAAGTACCGCACGCGCACAAACCACAAGAATAGGGCATACGACTCGTAATCAAGATCTACTCAACGTGTGCAAATTTGCATCTTCTCGACCTTGATTGCTATCAATCCACCGCAGAACAGAATGACCTAACGACGGGCATGGTCAAAGTTGTCATGTCCATCACGCAGTTTGAGCACTGAATAGTAATCTTGGTGGTTTAGTGCGGCCCACGTAGTGTTCCGTAAAATGGAATAGGAAAACTGACCAAAGTCAGTCGACAACTCACAGTTGGTTCATGAGGCTGGTGTGTCCTTGGAATTCAAATCAGTAGCTTTTCTCATTTAAACTTTTTTCTATGCTGAAGTAATCATAACCATCATAATAAGCAGCCAATTTTTTTGTGATTGACGTTATTTCCAAGGCTAATTCAATTAAACCTCTCGTTTTTGATGATGCTCAGGAGAGTTCAGGACTTAAATTCTGCATCGTGGCATATTTAGAGCAATGTTCATGGAATTAGAATATGAGATCACAGCCTCACGATATCCACAGGAAGCAGTAGCTACTCGAGTTACTCCTTGTTATGGTCCAAATTCAAGTTTCTTGTGGAATGCAAATCCAAAAGTGGACTTCATTCGCTGGCCGCATGTTGAAACAATAACTTTAGAAATTCATACGGTCACCTAGTCTCACCCACGTTGTTGAGAACCAAAAACTCCTCTTGGGCTGAACGGATCTGATACGTCTTCTGCATTTTTACGTCAAAAGCAGAACAGCTATTCTCCCCACCGAATATCCAAGAAACTGGAACCATCAGAAACCGAAACAGTTAGATAGATACATTCATGACAGATAATACCCATCTAAACATTTCGAGCACCAATTTTTTAAGAACGGCAAGCAGATGAGGCTTGTATTTGCGCGTTTCACACCACACGCAAGAGGTAGGCATAATGAAATTCCCAAGTGTTGATAATTACACCCGCTTTCATCCAATGTGGAATAGTGAGTATACAATCCATCAGAATATGCGTTTGCAAGCTGACAGGCAGTCTTCAGCTATCAGATCATAAAGAATGAACACTATGCAGAAGCAAGCTAGACAACCCAGGACTGAATCTTCCTCGCTCTGTGCATTAATTAAGTATTTGAAGAACAAAAAATATTATGCCTACAGAAAAATTAAGCCCTCCGGTATCTTTAGGCTTCCGTGTAGACTATTACAATTAATAATGAAGGTATTTAACGTCGAATACTCTAAAAACTTTTGCTACTATATGACGTCTAGAACTCGTCGGCCTGACGGTTGTGTGAAACCGGCACCAAATGACTCGATCTCATATATATATATATATATTCACAGTCCATCAGGTTTTCAATTAGACCCACCAAAAGAGAAGGTTTGATACACTGTGATAGTGAAGAGCTGAAAAGTAATCTGACCTTATCACCTGAGATTTATCTTATCAGCAAATTATAAGTAGGAAAAATTTCCAACTAGTTGACTGATGTCAGAAAGTTTAGTGATCGGCGTTTAATCGATTTTTTATGGGGCACTTTTTGTTACATCAGGTAGCGAATAGAAAGACATTACAATAGTATGTAGAAACTCCTTTTCAAAACAAACGCCAACAAATGTAGAAGAAAAGGAGCTAGTTAAAAAAAGGCAAGTGTAATCCGGAATAGGAAAAAATTGGATGCTTCAGAAAAGAAACTACTTTAAAACTTTGGGCATTTTTATAAGGTTTCGAAGGTTCAACCTTTAGAGATTGTCATACAAGACGGGAGGAGTCACTGTCGGTCTTCCTCCACTCCGGGGAGTTTGAAAATTACCAAAACAATCTCTAATAAGATGAATTACCAAGCGATGGATCTCCATGGAGGTAGATTACAGTAGCGTTAATTAAATCCATAGCTCTTGGATAACAAACATTTGGCCATGAGCTATTTGGGAACTCATATGCCACTGAGAGGTCTCCTCGAATATTGACAAGGGGAACGTCCAAAGTTCCTTCAATAGTCGATTTTTCCATGAGATATTACCTCCCACGGAGGGCCCCCTTAGAATGGTTCCTTACGAAGTGTTGTTGCGTCGAATGTTTTGCAATCAGCCTTGTGTACTGATTTGTTTTTCTGAATTTCGGCTGCGTCATTATCTTTCATTATCTTTTTCAGTTTGGTCTGCTTGCTCAGGATTCCAGGAATTCCCACTAATTTAGTGACCGTTTTTGCGGCGAAATTGAGACCTACAAGTTTGAACCACGGACACACACAGCGAATGATAACCTTTATCTATCCCTTCGCGCTACTGTTTAGTTAAATCTATCCGAAAACGATGGTTTCGCTTGATGTGAGGTTGTTGTTCAAATAGGTGAACCTCGAAGTCTGCAAAGTGACGGTCGCCAAGCCACTGAATAGCCATAAAATAAGAAATGAGAAATAAGAAATAAGACGTCTACAAACTTATGTAAGGCCAAATAATTTAAATTCAAGAAAAACAATGTGTGCAGAGACATCGTTTTAATTTCATAATAACAATTCAAGAGTCGAGGTGGGCTGTACTGCGGTGCATAATTGCAACTTATTGGTCCGTTAGGTGAACAGTATTTCCCTACCACCGAAAAGAATGTAGTAAAAAGAAAAAGGGTTAGTTTTCAAATCGACCTTAAGTTGAGAAAAAATAACTACGGAAACTTGAAGTTTTTAGGTACCCTTGTCTGTATTCCGCAGAAAGGAAAAGTACATGCGGAAGTGTACAGGATGACAACACAAAAAGACAAGGTCACAGCAAACACTCGAATTACCACAAACAGATTAAAACACTGTTTAGGCAAATTCAAACACGCTGCAGCCATTGCAGACGCACAGAGCCAAAAGCTACAGAAACGCCTGTCTGCAAACGGTTGTCTGAGGAAGTTCACTTGAATATCTCCGAGAAAGTGCAATCACACAAACTTAGCAACGCGAAAAAAAGACCTCCATGCTTCAAGGACACATTTGAAATAATGGCGGGAGTCCTGCGACACTCTGATGAAAACATGAACACTATCAGAACCAAGGGATACAACTAAAAAGCTTACCTCATCTGTAAAATTCAATGCAAGAACTGTAACAAACGCCACGCGGGACAAACGGGCTAGAAGTCACTAATCGGAATAAGCAAACACCAAGTTGCTACCAGAAGACGAGACCAATTCTAACTTGTCTACTTACCTGAACAGGAAGAACACCAATTCAATTGGAATAAGGCCACCATACCGGGTCAAGTAAGAACAGAGGACTTATGGAAGCGTTTTACCCAGCTGAAACAACACCGCATAATCAGCGGTTGTTGCTTAGTTGTTCATATTCTAGTACCAGCTTCTTAGAAAGATGGTTGGTAGTTTTCCTATGTTTCAGACTTCCATGGTTTAGTACCGAACTGTAAAAAATGTTAAAGATACATTATTTAAATTCAGTAAAGCTATTCAATACTTCAGCAGTCTTGTCTCTTTCCAATTGTCAGTGAACTAACTTCGCGTCACTATAAGTAGGTAAATAATGGAGAGGTACCGACATTCCATCTAATGAAGCACGACGGATTTCAAGTTGCCTTTTTCTGTAACGTTTAACATTTGTGTCACCCTGACTCATAACGTAAGCGAGTTCCCGTAAACGGAAAAATGCAGTAATTCACAGATAATACTGACGTCGAATGCAGTGATATTTATAAATGAAGAGGGATGTTTGTATACGACAGCTAAATACATGCATACTCATGGTAAACCAACCAAATTCGGCACGACGATAAGAGAATACCACAGAGACTTAGAACGTATAAACAACATTGAGGAACAAAACGCGCCGCTGATAATCAATAGCTACGAAATGATCTGAACTTATCATCGTAATCAATGTGTGCTGACAATAAGCCTCGAAATACACTATTACTTACCCAGTTTTCCCCAAGTCCACCTTTGATTGATTGATGAGATAGTTTTCAATGGGAAACCATTGATTATTGAGAAACTCAGATCATTAATTGCCAAGTTAATGATGAGAAGATTCGCTGGAGTGCGCAGTTGCTTGCACCTTAAATAAGAAATAGTATATTTGCCCATTTACAGAATGATAGTCGTTGCATAAATGCAAATTTGCTAAAAAAAAAACAACTTGTGTACCTGCTACTGAAACCATGAACAAACGCCGTATCAACGTGTGGTCGGTTTCTGAGGAAACACGTTGAGATGGATGCCAAGGAAAACGCAGCTAAATTCATTACGTAATCTTCCATTGCCTCAGATCACACTTGGTGTCCCCATTAATTTTTATGTAAACAGAAGAAGAAGCGCTTGTGGCCGGATTCTTCCACTTCTATTTCCTGCTTTGACCATCTGCTGTAAATAAAGGAATCGCTAGCCCTCAATAGATTATGCTCGAAGACCTTCAATTTTCCAGCTCTGAAGCAAGTTGCCAAGCTACAATCAAGCTAAGGTATGCTGTTGACCTGCATTCTTCTAGACAATATTCTCGGTTCTTTCATTCAAGTTTTATAAGTGTCTCTACAAACTCTGCCGGGTATATTCTCACAACGATTGGAACTCTCTTTCGTTACCTAACGAATCGCGGTGGATTCTGTTTATGTTCTGCAGCCGTGTGAATATTTGGAACATCAAATGACTCTACTTTAAAGTAAGAAAACACATATGCTCGATCGTCCATCTATAGTTGGAATGAACGCGTCGAACAATGTCTCCACTTAGTAGGAGATAAAACGCGTGCGCAGATCAACCATATGCATACTAAAACCCTGTAAGCCTATCGTTTACTGGTTAACGTTCTATAACAATCTACTTTACGGCTTATTCGACGAGAATATGAAATCAGTTAGATTTTGTTGCGTAAACAAAATTCTCGCTTGAGTGTGGTGTGGAATAAATAGTGCCGACCGTGAGCATGTAAAGAAAATTTCAGCCAACCATACCGCTGTGTGAATAATGATACAGTGGACTAATCTGGGATGTCCCTTGTTTGGAACACATACGTGTGCAAGTATCCATATCCCCCATTTGGCAAAATCCTCGTTAACTTAGCACACAGCCAGGATTACACGTTGTTCTATTGTCCAATCGTGATGTTGATTTGCTTTAGAAGGATGCTCAACTTGCAAAGAAGTTGCTGTCTTACTGTACTGCTCTGCAACTGGGAGCAGAGATACGGCAGGATGTCCTGGAAATAGTGGCCGAAAGTATGTCTCGATGAAATACCCCTCATCAGTCACACTGTGGCATATGTAGTTTTGGAATTTTGTGATCGCAAAATCACTTCCCATCCCGGTTCAATAATCTACCGAAACTACATCCAGTCTGATGATATGGCAATAAATTAATTGTTGTTCCGGTCAACTAATTTTGACGTGAATGCAACGAAACTATACGCGGAAAACAAGCCAATAAGGAGCGATACCGTGCAATGTAGCGGCAGTTTACAGCCTTGATTGTTAGTTATCGGATAGCCAGATAGGTGAGAGATAACAAGAATTCCAAAACCACTTTTCACTAACGTATACCATTCTGCAGTTCATGAAGGACGATAATTGGGCACCACAATTGGGATACACGTTCGCCAGATATCACAGCTTCATCAACCTGGCAGATGTGTTACACTAAGGCAGACCTCAGACTCGTCTTCATTAAGTTCACTTTCAATTAGGTGGAAATTGGGTTGCTAAAAATATGAGTCACCTGGAAAGCACTTAATTGGAATTCCTAAGCCGTGCTAAATTCCACCCAACAATCCACTCAGTGTTCAACCTGTCTTTTCCGTGCGATGGTTTGAACGGGTCACTAAAAGTAGTTTACGGCTTGATGTTAATTTTCTAGATCGTTCACCTGTGGCCACATCGAATTCCAGTCGCACAACTTTGAACAACTTTCAACAAGAGAATAATCAGCAAGCCTGATAGAACTTTTGTACTGGCTTCGAAATTGCATCAACATGAACACATTGACAAAATTCAAACTTGATAGGCAAACTTACAGCGAAAATAACGCTATTACCAAAATGTTTCCCAAGATCGCCGTGGTACACATGATTGTGATGTACGCACCGACAAAGTAATGATACAATGGATCTGGTACCGGAAACTTGTGCCAGTAAGGATGAACGATGGAGAAGAATTCCGGATCGTCAGGCCATAGCATCCCGATCGTCATGTTTTTCGGTAGCGTTTTGAGCATCCTGTCTATATAAGCAAGAAGTTATTTTTTACACAGATGCAAAATTCTGAGTGAATTCACAGCAAAGATATCAGTCCAGGCCAAGTGATACATGCGAAGCCGTAAAAAGTCTGTAAGTGACCCAGTATATACAACACCAAGCAGGGCTGCACTGCACACCTGCTGTAAATTGTTTTGCTTGATTAAATTTTAGGATCATAGTTCATACAAAACCTGAAACAGACAAAATAATCTAAAGCGCTTGGTCCAGAACTGTGCAAGATAACCCATCAAGTCACTGTGGTGCTGTTTACAGTTAACTCCTTCTCACGGTACAACGACTTGGTTCAAGAGAGCAAAATGATTTCTGTGAAAAATCCAAAAAAACACTACTCTTACATTTTTCAGCTCCTGTGATTTTCATCGCAAAGCAAACCTTGCCTGGATGTTTCCGAAAATTTTTAACGTTATTTCAACAAAAATGCACGTGCATGTTGTTTTTATTATACAGTGTAATTTTTCTGAAATATACTTTCCTTCAAAGGCCAAAGCGAATGTAAGAATATATTTGTTAACAACAGGACAAGAGTATCTTATGGACAAAGTTCCCCTCATATACCTTATTCTTTTGCTGTAAATTTCTATGCCCAAAGTAACTCGGCGAGAAATCCAACTCTTACCCTCTCGTAAAAGGCGTAGAGGAACTGTGTAACAAACAAGCCTGTTTTCAAAGATACCACATCTAACTTAACGTTAGTCATATAATGGATTATCTACTACGAAGGGCGAAACGCCAATTAAACAGAAATGAATAGAAGGCATCTTTCTCTGAACCAAACTATGTAACGGGAAAACGCGTCACCAAGAGCCACACTTTCTTTGGTCAACCCCCATATCCAAACGTGTTTTCGATAATAGGTTTCCATTTTTACCGCAATAAAAAATGATACGCATGGTGACTTTTAATCTGAGGTGCATTGTCTAAGCGAATTTGTTTGTTGCGTGCTGAATGTCACTGATGAAATGGGCCGAACCAGATATCAATTATTCTAGTCTGCTTATAGGGGGCTAAAATCTTTCCAACTGCTACGTATGCCGGGCAGAATGCTGGCAAGTAGTGGATACCTTTTTCTTGTCCAAATCTTAATAGAGAAAGTTCTTTCAAAAACGCCTGTGGCTCGATTCTCATAAAAATCATACGATTTTAGAGGAGTCGGTTGATTATTCTTAGCACCAAGCTCTTTGTACTTTCCATCGTTAGCGTGAACTACCCTTACCTCTGCGAGACAATTCAAATCGCGTCTTCCCTACTGCCCCCACTGGTTTTCATCAGATACTTCCCAGGATAGGTCAAAGAATATTATCCTTAACAATTCGCACTTAGTTTGAGTACAGGCTGAAGTCAGTCACAAAATACTTGTTGCCATTGGGTCGTCAGCAAGAAATTTAGAAAACATTAATCTCGTCAGCGAGTATTTGAGATTTTTATGATGGAGTACTTGCATGAAGCAAACTATGACGTTAGTATCTATGCCCCAAGTCTACTCAACAACCTGTTGGTTACCAAGGCATCGCGTGGCGTGTCTAAGGAATACAGTTATGTAGATAAAAAGCTGATATAGTCAAATGCCCTTCTGTATAATCTAAAAACTTCCCAAACCCGTGTCCCTAACTCCGTGTATACCTTAAACAATCCAGTCGGCCATGTAAAAATGAATTAGTGAAAGCTCTTGTTTGCGCCCTGTTATGATTTTCTGCTAACTGTAACTATTTGTATAACTATTATAATTGTTATAACTATTTGTGGAACACATTCGTTTAGTCAATAAATGTGAAAGTTTGAGGGGAATCATTAGGACGTAATTCCGGAATTTATACAACGTACGGAGGCGCTCTTTTTCATGGCAGCGGAATATTGCATGCGTGATTGTCAGCCCTTCGTTTTGGATTTGTCTTTGGATTGTGGTAAACCAACATTAACTAGGAACATTACCTGCTCAACTGAAAAAGTGCTACCCTCATGTCTTGGTAGAAGTTGGCAAAAACTGCTGGGTCCCTACGCAATATATGAAATGTTCTAGTGCGAAAGACTACTCATACCATTACTAGACGAAATTTAGGTCCTTTGGCACTAAGAAACCAATACTGAAGAGTGGGGATACAGTTGTTTTGTATTCTCGAAAATCAGACTTCACTGATAACAGTATAGGCCTTATTTTTTCAGTGCAAAATTTGCCATCCCGTGTACAGCGACAGAATATGAGAAATGCTTTTTGCTACTGTTGACTAGAAACTCTTGCCTAAGGTTAGCTAAAGGGTATCAAATCAGCTCTGTATTTCACAAACATTTCTCACTGCGCGGGAGTTCAGGTGTAAGAAAACAAGGTGTCTGTATTCCACTTGAAGGTGGTCTCTTCTCATAAGATTCTTATTGTGACAGAATTGCACTGTACCACAATACAATACAATAAAATAGTATTAAACAGTATTATGGGAAGACCATTCAGGGAGTGACTTTCAAAAACCTATGTAATGACGAAAGTAACCAAGAGAACTTACGGAGTTCAAGTGAATCACCTGATTTATTGTCGCGTATGCTTTTGAAGCGAATGGACTTTTTTCCATCTAAATGTAGCTACTTCAAAATTACAACACGGGTGCAGAGAGCAAAACCGTGAATATATTGCGCCATTTCTCCGAGATTTATCAATAATGCCCTTCAACAAGCTGTCTTCAACAACTGGGTCTTAATGTTTGAAATCTTTCTGAGAGTACGAAAAAGTATCTCGCATGGCAGAAAAGACTTTGGATTTAATGGGATATGCCTTGTTTTGAAATAATCACCAGCTATCATTCCAATAAATATTTAGCTCTGCATGTACTCATCAAAACGTACCTCTCCGAAGGTTTTACACTTTGAACAAAACGAAGTTGATGTCACGTAGTTTGTATTTAGGGCGAATTGTGTGAATATACAGCTGCCAAGCGCTTATATGAAGATCATAGTAATGGGAGATGGGCAAGTTATTGTATGTAATCAAATACCCTGTTTTCGCAGATTAGGACAGAGTAAGCCGACAATAATGGCGTTCGAATTTGCCCCTAGTGATAATGTGAAAAAACACCTGGTTGATACGCAGTTTCCTATCAGGATTATCTGAGTTTGTGTAACTTCCGATGAGTATTTCACGTGCTTGCTTTCCGCTAAGTAGTCAGCAATCGGAACTTGACTGCATAATAGCTCGATCAACAATTCATAGTTCCTCAGGTTGGGACCTTCCGTTCTCATCCTTAGCTTTCGCAAAAACAAACTGAGTCAAGGATGGTACTTTGAACATCTTTCTTGGCGTTTGGGATAATAAAACCATATTCCCTCATAAGTGATCCGTCTAACAAGCGAACTATTCAAGCTAAAAGCACTCCCTGTATCAGAACCTGTTCCGAAACTAACACAAATTACAGCCCTTACGCAACTGCAATTAATGAGCACTCCGTTGCAGGACTTGACATACCTGGACACAATTCACAGTTGACCGATTGTATGTCAACAATAGTTTCTTCCTTCCAACCTGTCTTTGTGACTCGGCAATGTCAGCGGTTGCAATTTATTTGAAGCGTGACACAAATCAGACATTTCAGAGCGCCATTGTTAAATGTGGTGAAATATTGAGCATCGAGTATTTTTATCCTACACATAACTGCCAGTGGATTGTCACCGTTTGAAGATAATGCAGCCACGCTTGTGTTTTTCACCATTCAAGAAGACTACTTAGTTTCGACCAGCTGAAATAACAAAGATGAACCATGAAGAAACGGATCGTTGATTATGAAGGCAAGTAGACAGGAAAATTAGTGGAAATTAATGTAGTGTTGTGGTGTTTTGGCTATCTCCATTTTAGAAGGTAAAATCATCATCAACTGATCAATAATAATCGCTGGAACAATGCAGCGTATAGGAAGTAAATGATCCATTTGGCAGTCACAAGTCGAAACATTTTTCTTGAAGGAACGCTACCCACACAGATGCTGAATAACGTCCGACAGCCAACGAAATGGTATCCACTTTGGGGCTCATCAAGTAGGTACAGTCCTCGAGGCTTTGCTAACCGTGTGTCCCAAATGAACACGAATCCTACACAATTAGAGAACTACACTCATTCCCAAACTAATTATATGGCGGCCCTTGCGCAGCACATTCAGTTAGAGAATAGCATAAATGACAGACTCAACTGCGACTTAGTTGAGCTTCTCTTCAATCCAAAATTAGTTTGTAACTGAGTTTATTTTGCGAAAACGTAGCTTGATTTTGCTCCTATTTTAAGCTAAATTTAACTGTTTCACATGTCATGGCAGCCCTTTGCGTATAGCATTGGCCTTACGTATTTGCTGGCAATTGTGACAAAGTTACTGCGAAAAGATTTTACCTTCGTTATCTAACTAAATGATTATCTTTCAAATATTTTTAAATGTAAAGTGCTATTACAAGGACGCAAGTCCATACAGTCTTTTGTGACGATTGCGCAAATTCCTAAATAAAGCAGTCGTTCAAGTGGTGGGACGAGATTGATTGACCAACCGAATATGTGTCGCATCTCGCGCAGTCAGCTAAATCATCCCAACGCAAGAAGATCAAGTGGAAAAGCGTTCCATCCATTGTCGCAAATAAAATTCCGGAGCTGGTAAAAAATGATAATATGTGCAGGCTAAATTGCTGAACAACTGTCTTTGGGTACTACTGAATGATTAAGAGCAAACTGCATCCTTTTCATAGGATCCCTAAAAACCACCTTGCGACAGCGCAATTTAGAAACATACAGATAATCGGACGTGAGATTTAAATGTTCAATCATACGTTGTATAACGCCGGAAGTGTTGTTCACTTTTCTCAAGACATCCTATCTCCGATCAAGCTCTATCTGGCTTTCTCTGACTTCACTCCGAAATGCCGTACGCCAACTGAGGATCTTCAAAATCTTTGGGAAAAAAATCTTCCGTTGAATCATAATCCATTATTGTCAGGAAGTGGTGCATTCCGCTTCACCTTGTTTACGAAGTCAAACCAGCGAAAGCCCTTGTGCTAGCTCTGATGCAGAACCCTTCATTCTTAGCAAACATTCAGCAGTCATTACTCCGGAAACCTATAGCTCCTTTTTGAGGAGGGACAAATCTAAGCTAGGGCCCTCATCGAAATTTTTCTCCCGTGGTTGATGCCTCCATTTTTGGCTCCGATGTCAACGGGTGTGAAACATTTACTAGAAACACTTCACTTGCTGCACGCATTTTACTTCGAAATATGTTACCCCATGGAAACGAATGATCTTTAAGAATACTGGTTAAATCCTCTGTATCTCATGGTATGCTACGGTTATATGCAGAGGGCTTTGTACCAGCTAAAAGGTAACTGTCTTTAGTGTAACTCAGATATCCAGCAAATCATCGGCCGTTGAGCTAAATTTTTCTACTTTTCACCTCTATCTTATATTCCATTGTTTTTTGTTACTTGGAAGAATTACCCACACCAGGGTGGCTCTTCCAATTCCGTTATCAGTGAGACAGTTGTCGAATGTATGGAAATTACTGATCCCTCTCATCAACTAGATGTTCCGTTTTTGCGCCTTCTCATTTCTGGAGTCGGGCTCCTCTTTCGGAAATGATAAGGAAGGTCAAAGAAATGCTGTCCAATTATTGTACACCTGCTTTATTGCAAGTCCCCAACTCAGTTCCTCTTCAGAAGATCGAGATGAAATTAATAGGAGAAGAATTGCTACAGTTCGCGTATCACTTATCAAGGGGGCTAATCCCCGAGTTTACAATGCAATACTTATTAAAATTGGTGGAATAGGAAGCACATCGTGACTGCTGTTTTTAAAGTAATTTGGTAAATAAGATTGCTTCCAAAAACACAGTAAGGTCGGACCATTATAAATAAAAAATAGACAGAAGAATTATATTTTTATTGGTGGTAATGAAAACGCATCATCGGTTCGCAAGAATAACTCGTGTTCTCCAAGGTGCGATTGGATAAGCAGTCTTCATTCCGGGCAAACGAATCAAATTGTTCAGGCGTAAACGCGCTCACCGGTAGTGGTGCTGACATCAACTGACATCAAATATCACACCACCGAATTTCAAGCCCCCGCATGGTGGAGACTCTAGGAGGAGCAAAACGCGAGTCCAGCTCTTCCTTTCTTTGGTGTGGACTCATCAAAATAATTATGTTAGGACAAGAGAAGACCTGCAAAAGTGAGAGCGATGTCAACGTGGATTTCTCTGTCGTATTTTGAACTAAGGGTCACGCAGCACATCCTTTCATTGTTTGTAAATGTGCTGATGCCTAGCAATAGGTTAATTTCCTCCCGCGTAGGAAGACGTCTCCGTTAATCACTAAAAGCCTCAAACTGTCGTATTCTTTACATGATCTCGAGTATACTTTTGAAGCAATCAAGCAAACACTACAGATCCTTCAAGCCGGACCGTCACAGCATGCCAGCTAACGAGCATATATTCAATAAACTCCTTTTTGACGTACCTATCGGGCGTAAACTTCCTGAGTTCAAGCAGCTAACTTTGGTGCCTCATAACATTATGTGAATTTGTGCAACAAATCTATTTTTTTCAACGCTTATATTGGTCTGCCAAATTTTTTGAGTTTGCAAAAAGTTTGTTGGAAAGTCTCCTGTATATCTTGTATGTACACGGTATATTCCTGCTTTGGGGTAGCTAGAAACGTAAGCTTGAGTCCGTGTTCCTCGACCCATCTAAAACAGTTTCATCTTCCCATCAATACTTAGCTTATTTGTTCCAAAACACTGTTCCAGTTTGATAAATCCAGAGTTTGTTTTTGTGGATCTTCCTATTTCTTCGCTCAACTCTTCTACCTTTTACTGTTGGCCAGTAACTACTGTAATTGTTGTTGTTCACTTTGTGGTTGAGTAAAGTCCTCCATGTTTGTTTCCACTTTTCGTAGGACAAAAACAACTATTCATGGAGTTGTAAAGATGATTCTGAAAACAGTCTATTGAATGTGGGTGGTATCAATCACTGCGAAAAGTCAACATGGATAAAAGGTGTCTGCTCAAGTATCCAAAACTATAGGCGTGTACATATACCAAAAATAGTTTCACTGCGCTGGTCTACTGCACAGCATGGGAAGGTTCAGTCTCCATACCGAGTCAGTTTACAATTCAGTTATCTTTTAATTTAGCTTACCTTAGTTTTCTGGGTAGATTGCGATGAAGTTATTATGCGCACAGTCAAACGTGTGGGACATTTGATTGGCTGACTAACCACTGGTCCCACATTAAGCGCTCTGAAGCTCATGTGGAAAGCATATATTCGGTTTTTTCCTCGTCTTTCATGGTTGTGTAAACACCTCTGGCTCCTAATCCCCCACAATAAATCACTGAGCCGTCCGTCCCTAACTTAAAATTATTGATTCTATGAGAATTTTCTAGGTGCTCCTAATCGATAGTTGTGTAAGTTCTTGCTCATCCTGCAAATATAATTTATTCTTGAACAGTGAATTATTACTGTGTTGTACATTCGTGTCTAATGAGTCAATCAACAATCTGTCTCTTCGGTGCACTACTGAAGGCTTTATAGCTTGAAAAAAGTCGGTGGGTGACATTTACGCGTAAACACAGGCCACGTCGGCAAGCCTACAAGCATTCGAGGGTGTCAGTTATTTTGATTTTTCATTATTTGTGTGGTTTGCAGGTCCATCAATAATTACTTTATGATGATCTGCTTGACCAAAGCCGGTCACCCCGTTATTCTCTGAGGACGCTAAAAGTAGGAAATTAAACCACTTTTAACGCAACACCTCCATCAAGGTTTTTACAGCAATGGATCCATCATGTGAGGTTTTCATTGCAGTCTCATAGCGTTGAGGACAGTGTGATTAGATCAGGCCTATTTCGAACCAAAAGACAATGTAACACGCGGTACATTGTGCACACTGGTCATTTAAGTAGTTTCATTATTAGGGTTAGACAAATTGTGAATAATCGGTCTTCTAGGCTATCCACATCCAATCCTGACGATTTCGAGAGGGAAGCGTTGGTCGAACTTTTACTTATGAACTCGTCAGTATGTGACCTATGAGTACAAATTACGAGGAGTTAGAGATTGCTAGGCAATAATTTACAAGCAAAACGGTTAAACTGCAACAACCACTGGAGCAATCAAATGCATCCTTTGTTTTTTACGTGATATTAGATGTGTGCGGCAATACTTCGTGCAATCTTTCATTTAGCCAGTCAACAACTCAGTAAAGTCAGTTATGCTTGAGCGTAATCTCAGATCGTCATTTGGGTGTGGGACACGGAGTGTCACTGGTGTGTACAACCTCAAGAGTACCCAGTGATTTACTGCGTTCTGGTTTGCACGCAAACTGTGTGTAAACATCTAGCCCGTTCTAGAATACAAGTGACATTAAAAACGCATTTTTAATGCTATTATTCAGTTTGAAACAATAAAGTACACCTTCGGATGAGCAACAAAGTACGAAACAGCAATGTTTTATACTCACGAGCTCATCTTATAAATTTCTTTCACTAGGATTGGAACTCATTATTTGGGCACAGTTAGAAGGCCTTAGGTAATCAGCTGACAAGTGGGTAAGCTTGCTGACATCAAGATGCATTCAGGAGTGGCTTTGCGCAGTTGCTGGCTGAGGTTTTCCGAATCTAATAATAGATCTCCTAGTGTATCGGCAGGTACTACTGATGAGGCATGTGAGTAGTATGTGGGTTTCTCAAAACTCCGCACCGCGTCTAATGGAAGGAGGGTTATTACGAAGTCTGCGGAACTGCGTTGCAGCGTTCGTTTACAATTGCGTGATAGTCAGTTAATATCCACAGAAGTTCAGGAAAACGGGTGAGGATGTTCAGTTTTTAAAAATCAGGTGCATACGAAATGTTTGCTTTCCTGTCCAATAGTTTGTAACCATTTAGTTGGTGTTTGCTAATAAACTACTTCGCGGCGAAGAGTATTCTTTCTTACACTAGTAGCACAGTCGCCAATTTCAAGCAATTATCAGGTTCTCCGTGGGTAGAGGCTAACTGAATATTCGCGGGAGCGAGATTGATCAGTTACATCAGGTGCAGCAAGAACAATCTGATCAACAAAACTTTGTTCATCTGTTTTATGTTTGCGTCCCTACACATAAATCTCTGTTTTCAGCACTGAAACGTCAAGCTTGGTTTTATGTGGACACTAGATGTTGTGACCATTAGTCACACTATCATCGTCTGTAATCTGTAGATTAGTGCGTATTTTGCTCCGCTGTTTCGTCTGTCCTATAACCTTTTCCGACTTTCCAAGAAATCTGGCTTGCATTTTGTTCTTGCTGTTGTCAGGTTCTAAGTGAAAAGCAACTATGGTGATAAAACCCTCTTTGCTAATGGTAGAGATATCTTACTTCTCAATTGAATTGAGTTCCATCAAGCAAGAAAACGTGACTTTAGTAAATTGTCACGTTCGATTGCAACCGGTGGTTTTAGAAACCCAGTGTTACCTATGCTGAGTTTTTGTGCAGCGAAATCCAACTAGTGACCATTAATAAGGCCGTTCGACAGCATCTGTTCCACAAGCCTTTTTGCAGCACTTATTCTTCGTGAAATTCAGTGTACTTAATTTTAATAGCCGATATAAGAAACAATTCGTCATAGTGGCTGATATCAGAATTTTGGGGGTTTCAGATAAATCCAATGTCATGGCAGAATTTCAAAAGGTCAAACACTGGCGGACACATCAGATAGGTTTAAGTTTAGCACTTTAAGCTGGTACGATGTATTCTCTGTTCTCTATGGTAAACCTGTGTCTAAATGTTTATTAAATTTTAGTGTCATCAGCTTATACTACCTAGTCGAACGAAATAATGCTTTTTATATATGTTATATATATATATGTAGACATATATTACATATATACACACTCCGAGGTTGGCTGCCGTGCTTTGTACTAATTAGTTGAACATAGTAGCACTTGGGGAACTTTAGTTTCGGTCGCTACACGGAATGTTGTCGTGGTTTCTGGTAAAAATCCAACACTAAAGGGAAATTTCAACGCTCTAGTTAACAAGATTTCTTGAAATTTCCAGCTCTCTGACTCAAAAATGGGTTGGAAGATACAAAGAGAACAACAAAACTGCTACATTAAATTGGGGAGGAAAATCAAACCTCCGTAAAAATATCTTCCTCCCTACAACCCCTAAAGTTTGCCACAAAATGTTGGGGATAATTTTTTTTACAGCATTTGCAGTGAATAAACACTACTACAATCGAAAGGATAAGATTTATCCCCTTGTTTTCAAAAAAAGAACTCGCTCATGTTTTTGTCTGAGTCTTTAAGCACAGTCTAGAAGGTCAACCACATGACAGCTTGCCTGCTGAGGCACAAAGAAGGTTACTTTTGCACACTGGACATTTCAACATATTCACATTTTTCATAGTCGAAAGCAAGTCTGTTCTTTTCAGAGCTGTCAGGGATTCCCATATTGTCGCAGGGAAACTCAAAGAAATTCAAATGCCTAATAAATTCTCATGTAGACGGTTGTTGCAGTATTCATCTAAGTGTCCACTATTAACGCATTCTTTTTCTTGATCAAATTTCAACGCCTGAATCCCTCATTGAAACAGTCTCCACATTCTGAGCCTCCAAAAACTTTTACTGGTTCAGCAAAAATATGTATCTTTCCAGCTGAGGTTTGTGCTTTCTGAACAGAATGAACCTTTGCCGTGAACTGCTTCTTTTCCTCACACAGTGTACGATGTGAGAGTCCTCCGGTCAGTCCGGATGGTTTGCTGTGTTTCGGTGAGAGCTCTAATATCGTGATAGTCATAGAAATCGGATGAGCCATTTTGGTTTTATTTCAAAGTTTAAAATTGGCACATTTCCCCAGCATGGAATATTATGCAACATGTAGGGTTCAATTTTAGACTCTGTTTGGATATTTCAAGTGATCAGTGCACACTATATGAGGCTTTCAGTTGGGAAAACGTCACTCCCTAAGAAGAGTACTCAACTCTTGTCCCGTGTCGCTCTTCCCCCATAGGAACCATCGGTTGAGAAATGCATTCGACTGCAAAGGTGTCTAAGGAGGTCAAGCCGCAGAGGATAAACACCTAATTTTACAGTTCCTGCCTAAGTGCTCGAACATGAGGAATAAGAATATCCCTTTAAATACCGCAATGAAAAGTATGGCATATGACCACACGTAACTGATTTAATTGTGATTTCCCTAGAAACTTGTAAATTCTGTTGATTTGTTTGGCCAGTCGCGGAAAATGGTTGTCCTTAATGACAACCCGCAACATATCCTAGTTCCAAACGCTCCTTAAATCAAAACGATTCTTCAAAATTTCTGAAAGCAGGCTTAATCCACGCGTTTGAAGTTTTCAGTATGTACTAATATGGCCATACACTACCTGACAAGCTTCTAACGAAATGCAGAGCGTAAGAAATGTTCTTTATCTGAAAGGTCTGAACTGTGACCCTCTACGGAGGCTGCAACCCTGATTTTTATTCCCACCGATCAAAAATATTCCCCCACCGATAACCAAAATAGGTCAATCATCAAACACTGTCCGGGTACATATGAGTATTCACATATTGTTATCACAACAAAGCCAGATTAGTTATAAAAACAACCTGACTTCCCCAATTGAAAACGATCATCTGAGTTATCATTAGTACGTTGTTCCTGTATCCCGGCAGAAGAAAAATTTCAGGACCTTGAAATGCTAGTGACAGAGAATTATTTTTTTTGGTGGTTTAAAATGTAATATGCGGATTAGTTGCTGATTTCGTTTGTTTCAGCTACTCAGTTCTAATAACCGGTAATTCCTCTAGAAAGGTGCATTCCAGAGGTAATCAGTTCTCAAACAACGAGCCAGCAAAGTCTAAAGTCACCATCTTAGTTGCAAATGGAGAAGTTTTTTCGGTTCCCCAACTTTGGCACTGTGGAGGGAAAAACATGTATAACCCAGCCGCAAAGCAGAAGGGTATGGCCACCCCTGGACGACATTTGTTGGCTATCTGGTATATCGGATACGCACTTAACACGGAAACACAAACGAAAGTTTGCGCAATGTTGCAATACATTCGTTGTCGGAAGAATACATTGTATGTCGATGATAAACGGAATAAACAGTGCCCTGAGTCAATCTTCGAAGCTCTTCGTTCCCAACCTACTGGGGTTTTCTTGAGACTGGTGTAAATGGCCCTTTCGTGAAATGAATATATAGTTAAATGTCCAACAGAATGTGACTTTGGCAGAAACTTTTAATCATGGATTCGAAATAACATTTGCTGATAGATCAGCGGATTGATACCGTTCGTCAATCCTTACTCAATTTCGGTCAAATACCCCAAAAGTTATAGTAGGATCAAGCCTTTGGAATGGCTTCTACCAGCGCCTAATTTCCAGGTGGAAGGTTAGCACTACACACTTACCGTCCCGTTGATGATGTTTTATTAAAAATGGGAGATGCAGTCACGGTGAAAAATAAGGGATCGTTTTCCATATCTCGGTCACACAAAACGCCAAGAAACATACGCTATCTACCACATACACTGGGATGATGAGGGCATAAACATGGTTTTACACCACACATCTGAGATTAAGCTGGTCCAGAACCTGGTAATTTATTTCCCGGTTCTAGTAATATAGCGGAACAAACTATAGGTCTCCCCTTGACTTTGCCTCGGTTGTATGGTGTTGTGTAAGGCCGCGTAGATAGTCCAGATTGGTAATCGCCTTATAACAATTTTACTAGAGGTATTTTGTAGATGAATGATATGCGTCTGCCTGCGTTTAGGCCCTGCCATCCCAAAAAACTTGGATTTTTCTTCTTCGAAACGATCTGCTTGCACAACGGGTCACTTAAAAAGTAAACACAAACTGCTGCTCATATATGAATAATGCATGTCTCCAATCTGTTGTTAGCAATAGGCCACTTTCAGTATCTTAAGTGTATAACTGGCCCCGTTGTGGTAAAAAAATGTATCCGGGAAGCGGAGATTATTCATGCTGAAAAACTGAAAAGCGCCCAACAGTGGACCATGAACAGCGAATATCTCACAACGTTCAGGAAGCTCAAGCGCGTTATCCTCCGGAGAGTAGAGCGCTTAATTATTTGAAGATAGGTTTTTGGCCGCCGCAAAATGCTGGAGGCCATATAAAGCGCTGAAACCGGTTTTTTTTCCGTTAATTCAACGTTCTGATACAAAGGTGGCGGAGACATGCCGCTGGTGGATTTGTACCGTAACAACAAACTTCGCCCTTTTTAAATCAAAGGTCACATCAACTGGTGTATATAAACGTGTTTGCTTACATTAAATCACAAAACAAACACAAGCGTCAGTTCAAAATACTCTTTAATTTAAGGAAGATAACCGGATCACCACGACTTCTAACACGGTTTCCACCGGTCTGTGAATGATAAACCTTGATCGGTTGTTTTCTGTCGGATTGCCCATAACTTACTGATCAACTGGAATATTTCCAGTTTGATCAGACGAGGAACAGAGTATTATGCATGTTATGCTAAACAGGATCAGATCCATCAGTTTTAGAAGGAACCAGTCCAGTAATATTTGATGGTTCCTTGAGGCTTTGTAGACGCTTGCATCTTGATAAAGAAAGAGATACCGACTTATTCCCAAGGTGATCTTCCGAAGGTGATATAAAAGTATTTCGCCTGTAAAGAGATATGGACAGTGGCATGCCTAATTTGGTGAAACGTAGCAAACAGTATGGACGCTTTCAGAAGATCAAGTTCCTTGGAACTGCCGTTAAAAGACCTCAGAAAACCTTGCGGGACCATGGAGTGTCAGTTTCATCGTTGCCGGCAAACAAAAGTGTATTGTCACAGTGTAAATACACGAAGTACGGGAAATGCTTCTTTTTCATATTTCTGAAACCAAAACAGTGTTTCAATTTGAAAGTTTCAGTTGTAATCTTTGTGGCTCAACTGGCAAGAGAATAAAAGCCCATCGATCCCTGTTAAAAATAGACAAACAGCTACATAAGTTATTTTGCTTCCATCTCTTTTATCTCCAAAAATATGCACTGTTTAATTGTTTAATTTATCTTTTCTAAATACAGAAAAATGTTTCTTTCAACGATAGAAGCGCATCTTAACCTCCAATCGGATTCCTGGATAGATCTTTACTGTAAAAGCTCAATAGACTAGCTTTTAAAATCAGGGAAAACGCTAAGTCAGCTTTGAACATTTAAACAGCAATTTGACATTGTGGGAAAACAGTGTAAAGTCATCAAACATCAAATAATACCAGAACTATGTCAGACAATTTGTTTCATACAATTTGCTTCAAAACTGCACAATTATTTCGGATTCCGAATTGATTTTCATCCTTTTAACTCGGTCATAGTAACACCTCAGTGTTTCCTCGTGCATCGGCTGCATGAGATTCTTGATGCGAAACCGAAGAACTCTCTCCTGTAGACAACAAAGGCAAGAAAAATACGGTCTCAGTCCAATTTTTCTAATTTTCAGAAGAAAAAATATTCTTATATAAAAGATTATACTTCGTCCCCTCATATCGAATGGATGCTACTCACGCAAAAATAACTCCAAGAATGTGCGCAGTTAAGACACGGCTAAGAACTTTATAAACAGAAACGTGTATCTGTTGAAGGGATTACTGATATAATCCAAAATATTCAATGTAGAATTCATGTCTTCTGGCAAGCGCACTTTTTCGAAGTAATACGAAGTAATACGCTATTGGTTGTTCTGTAAACCATACTAACATGCATACTATCCTGCCGTGTATTGGAACAGCGATCCAAAATCCACTTTCCACGTACCAAGAACCACCAGTGAAAAAAAGATGCTTATTTTGATGAAAGAATGAGTTACCCATTTTTCCAATCAACTAGCAATCAACTAGCTTAGATCCGATGTAACTGCGGTACCTGTTTCAATCATGAATAAATGAAGTTTGGTTCAGTTAACTGTCACGGATCATCTAAAAGTACGCAGATTGTACTGAGTATGCTCAACGGTAAACGCATCTGTTTAGTGTGGCAACAGGGATTCACAAGCCCCAAAGAAAAGATGTTGTGATGTGTGAGAAACTAAAATGGTCCTCTTTACTGTGCCATTTGGTAAAGGCCATGCTGGAGACTAGATGAGCTCTTTCCACTGCCTGCCACCCATAGACATAGCTGATTTACGGTTTGTGTTAACAAGCAATCTCCAAGAGATTGTCTTTGTGATTACATTACACCAGAAAGAATTCGGAGTCGAAGTACCCTAGGAAGGTTCACAAAAGTGGACAAGGTAATGGTTATATGCACACAAAACTTACATTACCAAATGTCTCCTGATACAAATATTAAGACAACTAACCACGCTTGTAGTTCAAGAAATCCAGCTCAAAAGTCTGTGCTATTGAGAGGTTTTGGAGCTCTCTTGTTGGATATGAATTTTAAGTCAAATGCCTTCAGGAAGTTCGGCCTATGGGAAAAAAATCATAGTTGAGTTTATTTAACCTCATTCAGGTGGACAATATTCTTAATATTCACGCATTTAAAAAAATTTAGCTCAGCAGCAAGCTTTTCAATGAATGTTCTGTTCTTCATACCACGAAAACAAGGTTTCGACACCCGCCCCAGAAACTCAAGTTTGCCTGTTTAGTGAAATGCTATTTGTCTTTGGGAACTCAAATCATACCGTAATAAAAGCTCTTACTTGATATTTTCCAAGAAGGAAATATGCGGCCCAACTTTAGGCTGCGTCCTTGATGAAACCGAGGCCGGAATCTGGGCGTATAACAAAAAGAACAATCACACTCGTATCTGCTTCGTACCTCCGCTTTTCTACATGCATACGTAATATGATATGTAAACGGAGAACCAGTCAAAAAGTCCAATAGTGTGTTTACGAAGATCTCCCCAAAAACAGAAAAACAGCTGCAAGCACTTGAATGTTTGGCCTGGGGCAGTTTTCTTTGGAGGAATTAGAAGTGTCCTAAATTTAAGCAAGCAGATTAGACGTTTGGTTACAGTCTGGTTACTTTTTTGAAAATGAGTTATCTTAGAAGCCCCATATATTCTTGTACCCACCGCATCCTGTAGAAGCTCAGCGTAACTCTTCTGTTGCACAGAAGATACAGATTGGCCTCTATTGTAATATGCACTGGCATAGTAAGGGCCAACTGACACAAGAAGCCGATGACTGTCTACAATAAAGCAGTACTGGAGTTTTTATAAGTAAGAAAGCTATTTATCGGTAAGAAGTTTGAAGTATTTCGTTGACACTGGTTCCCTTTAAACCACGACGAACCAGGGATGGGAAACCCCATCTGTATTTGTGCGCAAGTATTATGCAGTGGTCCATTTAGTGTCCCCACTGACACAAATTGTTTAGCATCCAGGTGAGTCTATCCTCCGTGACTTTGGGTGCATTTGGGTATCGGTAATCAGGACCGGGAAGAAACTCTGATCCACTGTGGACTTGCAAGAACTGGACGTCTGCAACCAAAGAAAACATTAAAGGTTCAAATTAATCCGATGGTTACTAAAACCGAGATGGATAATTTGGCTGTATAGGTTTGATTACCAGCCGGGCTGACATTGTCAGTGCAGTAATTAATCGTGAAACTAAACGAACCCTGACCACGGCACCTTTGCATAAGTACACCAGGTTATTTTACCTTACATCCTTGTTTAATGTCTGTTTTTCGTTGCGTATGTGTTTGCGTCATGCAAACAATCACCCGGCGATTTCCGCATAGGCCCAAAGGCCTCTTGAGATTGATCTGTGTGACATCCGATAGCCGTGTTCCCTACGCTGAACACCGAAATACCAATTTGGTCGGTTACTGCGGCACGTGTTTCCCGCATCTGATATAAGAGCAAGTAATGTTGATTGCTTCGTCTTGACCCACTTGTTTGCCAAAGTAAATGACTAGATGAACTATTTCTACGCAGACAGGAACTCTGAACATGCGAAAATTGTATTCTTGTAGGAAGTGGAACCGCATCCAAAGAGTCAATGTTCAGAGGACAGTGAGATTCCTGTCACCGGAACTCGATGAAAGATATATCCCGGCTCAGAGGGTTTGCTCGAAGTATACACCAGGTAAAAAAACACCTACAGACTGAATAACACTCAACAGGCATGACAACTGCTGTTCAACAAACAGACTTCGAAGGTTGTTCACGAATACAAGAAACACGTTGTTATAACTATGTGCCTTAGCAACCGACTTTTGAACCTTGGGTTGGAAGCTGTCAACTGTTTTGACAGAAGACATCTCTTGGACGATCGTTATTGTGATTAGTTCGAAGAAATATGGGACGGTGCAGTATAAATGAAATCAGGAATAATACACGCTTCGAGAACACGGGTTCGACAGCGCAGTTTAATTAGGTTGACGCAGTAGTTAACGAAACGTTTTACAGCGATTCAAGTAAACTTGCTGCATTACATTTAGTTCCTGAATTTTGCGGTTTTGATGCACGAAGTTGACTTAGTCATTCAACCAGTAAGTCTGTTGCATTTTTGACTTGTCCTCATTCACGATGCAGCACTGATCTTGTTCATATGCTCAGTTACTAGGTCTCTTTTGTCACAAAAGCCCTAAGTTACCAAACGTGTACGATCATTTTGATCGTCGTCGGTTTCATAAGAAACGTGCTGTGCGAAGGGGACAACCTTGGTGTTTTGTGAAATGCATCTTAGAGTAACTGGTGCGGACAAAATGAGGTAATATCTCAACATACTGAGAAAACGTACACAGCTCTTAACTTGAAAACAACTGGCTCCTGTTTATCACCCCCAAAATGATGGGATAGCTTTCTTGTAGTGCCGATGTCAACTCAGTTGTGGAGCGCAAACCAAATGTACAAGGGGGCGCATGATTACCAATCCAGGAGTAGATTAGTGGAACGGATACATATTAAACCGATTTCCATCTAGACACTCCTTCAAAATATTCTGAAGAGCCGTACAATGCCCGCCACACGTCGACCAAACATAGATGAAGTGGGTCAATAGCATTTTTAGGTGAACTGTTCGTCAATTTTGTACAAATTTTTTTAGCCCGATAATGTTTTCTCTAATTGTATCCGTCACCCACTGACACAAAGTTGTGCTCATGCACGCATGTTGAACTCCTGCATCATGAAAGAAACATTGGTGGTCTTACAAACTGACCGCCGGGGTGCGTTGCATAACTCTGTTCTCCCACTTTTAAAGAGGAAACGAGCACAAGCGACCGACCACATGATGAGAACGATATTAGTGAACACAAAAGACTTTCCGAGGATGAAGGTTCTTTCAGAAGATTGGTTTAACTGTTGGGTTAATTGCTGATAATACACGGTTAGGATATCTAATGGGAAGTTCTTCGCTGCATATTTACTGTGGATTTTCAAACCCACACATTTGGCGTACAAATGCATATATCCAGAGTCACATTGGAACACCAAAAGAAATATGCTTCCAAATTTTCTCAAGGACAATAGAATATTTTCCTCCATCGAGGGTAGCTGCCAAATGCGTGTCCCAGTTTATAACATTGCGCCAAGCTTTTAAAAACTTATTTCGTAAGGGAAAGACTAAAAGTTTAGGCCAGAGTAGCAGCTTACCAATAAGGCGAAATAAATCAAGGAACACCGAAAGCTCACATAATTGAATAGATGCGGATCAAAGACCAGAGTAAGGGTACTGCAACCCATTTGGGCAGAGTACAAGACCAAAAACTTGAGTTCGTTTTGACTAAGAAAAGCCACACTGACGAATGCAATATTACCAAAAGGATTCACGCTGTACCGTTCCTATATACCATATGCGGATCATAAGTTCCCCTATGAAATGCATCCAAATTAGTTCGAAACGCCGGTTCCGTAGTAATGACTTCTTCTTCACGAGTAACCAACGTGAAACTCAACCACCCTGCAGTATGGATTTCTCAGTTAACTGTGCTCCAAATTCCGCTCTTGTTTTACCTCATTGCAAACGAGTATAGTCTAACAAGTGTTTTTTTTTGAAAATAAACTAACACTGATAAATCCACTGGTTGTTTAAGTGCCATGTGTTGAGACCGTTGGCGTCGTTTGGCAACCGTTCTTCGGAAGCTTCCATTCCTGATCATGTAGACGATTGGGTTGTAGAGAGCAGATGTTTTGGCAAACAGTCCAGGCAATTCAGTACCCATCGGTGTCAAGTGGTTGTGATATCCAAACACGGACAATAGAGTGACCACAGCATACGGGCCCCACGCAACCAAATACATGGATATGAGTATTGATGTCGTTTTGACTGTTCTGAATGACACCTTTCTATAGGCTGCTTGCAGGAAGGAAATAGAAGGGGGAACATCGATTACTGTTTGTCCTACAGTATATAGATCACTACAAGATAAACTGAAAGCCCACTCTTGGGTCCTTTCCATTTTTCAGATCTCTAACGGGATTCCAGTGACAGGTGTTGCAGCTGCAGAGGTAAAGCATGTGCAGCTGTCCAGTTAACCGACTGTGTGGTTTTTACTCACATAGTTCACATCATCTTATGCAGACTAAAAGGCATTCACCAAATACCTCTGTGTTCTGGGGGCTCTTCTCCATTAAGTCAGTGGATATAGCCATTCATGGATTTGTTCCTAACGCGCGTGACATGATAAAGCGCAATCCGTTGGGAAATTCCGCTTCTCACGTACCCTTAAATAATCAACACCGATACTGTTTTGCAGTAGCATTCTCTTTAGTGACAAATGTGTATTATTTAGCTGTAATAATCCCCAGAGAATTAGGGCTTCATTAAGTGTTAAATAAAGAGACGTTCATATGTGAACTTCTTCACCCTGCGAACCGAAGCCCTGTGCCTAATATTGTTCGAAAACCCAGACTAGTTTTGTCATTCTTTTACGGATCACAAGATAGAAGCTCCAGCTATGTGAGTAGCAGCCACGTGCCAATTGGTCAAATATGTCAAAACCTGCACTAAATTCCATCAACCAGACAGTAAAACCGTAAGATTTATGTAACTCCGTTCATATTTAAAATCCACCAAATCCTCCAGGAGTTATTTGCCAGAATTTGCGATGGTCCTGGTATTGGCATCGTGGAACCGTGTAAATTCCCACGTATTTCTACGCATCTCATCCATCTAACTAATACTTCAAGCTCAGCTATCTAAAAACCCCTGGACTGCACTCCCCTTAACGGTACCGAGATTCAGTGAAACGCAGCTGGTTTTCAGTGTCCCCACTGATAAGCTGCTTGGGGCATTCTAACGGCCCAACAGAGTGCAGCTCCGCCTTCAAAGCTTCCTTTTCTCAAAACAAGTGCGTTGGAGCTGGGTGAGTAACTCTCCTTGTTACCAACTACTTCACAGAAGGATTGTGTAATCGCTGTTTTTCTTCGGTTGTGACCACTTGAAACTCAGGTGCACAGCGTGTAGTTCAGGCAGTGACCGGCAAACCCGGGTGACAGTGGCGGTAGAACAGCAGAGGTACTGTTCAACTGAAGGTGACGTGCACGTGAACTCTACAAATCCCGCAACCACCAACAAATCAAAATTGTCGAGCAGGTTATAAGTTTCCATGGCGCTATGTGCCTAAGGGTCTTAAAATGCGGGTCACTCGTTCAGGCTAGCTATTGCGTCGTCGTTGGGCCAACCAACGCTCAAATGGTAACATGTTTGCACGTTCTAACGTGTTCAGACGGCTGCGTTCAGCGTGCGCTAGTGAAATAGTGGTAGCATGTTCACCTCGAAGGTCAGACGCCCGGAGTTGAGACCCGGCAAGGATTATTAGCTCTAACAGGAGTGAAACTAGAGTCCAGTGGTGTGGACCCACAAGAATATATGAGTGTGGACAGGACAATGACTGTTGATGTGAAATTAAAGTTGGATATGCCCGCACACAAATATCCACTTCAATAAATCTGAGAGACAATCCCTCAAGGCTTAAGTCCTTGTGTACACATATGCACACACGGGTATTTAAGCTCTACGTTTGATCTAAAACCCACATTACCGCTTATGTGATCACCTGACTATAACCTCTTTTGATAAAATGGATTCAACTGAAGGGTTTCACTGTCTGTCGTCGAAGAATAACCCAGTGTAACAACTTGAATACACTACCTCGAAAGTTGACGAATATGGAAGATATTTATTCGGGATCCACCGATAAACAATCAGGTATCCCCTGGAGACGAACCTTTCGGATTCATGGGGCTGCATTCAGCATCTCTATTTTTAGTTCATTGTTGTGTCCTCAACATTTATGATTGCCCTTTAGATAGGTTTATGGTCTTTTATAAACAGCTTCTGTGTGCATGAGGTCGCCTAGTAAAAGCGTTATACTTTATAGCCTTTGACGAGCGTACAAGATACACATTACTAATATTCGTATAGTATACAGCACACAAGTCTTACTAAATTCTCCGGCACGGTGATTATTAGGTTTGCCACTAACATCTATTGAATATTTCACCGGCAGGTTAGACCACGCCTGAAACCTGCGATACACCGGCCGGAAAGAGAATCCAACGCACTCTTTCGGAAGTTTTGCACTCACTAGTCAAAAGGATTCTAAGTCTACAGCATAGTTTTCTGAAGTTGTATGTATGGTGACATCTTATTACAAATAACCGACTGATTTTTTTCCCGAAAATATGAGCAAGGAAATTTTTTGGAGCTACTATTTTTATAGTCATTTTTTGTAAAACGGCACTGTGAGCGCAGCGCAACCCATACAGTGTGTACTGCGGTTGTCTATCCAATACATTTCAAGACGTTCATTCACGGATCAAACGCAAGTGCTTCCTCAAGATAGTACACCCCATTATCAAGCAACTCTAACAAAAATAGTGCAAGACAAACAGGTTGTCTCGATTATCTTTTTTCTACTCCAGTTATTCGGAGAAAAAGCTGTGTGCTATAAGAATAAAGTAGCTGAGTTTCCGAGAACACCAAGAACACAGTTTTCATTCATGAATATCGCATCTCCTGATGAATTCGAAGCCAAAAGTCAATACTGTTAGACAAAACTCCCAGGACGTCTGAGAATCACTGGGTTTAGGAGTAGTGTACTGGCTACATAAAACATGCGTTGGAACAAGCCACTTTTTTAATCAGCAAAATAAGGATCATAAATACGCCGTCTAACAAATGCAAAACGGGATTTGTTTGGTGACTGATTCTCCGTAATCTGGTTGGTGCTTATTATCAATTACCTGGAATATGGAATTTTTTACTATAAAGTCAAAACACAGAGTAGTGGAATAGGTTGACGACGTTTCGATTGCCGTGGGTGACCTCTCTCAAGAATTTCAACAACTGATTTCTACAAATGATTGTAGAAACCCTTGAGGACGGTCGTCCACGTCAAACGAAACGTCGGATTACAACAACCTATTCCACTACGTTGTGTTGTGACTTTATAATAAATTTCATAGTAAATTTCATAATAAATTTCATACACCACATGGCGCCCAAGCATTTTAACACTTCGAGCCAATTTTGGCCCAAAACTCCTAATTACGTGGAAAATGCTGTTTTATTTGTTTAGTAGTCCTGGCAAAAAGAGCTCAAGAAAACAGATATGAAAAGTGTTTTTACCAGTGTTTACTATCTCTGCGGTCAGACTGAACTTAGACCGACTTTGAGTGAAAGAACGCAAAACGAATGGCATCTGGTTGCTTAATCCGAGGGTTCAGATCACAAGAAACCAAGGAAATCCTAAACATATCTGATTACTCAAGAACGGTATAAACGCTCATAATAGTGGTCCATGTATGCCCAGAATTTACCTCTCAACGGAAGGTGTCCACTCATACGATGCCAGTCTGTAACTGAGCCCAATAAATTGTGTTAATTGATACTCTTATTTTCTTACTTATTTTTTATCAATTACCTGTGGGGTTCCCGCAGATTTTCCTGTCCACTTTTTCCGTTTGAGTCAAACTTTGCTTGCTTTTCCTGATCAACCATAATATCCGCGCGTAGGAAAAACAAATAAGCGTGAATGGACAGACAAATCCTCCAAGGAACAGACAGCTGCTGAATAGGATGCTGGACCAATCGTTGGACAAATAGTCAAATGCGCATCCTGTGAGGAACCCTTCCATCACGTACCGCCCTTTGTAGGGAAAGAGGAAAAGACGGCATGAAAGTTGTGAACGGCACCCAAGCAACATTGTTTAGAATGCGGTATCTAATTACTACCAATTTCCATCTCTTGTAGCCTCAGCCTAAGAACAGAACGCCAGGATGTTTTAAAATCGATATCTACATTCGTTCGCTAAACAATAGACTAACCATTCTGATGTGGTTATTCATTGTTCACTCTAAGGAATAGCACACTGACCGAAACCCGTGAAAGTGGAAGTTGACGGCAAGAGAATTTTTACCAGTTACATCTACCCAATTGTGAAGAAATGTAGTCGGATTGTGTTTGATAGGGTTTTTTCAACAACAGGCTGATAGTGAGTTCTCGTTGGTGTGGCAAGTAAAGCCACTTGATGCCAACCAGTTCGTATGTGTTTCAATCAAGTAGACCAGTAGTTTCAAAGCAACTTTGCACGTCTTATTCGTTGCACTGCGTAGCAAAAAATCAGTTCATAACATTTGTTGCCCTGATCAACATTTTCCAAAAATTGCAATAACTACACATGAGTTACTGGTATCAGTTTACGCATTCTTCACGAATCTACTACAAAAAACCAAGTCCTAATGAGAATTTGCCGCGGATTTCACCTGGTTTCACGAAGACTGGACAACTACTCAAAGCGTAATTCATTTTCAAACTTCCGCCTATCTCGTTTCTTGGATTAAATCTCTAGTCAATAAAAAAGCCAAATTCGTAGGAAATGCGGGCAAAGCACGCTGACCACTGTTAGATAATTAACGCAGAAAAAAAGAAATTCCAGGTTTTCTAATTAAAAGTCTTTGTTGCAGAAAACCGGACGACGTGTGAGTGGTGCCAGTAGATATATGGTATAAATCACCGATGCAGAGCCGTTAGTGAGGATAATGACGCTGAAGCCAATGTAATGTTTCCTGGACTGTTGTTGTTATGTCAGTGCTGGATGCTACGTCACCGTCAGTGAGATGGGCGAATTGAAGAAAAAGTCAAAATATTTATTCACGTGACTTATCACTAGCTGGTGCCACTGTACCATCTAACGGTCATTTTTCATTGCTACCTTATATTCCGTGTGACGATATATCTCTAGCGGAAAGAACAGTCTTATCTGATATTTGTTGAACTATGTCTGTTTCATGTTTAAAAACGTATTCTGCAGACAGACTGACTGTATCGTTTGGGTTTCCATGATATCAGCCCTAGTGACTGATTATTTCCTCCCCATGCACAACGATATTTGTCGGGATACGCTGACAACACACTTGCGATCATATCAACCACACAACGTCACGCCTTCGTAGGCTAACTGAACGAATAATGCAGTAGTAAACTGAGGGCTTTGGATTACCAGCTGTCGGTAACCTGTTAAACCTAGCCATGGCTTCTCGATGGGAATGTGCAGAAAACTCGTACATTCAGACTGGTACCTGCAATAAAATCGTCACATCCACACTATGTCAAACGCGCCATTGTTTAATCCTTGGCGAACCATGTCGACAAGGTATCATTGAATGAGTCGATACGGTCAGATGAACTGAAACAACTAAGCAGGGTTAGCGAAATACACTCATTTGCGAACATTGTGATTTTTCCAGGCAACTGAGTGTGCTGCACCAGGCCGCCTCATGTTTCACTTGCTACGATATTCGAGATCTCGCGATACAACGCACTACTCACAAGGTTGCTGAAAAACCTTCGACAGCCCACCACCGGTTTCATCCTTCTTGGGGCTTATCAGATAGGCGCAGTAGTGCAGAGTAGTGCATTACGAACATATACGTATCGCGATATCTCGAATATTGTAGCAAGTGAAACCTGAGGCGGCCTGGTGCAGCACACTCAGTTGCCTGGAAAAATCACAAACGAGAGATTCAGCTGGGTTCCAAGTGAGTCTCTCGCAAAAACCAAATTTGTTTGCAAATGGGTGTATTTCGCTAATTTCGTGCGATTTAATCTCAAGTAGAGCATGAGGTTGACGGAAACTCGGGGATTGCGCCTATCTGATGAGCCCCAAGAAGGGCGAAACCGTTTGTGGGCTGTCGAGGAGTTTTCAGCAACATTATAAGTAGTGCTAAGAACTAAGCAGGGTATTACAGCGTAATAAATGTTACTGAGCAGAATGATGGTGGCTCAGATAGCCTAGATCGTGACTGGTCTGTTGGCTGAACTAGAGAATTTGATCACAGACGTTTAATAACACCACTCAAGGTAGCATCATTCGTACTGGTCCGTTTGGAGATATATTATTATACTGAAAGCTAAGAATAAGCCATAGTCCGATGAAATTTGCATATTCAGTAAGCATCTTTGAAAAGCTCTTCAGCAGGAATGTTTTCACATGGTAATCGCATAAAACTTCAAGTAATGAACGATGGAGAACCAGGTGCTATTATTATTGTTGTGCAATCACGTCAGAGTTTATCCAGAATACGTTTACTCTAACTGTGCATCAACTTCGGTAACTTAGGTTACTTTCCTAATTGAATTTCTCAAGGCAAAGTGAGGCTGACACATAGGTTTTTTCCATTCCTCACTAAACCGGATCTAACTCCCATTATAGCGCCTCAAACACTAGCTTCGAGAAGAAATTGCTACTGTTTTCTCACCTTGCTACAGGGTTCAGCTTGCCTTAAAGCACGCAAAACTTTCCAATTATCAAGGCATTTTTGAGCTATGTGTGATGTTGCCAGAATGTTTACGTTGATGAAAGAGCTTGGATGATTCATGCTTAGTTGTCTTCCGACCGTTGCGTGCGTGTATTATGATACATTATGATACATTACATGATACGTCGGCCATTAGCGACTCTAAGAGGCTTATTTATTCGTGCAGAGAGAGCCGGCGAATAGGATATTTGATGATTTTTTACAGGAAAGAACAAGCGTAATGTATTTTCTTACGCTGCAATCCGCTCTACTGAATACTTAGATATACTACAAGGATTGTTAAGATATCAAAAACCAGATGGAGTAGGTTCTATACCAGCTTCGTTAGTGTACACTAACGAAGTATACACTAATAATTCCAATAACAAAGCTGGACACCTCCACAATACACGTAACCAGTACAAAATGGCACAAGCGAACCATTCAGCATCGAATTCCCGGGGACTATCTAGGAGCACTTTGTAAAGGAACATTTATTTTCCTCTTCTGTGTTATGTAGGCGTATCACCAACGGTAAAATCGTTTCTTTTTGATGCATCTGCCTTTTTTTGTAGTTCAGCTTTAAAAACAACATCTGAATGCATGTTACATGCCTATCTTAGTTAGCTGGCGCAAAAAAGTATTGTATGGTTATACACACATGTATACAGTACGCACCTATACCGAAGAAAGGTAAAATGGTCCATAATGCAGACCACAGCCATATTAATAATAAAACATAGGTTGCATTCCGATTTGTCACCGCATAAGGCCATGGCTGAACGTGGGCGATTGTCCAGTAGCGCAAGTAGGCTACGGCTGCCAGAGTTGTTATGGAAGTGAACCCGAAGAGCCCACCAGCAAATCCGTAGAAGTCACATCCTGAAAAGAAGGACAAACTGTTCCACAAAGTATCTTATTGAGTTAGGATATCAAAGGATGGTGGAAGTATCAATACCCAGTCAAAAATGGTTTGCTAAAGATTGAGTCTCTGTAAATTCCGCCGTCAAAAGAAGTACGTTTGCCAATAAACCCACCATACCTAATGATAAGGTAGTTAATTTGAGGTGAGGTGAGGTTAATACTCCATTAAAAAGCGCTGCTGTATTGCCTGTACGAACAAACAGTAACAGTACTTAGTCAAAAACGAAGCACAGTTTGGCTGGGCAATTTTGTGACCCTTCTTTATAAAGCAATATCAATGAAAACACCACTTTAGTATTCACTAGCTTAACAATACAGCCAGTAACAGGTTAATAAAATATCACAGTGTATTGTGAACTTGGAAACGTTGTAGTTTGAGCGATTCGAAAGCCCCGCTTAGCTCGGTGTCTGAAATATAAGAATTAATGACCGTACAGGCTGCTAGCATCATGTGATCTACGGTAGATAAACATGCACTGCTTACCTCTCTGTCAATTAGCTAATCTGTCCTAGATCTTCAACAGCACTTACGAGGGATCGAGTTTGGTGTTTTATTCTCCCTAATTTTCACCACTTGGTACAACTTTAAGTCATGTAAGTAAGCGCGGAAGTCTAACTAACTCAAAGTCTACAAAGTAGAATATGCCCCATTATATCCAGCCCTCAAGGAAACCACAAGATAGAAAACACTAACCTATGATAAAAATCAGTCTCGGTGTAAACAGATATTGCTTAAGGTTCACAAGATAAATCAGTGAATACATTGAGAAGTAGAAGCAGTTTGTAAATTTTTGACGACACCTGGATAATTTAAAGCAACAGGGTCACTCAACAAGGTACCTGATGGGATATATGTCTATAGTGGGCCAAAAAATTTCTAATCTACGTTCGATCGGCATGGAGTGACTTCAGCGACAAGCCTCACTCATCAACCGGCTTAATATACTATCAGGGAAGCCTCCGTCGACGTGAAATGCTGCTTGTAAGGTAACCGGAAACCATTTGACGCCCCAGGACAGACTTGGTTTATCTTCAGGCCCATCAAGTCAGCATAGTACCCGAGTTTCTAACTAAACACCAAATCATACGTAAGTGTTGAACCGCAGACCTGAAATTCGGTGCCAGCGGCAAACACACGGTTGGTGAAAACTCGGAAACTAAGATCTGTCGATAAAACTCCGAACTGGTAGTGAGTTATCGGAGTTTCCACCAGACTTGCAAGTAGTGTCCTTTAAAAAAACTGGTCCATATCTTGAGCATGGTGCTAAACAAAAATCAAGCAAAGTTGGTGCTGCATAACATAAAGAAGAAATTTATTTTTGTGTCGATAACACCAAGGCCCTCTAGATAGGAAGTTCTTCCACATTCTTTGGTATTAGACGTGCCGACCAGGGAAACCGGCTGCGTACAAGGTCATTGCCAAATTTGTAATAGCAATATTTACTGTAAATTATTTTTGTAAATTATTCATTGCGTTTCTGGGCAGACTACAGTTAACGGGTGGGCAGATGACCTCAGTAAACAGCTACTGGCGTTTTGAAATATCGAGATTCAACAGAAGTCATGTTGTTTAAGGAAGTCATAGAATAGTTCCTTCAAACCTTCACCTATTAACTTTCTCCTTTCACTGGTATCCCCTACAGGAGGCAGTACTTCACAAATGCTATATGCAGGTGCGGGCCCCATACAGTCTAACATGTGCATACACAACCAATGTTTCGTGTCTACCATCCGTAAAATGTTCTTAAAGGTCAGCTTACTTCTTTGAGAAAACCACAGTGAGTTGGCCATCAGTCACGATTTGGCATGATACCTTTTACGTAAGGCTATTCTCTTAAAAAAGGAAAGTTTACTTCTCCTTGGTGCCCACCAGCAAAGTCTTTGACCAATCTTCGAAACACACTGATACCTGGAGAAACAGTACAGCAAGTTGAAGGGCTGTGTACTTGAAGAACGAAATCCACCGTAGGATAACCTAACAAGGGGGTTTTAGGTACATTTTTGAAATGACTGTCTATAAAGCTATTGACAAGAAAAACGTCGCCGCAAACCTAAGGTTCTATGGGTTGTTGGAAAATATTGGACTAGAATTGCTGTCTTTCAGCGGAGGATTTCGTAAGAGAAACGGTTGAAGTTTGTACAACAGGCATGAATATAACGAAATCAAGCCCTTGAACTGCTAGTTGGGTAACAATTATTCCAAAGTAAATAATTTCATCCCAGTTAGAAAATGATGTCTCTCTTATAGACCACATGTGCATTGGCTGCGTACCTTGCAACAGTTCAGTCATCACACTTTATATGGTTATGCCCAATTTTCTGCTACCATTTCGGTAACTTGGGGGGGAGGTTGGTGGGCAGTGTCCGATAGAATTTTTGTTATCTCACGGGCGGCTCAGTAATGGTGCAACTCGCAGTACTGGAGGGCCAAAGTAAAGCGCCACCTACCAATAATTCACGCCAATCACATCAATTACTAGGTTAGTCATGAACTTTATGAACATGAAAATGCCAACCGGGTGTGCTCACCGACTTTTCCCCAGATCCATTTCCCCCGAAACAATGAAATGGCCTTCAGCGGGAAACAACAGCTTATCGTGAGGCCCAAATCTGCAACAGCCAAATTGACGGTGAACCAATGGCGGGTTTTGCGTACAAATCCGTTTCTGTATTCAAAGGGTGGAAAACTGGTGAAATGTTTATAGCTGGAATAAAACTAGATGTTCTGGTTACGGAGCCTTGGATTAACTTAGTAAGATTAAAACACCCAGATCTCTCGTGTGATAGCATCCAGTGGTTTTCTGAATTTAAATGAGGCACGATGAGCCGGCATTAAAAGGAGTATAGCTTGCAAACAAGACATGGATAACGGTGTGATCCAGTCGGAGCTTGCACTTGAAATCGAAGTTCATATAAAAATTGCAGTAAAAGAGATTCCGGACAGTTAGGCAAGTGAATTTCCCTTTAATTTCCATCAGGACAGGTGGGCATCTTTGTAAACAATAAAATACCTCCAATGGAACCATAAAAGGTTCGAAAACTGGTTGGTATTGTGTGCGACACTCAAAAACAACGATTTATTCTGGGGAGCATTCACCCTTTACTAGGATTATCTCTAGTGCTTGAAATCATGGGGACAAAATGCAATTATGTCTTCCCATTATCTACATGCACATACATGCATATATATATATATTACCACCAGTTAGCATTATGTAAAAAATCTGTGAATGAAGACTACAGAAATGTAGACGCTATCATAAAACAATAATATTCAGTGATGTTCTCAACATAATATCCAAAGGTCTCACAAGCTGAAAGCAAGTATGATGAAGGAATTAAGGGCAATGGATGAAACACCGACGATTGACGCATATGCTCCAAAAAGGTAGAAATATCCGGAATTTGGTGCAGCATATGTGTACCAATGTGGCGAAACAATTTCCGCGAACGCTGGGTCATTGAAGTAAGCAGCAGCCACAGAGACGTTACACACCGCACATTCAGAGTAATTCATGAATCTGTGGAAAATAAGATGCAAAGAAAAAAGAAAAGAACCTGTCGGACCTCCAGCGGTTGTTGGTGAATTCAGCCACACAGTGCTGGTGTGTGATTACAACTTTAGAGACTCTTGCCCACAAAACCAGTGGCCAATTTCTTTCGGAGTTGTGAACCACGGTCAAACAAATCGCAGGGTCATTAGAGTAGTTTGAAAAGTCATGAGTAGGCGGTTTTGATTTCAGGAATTAACCTGTGGCCTAGCATTGTGATCCACTAAGTTAGCAAAGACGTTCAGTCAGCAAACATCACAGCTATACGAGACCATTTATCTTACTGAGCTTACTTTTGCAACTCGTGGCGATTTTGCTTTTTGATAATAATGCGATATATTGTCCACTTCTGTCGCCAAAAGTTTAGAATATCTGGTTCTTCTCAAAACTATTTAGGTACGTTGTTACAAATTTGTAAAAAACAGGGAACAGTCTTGCATTTAGAGAAAACACTGATTTCAATAATGGGGTCAAATTTATAATTTTCGAAGGTAATCAAAAGACTGGCAATTTGAACAGGCGGTTGTGGAAAGAATCACATCTTCAAAAATAACCAAGCACTAACAATTACTAACTAAAACCGACTCATGTTTCATAAGCATTTAGTAGGAAGTTGTATTCCTCACTATCTACTTTTGTCGTTGCGTCTGAAAGTAAATTTTATGGAATCTTGAGTTTTCATTCGTAGAGGAAAACAGATGCCCTTCATCAAATAATCTGACCGGCTAGATTGTACCCTCCTGAACCTTCCACTGCGTAGAGTTCGATGCTGCGTACCTGTCCAAAGCCACTAAAATGTAAACAACAAAGCACGGAAGAAACTAAAAAACACAAGCGCAAGGTTCTCACATTAATAATTCATTTTCACCACAGCACTGTCAAACGAAGGGTCTAGTAGCCTGTCTCTAGGAAGTCAGCCTTTGTTTGAGAAATTGTGTGCCAAATTTATGCCATGTAAAATTATTTTTTTAAACTCTCTACGAGTACGTTCAGTGAACCTTAAAATATGTGACGCAATACAATTAAATAATCTACTCTTAAAATCACCCGGATATAAAAGTAAAACAAAACGTTTTGCCTAAATCACCAGCAGGTTAATTCGTCATTCCATTTCATCTTTACCAAATTTGAAACGTGTGATTCCTCCCTTCGTTGTTTCCAAGGTTTACTATTAATCATAATGCTGATCGTGTTTATAAAATGAGGCACAAACTGGTGAATTTGTCCGATGGAGACTGCATTCTCTCAAAAAGCCTAATCAAAGATTTCAGCCTGTCTTATTTGCCTGGGAGTGAAGAATAGTTTTGTCTTTCATTCACACCAAGTCATTTGCATTTGGTGGTTTAGCAAGAATGGTAGCAACAGACTGCAGTTACTTTACAAATGTGCTTACCCTATTTATTAGCTCCACATAGAATCAAATATCTTTGAATAAAATATTTCAGATAAGTGATCCATGTCTTGCTCTTCACTGCATCATAGTACTGTTTGTTTCGAATGCATTCAACCCACAGTAAACCGAATTGGTCTTCCTCGTGGAGTAGGTTGTAATGGTACAGGAAAAATGTATGATAATAAATACAGCCATACGAATTATCTATTCGAAATGCTTGCGAAACATATAAATGTGGAGAAGGAGATTAGAACCAGACTCTCCAGGACCTAATCGTAGGTACTGAAAAATTGTGAACCTTTTTTGTTCAAAGCTCGGAATGACTTCTGCAATGCAGAGAGGATTAAAAAAACTAACTCTCGTACCTACAAGATACGTTTGTAGCTGTTATTTGGGCCGATATAGCTTTGATTGAGAACAAATACTAAAAGCTGTCTGTTACAATTATATACGTTTTCGCTCATCCTACATTTCCCAGTAATCGCTTTGTGGATAACACATGGTCAACATTTAAATGTAATTTGTGGTGTCCAGTTTTTACAAAACTATTTAAAGGACGTTATCAAACGAATAAATCTAGTCGTATGTGGACAATGGCTTTATCGTTTTCTCACCGGTCAGACAGCACAAGTTTCCGCAAAAACAGCATTTTAAGCGCCGGTAGTTCTTCCGTGGCAATATTTGAGTATGTATTAACAGTGATTGTTGTGGTTAAAATAACTCAAGCAAGTTTGAAATCACTGTAAGTACTGGTGATCCATCCATAAATGTGTTGCATTCAGTTACTTGGTTTTTTGGAACAAGAGTGCTGTATGCATTGTTCTGTCGACGTTCTTTATTCAGCTGATGCCAATAATGATAATTAAGTAAGTTGACTTGAGAAATCAATTTTTAAAAAAATACCAGGGAAGTAGTGTTTTAAAGGATCAAAGGGAGCTGCTTGTAGGCCAAGCTGCGTCTGAAACAATATTAATTAGAATTTCCGATAAAACGGACAGCTGTGGTGAAAATGCACGCAGCGGTTTGCGCACCCTTTCTTCACATGAATCTTTACTGCCTTAGGTTTTCTGAGCAATCGTGGCATTTGTGTGAGTTAGTCTAGTAGACTAATCCGAATTTGAAACAGAAATGGTGATTTAGTGAACAGTAATTCTGGACCTGTTATGAAGTACCACAAAGTTGCGTGCGCAGAAATTGCGTACAGCTACGCATACGGCAAAAATCTGAATAAGTCTAAATAAGCCTTTATTTGAATACATCTGAATAAGTCTGAAGCGACGTCGGTTTTACTACCCGCTGCAATCAAAAGAAAAGTGAGATCTTTGCATAGGTAATGGATTGAGAGAAACGCGTAACTAGAAAACCCCAGCAAGTATGCAAACATTATCAGCCACAGTGAAGGTTCTCGTTATTGTGTGAGTTACATTTGGACTGCCCTAAGCATGGATTACTTACGTGGTACTATTCATATACGCAGTATGGTTGTATGGATTGTAGGTTGTAAGGCTGTAGGATAACTAGTTGCAAAGGAGAGACCTTGTGCTTTCCGTTAAGAACGCGCCATAGAGAGAACAGTCCATTCGGTGTCCGAATACTTATTCACATCGTGCTCGGAGCATAAATGTTGTCCACGCAATAAAGCAGAGCAAATTATCTCACTTGACTAGCGTTCATTTTCAAGTCCATTCTTATACCTAACTGAACAAAGATTGATCATCCACCTAATATCACTGCTGTCCAGCGGACACAACACATTCAAATCAATGCTCTGCCTAGGCAGGTTCAAATTAGATGCCCTTTCTAATTTCACCTTCTCCATGCTGCCATGTTTGACGGTATGTTCTGCTGTATTTCCCACCCTATACTCAGCGACCACTTGTCTCATCCTGTCGACAGTTCGGAAGCAGTATTCCTGTCATGCGGTCCACTGGACGTGTGTTCTTGTGTGAATGAGATCTCAAGAGGATAATTTTGATATTTTAACTAAACCTGTCATGACAAATAAATTTTACCTAAATAGTCATATTGAAAGACAAAGTTCTGTCAGACTAGGTTATTACGGAAGAAACTATTAACTGTGTAATGGGTCACTGCATAATTCATCCTTTTCTTCAGTCTGTATGCGCTATTTCTGAAGGGGAGTAACACATGCCGACCAAGAAGCACACATAAATCAGTGGTACTAGTTTAGGCAATGAGTTTATCAAGATGAACACAGAAAATGGATAAAATTCAAAATAAATGGGTGTATCCACTGTAGATGACAGGTCACCGAGATCCTTTCTAAGATTTGTCATGGTTAACGCAACACAAAAGTTGCATATATGGTAGTGTTTTATAGACGTATGACAGTTTGAGATGAATCTAAGACCCTGTTTTTCTTTTCAATTTGAGTTTCAGCTCCGGTTAGGACTTTTATTCCTAAGACGGAGCCACTCTTTCCAATGCTCTTTGCGCCGGTGTATGAGAACTTTTGTTTTCTGCATTCGCAAAGAGCGCAAAAACTATTTCGCAGCAGGCTGAGGTTGACCAGTTTTCGCTTGAACTCTTTTTCATCATTAACTAATCGCTGTCGACTTGAAAATTTCCTTCTTTGAACCACGATGATCTGAGTGACCTCTCGCACTACTGTAATCGGATGCCCCGAAAAAATCGATTTATTTTGCTAAACGGACACATCAGATTTGGCATTATCTTGAAAATGTTGCACATTAGCCGTCACTTGCTGATGTGTAAACAGGAGAGAATTGCCGATTCATTTGTGTATTTTTAGGCTATCCAAACACATAGTGTATTGAGCCATTGATGGTAGGTCTTCTGTAACTTTACCGCACTAAGCAACCTGCAAATCTCCGTGACTATTCCTGGTGCACATTTTAGTCCACCGCTTCAACCCCGTAAGTGGGTCCTTCTACTCATGCTTCATGGCCCTGTTATCAACACAACAAACTAGGCAGGTGGTTTGTTTCTCAACTAAGTCTACAGGCCTCGAGGGCTCTAACGATTTACTTATGGTTTTGAAATTCCACCATCTCATTGGTTCCGTTTTCCTTATGCCGTAACTACTGACAGCTCATTCAATCCATAAAATTAATCTTCGCCTGCTCTCTATATTTACCAACACGCCTGTGGACAATTCCTAAAATGTTAGGGAGTCTGCAGTTTTTAGGGCAATTGGCCTTGACTGTCTTCGATCATTTCCCTAATACAGTCGGATATACTCTGTTTCATTATGATTGGCTTACACAGGGAGTACTGCATCAGTAGTAAGTAAAAAATGACATACTACAAAGGTGACAGAATAAAAATACGCCAAACTTACAATATTTGCTAGATGGGTTAAATACTCAATAGTCGTTTGTGGATTGTTGATGCTGCTATCGAAATTTGAGTTCAATGAATAGCCTTATAGCTCGTTAGGCATCCAATGACCACTCAGTTCATTCATTGGTCAGCTTAAGCTGTTCGCTGAAGTGAATGCTGACAGGTTTTGGATGCTCACTATCCGATGAATCAAAAGGATATTGCAAAAAATAAATCGCCCGGTTTTCAGTTACCGGCGGTGAGGTAGCTAGCAGAATGACGGATTTTGGATAACGGATATGTGCCGAAATAAATCGTTCATTTTTTAAAGTTGCTGAGAACAATGAGAAAAGACCTTATTGACTTCAATAAGTTTGACGAAATCAGTCTGTTTACAGTAAACTATATTTGGGCCTTTCTGACTCAAGTATAGAGTCCAAACTGCATGTGTCGCTTTTTATGCCAACTAGGTTTTACCATCCAGCAGCAGCATTATTTTTTTCAACCCACTCATTGCAGTGCCGTTTCATCACAATAGTTTTGACATCTTTTTTCGCTTAAACAGCCAAATAACTGATGCTTTGGGATGCCAAAGAGTCTCCACTTTCGTCAATAGGATTCTCCGCGCAGATAGGAAAGAAAATTACCATACGTTTGGCTGGAAAATTGTACACAGGTTGATAGACTGAGGGGATATTTGCGTGATTCCAAGATATCTGAACCCATATCTGGAGTGGTGCCCTACTTCACATTGTCACTAATGGCATGTTTTACCCTTGGATTTTCCGCGGATCACTCCTAGCTCGTAGAGCGGCCTAGGTATATATTGAAAAAGAGAAAGAGGGTGCAAGAATACGATGAATTGCCAAGCTGTTTCAATGTGTAACACGACATAGGTAGCTGAAATATCGAGAGAGAAAATGTTTCGCATCATCCGTCGTGAATGCGTGTGAAATAGGATACTCAGAAACCTCAGGTAGCGATGCGCTGAACTGAGCTGGTTGGCAAAAAACTTAAAGATCTGCTTGCACGCTACACACCTACGCATTTCTTAGTGAATCGGTGATCCCTTCTGAGTTGCAGACTAGGGAAAGGAGAATTTAAAGCAACAGATGCTCAATAGAAACCACCCTCCGTCGATTCTGGCAGGCAAGAAATACAGATTCGGTATCCCTTTCCGCGTTCACGTATAATTCCGCGTCGACAAGAACAGAATACAATAAGTAAAGCAGTGAGCGTTTAAGGAACTGGCCTACCGTTACCGTCTTTATGATTATTCTGAAGCATGCCCGGTTCTCGGTCACGTGGGCGAAATTTCGCAAGTTTGGAAACTTGTGCTTTAAAAGATTGGAGTACCACTAAATTTACCCTGTCCATACATAATATCTGCATTTTTGTCATTTTTTGACGACCGATAGGGCGTTACACCCACATAGCACATCACATTGTAAATTGCTGGGTTAATATCAGGGCCTGTATTGTGTGCCAAAAATGAAACAGTGGGGCTGCAATTACTACCACACGCCGCCAGTGTTGGGAAACAAACGAACACTTATTCACATTTGTTAGCCTTATACTGCAATCACTGGTTCTCCAGGGTCTTGTGTGCCAGCCTACATTATTAGCTGTAGTTTTATATGGTTGTGAGACATGGCCTCGGACAGATGATGTGACGCGTCTTCAGGTTCATGACCACCGATGTCACGGAAGCATGTTGTTACCAGGTGGCTTCAACTATTTGTGCAGCAGGTACTTCCGTCTCGGAGACATGGTGGACGGGCTATGTGTTACACATGCCGAAACATGGTCCGCTGAGATGAGCTTTGTTCTCCATGCCTCTTTCAGAATAGTGCAACCCCGAGGTGGGCAGTGTGTGTGAATTGATGGAAGGCTGTGAGATGGATTATAAGGAGCACAAGCATCGCTATTGGCCTTCGAGGATGACGTCTCCGAGTTCTTCCCTACACTTCAATGGAGACTGTAACAATTGGCGGCCAATCGACCTCAGTGGCACTTTTACCGTTAGTATTTTCTAGATTGTCTGATTGAAGGTGTGGAGGTGGTGTCTGGAGGTGTAGGCACCTCAGAATGCTCGCGACAGGCCAGTATCAGGTCCCTGCCTCATCCACTTTTTTCTCTGGTTTTCGCCACAAGTTTTGTCATATAATAAGATAAACGCCGGGGGTTTACGGTAATGAATCATCGGCGTCAATAGTCATGTTGCTGTATCTGATGCTGATGATGCTGATGGCGGTGATGGTGTTGGTAATCAGTCAAATCAACCGCATTTCACGCCTTAATTTTTCGCTTAGGTTTAGCAAACCGCGCGACTGGTGAGACAGAAAAATGAAGTCAGGTAACAAAACCTGCAATACTGACATTTGGCCGCATTAATCACTGAGATACAACAGCAATTATTGTTTCCAGCTGGACCAGAACACTGCATTTCAGAATCCTTTATTCCAAACCAAATATGAAGTGATCGGCATCTTCGTGCTACTTACCGCCTATGAGTAGTCTGCTCATAAGAGAAGTATTACGCATGCCACGGCCTCTGGTCACTCAGCGGGGCAATCGGCAAGATATGAATCAGGTAATTGAAGGAATTTTGATTATGTGTCTCATTCAATTTAAGCAGATTGTTGATCAGATGCTCGTGGCCGAAACCATCCAGGTACCAGAAGGTTAGACACGCTGTAGTTATAGCTGAGCTTAAAGCTGCCAGTGACACGAAACACGGTTAAAAACGCTGCACTTCTTAAAATTTCGGTGAACTGCGTCATCCACTTTTCGTTGCGAGTGTGTTTTTGAGATACATTTGTCTAATTCATTCTTCTTAACCAGATGACAAGATGATATCGTGTCTTTAGAAATATATCACATCGATGGCCGCGTCCAATTAGAAAATATGTTTGATAGAGATTCGGGGCTTGGGCCCAGTTGAAGAGTTCCCAGAGGGAAAGATGTACTGGGGTGTCTAAAGTTCTACTCACCTTTTGAATACCATTGAAACTTGGCGATCATAGCTTCCAAACTACTGAGAGTATTGTGAATTTCAGCAGACCGTATTGTAGGGGATTTTCTTCCGCGTTCATCTTGTACATATAAAAGCCGGTGATCGGCAGTGGAAGACTTTTGCAGAACAACGCTATATGTACACAGTTTGTAGTACGCGGGGCGCCAAAGAGTGTTGCAGTGGAACGACATTTTTTAACAGAATATAACGGCATTAGTAAGAATAAGACCATGACATAATAGTGGCACAAGACTACCCAGATATCTGCTGATGCTGCAACTTGTCCAGTAACTCCGGTGGAAGGTACTCGATTCCCGTACACAATATTTAAAGGTCAGAGTTCTGCTCTCATACGCCCCCATTCGCATATCTTTTACCTTGTACAATACAGTTACTTGGTAACTGCGAGAAGAGAAGTTAAAATAAACCGGCAATTCATGTGTGTCGATGTCCCATATGGGAGACTGCATGATAGGGATAGTTTAGGTAACCTGTCGATTCGTTTTTAACGACATTGTGAGGGGTTAGCGCAATCTACTCAGTGGAGGCAGTAATTGATCCCAGTACTACTCCGTGGTTGGAACAGGTGCCCTCAAGTATTGGCCAGTGTCATCGAATTCGCATGCACTCCTTACACTTTAAACAGCAAATTATACATTTCTAAATTTTCCAACCCGAATTTCAAATTTCACTCGCTCTCATCTGCGCCTAACGTGGGTGATACAGGCAAACAAAACTAGGTGTGTCCTTCGAGTTTTGCACAGAGTAACAGAAGTGTACAAAAACTTGGGAAACCGATAAATGATCGTTGTTGAAGGGTCACGAGACATGAGGAGGTCGAAGGATGTGATTCTGGTAATGGTTGTGATGGTTTGGTACACTGACTGGGAAATAATTTGCACTGCGAGCCACCGGAACAATTTACCCATTTTAAGGACAGGCTTGTGAGTTTCTGTTCGCCTTCTTAAAACCATGCTGTGATTCGTGGGTGAGAGTGACCCGGATAGCAAAAACCTTGCTCCGTTATCGTAGCAGTCTGTTAGCTGTAGAACGTGAGCAGCTCTGAATGTCTCTCGTGCATGCTTTTTGGCAATAGTATAATCAGGTAGCTGGTGCTTACTTATTCGTAGCAAGGCGGTAGGAACAGCTTGATGGAGAGAACACTGGTGTCCGATGGTTAATAAAGCCCTATATGATTCTAGACTGGTGGGCATATACATGTACCAGATACGTCCACGTCCTATAGGTTGATGAAGTGAATCACACACAGTGGTACATCTATTCGTTGACCGTGATAAGGACGCATCACTCTTAAACTACGATCATCAGCACCCTGTCTACTGACGCGCTTCATTTGACTGGCTGATTGTGACGTGTGCTGTTCGCGTCAGGGTAAGCTATCGTACTTTTTTCTACTGACATAAGAATGGCTTGGTAGTGGTTGAGTGCAATCCCAGCAAATAAGGCTCTCGCCGTCTTCTTAATCGATTCACCTCAGTTAACGACATTTGGTGTATTAAATGGTACATTCCAGTGATAATTTGTGATTACCTGACTTTGTGTGGTGATACAGCGACAGGAATGTCAATTGCCCCAGTGGTGTTGTCACCGACATCACAAAAATTAAGCACTGGCTGACAAATCTGTTCATGTGGCACTCAGTCATATGTTGACAGTTCTAGGTCACATAAACCAGGAGCACTTATGTGTTCTCATAAGAATTATACCGCCGTTATCGCTTGGTTTAAAGCATGTATAGTTCTGTGTGAACAAAATTGGTTAAATACTGACCATTTGTACGTCATACAGTTATACAACCCTCTGTCGAAAATATGTATAATCCATACCAGCTAGTGTTGTTTGCACCATGGTAGTATCCGCTGTGTTCCCGCTGCGCAGTGCTACGTAGATCACTCAATAGTTTAATCAATAGTCTTTCTTTCTAACACCATACTCCTCATTTTGAGGCTGGACAAAGTATTAGTACTATATTCTAAAAAACAGACAAAATCAGATATTCTGACAATTCAAGCCCTCCTCATACCTAGAAGAATGATATTTACCACTCATTTTCCGCACTCAGCAATCAGGCGCACCCTCAACATTTTCATGTTGATATCCGCATCAACCGGAATACTCTTGGATTGTGTCTTCATGATCATCGCATGGAATTTGTAGCCTATCTCCTCCACGCTGTCCGTGCTGTTGTTCCTGTTTCAACTGCTGTGGGGAATTTCACCAGTAGCTTCAGCGCTACCTTAAGTCAGTCTTATCCTTTTACTTGCAAATGCCCATGCTTTTGAATACATTTTGGTGCTGATAGTTGCTCGAAAGTGAACTGCTTGTCATACTAACAAACGATCCCTCAGATCAGAGAATAACACCGCTGAGATGTGGGTTGGCAGGACTGTCTTTCGTTTAGGGCCCTTGCATATTCAGTATCGAATAAGTTCGAAAATATTGTGGTGCGAGCAAATTATATTAGGCACTGAATTATAGCAAGACTGATACTGTTTCGGATAGTTCTCCAAAGGTCTGTTCCGCGTGCTTCTCTTGAACTAACCAGACGCGTCGATAGCAAGTACGAGCTCTCGTACCAGCATTGTCCATTGAAAATTTGTTTAACTGCCGAAAGTAGGGTCCCAAATGTTGAGTAACGTGCATGTTCGGAAACAAGATAAAGACGTTAAATGTACCCCCAATTTAGTTGGAAGAAGTGAGGCCACACCAGGTTTTAACCATCTTAAATTTACTTTTTAGCGTGGATTGCCACCACGCTAGGCAGTTAGTTCAGTGGCTAGTGAAATACTGAACCCAACTAAGAGTAAAAGAAGATGCGGGGTAAGAAAATGATTCGATTCCCTATTCCTTCACAAGGGACAAGTACTCTACTTTGCAGCTTGTCAGCTGCATCTGGCTTACACGCTGATGTGCTCATTTCGAACACCTACATAGTTAGCAATTGAGCTAGACGTCTATGTTACATCATTTGATTGCTGAGAAGAATAGGGCCGAAAAGCCTCGTTAAACGTCATAGGATTACAGGACAGCTTGGGAACCAATAATACTACAGTTTATGTTTTGGCATATTTACGCCAAAAGACGAATACGTGTGCACTATTTTTAGCTGCAGATTACAGGGTGATATGTTCACTGTCTGCACAGAACGCATGGAAAATAGAGATCAACTATCCCCCATATGTCTCATAAAGTCTGCATTCATCGACCATGACGTTTAACCGTAAAAGGCATCAGTTTGTCACCTGGAGAACAGCGTGTCCGAAATGGCCACTGACAAGACTAGACTGGATCAAAGACTGCGGTGTAAGAAAGGAGTCTCGGTTAGCCTGAAGTGGCTACCTATATTCAGATCAGGTTGCCATCTACGCTGGCGCTCACCTACAGATACTGTCTGCCACAAGGTGACATTCAATCAATAAGAAATCGAGTGGACGTAGTCGGTAAAATATGGCGAGTCTACAAGTCTAATCACATGATCAACTTTGATTTGGGCACTTTGGCGCGCACTCTCGCGCAGTCATCATTGACACTGGTTTAGAAGTGATTCGGATGCACCACAGGCGGTTAAATCAAACTACGTATATTCAGCATCACGTTGGCTGTAAGTTGAGCGATCAGCTGCAACTTTTGCTGAGGTCTATGTGCATGCATAGCCACCATAGGGACGCCTTGTGAGGATGTGAAAATGATGAATGGAAGCGATCACAGAGTGTACACTGAGTTAAACACGACTACCTAGAGTGAAGTGCTTGGGAAGGAAACTGTAGGATAGTGAGGTTTATAGGTTGTTCAGGTGAGGGAGGGATGATACATGATTCAGCTGGATGGTGGTGGTCACAAAACGATGGACCCTGGTGAACGACATTAAACAGCAACGGCACGGTGTATGCGGATGAGGTTCAGTTTCTACATCTAGATATTACTTCGATAAAGTTTGGCCCATGCAAGTGAATACTGAACAACAAAATTTTTCATTCCAATGGCGTGTATGTCTGGCCATCTCTTCTACGTGAAGGATTCATGAATTATTGACCAAATCCCACAAACTGTCAGATGCTCCTGCAGCTCCCATGAAGTCCAGCTCGAGTTTGTGCATCTACTGTTTAGACTTTGTTGGACTTAGCTAACTCAGCAGTCTTCACAAATATGAGGTGACTAGTGTAACTATCCCGCTGGATGATTGTCCGCAAGCTGGAAGAACAAGGGCACGATAAGTGTGCATAACTATCGTCTACACTGCGTAAAGTAATGAATGACTCCAGTTCTAACTTCTTGAGAGTGTAACGCCGTATCTGTAAGAATAAATTGGATTAACCAATCTGAGTAGATTGATTCGAAACTGTGGACGTTATTATTCATGCCCAGATGGTCTCGACAACCGCTCACTGTAGTAAAGATATGATGTAATTTCCAGCCTCCATTTTGTCTCGTTGTGACTGAGATTCGTCCCCAAAACACCTGGTAGCATCTGTTCCTGTTATCTCTCTTCAGCTCGTAGTTCGTACCTCTGTCACTGAGGGTTGCTCTCGAAGGGTAACCAACGAAAGGTAAAATCATCTCTAAGAGACATTCACTTCAAGGACTACTGGTAATTTTAGTATTGTAAGGCTTTTTTCTGCAACTGAGACAAAAATTTTCTTAGTATTTTCATCCTTGCCCACCAGACTATCTTGCCCTGTAAAACCTTCTACGGACCCGGGAGGGAAGCGCCTTATCTCATTTGAATGACCCTTAACCACGCAAAGAAAGCGTAGCCCAAAGAATGGGAGTCAGTCAAAAATTTTCTCCAGATATGGCTACCAAACCAACTGATTATGGCGAAGTCAGCTTTTGATTTGTCACTGCTTTTCGTCTTTGAAAGAAGAGTGGCTCAGTTCCTACGCCCAGATCCCTAGTGATGGTCCTCAACTCCGGGGACGAAGGACTTGAGATCCTCTTTCGGAATTCTCCTGTTCAGTACAAATGTTTCCAGGCGGTACATGGTTCTGAAGACAGAATCCAAGTTGGGACAGCCATTCAAGAGTTCTGAACAACTTGATTTGACCAAGACATCGTATAACTTTATTTGGTTAAGGGTGACTGAGTAACCTGATAGTCATTTGCAGTTGGTCTTGCAACCTCTTTTCCCAAAGTATAATGGCTTATTTCACATCAGTAAACTTCGATTTGCAGCGAATAAACTCATATCCTTCTCGAATAGGTCAAAAGCGTTTGGCTGACTCGATAATTCCCGACATAGTTGCTCCGAGGTTCACATTCCAGGCTACATCCACATCAGATCACAGAATCGCAAGACCGAACACAAATGACGATATTCTAGCATAGGAAATATCCAAGTTCAAGTTCTCAAGTGTCCCATGTCTCTGGTTGAACCGAAGAGTTTCTGAGTTGTTGAATGCTCAGGTTACCCATGTGTACGCATTCTTGAAAGGCTGAAATCAACGGAATGGACCACACGTGCTCCATCTTGATGGCTTTTAAAGCTCCGAGTATTGGCTGAACTGACTTAATCTAACGATCATGTAACACTCATCTTTTAGTGGTCTAGCTGCGCTTCTAGCCGTTTCTCCATACCAAATAGGCAAAATGTTTGAGGCTCTACGCTTTGTATAAAAGCTTTGGACAATCCACTCTGAGCACACAGCTGTCTGGTGGTTCATCACTGAGAATCTTTTGCAGTGGAGTTTGTTGGTTTTAACAACAAAGACTCATCGAAAGAGTCACCCCAAAGCTGAGGTGTCTCGTTCACCAGAAATGTAGTTGCATGTCGGAAGATGCTAGACCTTACAATCTAGACAGCCAAATGTGCACATTTGCGGTAGCACAAAAAATGTATAAGCAAGTCACCCGGCGGATTCATCGGTATGCCATTCTAGGCCTCTTTTTAAGCACATACATAAAGAAAATGTAAGCAATCTGTCCAGAAAGGACAAACTCTCAAAAACCATGTGAGTTCTCCCTTTGAAAAGTCGATACTCAGTGAGCTAGTGAGCACAAAATCATGTGGTGTAAACTGAATGACCGAAGGATTATTGACGCCATATCCCTTCCTATTGTGGGGTAAATCACACCGCCGGTCAGCAGCTCCTAACCGACCGGCGTAGTCATCAGTTGCTAACCGGGAGGCAAGACACGATATTTTTGGCTCAGACATACTGACCGAGTGTGCCTGGCTCGACTAATCAGATTGAATTTGGATACGCAAACTTACTTGTTGGCGATATTGTTACCCGCGTTACCTCGAACGAATTAAACTACAACCATTAACACAGCATTCGGAGAAATGGTGCTAAAAATAAAGTATTTTGAGGAATCCCCTTGAGTCGACAACCCAAGATCAGGTATATCATAGTCTAGAAAAAAAGTGAAAACTGGAAAAATATTCTATTTCCCTAAATATCTCACTTCGTTCCATATTTTACGGAGACTGATTACTCATTCATTAGCTACCTTGACTTAGGATCGGTTCCCCGAAGAAAAGCAAGAAGCACCCAGTCAGAAGTTATAACGCAGTTTGATGCTTTAAAAGGGTGATAAGATCACCCTAATACGACAGCCCTGTCGTACATTTAGTTGTTATGTAAAATTGGTTCATCTTCGCGCGTGCTTCTGATCAGGATGTGAATACCAAGGTCATCAAGTTCATATAATTAGCGTCTGTCGTGGTCGAACTGTGGAAACCGTCAGTACAAAACAGGCTGCTTTCAGAATGGGAAAACCTATTTCCCTATTCATTCTACTGAACACACTTCTCACGATGTCAAATCAGTTTTGCTTATTTCGCATGTTTGGCTACATTTTATTTCAAGGAAATACAATCCGTTCAGTACTCAGTCGTCACAGTTCCCTAGTTTTCAACTGTTTTCAGTAGGCTAATCATATTTGATTCGCCCATTGATAATTTATCAGCTGAAACAACTCTCTGCAAGCACTTGAGTGCCTTCGAGAGGTTGATCACAAAAGTTTGAGTTCGTTTTCCCTCCGCTTCTATCATCTGTTCCAATTCTTTCTCAATCCTTCACACTTGTTCCGTTCACAAACCTTCGCCAAAAGAAATGCAACATTCAGTAAGAGGATTCTGCAAGAAAACTTCCGTTTTTAAATAAAAGGACGACATATCTTTTGGGTGTTTGTATCTGCGACTTCAAAACGGTTTATTTTTTTAATTTCAATAGTAACCGAACGGCACAGCATCACTTTAATAGGCACTAGTTATCTAGGATATCGCCATTTGTTCGTCATACTTACCATAACCACACTTACCACCCACCATAAACATGAACTGAATTCACGTTTATCTCGCGGCATAGATTGTCATTTATCGAAAAAATACAACCGATTAAAAGGGTAATGCGTCGACCACACTTACCACCCACCATAAACATGAAATGAATTCACGTTTATCTCGTTGCATAGATTGTCATTTATCAAAAAAGTACGACCGATTAAAAGGGTAATGCGTCTTGGTTTGTTTCAGTAAAATGTCCTGATGTTTATCAATCAGGGCTTGAAAGGTTGCATCAAGTATCTTCAAAGTTATGCTAACTGTTGGGTGAAAAGTGCAATTTAAGTTCAGCCAAAGGTCCATTTTGCTTTCGAGCCTATCTTGTGCTGAAAATCAGTCGCTCAAGGTGTCAGTCGGCATAAAATCAGGTCTTGTAAACCTCCAACAGCAAGTTAATTACACCCATGCGTATTCATTCGTCATCAATCGACGTTGACCTCAACTACAAACATGCCAACCACCGGTTCCAGTCTCTCAGTATACTCCTGAAGAGCACATTGTCCATAAACTCTCCAGTGAAGAGACAGCTGTACCTTGTACTTTGGGTTTTCCAAATAAGGAGATTTTACCTGAAGACTCCAGTGAAGAGACAGCTGTACCTTGTACCTTGGGTTTTCCAAATAAGGAGATTTCATCTGAAGGATCGAAATCGTCTTGCCAAATAACAACGCTAGGTTTTTCTTCTATCCAAGAGGTCAGCTTTTTGGTAGCCAGTCAACAATGGGGAATGTAACGTTAACTCCGTGATTTTAAGTCGCTGGTGCTAAATACTCTCCAGGTTTTAGTTACCACATGCCAGTTGATAATCATCTAATTTTCTTCAGCTTGTAATAAGAGGAACCTCTGTTTAAATTTCCCTGCAGATTCGTGACAGCATACTACTAAAGGTTTCCATAAGGGACAGAGCACTTGTACGGTTTTACCCAGTCACTCACAATAGGCCGAATTTAATAGCAGCTAAGACAGTTTATCCGGACCTCACTAGTTCTAAGTCCAAAAAGTGATTTCTGAGGTTTTGTTGAATTAAGAACTATCTTTTGACAAATCCCCTTGAATTTGGTTTTGACTGGAAGCCCATTTGAATCTCATGTTTAGATGAGCAGTCTAACCTTATGAGTGGTGCGTCACGCCTAAACGACAACGTTTTCCGGTTTCTCCAATATCGTAACAATTGAAAAGTGAGGCGGCATGGTGAAACATATCCAGTTGGAGCGAGCCATCATAAAGGATAGATCCAGCTGGATCCAGCCGAATCTCCCGTCAAAGCCAAATTCGTTTACAAATGACAGTATTTGTCAACCTCTATCCAATTTGGGCTCAAGAAGAACATAGGGTAAACGGCAGGCTGCGTCTACCTGATAAGCGAAGGATTTTCAGGAAACTTACGAATAGTGTGTTATGTCTAATTAATAGCTACTTACATAGCCACAAAAATATGTAATTTGTTTTTCAGATTATACTGGTTGCACATCCCGACGATTATCTCAGCGAATTAGGAGCACTGTCGGGCCCACATCCAACTGGACACGAACAAAACACCTAAAAGCATGATGGGCACTCATGCGCTAGAAATAGGTCACCCGAGCAACAAATGTCTTCATCTGACGGGGTGTACCGTTTTGCTGCGGAAAAATCTACATCATACGACAGAGTCTTCATGCAGAAGCTGTTTTCACCAAACTCCATCAGCCCATACGTTGTATGCAAATAACCACGTTGAAGCACTTTGAATTTCCGGGCCTGAATCACCACCCTATCAAAACCAAATCAGAGCATTTTCAGACTCACTCACACATCGATTAGTGAGTCACAGCGGACTAATTTAATATAGGTAGCCACTACGATTCCGTTTTAACCTTGTCATATACTTTATGATTGTACCAGCTCCCTGAGACAGTGTTTGCTGCCTTTATGATTGAAACCTTCCCATGGGATTATTTGTAACAGAATAATGTGAAGCATCATAGCTTAGTATAAATTATTACATATATAATGGCAAGGTGTAAATACGTAGATGCCAAAATAAGCAGCGATAAACGGTAAGGTCAGGAGTGGTGTAACAAAAGTCGAAATGGGAATAATGATACTGGGCTTATAGTTGTTCGAAACGAGTTGGAGAGTGCCTTAGGTGAAGATGGTTGGTTATCTCTAGGAGGGATAACAACCCAGAAGATGTGGATTGGTAAAATAGTCGTAAAAAAGAAAAAAAATAAAAAGGCTGCAAATCAGCGAGTAACTTAAAATAGGTCCTAACTAAGTACTTTAAAATTTTGCTGAGAATTACCAATAGATTAATGGTAATATATGTGGGCACAAGTTAAAGTATCGGAAAGACCAAACAATATCAAACCATTCTAGGGGGAGGCGAATATAACGAAGTGCTAATTTGGGGAACTTTTTCTTTTGATGTACGGTCTATCAAGGCTATTTACCAGGAATATATTATTAACTGTATTATTAATTATTATTGTTGACTGCTAACTAGTGTTGATGTTGTCAAAACAGTTTGGCAGCTGACTAAACCAACAATCACAATGAAATTATCCTCTGTTGCGAGTATTTTTACGCGTATTGATGATTCCTTGTTCAACAAAAGCAAAGAAGAAACTTTGTAGAAATGACTAAGACATGTTTAGCCCAAAGTGGTTACCTTTCATTGTTATTAAGTACAATTATTTACCCGTACTGAAGGTTAATTAGTCTCTTTAGAGACATTAAAAAGATAAGTAGAAAGGAAAACGCGGAACCGGTGGCATACAAGGTCTAAGCGTAAGTATGGATTTTAATGGTAGAGACAGCTATATTGTACGGTTCACTTGCACATTTAACTATATCGCTCACAAATGAGTAAGGTATATAACTTTGCCGTCCCTGACAGTCATTCTCAAGTAGGTCGACAATATGGTTTGTGAATGAATTACACTGTCAGGAGTATAGTCGAAGATAATACTTACTTACTGGGTTTCGCATAGGCCCGAATCTGATTACCCTAACTGTTTAGGTTTCACAACTCCAAACTAAATTACCCTCATCTCAGGTATGGACGTTATAACTGTACTGAGGACATGATGTTTGTAGCTCGGGCTTACTAGGATACAGTTCATCTTAACGAGGACGAATTCAAAATGTTCCCGTATATACCAACAAAACAAATCTACACGTCACATTTTCACTGCGTGGCAGGGGAATGCGCACAACCACCAACTCTCCTGGTGCTTAACACGCAACGCCACTGAGTGAAAAAAGCGTTCTAAAATGTATCACATGATGAATTTATATTTTTGTTTTGCGCTGCAAAACTTACTCCAACGGACAGGTAAGAACTAGAAATCGAGAGGGCTGCAGGTTGTTGCAGTCCGATGGTTGAGAATTTCACTGAATAGGGAAAACGACCCTATTTGTCCGACAAGTGGTTTGCATTTTTGTTATTCTTTAATTTAAAATTCACCTCCCCGTTCTTATTAAACTCCTTGCAAATTCGTGCGGAAATTAACGCACTGCCACTCCACCAACAGCGCTCCAGAATGTCCCAGATAAAAGTCTTCCACGTGAAACACTCCTCATGTTTTCTTGGTAGCCTCTGATCACTTTATGTTAAGAAGACAGACTAAAACACTGTACGCTGTAGTTCACTGTTCATTACAATACTTCATTATTAGGAGTTAATCCTACAACACAATGAGTTTATTACACTCTCGCTAGTGTTTCTTTTTAAGAAATAAAACAAAACCTTCAGTCTTTGACTGTCATTTGGTTTGGCACGTTACTGGTATCTCCTTTTGCCCAATATGTCTCAAGTGAACCAACTGCTTTAGTGTACCCCGCTAGTTCTTCCCACTCCGTTGTTGCACCTCAAGAGACACCTTGTTCCTTTTTCCTGTGTAGCTCAACCTAATTCTGTTTCAATATAGTCCCAAAACAAATTCATCTGGATGTGTCTGAAAAACGTTTTTGTGGCACCGGTTCCCTCTCTCAGTGCTGGCCCCTGAATTAAATGTGCTTCAATATTCGTAAACTCCCGTATCCCAAGATATTTCGGGCCTATTTTAACTCCTAACATCACGATTAAATAGGTTTCTCATTTCCATCATTTGGCTTTTAATCAGTTTGACACGTGTAACCGCAACTTCGCAATCCACTTTTGCGTGGACTCAGTCGGTACCACAATAATAAGGCTTTGTCATGACACTTAATAGACCGACTACTTTGCGAAGATGTACCCAAACTCGCACCTGCTTAAATTAATATATCTGATTACCAGGTTGGTTGGCGAGAAGTGCAGCAAGCGGTTTTTCATTAATTTCTGAGGCTGAACCTGCCTCCAAATGATTTCTTGTCCGAATCCACAGGAAGTGTTCTTGAAACAGCATACCACAAGACAACCAGTTTGGTGGTCATATGAACAGTGCCCATGACAGCGAGTTTGTCGAGATTGTTCGTTATTCGTATGGATGCAAGAGCAACTTCTCTCGAAATCGGCCAATCAGAAGTGGATGATCATCTAAGAATCCAATAGGATTGGGGATTGTTATTTTAAGTGGAACCATAAAAAGTATAGCTCACATTTTCCCACTCGTATAGGGAAAGATTGTTCGTAGTAAGTATTTCGAATCGTTCAGTAACTGCGTTTGGTATATTACAAATTATAACTCCCAGTAAAGAATTCCTGTTCAAACAAAGGTTTAACAACAAGGCCTATAAAAACTGTTCCGTCTTTAACTTTTGGGTAAGTAAGATGCAATAGTTACTAGGTGTTTTTGAATACTTTCATAGAAATCATCGAAAATCGAAAAGTCTTGAAACTGATATGCTGTTATTTTTTTATAGTTATTTAGCGTACATTCTATCAAACAAATTTATCTATCATTAGGTGTTTCTTTGTGGGCTAAGAACTTTCATTCGACGATCAGTGTCACAAGGTTGGTAAGACAATTAAAACGCGTCATCATATCCGTTTCCCAACGGAAGTGGGCCATCGACAGCAGAACTCTGTGTATCAAACTACATATATCACAGCTTGAGCCCAGGGCCGTTTTCATAATAAAGTGATTAGCAGCTTGTCGAAAGACGCTAATGGAAAAAATCGTTGAACACATGAACGAATTCGACATTTGGGCGCACTATTTTGGTTTTATTCCAGGTGTGACATGCGCTCAGTGACGAGCAATTTGTGATCGTCCTTTGAATTTGCACTAGCAACTTGCGAGTCATGGGTAGAACGCGAGTAAACTGCCGAAGTAATCCACGTTTATTTTACACAGTGATGTGGTCAACACCCGAATGAATCTATGTGAAGCATTTCCTTGTGAAATAACATGAGCCTATTTTGTGTCAGTTGCCGTTACCGTCATTATCACCAGCGTTGTTAGAAAGAAACGATCAAATATCGTAAGTTGCATTCATATCACCCCAGTTTTACCAGTCTCCTTCCTATCCAGATGCAAATATTCTGCTGGGTTCAAACTGAACTGGAACTCACTGGACTTGCTCTTACTAGAGCTGATAAGCACTGGCTATCATTGGTCTTTGCAGAGTTTGGAAGCCGAACAACTGAACCTGAATTAACACGTCTGAACAGGCGAAAGTCTTCACGCTTGGGCTCGAGGACTCGAACGATCACCCAGTAACGGTCCTGGTTGTATCGATCGATTGCCTCGCCTTTCAGGACTTCCCAGTCAGGTAGCCCCACAGACATACAAAAAGCATCAATCGACTCTGAACAATATCGTAATTCAGTTGCGTCCAGCGCGAGCTGATAAAGTTGTAGTGGCATGCTAGGCTCGCCTGTCAACAGACCAGTGCTCAAACTCCTGCACGGCCAAAGATATTCACTGCTGACGAGCTCCAGTAAAATTGAAATTCGACTCCACCCCCCTTCTCGAATGGTGTAGACCCACCAGAATAATCGTGCCAGGACAACGGAAGAGGACTTCCGTAAACGTTAATTTCACAAACGGTACAACAACTCAGAACAGGCCAACACAGAAAAGCAAACTTTCCACTTGTGACAATGTTATATCGTGGTAAAAAAAAAGCACGCCGTTGATGCAGAAGTTTGCAACGATTGATGAAACGGCAATGCAAGCGAGCAATGGCCACACTTTGGTAGAGCTTGCAACTAAAACAGGCAATGGTGTCATAGAGAGTACAGAGTCCCATCGCGTCCTGCTTATCAAGTCTCCTGTGTTGCCCACACAACTCAGTGACCAAAATCTAGTCATACTATAACTTAATATACAGGCATTTTTCTTCTAGTTTTTGTTATTTGTGCTTAAAATCAAGCGGCTTCACTATAATGCGAGAGACCTTTTTTGTTGCACAACATAAGTTAAATGTGATCCCCAAAATCTTGAACAATATGAACGAAGCGTTATAGATCATTTCTACTTCTTATGAGTTATAAAAATTCCCTACAGCAAATAACGCGTAAAAACTCAACTCAGCAAGAGTTTTTCACCTGTTGTTATTTTCTCCCGGTTTTATCCAGTCAAGAGACATGCGTGAGATCCCAGCCTAAAGTTGACTCGAAAAGATCAGCGAGAATTTGATACCGCTCGTCAAGTGAAATTCGCTTGCTGTAGTAAACTAAGCTATTCTATGGATAACGGTAGAATAAGTAGATACACGCATCTCAAGGTCCAACTGACCACTATTCGTTATAACGCTCATAATAATATATGAACTCAAACTTAGAATTTTACTAATTTCTATCTAATCAAATCCCATTCACTTAGAGCAAATTAAGTGAGTCGCCTTTATATTCTTCTGTTTTTCTTTCCATGTGCATCCACTACGCCAGGGGACTGCATGAATTTATGCTATCATAAAAACCTACTCTCCCTACATTGTGGGATCGATTTCGATTAAGGAAACGGAGTATCCCGGCTTTGATATGACCAATCACACTAACCCCAAATTTTTACTGTGTGCCGTTAAATCAGGCACGAAAATACAACGTCCAAATTCTGGAATACTAGAATAAGTCTGTAGCATGAAAGCTATAACAGGTTTGTAAGCAACTCTTCTAGAGAGAAAACATGACAAACCTTGATTGTTGGTCTGTTCGCCGAGCTTGGCAGTTGGATTGCAAACGTTTCATCACCAATCGAGGTGACATCATCAGTGCGGGGTTGAGTGGGTCACTCACTCAACCACCCACTCAACCCCGCACTGATGATGTCACCTCGATTGGTGATGAAACGTTTGCAATCCAACTGCCAAGCTCGGCGAACAGACCAACAATCAAGGTTTGTCATGTTTTCTCTCTAGAAGAGTTGCTTAACACATCTTCTGAATTGCTATTCTGATGGCTCTCCTATAAGAACCCAGCTCCCTGGTGTTCAGGCCTTCACGGAACCTCGGAAATTAGTCACAAGCAAACGATTGTTTCGATTAACTCCGACGAAGTTTCAGTACTAGTTCCTATTTTATTCAATGGCAATTTTGTTTGGAATAAGGATGTTCTTGTTTTGGCCCAGAGTGTTCAAATCTGCCACCATACCGCAGATGTTTGATTCACATACGCAATCTCCTCGTTCGGTGAGGTTGGAAAACATTCTCCATATGTTCGGTCAACTCGTGAAGGCAAACAGTTTTTGCTATAAACACAGGTGACCTGTGCTCGCAATGTCTTCCTCAAAGCTTTAATTGCAAAACTGCATAAAGCATACATACCAACCATGATGACTTTTTTTGCGCAAGTGACTTCCTTGCAAGAAAGTGATATTCAAAACGCTTTAGCATGCCACAGCAATTGTCCGTGAGCATAACCGCGAAACACGTAAAATCATGCCAGAGAAAAAGTCACCGAGACACTCTTGAATTTTCGCATTTTGAAGAAACATTGTTTTAAATTCTACTTCTAGGAAAAATCCATATCAACGGCACTTGTTACCTCATAATTCGCGGGGCATCCTAGTTACAGGACCATTGTAGTAATCACGTTGAATACGCTGTTCGCTTGTTATACCAGGCTAGAAAAGCTGTGTGTAAGCAAGCAAGTGGATCTCGAAAAGCTTTCGTAAGACCTTTTTTTTCAGCCTGGACGGGAACAATGTTCGCAGGTTGAATGATTCAATTAGCACGGCCTCGGAATGTGACGCAAACTAGTTTCTACACTGGCTTGAATTAAATTCAAAGTGGAACTATTTAATCTTTGATTGTACGTGACAGTATTCGTACGGCAAAACCCTTGGGGTTTAACTTTGTTCCGTGGGATCTTGAAAGTCGTCCTCTACTCCCATTAGCTAATTAACATTTATCCCAAACTTCGTGCACCCAAAATACTCCTTGCTGTACGATTTTCCAAACTTTTTATTCTTACAAATCTTACGTTGTCAAACAAGTATAAAGCGGGATTCTCTGGCGGACGACGACGACAATATGGCTTTATTCGCTAACCTAATTATTTCATGGTTTCGGGGGCGAGCAAACCTGTGACAACGAGTTTCATAAGCAAGTGCGTTATGTTCCTCACTATTCAAATTGTACAATTTGCATAAACTCAGGTATTTTAACGCAGGATTTTCGGGATCGTCATGTTTATTCTAGCACACATGATTTAATTTGGTGGGCTATGTTAACACTTATCCATTACCCAAGTAACAACTTATTGGACAAGATTATTATCGTTTTGTCTCTTTAAATAGTCCCCACAGAAAACAACAGATGTTGATGATGCCTTTTTTTCTACACTCGCTTGTGTTGTTCTACAATGTCCAGCTTTTTAGTAATTATATGCTAAAATTAATGGATCCTTTTGACGCTTATTAGTATAGGCATGAAAACTATACGCTCTACTGATAAACAAAGCAACCCCTTCTCAAAGCAACCTCAGTATGTCCCCCACTGATCCGCTTGGGATATGTTAGCACCATATCATGTGTTTTGGAGTCAGGAAAAAGCGTTGCTGGTCTGAATGAACACTGCAGAAGATAGGTTTGCCCAGCCTACCAAAAGAGAAAAATTGTTCAAGGGGTGAACACTCTGCAGCTGATAAAGAAAAGTCATTCGCCTAAATGAACTAACACCTTACTTGCTTTGACAGGCAATGATGAAGGATTGAGTGCCGACTTTAATTAAAGTTTTGAGTTTTAGGAGACTGTATATTGTCCTCATTGTGAAAGAACATTGCAGGGGTAGTTCTTTCTAGGTCCACCGTCTTGGGGATTTGCGATTATTTTTGCCACGGAACGTTTGTGGGTTCTTTTCCATAGTAAGGTGTTGTTCGAGATAAACAAATGAGATATATATACCTTATATCACAAGTGGCTAAAAAAAACTCATCGCTTTTCTCTGCATATGTATTCAATTGCCAGCCTCCCACGGCTGTCAGAGGGCTTGACATGTCTCGTTATACCAAGCAGGCGCCTCTCTGTCTGTGTAGCGCATGCTATTATTTGACGTTGCAACGTGAACATCATTAGATCATCAACGATATTTTATGGCAAGCAGCTAGTTCATAGCTGTCATAAAGACTCAACATTCAGTGTTTTTCGGTCAAATCTTCTGTTGCTCCCTTCTCCCATCTGTCGACAGCAGACTCTTGCGTTCTATCGGCATATACCAAATTCCTAATGCTCTCTGATTTCTGTTATACCCATTTGCATTTTCCTTTCTGAAAGGATACCATAGCTTCCAGACATACAAATAGATTTATCACCACAGGACCTTCGTATGTATGCCTAGAAATTCAGATTGACACCGCCTAGAACTGTATGAAAGGACTTCATAAATAAGGTCAATATCATGCTACATGATGACTTGTAGTACAGCTACAGGTTCCACACAAACGTTGAAATAGTTACAAGACAGAGGATTTCTGATCTAGTCTATAGCAGTATAACTACTCGTCAAGCTGGTTCCACTATCCATGGTCTGAGAATATGGAAACTATGTACAAATTCATATTAAAATTTCAGCTTCCCTTGGACTCCCCGGTTACTGAGAGTGTAGCCACATCCCTGAAGCTCTGCACTAGTGCAACTACGGGGTGTATTGGTCCAACAATTGACGCAACTGATCTTCAGTTTATTGAACCTGCATAAATAAATCTCGGTCTTTTTGTGGAGAATTGCTCATGTAAGTGAAGCCAATCTATGCTGAAAAGCCGAGAAGCACTGTACAGCTGTTTCATCGTTGTTGAGAATCATCAGCAGTGCGCATCTCACGAAACTCCGGGGAGTCTCGAACCTGCGACCGCCTGGCTAGTAGTTTGAACACTTATCCGTTCGGCCACGAGTGGCTGATCAGCAGTGTGATTAACTCTCACTTAGACAGGATATAGCGCCGCTCATCCTTCAATCACGGGATCCACATCACGCGGTCACACGTTTTGACTGGCTCCCCGAGCCACGACTTCTCAGATGCTGATCAGCCACTTGTGGCCGAACGGTTAAGTGTTCGAACTACTAGTCTGGAGGTCGAAGGTTCAAGACTCCCCGGAGTTTCGTGATGGGCGCACTGCTGATGATTCTCAACAACGATGAAACAGCTGTACAGTGCTTCTCGGCTTTTCAGCATAGATTGGCTTCACTTACAGAGCGAAATCTCCACAAAAAACCCAAATATCTTCACACTATCAAAAATCTCGGTCTTACTTTGATTAATAACCATTGGGTGGCCGTGTAACCAGTGTGAAACCACTTGAGTAACAAAATTTTTAGAGTGCAGCCTCACCTGTGGCTGGTTCAGTGGTTCTTTGATCTATCTCATTTTCTGACAGACTGCAATCACCTGGATGGTTTCCAATATCTTTGCGTCCAAGCAAAACAAAAGGGGCAAATTCTATTCTATTTTGAGAGGCCTGCTGTCTCTAATAAGTTTTTGACAGAATCATCAGTTACGATCTCATCTAAAAATCCATTAAACACGGATGCTCTACATGAAACAAGAATGCAAAATGTCACACACACGTTTCAGGCCTTCTACCAACGGGAGTTAGTGTATGAGTTCACCTACATGTGCACTGGGCTTTCATGCAGAAAACCCACTTGAGATCTTTTGACATATTGTCCGTCAATCACCACAATATCCCTTAAAAATGTAAAACGTTCTTCATAAATAATTTATGCTAATAAGTTCCACTTCTAGAATACTTTCAAATAATGTCGATTGGTTTAGGATGAGAACTTCTTAAAGTTGAATTAGTCATCACTCAATTCTGTTTCTTCTGGTTCACTTGTCCCTAAATTTTCTACTCCTTAGTAAAATTAGATAATGCATACTGGCAAGTTATTTCGATTACCGCGACTCGGTTATTTTGCCAATGAAGTTAGTATTTACTTGTTTGAATGCATGCGTGTGGATTACAAAAACAAGTCAACAATTGTGTAGTAAAGCGCAAGATTGGCTATTTAAACTTCAGATTCGCTTAGAAAATTTCTGGACCATGAAAATCACCTCAAGGTCCCTTTAGGCTGTTGGTAAATTGATCGGATTGATTTGCTGCAATGTCACAGGTCGTCAGCTGCACAATAAATTTCAGGCACACGTAGTAAACGTAACTGCCGGATTTTAGTCTTGGATGAATATAAAAATGAAGTTGCCTAGCGTTGGTACACTGATGTGTTGATCAAAGACTCAAAACGACCTTTGATTAACGGAGATCCGGCCCATAACTAGTACGCAATATTACAGAACGTTCTTGTTATTATGCATGTTGATCCAACGGAAACTACTGCGTGGTTTATACCCAGTAAACAGATGAAAAAACGTCAAATCTTACATTGACACCGACTCAGTTTTAATACGACATCTTAATTCTACATATGTCCAGTTTGGTATCCAAGTAGGAAATTAGGTTGATGAGCATTCGAACATTCACTATTATCAGATATACAGCTCAATAATTTGACCTCCATATTGTCCACATTTATCTGATACTTTTGGCCAACGTCTAGCTTCCAGGAATTCCCAGCGGCTTCAGAAGCGGCAACGAGGTTTGTTTGTCATTCTATATGCCTCTTCCGACCATAAACGTACCCGGTTACTGAAACGTGAGTTTTATTCCCATAAGCAACAGCCTGCCAAGGTTGTTACAAACAATATACACCGGCAATATACACGCAATGGTCACTCCTGATCGATTTTAACGAGTATGGAAACCAATCTTACTAATGAAGTCACTGGCACTGAATATCTGGTCATGATGATATGTGTACATCAGTTGATCGGATAATCAAAATTAAGGCCCTTAAAACTAAGATCAACGTACATATGGTTAAGCGAACGGTTATTTGCGTCGCTTGTTCCTTGATATTATATTCATTTTGGTGTTCGCTGATAAATTTTAGCCTCGGACAGTGTTGAAGACTCGATCTGATTTGCTGTCGTACATCACGTAACGACCGAAATCTCGAAGCAAGAAGTCCTCGAGGTTCTGTTGATCTCGTACGCACATGCAATCTTTGATAGGCGAGACAAGCTTACCCTTAGCACGATTCAAATAAGCGGCCAAGGTATGAGTGCTAATCGGAGCAACTGTCTTCAACTAATAATCACTCAACTTAATGCAGTGGATTTTTCCATACAATTTATCTTCAAATAGGAGTGGTCACGCAAACAGACAGGAGAGTAGGTATGGCGTTTTACATAGTAAGGATGCATAAAAGGTAAGAAACCGACAGCAGGAAAAACCATCAGGTCCAGCTGACTACCGCCAGCGCATACTTATGCTATATTGTGCGCATTCTAGTCCTTGGTTCATTCTGGGCGAACTGTCTGTGGACCTACAGTCATTCTGACCGATAAAGAATTAAGCTGGGCCAATGGACGAAGTGTTTCTGGTTGCACCGAACCACATCATCCAGCGATGACCTCGAATTATTCCAGAGTTCCTCATCAAAGACTCAGTGAATGGCTGAATGACAGGACGGATTAATCGGGGGCAAACTTCGGGCCCACAGCACAAATTGTGTTGGGTAAATGCTCTACCACCAATCAGGAATCAGAAGTCCATTGTGCATCCAAGTAGCAACTCTTTTAGATTACCAACTACAATGTCTATATCTCTATTACTCCCAAGTTAATACTGAAGTTACATTCGCAGTTTCAAGCGGTGGAAGTGCTACGAACAGAAAGAAATATTTACTGAATATATTCTTCAACTGACTGAACTAGTTTCCTTGATTTCATCGAAAAAGTGGGAGGCAGCACACACACTGTAAATTACCGACTCCGCTTTGACTGGTATCAACAAATTTGGTAACCATGCGCACGTGAGTAGTAAGGTAATAATCTGCGACGTTTTGCGCTAGAGTATGGAAATATATTCCAGAATGAACAAACACAGGCATCTGTAACACTCTCTAGAGAATATGCTCAATTACTGTCTGCACTATATGACGTTTATTTGAGGCAGCTCGTAACCGATTACAAGTTTTGCCGGACATCTCTTCTGTAATGTTACACAATTTCCAGTGACTGCCTTAATTTGCTTGTGGCCCGCCAAGTGACAAGCTAGCAAAGTTATAACATATGCCTTTTCTGTTCAAAAGTAAAATGCTCGAAGTAAGAAGTAACCCCTACAAACGGATTATTTGGACCACTTCTCAATTCGAACGAACCCTCGTTGTAATTAGCCTGTTTCTTGTCGCCAAGTGATGAATGTTGTCAGGTCTTTCGACAAAAAACATCAACAAAGCGCTACCTTCAAAACAGCCACGCCTGTCTAGTTACCTTTCTGGTCATTTGGGGTATTTTGACATGACTGCCTAGATCTACGAAATGCGTAGCAATATCGAGCGCTACGCGATGTCATCTAGAGTCAAGTTAGTCCTCCAATAATGAAGAATAAATGTGAGGGTTATATCAATAAGAGTCATACTCATCGGATGAATTTACATTGCATCCCTTAAGAACGGTTGTTCTTCGCCGGCTTCATCAGTGGCTGCTATACTGGATTTTAAAAATCCCCGAATATATACATATATAGCAATACTCTTCGGTGATGAGCGACATTTTATGACACTGGATGTTATTCATCAACTTGGCGCCTAGTTCCAGAAACGCCTATATCAAAGATTTGCTCATTCATATCCTAGCTGCGAAATCCACTTGTATCGGAAAAACTGCATTCAAGTTTCCCTCATCACATTCAAATTCGAAAAATATATTCCCTAAATTTTCACTTCTTGTGGTTCGTCAAACTCTTCTCTAGTTCTCTCAAAATCTAAACCGTCGGTTTTCTGTGTCCAGTTAGCTCTTATTGACATAAATTGAGTAGTCCGTCATCAACCAATAAACCAAAAAGAAATTCCCTGAAATGCTCTATTATCCGTGCGTCTGCAAGTTACGCATAGGTAGCAATATGAACACCCCTTCTTCCATATATTAACACAGTTTTTGGTAACTAGGTGCACGCATCTTTTCGTTCAACACAGGGTTCGGGTTTAAGTTGAATGGACAACTTGTACATTTATCTCCTGTTCATGACCTACAACCGAGTGAAAATTATAGGTTGTTTACCTTCATTAAATCACCGGTATACAACCTGAGATTCGAGTTTAGATTTGAACTGAGTGCGTTTCGTTAGGGATAATGAGTCCACAATCATTTCCTAATTTCCCCATAATAATGCAAAATTTATCTCCAAGAGAAAATTGTCCTAAGAGAGGATGGCAGAAGAAAACAGGTTATCATTAGCCCTAGTAAATAATATTGTTGGCACTCCACACTGTTCTTTCGGATGCTACAAAATAAGGATACAATAAAGCCGCAAGTTTACAAACGTTGAGAACATTGAAAAGAATGATTGCTAAAAGAGTTAAGCACTTGGGATTTTACGCTTTTATAACTTGCTTTGACTGTAAGTATCAGCTTTACAGGTATTTCATCTGAGATATTTATTGTACTGAGAGCGGATATGGCACCTCGTTAGCAAAAACAGTTCCGAACATCTTTCCACCCCAGCGGTGTGTGTGTCGTGGATGAGTCAGCTCAAGCTGCCGGCTGGATTTCGGGCTGACTTCCGTAATCTAATCAGGAAATAAATAGCATGTATCTCACTTGAGCATTTCGGCTCGAAGCATAGATTGGTTAAAGTGCTACTCATAACCAAAATAAGATTACAGTTTTACATTCTGTAGACAGACTTTTCATGACGCCTCATCCATAGAACCACAGCTGTTGTTCTGTAAAGTAAGAGATTTTAATTTTTTGAACTGTAGCTACCGTTTCATCTCTAATAATCGTCTTGGGACATTATGAGCAAATCGACAAGGTCCCAGACCATCTTAGTGAAGTAGTTTAATTAATGGAAAGAGAAGGCACATGTCCATAGCTCCAAAGGAAGACGTGACCCACCTTCACTTATTATTCAAGGAGAGGTGATTCACATACAATTTTTCGCGAGGTGTGCCACCACATCTCCAGGTAACTCCGCAGAATACATGAGCGGCAGAATAATCCAGTCCTCGCAATCAAAGATTCTCAATTGGCTGGGTCAGCATGATCTGCACAGCCGAGAATTCCAGTAGGCTGTTTTTTGTCTGTCTTTTACGACCGCGTGACTAGCCTTAAATGGTAATCCTAAGAAAACCTCCCTCTTCTCGGTCAAACTTCACCTAAAATCTTGACATGCAGCTTTCGAATCAACCATCACAAATAACAATCCTCTAATATGATAAAGAACTACTGAGTCCGCGATGTTGTACTCAAGAATTTCCGCAAAGGAGCATATGGTATAAACTATTCCGTTGGTTTAACGCATTTGTGAACTTGTTGTCAAGCAGCGCATTTTCAGATCGCCGCTTCTTTGGTGCCAACCTACCTTCTGGCGATCACCGTGGCATGCGGTAACTGAAGAAACTAGAATCTTAGGACTCGCAATGGGGTGTGACACCCACCTACGTATGACAGTCCATCTCGTATGATGCACACGAGTAAGATGTCTGATGGAATGTTTTCTGGATGGCCAAACAGCCTAGATATTTTTACGGACGATAGAAATTTAAATGCTGTTTTTTGGGAACAGCAGCGTTGCAAACCGTGCAGTTGCTATCATTTTCAGAGAAGCTCCAAATCAGTTGAAAGCATTTGATTGCCTCTTCATCAAGTGATCACATCTCATAATGAAAGTTGTTTACACGAAGTTTTAGGTGCTGCTTTCACTACTAGTATCGTAAGCATGTTGAATGAATGGACACGACACCATTAAAAATGCATTAGCAACTTTTAGGGAATAACAGCCATGCTGAATTTCCATTTATTTTATCTCAGGAAAGTTGTGATTAAATGTGTCCCCCAAAATATCCATGGATTAGGCTAACGCGTTGGGCATACGAGTGTTCTAAAACCTAACACATGTTTAAAGCGGACAACTAAAACTGGTCTCTTCTGAGAAAGAGTTACCACCGGAGATGAATCGCTCATATGAGATAGTAATCCCTGTGTCGTATAGGTTCACATGTTTTCAGTATTTTACCCAGAGACAGTCGACTATTATTTCACCAATTTCTATCTACCTCTGGAGGAAATACCGACTTTTCCTAATTAGAGATAATTTGTTTTCGGATTCCTCTTTCCCTAGGCTGTTCAGAGTTCAATGGCAAACTGTACGATTGACTGGCTTTTTGAAGCAGATCCGCAGTTGCGCGAGATTATCTTACCAATCTGGTGTACTTACGCCCAACCTGGTCCGGCTTATTTCTATTTTTCTTCAATTCTAACAATATTCATTGGATTTGTTGGCGTGGGTATCAATTCGTTTGCTCTGTATATTCTCACATTGTAAGTTTCTGCTACCGTTATTTTGATTTATTGTCCTATTGTCCGGATTTATCATTCAGATAGTCATATTGAGCAAGAAATGTACAGATACTAGGATTCTGAGTTAGTTTCCATTCATAACAAGAAGAACGATGACCTGACATGTAGCCTAAACCAGACTAGATGAGATTAAAGGACACAGATATGGTATACTTTTAACTGGTTATGTGATTTGCAAGTGACCTACTGAGTTTAGCACTAAATCTGGAAGTAAACCTTTAAGATGGTGATGATTATCTAGTGCAGTCAAATTTCGTTTGCGTAGCACCATTAGTCACACCACAAAATGTGTGTGGGCTTCATCGGGTGAACCGATTCCCAAAGTTGGTACACGATTATGAGGCATTATAGTTTCACTGTTGTAGGCTTGTTAAGATTGTGGTATTTTAGCTGACAAAAGATTAAGTTTTTGTTCATCCAAACAATACACACTGATTTGTGGTCACATCTACCCACAGATGGTCGCTGAGCCTTACGGGGGCGCTGCTGACAAGTGATGAGCTACCGAATAAAGGTCCAAGTAACAAAAATGATTGGAGATATTGTCTGAAGTAATCGTCTTGCATGTATGGTCATGCGTATTTTTTAGCTGCACTCAATAAGGTAGTTAGGGGTAGGATAGTGCAAATAATTTTGTTCGTGCCAGAAGTTCCCAGCTAGTTCCAACTGCTGATGACTTGAGTTTGGCATACTCACACCAGGTGCTGTGGATCTTGTAGTGGAAGAATGAGTAATGTATATATGCTTTTATCGTTTATTTTTGAAGAGCATGGTCACAGACATAAAAAATGAATACAAGCGATGAATGCGAAATGGTTACAGGAGAATATGAGATAAAAGAAAGAAATGTCTCATTCGAAGTCATGCCACCGATAGTTCCCGTCAGATAAGATGAATCCGACGTACGTAAGAATTTTGGTATGGAAACATGCGTGTTAAGTCTAACAACTGAAGAAAGGACAAACAATGCTGAATGCTCTTCAAGGCGCGATAAGCGCTAGCACAGTCAAGACTCGCACATCAGGCACAAAGTGTCCGTCGTACTGGGTCTGGTGTGAGATTCAATGGCAAGAATCTACACTCAACGCCATGCACCACTACGCAGAGAGCCCCCAATGGCGAGCAAAAACAAGTCAGTGGCTGTGACGTTAGAAAGTCCCAGTCCAATAACAGCTTTGGCGGATTGAGGAAAGCAGATCCCTCGATAAGAGATGATCATCGGTTGGTGGACCAAAAAGTCAACATCACAACCAATTGCACGTAGGGCTGAGATTATGGCGAGGGAAAATTCATCAGCACCATACTTCTGCTTTTTCTCATTCCACACAGTCACTCCGCGCCCATCCGAGACTATGCTGACGTCTATTTCAGTTGCTCGGCGCTCCCGAACAGCGACCAGGTCAGGCTTGATGAAGGACGTCGAAGTAGGTGCTCTCAACTCCTCAAAGACGGTGTATCCCAGGCGACGGAGGCGTTTTGCGAGTTCCCCACCCGATTATGACGAGCACATCTGGCGTCATGCGTGATCCAGCAGGACTGCAAAATATGCACCAAACTCTCTGGTTGGCCACAGTTTCCACGACATAAGATCGTCTGGCCACCGTGACCATGTCGAGCGCTTCTAACTCTCGTCCTGAGCAGGTTGCATCGGAGCTGGATACCGCGGATAAATATCCGAGGAAACACTCTTTCTGGAAATACAAGCCATCGATTAGAAAGAGGCGAAGCGACCAACTCTCGTAAACCGCGACCGTCAACGCTGTTGTGCAGGCTATCAACCCAAGCAGCCACCAGCTCTTCCTTGGTGTTTACGCATGAACCATGGACACGGATCGGAAGGCTGAGATCCCGAACAATCTTGCCAAATGCGGAATCGTTGACCACATTGCGTAGTACTCGGCACTGAGTAGAAAGGAGCTTTTCCATACGCACTCTCCGCTGCATCGGGATTGTTGCACTCAGACTTGGGATACCAAGTCCCCCATGTTGTTTACCGGCATGGATGTAGCTGATCGGGGTATCCTTCGGTAGACGTAGCCAGCCGCGAATAGATTGCCTGATGTAGTTGTCCAACCTTTTGAGCGTGTTTCGGTGGACTTGGCCAAGCACGAGCGAATATGTCAGCCTCGGTATCAGGTAGTTCCTTGTGATCTCCATTCTTTGATGCGGCTTCAACGGGGCACGCGTCACCTCGTCGAGCAGTTTGAGCAGATGCTGTCGATGGTTGAAGACTCCTTTCCCCTTGAAAGTAAAGGGGATGCCCAAATATGTTACTGTGTCTGTCGGACCCAGAGGAGTGATGAGTTCCTCGGCGAAGCAAAATGGTTCGACTGAGACTGCTGTCGCCCGATGTTTCCTGTCCCCACAGATCACCATCGCTTTCGTCTTCCGGGCGTTTATCTTCATACCAGCTCTTCCCAACTCAACCGCGGCAGCTTCAAGCTTCTCTTTGAGGCGAGCTGACTTTCTGCACACGACCCAGTCGTCAGCGAAGGCAAAACCATCTACTAGGGTGTCATGGAACTGGTATCCCAGTTGCGGCATCGACAATCCAAGAACCTCATCCATTGCCATGATGAACAATAATGGGGAGAGTGGATCTCCTTGCCTCACACCTCTGTGGCAGTGAACCTCGGAACTGGGGAAAACTGCTACAGCATTCTCATAGGACTGTGCGATGTATCGAACTAGAGGTGACGGTGCTCCAAACGCCTCGGCAGATCTGACGATTGTGTCATGCGAAACCGAATCAAATGCTTTCGAGATATCGACGAACGCCAAGCTGAGGTTAGAAGCAGTCGCTGAAGAGTGACGAAGCAGGGCATGTAACAGCGATGTAGCTTCCAAACAGCCGTCCCGATGTAGAAATGCAAACTGGAGTGAAGGCAGTTGCAACTATCATTGTCGTGAACTCGATGATGGGCTACCAAGCCAGCTTTTGATTTACACCACTTGCCACATTCCTCACACTTGAGCCCCACGAATCTCTCCTGTGTACTGGTTGGAACTGGTGCGGAGGCGCCAGATGTTTTGTCGAAAGTAACCAGCACATTGAAACCAAACAGGGTGGTTAGCCCTGTCTGGAGTTGCTGAACTCTTAGCTCACGCAGACTGGCGTCCAGGCTACCCAGTCGGCACCACGAGGAAGTGGTTCAGCTCACCGACTAAAATTAATGTAAACTACTCACGCTGTTGCTCAGCGACTCGTGGCCGAATAGTCTAGTCTTCAACTGTTAGCCAAGGTGTCGGTCAGCTGTTAGTTTCCTAATAAATCTTTGGAGATCTGAAAACCGTTGTCTGCGCTTGACTGCATAATTTGAGCTCAAGAGGACTGCTATAAAATGCTTAAGCGGTAAAAGTATAATTTCCAGTTTTGGAGTATAGTCCTGAAATCCCAAGACACTCTAAAGAGGATTGTTCCGCCAAATGGCAATTCCAAACTGCGCATTTGTCGCGTGGACGAGACTGTGCTCAGTCCAATTATCGAACAGTTCTTCCAAGAATCAAGTCAGAAACTGGGGATGTCAAAAATCACTCATTTTAAAGTGTCCTCGACATAGGCCGCCAGAATGACACATACAAAGTGAGATCGGCGGCAGAAGAGTGCACGCAGAAATCATTGGGAAGGCTACAAGTGGAGCTGCGTTTGCAACACGTTGGATCCCAAAATAAGTGAGGACCAGCACCTGTAAGGTCCTCCGGGATACTAATACAAAAACTATAACTGAAAGCCGGAGTGGTATCAAAAAATTGTCCAAATAAAACAGATCAAGAAGTATATTCGTAATGCACTACTCATTAGGTTGCTGAAAATTCTTCGACAGTCCACGACCGGTTTCGCCCTTCTTGGGGCTCATCAGGTAGGCGCATTACAAACGAGAGATTCAGCTGGGTTCCAGGTGAGTCTCTCGCAAAACCAAATTTGTTTGCAAATGAGTGTATTTCGCTAGATGAAGAAGTCGTTTCAGGACAAGTTGTCAGACCATTGGAATATTTGTTGTTTGGCAAAGCTTCGCTTTTTATATAGAAGTTTCGTCGGACCAAGCGATTGGGTAACAAGACCAGTCATTTATTAAACAGCCGATTTAGCAAGATGCACTGACACTAGCAAACTAACTGGTGTTATATGTAGGTGAACAAATGTTGATTAGTAGAGGGGAGCTTATATGGTCAGGTCGAGTTTCATGTAAAAATTTCCCTTGGGCTTATTTTGCTCTTTTTGTTGGTTTATTGGGGTGAGTTATGCTCACGATAATCGGGCTAAGAGAAAGAGCACGTGAATTTTGTTTAGATTGACCTTGTCAGATGTTGCCAAAACCGCTTGTGGTAATGACACATCCTGACTGATAGCCACAAACCGCTACACTTGGTCATTTGGGGATTTTTACGGCTTCCGCCATCAGATGTTGTGATTTGAACCGCAGTCCCCACCTGACGAAGCCTTTGTTCTGAAAATAATCAAGCAAGTGGAAGGTCAATCTACCGATTGTCTCCCAAATTTTTCTACCTTTTTGGTTCACTGGATAGACTACCACAGGAGATAAAACAGTATAATTCTACACGAAGTTCAAGCAATTAACAACATCCTATCTATATAACTGTCCTAGTTGGGATGCAGATGCGAATTGGTTTGGTCGATAAATTTCAAGGGGAGAAAACTGGGAGTGTGCTACTTATAAGTAACTGGGTGTCTATCTCAAAAAAGAACCAAACTGTTCGTAGATTCAGCAAAAGGGTCAATCAAGCTAGCTTCAGCGTTTCGATGCTGCAACAAATTTCGGAGTAAACATGGTACAGGGGAACGTAAAATATGAATTCTCCGTGATTGCGCATGGAAGACGAATAACCAAACGATGTCACTGAAAGTATAACTCTGCCTCATAATTCATTGTGCTTTTGAATGTTCAGCTTGAGTCGTGGCGCGCAAACATAACAAAGAGACCTTGTTGATTCGAACAGTGGTTACAAGTGGTGTGCTAAACCCAAGACGGCCCTGAATTCAGCTGCCTGCAGCAACACACAGTACTGATTTCTGAGCAAATAAAAAATGAGTGTTTAATTTTAAAGCAAACTATTACTCGAACATGGAGCTCAGGGAGAGTTTCCGGCCAGGTGACCAAATATTTGGTGAAATGCAGGATTAGTCGCCAGTAATAGGGATGAGAGGAAGTTTGTTTCATTTCTGGCTCATAAAAACGAAGGATTTACTGCAAAGAATTTAGAATGATATTGTAACCAAAATCACTACCTCACCAGTGGTAACAGTATAACGGCTGTTTCCCTGTCTTATTTTCTAACCTATTATTGCTAGTTTATTCCCAGCAAACGTCTACGATGGGAATACCTCTGCCGTTAAAAAGTTCAAAAATCCAGGTTAACACCCGATATTTAAATTAAAATCTTGGACGTACGGTCGTCGGAATCCGTTTTTTGTTGACACTAGCGAGCTAGGATTACTCGTATTTGTTTCTCTTAGGTATTTTTCACCGATTCTTGCTATTTTCAGCAAAAAATCTATGCAGCAACCGTTCAACTGGTTCACGATTAATCTAGCCATTTCCGATTTGGGTCTGGCTTTAACGACCTGCGTCCCCTTGAAGCTTGTCCCCTCTATAATGAAAAGATGGATTTGGGGTAAACAAGGTTAGTTTATTGTACTCGGATGACCTTAATTTTTGCCTGCTTTCTAAAGTGGACTGGGCGGTACCACAAATCAACGACAAGAATGATATAGTGGGGAGGGTCTAACACCACAGCAGCGAGCGAATGTAGCATTAAATCACCTCCGTTTTCTGAGAAACTGCCTAAAATTTGTACTACAATGCAACTTGCCACAATATAAAAACACCTTTTCTCTTAGAACCACAGTTGCCTTCTTTTATGTTAATAATTATCGAGGGTGATGATCTCTCTTAATAGGCACTTATGACCGGTTGACTGAAAATATCGTAGGAAGTTTGAAACAGTTCCAAATTCACAGTTTACGAGGCATTTGGCCGCAAAATCTTTTGAGTGAGTGTGGTCTATCTCAGCTCCGAACAACTCACATGAACGAAAAATTCGAGTTCTTTGTGTGTAGCACATTTGACCTTAAAATGTTCCCCTTTAGGCTATTTGTGGTACGGTTTGCCACCTGCGACACTTTGAGGATACGGTAATATTCGAATATTCGCGCATTACGTGATGGGGCTTTCTCTACCCTTTTATTAATTAAGATGACTCTGAAGGAAGTTAAATTTCTTGGGCTGATACAGCGTGAAAACTGAATGGTAGCTCTAGACAACCACATACGACGTGTGGGCAGCTCCTTAGGTATGAACACCCTTAAGATACCTTGCTCTAAGTTATGCTTCAGTCTTACTCATTCTTATTCACTGTTCACTGTTCGATACTCCAGCTATCGAGATAGCTGGAGTATCAGATAATTTATCAACACATTCTGTATTCCAACCCGGAACGGTTTGAATAATCGTTACATTACGATATGGTTGGATTTCCTCCAATCCGCGAAAACATTCGACGATCTATTCAGCAATCGGTGAAACAACAGATTAGAGTGAAGTTAGATGGAAAACTTCTAGAACATTTTCGGGTAATGAATAGCCCCCAGAACCCTAGCGCTTAGTGTTTTGCAGGGGCTTATTTTGAGGATCACCTTACGTGTAATAAGGGGATGACAGCTCTGCGCTAGGCTGCCGGGGGTAAAGCGGTCTATCACTGAAGGCGCCAATCAAAGACGAATTTCGAGTAAATCAAGGAAACTGTGCCTTTTCAAGAAATGGCAAATAATGTACTCTTGTTTACAGACAGCCATGAAATAAGCTTGTTCCATGTGAGCCATTGATTGTCCAGTGCCACACCTTCTTTGAAAAATGCTCTTATCAGCCGACTAGCTGAGCTGAATCGCAACGATGCCAATGACCCCGCTTGATGTGAGACAGCTACTTCAACTATCAAGAAGCGCTGGTACGAATGCCTTTGGTTTGATTCAAGGTCTACAGCCGAACCACGAGGAATGAGAGTTCGTCAACTGTATCCTGAGTAGTGGGATCGAGAGAAAGTTGAAAAAATAACTAGCCGTAGACTGCGCACACCTACCATATTCTATGGAATGCCCTCGATATAAACCGGGTGTTTATTTGTGAGTTAGTATGAGCATACTTTCAGAAAAGACTAAAAGACATTAACTAGCGAAAAAATTTTCTCAGCCTTTTTCATTCTTAATCAAAGTTAGTGAAACAAATGTCTCTAGTATGGAAGAATAAACAAGAACCATAGGGCCTGATCGAAGATCTAGCCTCGGGGTCACCATAGATTTTTGGATTGTTAGGTCCGATGGTAAGACATTTATTATAATAAAACAAATTAATAAGAAATACTTGGACATGTACTTACTTCTCAGGGGCGCGGTGCTCGCGAAAGTTCATCTTAGGCGTGCATAACTTGGGATGTTTTGGGAAATCCATCAATTTATTTCTTCCTTAATGGGAACCTAATATTTTGGTTTTCTTTCATTTGTATAGAATATTTTACGAACCGCAGCTTGATTATCAGCATGGAGGTTAACAGCATTAGTTTCTACTAAATTTTATTAGGATTATCACTCTTAATCGTCCAGTTGTTGATGCTTCGATAAAAACACTTTAGTTTTTCCCTGGGGTACAATGCTGTATCTGGTTTAGTTATCGGAATGGATCAAAATATCTCCACATAGGCTTTATCTGATAGAATTATCTCGTCAACACTGACTAGCTCAAACATCCAGTTATTCTGTTTCGTTTAATAGCTTTTTGTGCAGATCGTCCCATGCATACCAGGAGCAGCAATCTTTTTTGCAAAAGCGAGACCTGCATTTTTCGCCAGTAAAAGCATGTCGTCCTCTCAATTCCGTATGATTGCTTTAAAGTATATGTGTAAGCAAATAGTTCCCCTTGAATATCTCGTCATCAAACGTGAAACTAAACAGGGTGAAAAAACGTCCGCGGAAAAATGGCCCTTAACAACAGGAGGTCATCAAATCAAGTGACTGGAGAAGAGCTGATTCAATAGCAGAATTGGGGTCGCGTGCTCCGAATAGAGGATTGAAAATACCCAGTCGCACCAGTTCTGCCTGTCGGTACTTGAAATCTGTGCCGTTGTGGTTAGGTCATATTTAACACGGCGTGTCAGCAAAATTCTTCCGGTTGAAAAGTTCCGGCTTATGAGTATGGATGTCAATGGTTTCAGCTCTATTCGGCGTCTGTTACTTGCTCGTTTTGACAGTTATCGACCGATTTGGTAGGCGTCTTCAAGGCCACTGATAGTGCCCACGTGGTGTTGTTTATCTCGCAGATGAGCAAAAAATCAAGTGTCACATGATACCTTCCCACAAAGTGGAATATGTTCAGACGGTCATTTAGACAACTGTTTGTCCCTCGGCTGATACATCGGGTTCCAAAGAGGTAAGCAAGCTGACAATCACACATTGGAACGTCCTAAAGAGGTAGCCGATGTTTCTACTATCGCCTGACCACAGAAGGGCTACCGAGGATTACGCGTAGACTGGCTGTAAAAGTGTGCATTTAAACAATCTCGTAAAGCTCTGTCTGAGAAGCTGTCTGACAGCGTCTCATATATGTGGTATATGCGGATGGATACCGTGACGTTTTCGCTTCCAGTTGTATAGATGGTTACGCATTTGCTTCCGAAAACCTATGAGGGTTGTCATTGTCACGAAGTGTGCTTGGGTGTGTGGTATAAATTGATGTTCCACTGCATCCTCTGTGTATATTTTTGGCAGTCCGTCGAACAGAATGACGCACTAGATTCTCTTCGCCTTAACAAGAGTGAGATGTGATAAGTGGGTATATTGCTCCACCAAATTTGGCTTCCTGTAAACACTGAATCTTATCGTTCTATCAACGCGACAGGTCAGCAATGTAACTAAAATTGCCGGTGTCATTTTTCTCAGTTTCACAACGAAACAGAACGCAGAGATAAACTTTGCTAAACTCTCCAAAAGTAAACAGGCGATCAATCATTTGAATCATGAACTGAGGAAGTACTGTCTACATTTCTCACAGGAAGTTTAAAAGATGTATCATGATCGTGCCTAGTGTTGTGGTATATAAACATCCGTTTTTCCTCTGCAAAAACAGTGTGTCACCAAATTTTCGTCCTTTCAGTTTTCTCACCGTCACTTTTATTACCTGAGAGTTACTTCCATTTTAATCTCTCGAAACTATCACACTAAGCTTGATTAAAAAAACTATGTCCTGAATAGCGTCAACAAAAGCACGTGATCCGATGCTCATTTTGGGTGGTGTGAAATCGGGATCAAACAAAGCTCTCTCAGTCATCGGGATTTCGCTTACTGCTTTTAAAAGGTTTTCCAAACGTGAATAAACACATGAGCAAAAAAATGTGCCTCGGCGGTTAGAATGCAGGAGAAACTTTTCTGTTCATTTATTCTCTCACTGAACCATTAACCCTTGGAAAAATCGATAATCCACGCAATCTACCTATAGAAAAATCGCACAGAACGCCTTTTTGATTAACTCGCGAACTCCGGACAAAACCAAAAATCCCAAAGTAACTGTCTGAAAGAGTTCTCAGGGGTCAGATTTACCTGAGATGTAGCTGACAGGAAAGCCGGAATTGGCATGGAGACGGCACAATGCCAACCGTTCAAACCTATTGATCCTGCTTCTCGCCATGACCCATGCCTGCAATATGAATTTAGTCAACTTTTTATTCTTGTAGCTTTTGAGCTGATTCTTTTGATTATCCAAACACTTTCTATTTGACTGGTTTAGGCTTTCATAAGGGGCATCGGATATCTAAATTATTTTTTTTTTTTCAAAAAAATGTTCTCACACGATTTGTGGGTAGAATTTAGCTACTTAATTTCGGCTAGAACTACGCTGTATCAGGAGAACTTGCTAAGATTAATTGCAATATTAAGTATTTGATTTCAGGTGCTCCTTTGTGTTTGGCTATGAAATAAATTGGTACTCCAGGGTGTTCAGGATCGAACACGTTAGTGACTATCCCCTTACTCGAAATTTTCGTCTCGTTTCAATCATTACTTACACCTCATGGATCACTGAATCAAAGATGTTATCTTTAAAAATACCAACAGGGGCCTCAATAAGCCCATCAAGTCCATTATCTGCACTTTTTTCGGCTTGTCGGTAGGTCCCCGTTGGGGTGGTGAATCTTCAACTCTGGAGCCAGTATTGAGTATGGAGGGAAAAAGAATCCACTGGCTGAATCGGTAAATTGCTGGGAAGAATATCAATGGTGTTTTCAGCGAATCAACCGCGTGTTTGAGGCGTTTTCGGGTACAACTAAACTAGGTTGCTGCACTTGTAAATCGTCATCATCATCAGAGACAGCGACATCAGTGTTGATACTGGTGCTTTACTGCCGTACAAACATAAGGCTACACTTATACGGAGACTGGTTAACTTGCAGAAAAGTTATATGTTTGCCTCCTTTAAGCACAAGTATTGTAATTCACTTCCTAGACATTTGAAACTCGCGGGTGATAAAGGAGTAAAAACATCCGAGCGGTTGTACGGTAATTAACCGAACGTGGCTACCATGTGCGGGTTTGTTATGTCACGAATAGGAAAATCTGTATTCGTCACCTATTATTTTTTTCTTGTTATGCCTTCCCCGATGAGATTCTGTGCCGTGATAAGTCAAATGTCACTTTTCATACAACTTAGCTGACAGTCCACTTAAACAAATAATCAAGGATGACCATTCTAATTGTGGTGATTATTGTAAACAAACTAACTTCATCTACAGTCCGAAGAACGGACGACATGCCAGTGCAGTATGCTGGTCATTCACTGTCCACTAGAGTCAAAAACAAGAACCTTTCAAGCGAAAAAACATTTCATTGTCGCATCAGCTTACTAGCCACACTAATCTCGAATATAACATTTGGGAAATAGGGAACATGAGCCCGAAAAAAAAGACAACAGCTTTTGAAAATTGTCACGACACTTCTGACCTTGTTTAAAGTCCTTGAGGCCGCTTTGAAGTTCATCGAAACAACGACCGGAGTCATCCCGACTGATGATAGAAGGCAGCACTAGTGTTCAGTTGGTGTTTCCTGCCTTCACTATATTCACTTCTAGAAACATTCCTCTCCCAGTCGCGAGGATAAATGCCAAGAAAGAAAATAACTGAAGTTAGGATATTCTTCAACTCCGCTTAAACCGAAAACGGTGAAGTAAGTGCACCAAATCGATCGGTTCTATATGATCAGCTGGAAATTATAAAATCCCGTTGCATCACCAAAAGTAGATCTTTACAAACAAAAAGAACAGCGTATCAAATACGCGACTATTATTGGGAACACTCCACTTGAATGCTTGGATAACAGTAACTGACCATTAATTTATCATCTGCGAAATTGGAGATGGGTGCTTCCACAACAAGTAGGATGAGATAAGTCTGACAGTCCAGAACAAAACTTACATAGAAACACATCAGTTATTTGGGTATCTTTTAAACTCCAGTTCAACGGACTGAGGCCTTCCAGAATTTTAACAATGGTTAGGAATTGCAGCTTGCTCTCGTGCTCCTGGCTCGCCCCTTGGATAAAAAATTTATGAAGCGCATCCATTCCTCGTTAGTTTTGTTTTTATTCAACTATCCTAAGAGCAACGGCTTGTAGATGAAAAAATTGCGTGACTTGTATCATCTAATCGGACCTAGTTTGTTATCAGTCATAAAGTTTTCAGCAACCGTAAATGATTACATTAGCAAGAAAAGATGGACGTTAATAATGGATTTTAGATCTACTTTGTTTACTGTATAAACGAGTTGCAACATTATATGGAAGAACTTGACTGTTTCGTATACTTATCACATCCGGCGTGAATTGTTTATTGTTGATATGCATTGCGTGAAGAGCTAATTCCCAGTCTTTCGAGTAGATGAAAACAAATGTGTGGTTCCTCCACCTAGCGGCACAAAGTGGTGTTAAGCACTAGAAGCAGCAGGAAGCCATGCTGCTTTTCAAAACAAGCCGCCGGTCTTCATTTTCTCAAAAGAATCATTATCAAGCACATCCAGTCAAATCTTGAACAACTTGGAATTGACTCCGACGCACTGGTCACTCCCCGATAATATACCAAGGCATACCTACATATCAGTTCAGTAGGTCAGGTGGTACTTTTTCTAGGCATCACAAACATCGTTTTTCTGCAGGAATGATGTGTGCTATCCCTCGAGAGTCAAAGTTATGGTGTAAAGCCACAGAAAAATGCCCAGTATTCCTCATCAACTGGTCACTTTAGTTTGCTGATATGTTAGACAGTTATTGCGCTGCAGCAACAACAACGGAAAACCGAATTCATTTTTCTACTGCAGATACGAACACCCAAACGTCCAGTCAGTATCTCATTCATCTTCAGATTTATTTGGATATACCATATTACGTTTGACATTTCATCTCAATCATTTCATTAAGAAATCCAGCGAAAAGTATAGAGATATCCTGGGACAAAAAAACTTATGGAGTATTTTGTGTGGCGTCTTGTCTGCGTATCGAACAGTCTGTGACAAGAATTTCTCGCCAGGTTTTTGCTGTAAATCAACTTTATGGATGCTTACTTTTAAATGCTAGTGTGATTATGAAAACTAGCCTCCAAATGACAAATAAAAAAGTACATGAATTGACAATGACACCGAGTGTATTAGACGCGATAATACTGAGGAGTAGATCTGTTGTGAAAACAATGCGGTGATTTGCTTCGAAGTGCACTTCAACCACTAGTTCAGGATTGATTTGTGTCTTTTATCACCTTCAAGCCGGTAGTGAAGCTTTGTGAGTAATGCTCCGCCTAGTCACAAATGAACACTCCGAATAGCCTAGTGAAATTGTGCTGATTGTCCAACACCTGAAAATAACTTAACAAACATCTTCGGCTTCATGGGGTCAGTGATTAAATTATGAGTCATACTCAAGTGCATCAATCGAGATGTGAAGTGAGGGATGCAAACATTCAATCACCATCATCGGGTTTTGTCGCCATTATAAAGGTCAATTTCAACAATATGGCAAACTGGACACGCTTCCTTCTTAGTCGCATACAGGCACATTATTGAAGGAAGGAAGAATCTGCATCACCGTGTTCTTGGAATATGCCCTCATCTGTCATACTGGAAAGCTGTGTGCTTGAATCTAAATCATAATTCAACGCTTAAGTTTGTCAAAGAAGATTCGTTCCATTTTCAAGCTGCCGGTGGGATTATCCGTAAAATTCATGCAAAATGAACGAAATCGGATCAAGTAATGGCTTACAACCGAGGCGCCATGGCAAAAAGTCCCTTCTCACTTCGTTTAACGCTGATGGTTTAAACTCACATGTGAATAATATTTCCTTACCATAAAAAAACAGCCAACAAACGACTGTTGTAGTATGACCTAATTCCATTCTGACCCGTCATTCTTATCAACAGGAGGCGGAGTTTAGAAGTGTAGGCACCTGTTGTTGCTCTCCACATCGAGTGCACCGCTTATTTCGCTACACTGTGTAGATGGTGAGAGGCGCTTCCCAAATGTTTAATTTAACTCTTCAGTGGACTGACCAGTGCAGTTCCCTGGAGTAGCCTGTATGTAGGCTTTGCGCGTGTCAGTGTGAGCACAGTATTTAATGCACAGTGAGTGCACGGCCAACCTTCCAAGCAGTGTGAGACCCGACTTATTTATATTGGTAACCACTCGAGGTTGTACGCATTATGTCTGAAGAATTTTTATGGCAAAGAATAAACTTTCGATCGACATTGACTAAGCCAACTGGTTGATATGAATGAACATTATAAAGGAAGTTGTGAGCGAACAGAATGGTGGCGTGTATTTTATTCACCAATTATGTACCTGCGATCCATAACGATGTTCGTTTGGACAAGTGAGTGAGTGTTTTCATTGCGCACTCTACCGTGAAGTGTCCAACAAAGGTGGAAATCCCTTCTCTAATACAAACAATAAATGTCTCAAGTTCAATTTTTTGGATAAGTGCGTGTAGTAAACCACCGAAATTATAAAGCTAAAACATTCGGTGGTGAATTACAGTGTGTGAGTACAGGAAATGTGAATACGTGAAAATCAACCAGCTGGGGAAGGATCAACCCGACTCCGTAGATCTTCAAGCTAGACTGAAATTTGTCTAAGTATAAAGTAAAAATACTTCGAAGCAAGTATTCGGGCTACTGGAGTCACCAATTAAAAATAGTGACTTGTGCGCTTTGGGCCACCTCTAGGCAGAACACCCGAAGTAGCCAGCCAACTTTTTGCCCTGTAGAGAATTGGTCCATTAGAACAGCTAGTGCTCTTGATGGTGAATCTATATTAACTGTTTACCAACTTATTCCGGTTAGTCTAGTACTTTATATGAAAACCTCGGAACTTTATCGGGTTTTCGCAGTTTGCCTCCGTTATTACACATTAAGACCAAGTGGGTGGGGATATTAGTGCACACCGAATGGTGCGGATTGCCGCTGAGCCCTATGTGGATGACGAAAAAGCTGAACTATTTCACTCACTGTTATGGAGATGGAAAAGCGCTGTGTCAAATAGCTATCTTTCGGGTCAGGTCTTCGACCATGACCCCCGACTTCGCTTTCTTTTCAGTCCGGGCAACTGGACCTCGTCAAAACCTTCGAGAATACGATATCACAAATCAAATAAGACGAGGCTTGCTCGGCACAGCAAGGTGAACATGGAAAATATATGTTGAGATTCCCGATACAGAACTCTGTGTTACGTGTAGGTTTGATGATCTTGAATATCAAAAGGAAGGATTGGGTTAGAAGGTTACTATTTACACGAATGTTGGAAAACATACTCAACAAACTTCAGTTTTCCATTTTCGTGGCGTCAACAGGTTCACAAGTCTGTCACTGACCGACACAGTGCATAGTCAAACAGCAAGCGGAATGTTGGCTCCGTAGTGTGGGTTGCGATCGTCCCTTCCGAAGTGTCTCGTGATTCTGTCTGGCGATGAGATCACACGGAAATCACGACAGAGCAAGTTATGACAGGCTCAGCAAACGGGCACGAACAGGCATGGGTAAGTAGGTCAGCAGTGCACGTTCACACACATGCCAGTAAAAATGTCGAGCGCAGAGACCAAAAGGAAATCCGTAAAAGTTGTTAACAGGATAGAACATCATAAACGAGAGATTCAGCTGGGTTCAAGGTGAGTCTCTCCTCAAAACGCAGTGGGTATGGAAGTGAGTGTAATTCGCTAATTTCGTGCGATTTAGGTTCAAGTAGAATATAAGATTGACGGAAATTCGGGGATAGCGCCTACCTGATTAACCCCGTTCGTAAGCTGTCGAAGATTTTTCAGCAACCTTATGAGTAGTGTGGTACGACTAGTGGAGGAGCTTTACCCAGATAATTTACAGAAAATGTGTAGCGACCAATAGAATTTCTAGAAACAGACGTTGGTGGTGGGAGATTTTGATACTGCCGAAGGTGCACCCTTGCACAGATACTGTATTTCCAACCTTTTCTCAAGCAAATTGTCGTATTTCACCACGACAACCCACAGCTAAAATTTCCTTTAAAAAACCTCGTTGAACTGATAAGACTCGTAACTGGAAACATAACACTATTAAATTGAAAAGAAGTCTAGGTGACAATGCAGTCGTGCCGTCTGGGAGTTTTCAATCTTAACCTAAGTTTAACAGTGACGGTGTTTCTTTTTCTCTATCCCTGTTCTTTGTCCTCAAAGGTTGCATGCTGTATGGGTTCAGTGGAGGGCTTTTTGGCTTTGCCTCCTTCTGCACACTGGCAGTAATCGCTTTTGGACGTTACCATGCAGTTGTGAAAAAATTCAACGATCCAAGGAGACTGACTGGCAGAAATGTATTGCTTATAATCCTCTTCGTTTGGCAATGGTCAGCTTTGTGGCCCCTTTTGCCCTTTTTCGGGATCGGTAAGTTTTATTCATTCTGAAATAAATGTCAAGTATGTAAAAACTGGCTGTGTAATGGTAACCATCATGCAACAACTATTTAAACAAAGATATACAAATGCTTGGCAAAAGCTGGATAGGAAAAGTTGTGTAAGTGCAGAGTTATCTTGGATCTAACACTGTCTTACAAGGACCATTTTTCAGAAGTGAACACTTCTTCACAAGAAGACAGTCCGTAAGGCGTAACACTATTCGTAAGGTAGCGACAACATATCGACAGCCCACAACCGGTTTCGTACATCTTGGGGGTTATCAGGTAGGCTGTGTCCCCGAGTTCACGTCAACCTCATTTTCTGTTTGAACCCGCATTGCACAGAATTCGACCAATACACTCATCTGCTTACCACTTTGGTTTTCACAGAAGGCTCATCTTGAACCCAGCTAGAACTCTGTTTTACGATGTCTTCCTTCAACTGAATGTTATGGAGCAGGCTATCTCACGTTTCAGTTGGTACGATACGCCAATACCGCAATGCATTTTATAGACGCATACACTACTACTTATGGATGTATACAATATTCTATAAGCTAGTTTCTTTCAGGTCTTCGAAACTTATCTCAATATAGTGAACACTTTCTCCTTTCCCTCAGGACCTTTTTCCAAAAGCGGTAAAATTCTCGTCGTGCACTCAGTACACACACCAAAGACTACAGTTATGTCTGTTAGTCCCAATACCCAGATCCAGTTTACAGATATTCAACTACGCTGACTTTATCTCGCAATTAAGAAGACTGGTATAGCATGTTTAAACCGTCTTTTGTTCAAAACATAGGGCAGTCTCCAGAACAATAATGTGACTTTTATCGCACTATTTACGAATGCCAAATAGCTCCTTCGGGCCTTTGAATTTCACCTCCATCTCTTCCATGCATACACCCGTCTATAAATGGCGAATCACCCCAAGCGATTTTGCAATATGGGAAGCCTGCCTAGCAGCCTGCTAGCTCGGAAATCAAGGCTTTTCTTCACATGTGATATATCCCTAATAAGTTTCATACTTTGTAATATGGTCTGTCATCTCTGTAACTAAGTTTTCTCAGGTAAACCACGACAAGTAGTTAGCTAATTTCAATTCAATTCATTCAGTTCAAACGATTCGGAACATAGAAGAAGGACGCTTAAAATTTATTGGCTCAACTATTGTCATTGAAATCACTTCAGGAGTAGATATATGAAATCGCAGACTTCTGGAACACTTGTAAGCCCTTAATAATTTAAGCAACAAAGTTATAAGACGGAAATTGGTCAATGAATGCATTTCCTATTGGTTCGTCAGTCCCAAATTACCACTGTGAAGAACCCGGGATTTTCAAGTGGGTTGTTCGCATGGTTACGTACCACAAGGTCGGTTAAGAGAAGTGGTATGCATGTTATGTCCAGGGTAACATAAAGGGTATTGAGTGTGTTTTGAAAACACCATAAAGCGCTATAAAGCATCCATATTGCTTGATTGTAATGGCCTCCCCCAGTTCAGAAACCCCGTGACTCTTGACGGTTGAATAAAAACGGAACGGAGAAACCAAATACATTTGATGACCTGTGGCGAAATGAGGTTTTCCAATCGCTGACTACCGCAGCATAGGGCTTTCGTGTGTTATTATTGAGTCCTGGACCGCTTCTTGCTTGTACTGACACATCTATCGGTTCTGTCTGTTTAACTTTCTCCGCAGTCTTATGTGAACCGATACACAGTGGAATTTTGCCGCAATAGGTTCCTTTCCCCTTACCCAAGAGCCAGATTAAAGCACTGTGACTTTTAGCGCTGACACTCAGTTGTTTGAGCAGGTGATTTATCCATTTTAAAGGAGAGTTCCACCAGTACATTCTCTGGACACAGTATCGCAATTAGATGGTCATGGTCCCACTGCACTTTGTGGTTTGATGCACTGTTAGTGAAATCCATTTTCCTCCAGGTTGTGTTCGAGCAGCTCTAGGTTCGCCTCAGTCGAGTCTGGTTGGCAGACTTGGTGTGCTCGTGAGAACAGGGTTTTGACAATACTGCTTTTTATCTTCGACAGATTAAGGCTTAGAAAATGCATATACAACGCCCGCCATGTAGATTTTCTATAGAAGCTAAACTTAACGGTCCACTAGGCCTACATGTGATATGTGTTTCACAATACCGGTGGCCGTCGTCAGCCTCCACTTCGTAAGTTACTGTGGCATTTCGGTAAATGCCAGTAAGAAGTTGGACAGACTTCATGGCTAGTACACCATCACGTAAGATGCTAAGTTTGCCATCTATATAAGACTTATGATATAGTGCCTGTGATATAGGAGTTTTCAGCTTAGTCTCCATCATAGCGTGTGCTAGATTTCGGTAACTTGAATACTGGGACTTGAAGCTAGCATTCCAAGTGCACAGCAGAGGCAAGCTCTTGAGGACCACAACTGGCAAACACTGGTGAACAGCGAGTGAGCATCTGCAGAGCGCATTTGTCTGCATTAGATGTTTATTGTTTCGAAATTCTCAGCTAGGTCCAGCAAATCTTGGGTGCCATAACTGGAAATTATCCGGTCCGATCATCTGGCCCGTAAATGTACCTTGCGGGGAATCAGGCATTTTTAAGTTCGGTATGAGAGATACCCCGAGCTGGTATTTTCGGTATTTTCGGTATTGTTGAAACGAAATTTGGGATTTGTTGGACCAGTTTTCTGAAGTACAGTCAAGCAGTAAGTATAAAATTAGTTTATTTAAGTTCTTTATTGTTACTCAGTTCATGTGCAAATGAGAAGTAACGCAGCAGCATATCGCTGCAGTGCAACAGTATCATGCAAATGACCTGCTGATTCGGTAGCCCAACAAGGATTCTGGTAGCCTGGTCATGGACGATACATCAACGATGACCGTCAAAAAAGCCACTCATTGGAAAAGGGAGAGTTTTTTACGAGAAAATGAGAACCAGTGAGTCTGTATCCTGCTTCTCAAAGACAGATGGGTCCGCAAGAAGACTCACACACATTTAACGCCAGGTGGTTGTGGGAGTTTTATGGTCCTTCGACCACACACAGGCCAGCGGTGCCTGTCCCACCGATCCTATTCATATCCAACTCCGCAAAGTATATTTTGATTGTTCAGTATTAGGCAAATGTGGTTTACCTTACACTTCCATGTGTAATTTCTGTGTGTAACTCTAATGCCATTCCTGTCAGTTTGTATCTATTTCCCGTGGTCGGCATCTCTTCGATGTCTGCTTAAGAATTAAGTTTATCCGCTCAAAAGAGTCTTGAAAATCTATCTCCCGGAAAGACTCTGATCCCTATTTCCAAGCTTACGAGTTCTCTCTTAATTATATTGTCTTCTGTTTATTCACAATTTTATCCACTTATATTCCGTGATGCGTTTCACCTTTTCCATTCAGATCTCTTACAGACAATGTCTTGTGGTCGTACTAGGCATACCTTCAAAGATTTGCCTTCCCCTTTTTCCCACACAAAAACCAATTATTTCTTTTGAGCTTGCTACCTCACTAACTCTGAGGCAGTCAACATCACTTTGCAGGTAGCCTTCTCCACTTAGTTGAATGCTCATGACGATTGTCATGAACATGTTGTCATGATCAACAATTAACGATATATATATATATATTATATATATGCAAACTGGAACATGAGATGGCCTTTGAGTAGCACATTCAGTTGAAGAAGAATATTATAAACGAATGTTTCAGCTTGGTCTCGCGTGAAAACTAAATTTATATGCGAATGACAGTATTTGTCGAAATCTGCCTAATTTGGGTTCAAGTAGAATATAAGATATATATATACATATATATATATATATATATTGATCGAATAGATTGAATATAAGATTGAGGACTACCCCCATCTGATGAGCCCCGAGGAGGGCGGAACTGGTAGTCGCCTTGTGAGTAGTTTCGTTTAAGGAAATATATCTACATTTGTCTATCTGCAAAAGAATGCGAGGGTTATATCTGACTGCCGGTCCGTATTTGATGGAATAATGGGTGTCAAAAAGAACAAGTCTGCGGTTTTGCAGACATTTTACAGATAGAAATCTGGAAGAAATTATGTGTCAGTCAAGGTCCATCTGGTGAGTTGCTTTTACGGGTGAAAACCCCTTACTAATCCTTTAGTCAAATCGAGGAAGGGTTATGAATTCAGAGGTAAACATCCGAAGAGGAAGATTACGATTTATTCAAAACAGTACCCAGCTACCTAAGATAATATTCGAAGTTTTCATGTGGAAGTCATAAGCTCAAATTGCGCATCGTAAAGTAACAATTTCGGGGCAGGAACGGCTTTCGGTGAAAGAGGATGAAAACATATTGGTTATACGATAAGCCGGCTGCGCTTGATATCATCATCCCATTAAATTTCCCAATGTAAGAATATAATTACCATGGTCCTAACTATAATGCGGGACTCGTGCTTATGTCTTTTTGTGTAATATACACCAGGAAAACAGTTGATGCAATTTTGGAGGATATGCGAAGTTCTAAGGCTTAGTATCAGGCTGTATAGTACATGCCATCTTAGGAGAGCGTAAAATGAAATTGATGGAACTATGGTGGAAGCAGACCTTTATGAGTGTACTTCAGATAATTTGTTAAGGGTATTCCAGATTGATAATCCTCGAATACAGACGCAGATTGCAGTGAAGGTAGAAATGCTACTGACCAAGCTGTTGATTAGCCGTACTTGGTGGAAAGAACGCTCCGTCTTGAAAATCTTCAGTACTGTGTTGTAGCGAAAACCCTTGAGACTAAACCGCTAGCACAGTCCGGTCGTGTAGCGTGAGGCTGGTGTTGGTTACCCCTAACTTGGGCCTGCCAGGCTGTGCGATAAAGAGACGGTAGAAGGCCATAAAAACGAATGTACTGTCAGTTAAATACAAAGCTAGTGCATAAGTACATAGGACGGCAGAATGGCCAATCATGGTCACTCGCTTGTTCGTTCTTGTCCAGCCATGCCTTGACCATGCTCACACGCACCTGCTATCCAGAAAGTGTGGTGACCTTTGCGAGGCGTCGCTCTCTTCACTTGCACTTTTCGGTCTGGGCGAGTCCTAACAGGTCTGAGTGTTGCCCTGGCGCATCACACCATCAGCAGGCTTGCTCTAAACTAGGAATTGGGGTTAAACATGCAGGTGGCGTACAATAAACACAGGGGAAATGTCGAACCACCTGAAGTGAGAGATGAGCTTTGGACAACCTCAGCTACAAACCACAGTAATACTCTCCTGTCGATGTTGTGGTCTAGCAGGACAATCCATGGTATCCAGATTCTAGAAAGCTGAGATGAAAACAGACACCAGAATGATGAATCCTTCCTGATAAAGGCACGCTTCCCCAATCGTTTTAAAAGTAGGAACATGAGAGTATTTGGTCAGTACTTTCAGAAAACTTCAATGGATAGACGGGAAAAAATTTCCAATGCTCACTAACCAGCAAAATTTCTGCGAGAACAGGCACCGACTCTTTGAGCAAAAGGTGGGTGGAAATTTGGGTCCATTTGCAGTCTCAGGTTCCGGTTAAATACTTGTTTGCACACACCAGTCGGATCCTTTTCACCATAACTTAGCACTTCATGGCGAGCAAAATCAGTAGATTGGTGCCAGAGTACCTGTACAGACTAAGGCCGAGCAACAAAAGGCGTCCACGCCAAACGTTGTAGTTCTCAGCAGTTGATACTGCCACGTGTCTTCTGGAGACATTTCACTAGGCCAGTCGATATCTTTTTTTATCCAACCCGTTGGTTTCTTTAACTCTGCCTGCCTTTTGTACTGTTGGGTTTTCTCTGTAGTGTTTCAAAATTGCTCGTCAAGCAGTGGCAAAGTATATCAGTTACGATAGTGTTGCGTTCTGCAGCACTGCAATATTCAGAATTGAAGTACCTAAGATACAGTGAGGGATTGCGATCTGCCTGAGACCGCCAACCTCCACTGGACTTTCTAAAATAGCCGTTGTAGGAAATCGCTTCCATATATGCCCATGGTAAGAACGGCATCTCTAAAAATTCCCGACTATAGACACTATTTTCCAGGCGACGGGTCCCTGTTTTCAAACATCCCCTTAGTTAGACTTATCGATCCCCTTTCTCTGTACACAGCACTTGACAATGTTACATCCTGTCTTTCTTTATGATGCAAAAGCACTGGACTCACCACATGTACTGGTCTTCAGTATACTGATCGCAGCTCCGTTCGTTTGGGCTACAGTGTCTTTAGACAGGCTACCAGACGCACACGGTGCGCAAATCATTTTATTCAGAATTGGTCAACTAATTAAGAAGTATTAGAATGTGTGTCAAATACAGCAGTGATGGCATCTTTTACTTCGCAATAGTCCATATGGTCTTTCCCAGTGTTTAGTGGTCTATCTTCAGGCCTGGAAACCTGTTTCGTTATTCAGACCAATTAACAGGTTTTTGTGTGATGCGCAAAAGTGACAGAAGCCTTTGGCTAAATGATCCGTGCTCCTTTCCTGTGAGTGCCATTTTTTCGGCTCTCACTATTGTGTCACTTATCCCAGAGTTGTAAATGTTTCTCAGGTTTCACAGACTAAGTATGTCGTAGACCCGTTAACTGGACCGGCTATGACGAAAAAAATTGTTGCTCACAATTGCGGCCTAGTTTCCGCGACGGTTACTATGTTGACCCATAGAAACCAGACACTAAATTTCCAGTTAATCAGTCCACGAAATAATAGACACAACCAGGGATGTTCGCATGCTTAGTCGCGTTGAATCCACTCCCAACGAATTACCAGTCGGTGTTGTCCACTGTGTGCAGCACCCGAATCAGTCATCCGATCCAGCTTAGATTCCTTATTTTCACACAACTACGATTATGCACTGAGTACTGAAAGTTGGTTTCTTTAATAAACCGCAAGTTTCTATAGTCTATATATGACATTTCCACCAGCAGCAGTCTCGGACTTATCCGTTATAGCAACTTATTGGCGATGTTCGAATTTAATCCAGATATGTCGAAGTTATCATATTCTAAATATTTTTCGGTTGTGAAAAATGAAACAGGGTGTGCAAGATTGCTTAAGCTAGCGAAGTACACTCATCTGCAAACGAATTTGGTCTTCCGAAAAACTCACCTGAAACCCAGCTGAATCTCTCGTTTAAGATGTTTTTAAGCTGTCGAAGAATTTTCAGCAAGCCTACGAGTAATGTATTACATCCATACATGTATCGTGAAATCTCGAATACCGTACCAACTGAAACATGAGGCAGCCTGGTGCAGCACATTCAGTTGCTTAAAAACATCATAAACCAGGGATTCAGCTGAGTTCCAGGTAAGTCTCTCGAAAAACCGAATTTGTTCGCAAGTGAGTCTATTTCGCTTTTTCCGGGCAATTTGGATTCAAGTAGAAGATAAGGTTGTCGGTAACTCGGGGACTGGGCGTAACTGATGAGCTCCAAGAAGGGCAAAACCGGTTAGTGGGCTGTCGAAGAATTTTCAGCAACCTTATGAGTAGTACGTTACGTTGCTTTAGCTACTTTAAACACGAGGACTTCCCGTGGGATCTACTAATAGGGTCAATTAAAGCATTTCGAGAACCCACTAGCAAAGTTGCCGAATTTACGAATCAGTGTATATCTACACTAAAGAGAATGCCCAGTTTGAAAGACCCAATTCTTTGAGTCTCTAGTAATCACGTAACTATCGTAATCATACAAAACGGATGCCAGGGTTTACGCCTTACTATAAAGTTGATTGAGTGGGGCACGAAACCCACAGGACTACTGCTACATTAGCCCGCACCACAAAAATACTAATTTGTTCCTATTGAGAATGACAGGGACCCCTCGTGTGGGTATTGCGTTCTTGATTCACTATACCATGTGCCACTCAGTGGAAAACAGAGAGAATAAAACCGGAGATTAAAAGCAAGATGGGAAATCTTTTAGAGTTCATAGCACTTGATTAACTTGGGTTTTGTTTCATTTTGATCCAGAACTAACGACTTACTTAGTGTGACATCCCTTTTGTGTCGGTAATTCTAACATGTTTGTGGTGTTTCATATTCCTTTCAGTACGTCATGATAACTACGCTATTTTCTGATTCCACTTTTATTGACCGAACTAGCCAGCCATTAGACAGATAAGAACCTCAACCTTGGCGCTTGGTTTTTTGCTCTTTCTCGCACGCCTCCGAAAATTCCTATAGGTCGTACGGTAAATTTAGTTTTGTTTGTTGCGCGCGGCACATCAGGTTTGCAAGCAAGCATGGAAAGTCTGAGAGGCAAAGTACAATCGCGCCCACTGTTAATCAGGTTGCCAATGAGGTGAGTAACAAGATCGATACGTTGGCGATTGTCTCAAAACAAAATCGAGAAATTCACAACCGTAGATAAAACTCGAATGACAATGATCATGAAAGTCCTTGACTAAACAAAAGAGCGGTCCGCGATCGACTAAGGGTGTCTTGTATCGGAAGTTGCGTTATGGTTATCAAGCATATCGGTTCAGTACGCTTACTGCTGTTGGCCTGAGGTAGTTCAGCGGTTACTGCCCGAAACTAGTGACCTGAAGGTCCTTTTGTTCGGACACAACTCTGGCTTCCTGACTGCCCCTCTCAAGGTTTGGACAGCCTAGTAATACCTCAGCACTCATTCATCCTTCAAACTACATGATAGTTGCGCGCATAAAATGTGCCACAGCTGAAAGATTATTAATACTTGACTACGTTATGCTGTTTTGTGACCTGTAACTGAGATATCCTCTAGGTAACACATTGCCAACACCTCATGCTCTGATATGCCTGAGCTCTCACATCCAACAGGCTCCATGTGCATATTGTGTGGGACTTTCCATCATACGCATGAGATCAGGCCAAGCGGTGGTCAGAAATGTCAGATGTGAAAAGCCGACCCAGTAGTAAGTCTGCGCAAGATCGCTGTGACTGGATGTTTGTGCCAAGTCAGCCTAGAGCAACAACGGGAATGTTGGATCGTGCCGCAACACTGCAAGAGCAGCAAATGGCCTTTCCAAGAACACGGTTATTCTAGCCCAAACTGACAACCATCTGGGGATGTGCGGCTCCAGCGTTTCACCGTCAGTAAACCTGAAGTTATCTGGGATGTGTTGACCTTGTAATGATATCCATGCCGAAACCCGATCGAAAATTACTGGGTTTTACCTACACTATCCAAGGATATCCAATAACATGACGGCTGGAAACTTATACAGGAACTGCTAGCGTTTCGTTCATGGGAGCTTAGGAACAAATGATGCCAAAAATCCTCTCAAAACTCACCGAACTTCTTACCAACCTAACCACCTAATTGTGCCCGTTATTGATGCGGAAAAGTTGGAGGCCTTGGTATTTGTTCCCTGACCTGTACCAGCAAACCAAGTGAATACACGCCACATCATAGCAAAGCGAAACCGGTCGAGAATTGGCAGGAAGTGACTCACACCTCGGTTACTTATCTTACAAACGTTGCACTTTTGAAGCCCAATGAAGTTTGTGGTATCTGAAAATCAGTATATGAACTTGCAAAGCCTTAGATCGGCAAACAGTAAGCCAAGTTATCTGAGGCGAATATCCGAAGGACATGAGCCAAACGTATCTGACGTTCAATAGATACATAAGACACGATGTAAACTGCTTTGACCTTGGAAATAAATGTTGCGAACCCTTCTTAAACTGTGCCTACCTTCGGTTTTCTATTGTAGTCCCCTCGCTCTGATCTGTTCTTGTGATATTCAAATCAATTTCAATACTCCAGTAATCCTTCTTTCAGATAACACCGCGAAACTATAATTAATCACTGGCTCGAGGGAACTTCCTAAATGCACCTAACTGCCTATACAGTCAGATGTTTTGCCATTCTAAACCTCTCGATGTTTATTGCCACCGATTTGCTGACTTCGCTTCATTGACACGCATGTAGCTGTGATCGTCCTCAATTAAAAAAACAATGATCTCGCTGCTAATTACCAAGATCATACGTTTTGTCAGACACAAGATCCTGATGTGGACTAAAAAGCTTCACCATGCTTCAAAAGGGAGCCACGAATGACAACTCCACTCAATAATTCCGGGATGTAGTTCACTATGTTCCTCCTAAACCATTTGGGCCGTGTTCATAATGGCGGCAAAGGCATCCACACGGGTTTATTAAGATCCTTTAGGGGCAACTGCAGACAGAAGCCACTTTCCTAGTGTGAATCGGAAGTCAGCAGCCACGCTTGGAAGCTCAGTTGCAAAAAGGCCACACAATGGGCGTTTACCACACATCCACAAGCACTGTGCGCTACTTCCGCCTTTTATGTAAGCATACCTCTTCAGACAAAGAAAATTATTCTTGTAAGAACACAAGGAGGTTGCCACTTGAAAGATGCTGAGCAAAATTGTCGTATGATTATTCGCAAAGGTTCGTGCAAAACATACTAAAAAGTAGCACTCACAAAAATAATTAAAACAGCCAAGTCAAATGTAGTGACACTTTTCCATCAAGGGTGACTGCTGACATGAAGTTTGAATGTAAATCCCTTTTAAACGTTGCATAATATTTTTGCTAGAGTTGTATAGTGAAAAGCAAGAGCATCATGAATGCTACTATGAGTTTTCTCCAGCAACGCAGAATGTCGACAAAAAGGTACCGCAAAAATGTACCGAAAATGTACCATACGAAAAACAAGACCACTGAATCAACCAATCAAAGAAACCAATCCAGACCTCAAAGCAAGAAGAAAGCGACCGAATCACAACAGAACAATCACACACAAAACTGTTGAATTGAATACGCCGAATGAACCAAACAGACACAAGAGATTGACACCAGGTCAGATTCACAAGGGTCCAATCAAACTAGGCGAAGACCCCCTTCAGAACTACCAAATGCTGTTTTAGGAGCCACATAAGCACATATAAGCACATATAAGCACATGTAAGCAGAAGAGGAGGAATTCACCCACTCAACCCCGCACCGATGATGCCACCTCGATTGGTGATGAGACGTTTGCAATCTAACTGCCAAGCTCGGCGAACAGACCAACAATCAATCAGCGCACCCGAGCTACCTATATTCCACAACATTGCCAAAAATGTACCGCGTCATTATACCCAGTGTCTGCTTCATCAAGATGATCTATTAAGATAACTCTGCCAAATATTTGACTACAGATGTTAACACGGATGACAAAGTCCGTGATTTCCTTAAAACCGTTTGACATCAACCCCATATTTTGAATTATGTTGTCGACCGTTTTTTTACTGCTTTTTACTAGCCAACCCTCAAAGTTGAAACGTCAAAAGGTAGTCGACAAGCTGATTGACGTACACGCTCTAAGCTGGATCGCATGTGCTCATATAGTTTTTACCAGCGTGTGCAAGCTATGACTGACGAGACTGCATGTGCTCACTCCATGTTTTATTTCTTGCTTCTCATACAAATGGGAAGACGAGCTTCACTTCTTTAGCCCTTTTCTACTGCTTCATTAGAATGTCGTGAATAACCTATTAGGACGTAAAGGTGATTCACCTTGAGTTCATGGGTTGAAATAAATGATATGAAAAACCAAGCGGAAATGATCTATTATCGGATTTACATTTATTAGTTCGGATTGGAAGCAGCAAAGCGGTGAGATTAAATTTTCTGGGAGAACTGATAACTACTCACGCCTTTCCTGCCACTTTGCTGTGAATGACTAGGCAAGTGGGATGTCGTGGACGAAAAACAAAAGACACAAAGTAAAGTCATTGATTATTTCATAAGGAAACTTGGGAACTTATCGAAACTTCCTCAGTACAAAATCTCTACACTTGTTCTCAGATTGGGATCATCAAAAGGCCGGTGGCTAATTTAAAAGTACAGAGAGGGCGTATTTATACCCGCATTTTTTTCGAACAACTTATAAGTATATATATATATATCTTTGAACCACTCAGCAATGGTTGCTTACACGTAGGAAGGCCATCACTCATACGTGGTTAGCATATATTACCTTCGGAAAGATATTGCTGTGAAAAAAAACAGCCCGAATATTTTTACAAGTATCCTGTTTCAGAAAGGTGATACTTTAATGAACGAAAAAGACTGTGACACACGCCTTCATTTTAACGGAGCCTTGATATGGACTGTTGCTAACTACTCCCATTTTTATCTTTTATCCCTTGAAGGAAGATACGTCCTAGAAGGGTTTCTCACAGCATGTACATTTGACTATGTATCCGCCGATACATCCAGTTTGATTTTTGGTATCAGTCTCTACATTGGCGGATTTCTGTGCCCACTCGCCGTGATCGTGTACGCTTACGCTGGCATAATCTGCTTTGTGAGGAAGACCGAGCGTCAGTTGTCAATATATTCCACTGTTAGAGTTTCAGGTAAGTTTTATTAAATTTCTCCATGATAAATAACAAAAAGCAGTTGATAAAAAGTACATGTGGTATCAATGAAAAGAACACCCTAGTCGATGGATGCAAATTACCAACTTCCGCTTACCAGAGATTCACTCTACCAACTGAGTGTGCATCACACTTATGAACCTAAAATTCACACACGGCACCTTTCCGGTTGGTGACTGGTCAGCGGTTCATATCTACCCGTTGAGTGTTCCCTTGGTTCAAATTGATCTTGCCCTTCAAGCTTTCGCCTTAATAACCCAGGCCAACTCTACAACAAACGGAAAAGTTGATCCCACCAGGAGCATCGCAGTGAAGTTTGACTGAAGGCCTAACTGAAACTCTTCAAATAGCAACCATCGGCTGCTGTATTTCATCCAAACTGGTAAATCAAACCCGTTTCAGATGAACCGAATCAGTGAAGAAAAGTAGCACTAACTTGACCTAATCATCCTAAGCAATGTGTGTTTTCTCTACTTTGAACGGTACGGATGGTTTTTACAATATTATCACGAGGCCAATCACCAGTAGCATAACATACAGAAAAAACTAAGAGGCCCTCAGTGTTGCCAAAATTTTCCCACTCCCATATCCAGGTGATTTGTGCACTTTTTATACTTACTTCGATTGAAATCTGACGGATGCCTTGTTAAGTTACAAGTAACTGTCCGGCTAAGAGCATTCATCAGACAAGTGGTCCAGCGAGAGAAAAATCCTCGACCGAACATTGCATGTCAGCTACGCAAAACCGGAATGTTTAGGGTTGTTTTGAAGGTAGATTTTCTCCAAAAAAATTAGAATAACTACGGTGAAACCTTGCAGTTTTTGATCCCCTGGCGTAAAATGAAGATTTATCTTAGAGTTAATGTTGTCAAAACAGGTTGTGTATGTGTTACTGATCGATATGTGGTGACTTTGGGGGTGCGGCTGATTAAGCTGGACTTCAGGAAATTTCGAACACCACGGAAATAAAGTTACACAAAGACATACTGTTTTATGAGTTCAAGAACTACTTTCCTGGTTTATTATTTTATCAATATTTTCTTGGCTGTCGATCTCGTTTGGCCACAATTCAACGCCTGAAGCATAGCCTGTAAATGCCATCAATGCCCTTGTAGCGTGTTCCTCTAGGAAATAAGTCCAGTCACTGAAAACCATATCAAAAATGAAGGTCACTGTCTTCCACAAGATTTTGTGGGTCGTCCAAACACCAACAAAGGTGTCAACCAACAAACTGGTCCAATATATTGGTCAACATTTTCATGATGATCTAAGAACTCGTTCATCCTGAAGGATTAACCATGTTACAACACAGCAGAAGACACTCTACACAGCAACCCACTTGTTCCCTCACAGCCACATACGATTTTCTCGGTCATTTTCAGGCACCAAGAGACTACAAGTGAAAGCTTCGAAATGGTCAGCCTTATTAACAATTCTATACCTTTTCGCCTGGGGTCCTTATGCTTTGGTTTGCGGGATATCCCTGCTAGGGTACCAGAAGCACCTGACGCCATATGTAACGGAATTTCCCGGTCTATTCGCCAAACTGGCTTCGATTTACAATCCCCTAATCTACGTATTCAGGCAGTCGCGAATTCGTGCAAAGAATGTGCAAGGATGTCGCTTTTGTCGGTGCACCAAAAGCAACATATTCAGTACTGAAGGAATGGATTCAGCCCATCAACAGACATGAAATTTCCATCACTGTTTCCCTTACCCGAGTGTGAATTATCATAGAAAACTTTCTTCACTGAAGTTTTTTTCTTTGGATAAAAAAAATAAAAGGATGCCAGTCACACGCAGTCACTATCGTTCTTCTTCTGGTCAGATCATGTAGACTTTTGGAAGGGGGAAATCAATATGCAAATTAAAGCATCGATTTATTTTCTTGAAAAACCTTGATCAAGGTTGGGCAGAAATTTTCGTCGATGGATACCTTCAGTGACTTTACTTAGCATGTTACAGTATAGTACCGCTGTTCTGAACAAATCACGATCAAAATAATGTCAGCAGTGCATGTAGCTAAACCATGATTACCGACCTCAGCCACAAGCATTCTAAATCAGACTCACTAAATAGAAACCATAAAATATCCTGCTGGAGGATGGCAACCACCAGTACGTGTAATATACCGTAGTAACATTTCGCCCTCTACTATGGACTGTAGAATAACACCGAACTTGGATGAAAACGGACAGGAAAACCTAGCCGAAAACATACTCGGTGTGTATAACAATCGAGTGCGATGTCACACGTCACAATAAATTAAAACAAAGTAGTTATGGTGAGAATGATCGCAAATCAGAAGATATGACAAGCTGGAAAAGGCCGTATCACCAAATTCCACATGAAAACTGCCTAGATGAATAATGAAAAATCTACTTGATTCTATGTCTGAGCACCTGCATTGCCAAAACTAGTCTTCTTATAAAATAGTTAGGAATGCTTGGTATCCGAATCAAATTCATTGGTCATCAGTGATCATGCCAATGGAAGTGCTCACCTAGTATTAGGCGAAAAAGATTTGCAAGATGCTGAATATGGTGCTGCGCGTAAACTCTTGTCTCTCATGTAAACCGTAGGGAATGGTTTGCTTGGTTAAAAAAATCTTACAGATGCCATTAGCTGGCCTAACGGAAAATGCCAAACCAGGGTTTTTTAGTCATGGTTTGACTCTGTTAAACGTTGTATAGGCTGTCAATTTATTGGCAAGAATTAGTAGCACCTTCTTGCTTTTAGGTGCGCTGCAGGGCAATTAGTTGCTGATAACAAGTGTTAGTACTGTGCAAAGCTGGCTCTTAGGTAACGTTGATTTCACCAGCACACACAGTGATGTAAAGTTGATTGGTATCGTCGTTTGGAGCCTGTCGCTTCGGCTACATTCAGGCTTACTCTGCAGTCCAAACTCACCAGGGCCAGTAACACAATGAGATGAAGGTAAGGACCATTTATGCTATGGGAGGTGGAGTGCCATAGTAAATAACACTGAAGCAATCAGTTGGATGGTTGTTTACACTAAAAAAGCTCATATCGACATAGATGGAGTAGTCATAATGCTGTAAACGTTGCAGTTGATTTCATACATGAGTGAACATTCAAGTTTGCTGCAACTGGTAATATCAGGTCATTCAGCAGCTCATCACAGGGGTGTACTCTACTGTAGTGGTGGCGGTTATGCTTCATGGGAGAAAGTTTTAGGAACCTCGCTTAGAAGCTACCATGATAACAGATATTTTCTGAATGCTGGTTACTATTATAGTTCTTCTTGGGTTGCGCCCACGGCGGCTACCAACGTATGAGATTCAGTTTTCTAAGTAAGGCAGAACATGGAGTAAAAGGGAGACTCATGCTCTTCACTGGTAATGTCTTCGTTGGCGAGCAAATCTGTGTGACGCGTCTGATGTATCCAGTTTCAGGCTTTAGGGTCATTATCTAATTCTGTTTCAGCCTTATCGACTGCATTTGTGAGTGGAGTTGTATGCTGCAGGCGGATGTGGAGCTGCGTATTCGCTTGAATTGCCTTCACTGAGGTTACACTTATATCATCCGCTTTTAATTAAGTTAGGTTTCAACAACTAACAGGAAGGTAGCTGGTTCGAAATTCTGAGTTTTGTGCACTGCTAATGATTACCAATAAGGATGAAGTAGCTTCATAGCGCTTCTCCGCTTTTCAACATAGGTTAGCTTTAGTGACAGGGTGAAATCTCAACCGTAAAGTATCATGACGTTCCACACTACCACTATTCAAAGTTCTCGGAATTCGGCAGTACAGACCAGGGTTTAAAACGTTCTAATTACTTATCCTAATTAAAGTTTAAGCCAGTGGGAGTTATTCATTCGAGACTGACGTGTGAGCCTAACACTGCTACTCGAACTGCGCATCGTTCACACGAATAATAACATGACATATCCTGCCCAGATTACATTATATCTCCTCAATCGCATATTGCAGCACTTGATCTATTTCGGTTGTCTAAGTGGAGGTGAAGTTCGTAATGCAAGATTCATCACGTAAATTACGAAGTAGGTAGATCTGGAAAATCACCGTTAAGGTGAATCACAATCGTACATATATTTTTAGTTTCTTCACCAGCATCATTGTTGAGAGCAGATGTGCGGAGTTCGAACCCCTGCACGACCATTGGACATGCACTGCTGATCAGCTCCAGTAAGAGCGAAACTCAAGTCCAGTGCTTCCCCCCTTCTTTGATGTGGACTCACCAGGAAGATTGTGCGGAAACAGGAGGACGATTGTTCAAACGAGAGTCATGTGTGTGTGTTCTACGAAAATCTTGCAACCACCAACACCTGAATGTATTATTTGCACACTGTAGTCATTCTCAAAAGATACAACAAGATGGGAAATCATAGGGTATTGCTGCACTGTGGGGATGCAAAAAGTTTGTCGAAACGGGAGGTGAACTCTTCTGATATTGTGTTAGGAGTCGTTTTTTGCCACAAGAACTGTCGAGTGGCAAAACACGTCCGACCAATCCAAGTTCGGTAATCTTCCGTCAGTCGGGCACACAAAACCTAAATTTAGAATTTAGATTAGATAAGATTATGAAAACCCTGACAATAGTTCACTATTTTCGGTTAAACCTTAAGAAATTTGATTGTGTAGCCCAGCAGAATAATTTTACGATAAGTGTAAGGCTTATAAGTGCATAAAAATCTGCAGGTACCTAATCGACTATGAAGGCTTCACGTGGAGAACTCAGGACAATAGAACTGACGGCGTGCCTCACTGCAGCAGCTACACCATCACCCAAAGGCTGTAGTAGATAACGTTTAGAAAGCGCTTGTGCCGTAGACCCAGTAATTGTGACTGGACTTCAGAGAAGTCACAAACTTCAAGTGGAAGAACAACATGTTGGTCAACCTGCCTTTGAATTCGCAACTGAAGGGATACAATAAATATGAGAGCTACACCTGATTCTTCCTTTTGTACTTCACCGTAGTCATCCATCATCCCGTTTGAAAAGCGGACGAAATTTTACTTCCTGACAAAAGTGAAAACCTGCAAGACTGGTTCCTGGCCGCTGTAGCACGCTCACAGTTATGCCGGTTAATATGGCCAGACCTGACCGGATGGCGAATATTTAGCGATGGAGCAATTGATGTGTGCAACAAACCATCACCAACCTAAGGTGTGATACCTAGCCACAGAAGTTGAGAACAAATAAACTTAGTAGCAGGTATAACTCAGGTCTGAGTGTAAACTGTGACGGCTAAAGTAATCAAAGTAAACGAGGAAAAGTTAAACCGACATAACCTCCTTCATAATACAAGTCCACAGAAGACATCAAAGGTTATTGCTTCACCCTAATGGGTATGGTTTCCAACTTACGAAGTGCGGCAGTAACCATTCAAACATTTATAGACAGTTCATGCGGAAATGAAAGTTTATTGGTCCCATAAGGGCTATTTTAGTCTTTATCTATATCTACACATGGAAATTTACTCACTTATCGTCAACATAGGAATATAGAAATCTTTTTGACTAAAGGTAGAAACAAACAAGAAGTGCTTACCACTTGCAAGGAGCCCCATTACACTACATTCAGTGCTTATCTTAACTCCATTATGAACAGTTGGAGTCCATCGTACTAAGTACTCAGGCTGGTATGAACCGGAAATCGGGTTGTTGCATCAGCTGCAGTGGAACGATTGTCGTGTGCAGTCCAACAAGAATCATGAAAAAGTCGCGAACACAGTAACTTTCCATCGACAAATTGAGCTGCGGCTAACACTTGTTGAAGGTCATCTATATTAGGCCGTACACGAGAAGCTGTGTCCAGGCCCCGTCCCTGGTGTATCTCCAAGACGATGGCCTATGTATTTGTGCCTACTTGTTGCATGTGTCTTTCAAGGTCGTGCGTGGTTAGTGCCGCACCAACTGTGGCACTTCATGGACGGGCTCCATGACATGGTGACTTGCGGTCGAAACACAATTCTTCTGGGGCTTACAGGATCAATCTTCAAAGCTCTGCCGAATTCGGTAGTAAAAAGTACCTATTGACTGTCTTAATATTTATTGCAGGTTGTTTTCATTGTTGCAAGATACTCTGATAAAAATTAGACTCAGTGCAATGGGCAAATGAACTGAATATATAAGAGAATCTAGCATCAAACGCTTAGTCGATGGGTGTTAAGCTTCAGGAAAATGGATGCACGTGGAAAACAGCTCAAAGGCAGTATAACTAGGAAACACAAGTGATAAAACGGTTCAGAGACTAAATCACTATTTGTATCTGACCCTCTGTGTTGTCCAACACAACTCTTGGCTTAAAAACCTAGCAGGTTAAAATCGACTGCAATTCAAAATTGATAGAAAGCTCCAAGCTAAGCCTACTCTTTTTTGAGGGGAAAGATGTTCACTCGAGCTGCATAGGTGACTTCTCCTCTGTCTGTTGCGCCAGACAGCTTCGTTTGTGAACATTTCATCAGCACATCTGGTTTGACATTTGCCGCAACTCACGGAAGAAAAATAAACGGTTTTGAAGGTTATGTGCCTCGAAGATTTGAAACTGAATGATCTATCAGGTGACCTTTAAGATCAGTTCCTTGATTATGCTGGTTTTCTCGTTGAAAGTGTAGAGTTAAAGAGGCATGCTCAGACCAATGCACCACTGAAAAAGTGAATTACTTAAAACCTCTTCACACTGAACTTGAGGTATTGTTATTGAGATAGAAATTTCTTGTTCCTCTAAGCCAAGTGGAATTGGAGACTCACTTTGAGCACTTGTTTTGGCAGGACTTAGATCAGCAACTGAGTTTAGACAATTCGAATGCACGTTGATCACCACGGATTACTAAGCCCTACGCAAGAATGAGTTATACTGTGGGTCCTTAACAAGGCGATATCAAGAGGTGCGGATGATGCTAGATAAAACGCCACAAATGTGACGTCCACACTAAATAAAGAGTTTGATGTCGTCGCCAAACTAAAGATCGCTAGCTGATGCCAACTAACTAAAGTGACCGTTACCGATCGGCCGTACGGCGTACCGGAAGTTCGCAAAGCAGAATCATCGGTTGGGCAGTTCATCCTAACACCTAGTTGCGCAGTGATTGTCAAAACGGTTAGTCTGAGCGGAGTTGGCAATCCACAGCCTACACGATACTGTCCAGTTTGTCGAAAAAACCAAAGATACTCATGTAACCGAAAAATGTTTTCGGTTGATTCTTCAGCCACAAACGTTTCGCTGCCAGAAACTCAGCCATGCTTGTAACTTTTCATGTCTCAACAACAGAGAACTTCTAATCTAGCTTTATAAGCTAAGAGAACTACGGTTCAGATAAACTTTCATTTCCTACTTGATCGTAAACACTATAGAATGACAGAGGTTTTGAAAATGGACCCACCGTCTGATCCAACACCCACTGACGTCCTTAAAGCCAGAGCGAAATGCACCGCACTACACAATGTCACTGAGCGACATGGCGTTTGCTGCAACCATGTTGACGATTCACTTATTTTACAGCTTGACTGTATATATGTCCAGGGCACACTGGATTCTTTCAGTTCGTACTCCAGTCAGCTTTACGTACGAGCTGGATAGCCGGAGCCGAACCGATGAGTACCTTTCGCGACATGCTTGCTGTAAGCTGACCACAGTCAACCAATACATCAATTTCCCCAGCGTTGTTCCTATAAAACGCAAATGTAGTTAGTTAAAGTCTCCAGCCATGGGGTCCGTACGGCTCGTCCATCAGACAATCCTGAAGATTAGGTACAAGTTCCGGAGGTGTTCATAAACAAGATGATTAACCTGCCAAGCACGCCTGCTAGGAGACACTGGAAAAGAAAGCTGTATTCATCTGTCTTTCAAGGACGGTGCTCTAGTCACTTGACAACTTCCAAAGGCTACTAGCCAAAATTTGTCTGCCGCAAAACTAGTGGTACGTTTTACCATTAATGTTCAGCGTCTCAGAAACAAGCTGCTTTAGATTGTCAACGCTTTTGGACCGCTGGATGTTCAGCGTCTCAGAAACAAGCTGCTTTGGATTGTCAACGCTTGTGGACCGCTGCGTACAGTTGACAAACCTCTGGATATCATTCTAAGACAGCCCCTGGTTCCTACTCCATTTAGGTTGTCAAAAGGCCACAAAAGAAAATAAGAGGCGGAGTGCTGGAACAGCTTGCGATTTTGATTCTGAAGTTAGCACTCTGTGTCATCTATTATGTACTATTCCAACACTCAAAGGGCAACAGTTGTGGTCATCATAATTCCCTAGCACGACCTGGTTTTTCGCAAACAAGAACATTCCATCCAGAAGCTCACGCTGACTTCACAAAACCAGAGAAAATTCTTTACTACCCGGATTGTAAGGATACCAACTATAAGCTTGTCGGGGACAAACCAACTAATTAGTAGTCTGCAACCAATTTTCTTATCTCGTTGACCGAACCAGCGATGGCAGGTTTATGCCTTTTTGTAGAAGTGAAACAAGTGACCAGCCGTAAGTTGCTGGTAGTTTTGCAAAACCGAAAAAACAGCTACAACACAGGCCTCCAGAATGGCCACCTCTTTTAACTGAATAGTTTTGTGCCCTTCTTTTGAACTCTTGTGAAATAAATAGACGTCTTTATGGTAAAAAGTGACTACTAGGCCATTATTCACTTCACATCACTCGCTTCCTTCTGCAGGATACAAAGTGTAGTCTACGGCACCCTTACTATGCCCACATCACAGTATCCTGCTGTTGATCCCTCTCTTCTCGACCTTGAGCTCTGACGATTTGTACGGCGACCTGCCTTTGTGCCGTTATTTCAATTATTCCGCTGCATTGGCGACGATCTCCACTGAGATTCACAAAGTGGCGGAGTGAAATCCCCTAATTAGATATATGATGTCTTTTTGGAGGTGGAAAATAAGGGAAGTGCCATTCGGAAGAGTAGTTTCTTTAGTGCGAATGTATTTCGACCGCAAATATTCAAAAAAAACTATACAGAATTTAGTCAGAGACCTTTCATATGGCAAGCTGATTATTTAGTATTTAGGCGAAGGGAAATCCTGGGAAGTCAGTAATGAGCCTCGCGATCAATATTAGGACTCTGCCATGTTAGCAAGATTCCCATCAAAGTCATTAGGCCTTAAAATTGTAGGGTATATGTAGTTTACACTGTAGATCTATAAAAATAGCCCAAAAGTGGCAGTTCGACTCTTCGCCTGCCTCCTTAAAGTGCCCAGGTTTCTAGACACTGGCCCATTAAAATATTGCCGTGACGGATGATGCAAGTAAATGAATGTAAAAAACTAAAACATTCTTATCTGAAACCGCATGATATATGCGGACGTAGCAGCGAGAGCGCTCTCATCATACCAGTTATTTCTGTAAACTAACACGGACCTTTTGAGCACATTACGGTGTACTGTCTCAGGCGTAGTTAATCCGCTGCTTGGATTTTCGCAGCCAATGATAACTGAGTTTCTCTTCACAGAGAAGGCAACCTGAAGCGGTTCAAACGGTCTATTTATTCGGTTCGTTAGAGATATGTAACCGTATTCATTAAACTATTCTCGACCCTGTTGACTCTGCTATACGGGATGTTTTCCTGGAATTGTCTGCTAGTTTTAGATGGCGTCGGACAAAGGGCATTCCACAATGAACTATTTGGACCAATCTGGGACCTACAATTGACTTTCTCAAGTGATTGCACTGTGACGTCTGTAAAATGTGTCAGCACGAGTTAATCAGACCAGGAATCAACGATGCGTAGATTGCATTCACAATTTGTGTAGCTGACCACAGCTGCGGGTACAAGCCAGTTGCAATGCCGAGTGCTCTGGGCTTGCAGAACGTAGCTCACAAAAAGGTTTCAATATAGAGTGCCCAGCTGTCATCAATTGTGTTTTAGATAACTTGAAGTGCTGTCTACCCGAGGAAATCCATATAGAGATGCTTTCGAAATCAACTTCAGGTGACTTCACCACCACAAACAAAACAGAGATAAACTGCGCTTCCGTATGTCAAAAACATTGCTTAAATGACTGCAAGACTTATTCAAATAAGTTGGAAAACACTGCGATGTCGTATCCGAATTACGGGACATGCTGAGATGTTTGTTACCGAACCAAATTGTTCCAAGTACCTGTGGTCTCTGGCAAGATAACTTCGTAAAGTAACTGACGGATGTAGTTTGTGCAACTAATGCTCTATATTGCCGAGAATCTTACGTCTTCTGAGGGATAGTGCCTAATTCAATTTCACTGGCTGTGGAGTTAGTGATAACGCCAAGTGTAAATAACCGTGTACTCACAGAAAATTCGCATAAACAGGTATCACACATTACCACGCTGTAGCATACAGTGCATACATTATACGGTTCATGTTTTGTGTGTAGTGTGAGATTTGCTACATTCTTGACCTTTGTTGCTGTAAATTCGATCAAGGCGGATATATGACATTCGAGTCATCAAAGTCCGCTTAAATTAATTCACATTCATTTGCGAAGTGAAAGTACACAAAAGTACGTCAAACACATTTCAAATTCTAATCGAGCTCATGTAAGTCCTGTTTAATATCCGTGAATTTTAAGTTGTTCCTGAGAGATTCTGGTTACGAAAAGCACCTGGGCCGCGTTTGATTTGCGTCTATTTAACTGACTGCAGTTCGCACATGTGAACAAAGTGATTTAAAAACTTGTCAACAGTCATCTAAATCAGTAGTAATTCTTTGAGTTGTGGTTCTGCCTACTTTTAGACAGCACTGAAGTATCCCTATAAACATTGGTGCATTGTATCACTTTAAAGGTGGTTTTTAGGGAATTTTCAAAATGTGTTCAATTTGCGCTGATGTTTTCATGTCCACGGGCTGTTTTCAACCTCGGTGTCCTTACATGTTTAGAAGAAATAACCTTTGTGGCATCAAAATAATGTTAGCAGAATAAGAATGGAGAACGTCGTTCGGCCTAATCACCAACCAGATTTCAAGGGTGATAAAGCATGAAGGTGACGGTTCACTAGGCTAACCAAAAACAACTCAGCATTGGTCAAATAGTGCGCTAAAAGTCACTGTAGTTTCCAAAATCGCTCAGGGTACGCGCCAAACGCTGTTCTTATTAAAAATTAATTATTCTACAGTGCCTAAAATGTATTATTCGGAAATTAGCTTCGTACACACGGAACTTCATGGCTATCGGCTACTTCCCGAATCGTACGACTGATTCCGTAAAAGACACTCATATAGCAACAGCGATAAACGTCAGCATAGTTGATTAGAGCTGCTAAAGAACATCTTAAGAAGTCGATAACCATTTTCCTACTATGAACTGTTGTGAGCACCTGAATAGGTTCGAAATTACTCCAGAGGCAAGAAGTCCCGCCGTCTTTCTTCCAGAACAGATTTTGTCTTGATGCTACAGAAAACAACCTGTCTATGAAACTGGGAACTTTATAACTTTTATCCCATTACACTCTTGCATTCCCGCTCTCTTCAAGGCTTCCATCATTTCACAATCGACTCTCATCTATTTCCGTTTGATTAGTTGGTTAGTTCTATCAGTTGATCATCTTTCACAACTCACCCAAACAGCAAATTTTTCCACTGTCAGTATATCGGAACCCAAGTTATTTTGCATCCTCGCAAGTATTTGATACTGATGGCAGCATGAGGAGAATCACTAATCTTAAATTTAGATTTCACCCTGTAAGTGGAGCCTGAAAAGCCGAGAAACACTGACAGCTACCTCATTCTCACTGGGAATCATCAGTAGTGAGGATTTTACAGAAATCCAGGTCAACTCGAAAGTGCGATCTTTCCGCCGGTGGTTGAACACTTGACCGTCCGGCCACCAACGGCTGATCAGCAGTGGATTAACTCCCACTTGGAGAGAAAATAGCGCCACTCGTCCTTCGAATACAGAAACCACATCACGTGGTCACGTGGTCCCTGAGTGACAAGTTCTCAGGAAAACTTTTACTCATCTTGTAAAGTTATTCTTCCCCTGAGCTGCTTATTGACTGATGGTGATAGGAGGAGATTTGGCAATGCTCAACAGAGATTTCTTCCTGTCAGTGAATCCAACAGTAGTCTGAAAACTCATCCGTGCAACCATAAGCGAGTCATAAACAGTACGATTAACTCGCTGATATGATGTTTGCTAAAATTTTATATATGTTTAATATGATGAAAAAAATTCAATGGAATGATATTGCTATCCAGGAACGTCACAATTCATCCGATTTCGTTCCAAATCATTAGCTGATTCCTATAATTACCCACTTTTACGGCGCAAACAGCTGGTGACAGCCTGTTGTGAGAACACTGAACTGGAAGTTTGGATAAGTCGACATGTCTCAGATCTCAGTGGACCGACATCTGCTGATCTTGCATCAGTGGATGAGGTTGCCTAAAATACAACAAAAGACTCAATGTAGACTCAATGGTAGGCGGGTTTGCTAGACTAAAACGGAACAAAGCAATACGGTCAGATGTACCAGAGGCATTTTTCCAAGTGCCTCCTGGGTTAGAGGAAACATATGCGAATAGAAAGCGTACTCCGTTAGGCCCATTCAAACTGTCTATCGATTACAGTATTTCGCGCACTGTATTGCCATACAGCACTGGTGATATCCCGTGATTCTCTTTGGATGAGATGATGACATTCACCGAAGTACAGTATGCACGTGAGCCCCAAGGGGCGACACTCTGGTCCTATTATTTCGAGTGAGGATTTCGGTGAACAAATATTCTGTAGAGTGATACAATGTGGTTGAGTATTCCTGATCTGATACGTAGACACGTTTAGTTCGCAAATCGGTAGATGCAGTGTTCTATTTTTTCACAACTCAGTGCCGAGCCGTTTATTTACTTGACTTCCTTCTGACCGCCGAAGGACAACCGATGACCATGAAACTAGCTGTCGGTTCACTATCAGCGCTCACTCAGCAGACCTAAAGACCAGCCTCTGTCCAGTTAGGCGAAAATTTGATTTTTCTATCCATTTATTTGTTCGATGAAAGTTTCCCATTTATTTTTAACAATCGGGCCGATATGATCTGCTCATTTTAAGCATCATCATTACTCTAACTGTTCGATGTGTACTTGCCTGACAGGGGAACCCCCAAAACTCTTGTGTGACCTTGACAACAGTCAAATATGCCAACGCAGAGATACTCAGATGATTAGAAACCTAAATGAATACTTGAGTCTATCCACCAGACATTCAGAGCCCAGCGCGCTACTACAATTCTTCAAGGAATGCACCGAGTGTCTGAAAGGAATTGGAAGCGTTTGCCGTCAATTTATGGTTTTGATAACATTGTGGGGTAATTCACTCACCCCAATTATGCCAAACAAATTGAACAAATTTTGTGCGTACACGCTATTTTCGGCTTCCACAGTAACTTTTTCACACTGGATTTATCGGCCGTTGCTGGCGGTTCTGTAACTTTTCATCACCAACAGGCTCGATTAACTAGACCGTCTCGAGGACCTGTCGCACATTCTACTGTCTCACTTGTTGATTGGATTTGCTTTGCGTGCATTAACACAACCTTATTATTTTCGGTTGGGCAGATGCAAGGGGTGTTTGGAAACAGTCAGTTCATGTTGAATTTATCTCATGTTCTATTTTGGCAGGCTTGATCAAATCAGGACGTGCATTTGGAATCCGGCCGAGTTGCGAATGGCTTTGTTTTGCGTCTTAACTACCAAAAGATGAGTTCTGATGGCACATGTACAGGGTTAACAACTCTACCAACATTCCCAGTGGTATGATCGAAAAGCCTAATTTTATGGGAAGGTGACCGGGTTCGAGTGCTGGATTTCGATCCAGTTATCAAAGGAGTTTAAAAAAGGGTGCAAATAATCATTTTGTGGTGTTCGTGTGCTTTCAGAATCAGTCTAACTTGTCCATACGCCCTGCTGCTTTCAGAAGCTGTGGGCACTCTAGTCAGCCTGACCAGATAAAAGCTCTAGTATAACGAGGACAGCCAGGGCGCGTAGGATGCTATGATAGCCTTTAGCAGCCCCTTCTCCAATACTCTACAAATGTTATATGGACGACATTTTAGTTTGCACAGACTTCAACCACTTTGAGAACCTCTACAACCAGTTTTCATTCAGACGTTTCAGTGACTTTTGAAGGAGAAACTGGCGATTGTTTGCATTTTCAGAAATCCTTATTTCTAGACTCCCAGATAGCGCTTTTAGGCATCCAATTTATCGCAAGTCCACACGGACTTGGTAGTATTTACAGTTTTTCAGTTTTACTCCTTTAGCTTATAAAAGAAGTTTGATGCGCACTTTGCTCGATTGCACCGGACGTGTTTGTACTCCTGGTTCTCTTCAGAAAGAAGACGAGCTCTTACTAAGGACACTGACTTCTAACGCCTGCCCACAGAAATTTACCAACGTTCACGGTACCACACGGCATAAGCAGGAGCCTGACCACTCAGTAAAATAGTTTTTTTTCAAGTTAGATTTCAGTTTAAAGATCACTTCACCAAAGTCTTACGGCGTAAATAACGTGCTGTAATTGCTCATAACTACCCAGCCGCTCAAATAATCATGCTCTCATCAATGAGACAATCCGATGTCCGATATGGACCGCGTACTTCACCCAGCCTCCCTGCCTCACCTGGTTACCTGACGTCGGCCACCACAGTGGTTAGGACAAATATTACGCAAGCCTGATTCTGAATTCAGCAGGTCAGCCGACGCTATTGACTTGGTGTGCAACTGGAAACTTGGTTGGACATTGTCCGGTCTAAAGTCAAATGGGTGGGTTTCTGAAATGTCAGTGGTCCTTGATGTTGGAATTCAACGTGGCCAATTAATCCTCTCCAGTATTATCGCCTTCCGCTAAATTTGGTTGGCTACAGTCCGAGTTGTCTGAGACGCCGAAAGTAGCCGCGATAAAGCATAAGATGAGGTTATTCATTACTGGGTAAAGCTTCACGCAGGGAATAACAGCAAATATAACCCTTCGCTTAACCTTGGTTAGCCACGATCAGATTATCCACGACTGTGTAACCCGTCGTTTTATTGGACAAATGAGATCGGTGAATGTTCGAATGCTGCAATTGTACTTGCCCATGACTGCAGCTCGAAATGATAACAGTGAATACAAACAGGATTTGACGAAAACTGCTAAGAAACATCCTCTGTGGAATTTGTGTCGACCATTTGGTGACAGCATCGTAGTAACTTGGCCGGAATATAATGAAATGATAGAGGTTCAGTTTTCCCCCATAAGCTCAAGGTACGTATGTCGACTCACTTTGTGGCTCAGATTGTCAATCCGCTCTGTCAACACAGCCTGTTCAGTTGTTTCAAGCTATCTAATTTTGAATTTTTTAGTACCGATCAAAGGTATTCTTAACGTAATCTGTTTAACTATTCGTCAGTCTTTCATCGCTAAACTAACGTGGAATTGAAACGCTCGATACGAATTTAGACCTGGAGGATTCTTTCACACCAGTATTTTAGTGAATGGTGAGATATTTAGAATAACAACGCCCATCATGCTTGGGTGCATACTAGAGTGGGTTGTCGAGGGACACTTCGTGAAGAGCTTACCGGTAACAGTGGAGTGTTCGTCGTCAACACAGCAATCAAGTCAAGTATGTTGAATTTGGGAGTAGCTCATTTATAGAGCGAATAGCTCCATAGTCTGAGAAGTAAACACTCCTTTGGTTGCCCGACTTTAGTGATCGAGTTGCAGCACATCCTCGAGTAAAAACGACCTGTAAAGTTTTGCGCATTCATCCGCAAATTCTAATGATAAAACATGAGTTTGTTTTGTTTCTGGCTTGCGCTTCGTCCGAAGAAGACGTCCATGAACACCTATGAAGAATTATCAACAGGGTCGCTCACCAAAGTGGTTTCAACAATTCGGTAGACCCACAAATGTGCTAAGTTACAAAAGGCGGATAATCAATGTAGATCTATTCCAACCACTGTGGCCTAGCGTGCCAATTCTTTGCACGGACAGTGAACCGTCAACGCACCATTCATTTGAGACTGCATAACATATAATGATGGCAATGTCCATAACAATTGGTTTTATCTCTATGTTAGGATTTTAACTGACCACGTTACTGTAGACCTCTTGCGGTTTCGTCAGCTTACATGGCGCTTAGTTTTAAACCAGTTGCCTTAAAGCATTGTGACGCATGTCCTAAGTTGGAGCTTCTGTGGATGCCAAAGGTAAGATTGGTGATCAATACAAAGGCGATTAGGAAAATAACACGAACATGGATTAAGGAAAATAAGCACAAGTATGGTTGATTTCTGTTGGTCAACCATTGATGAATTAGACATAGCAACCTTTTGGATCGTATTCACGCCCAATACACTGTAGCCCAAATTCATATACCCCAGCTACATCACACTAAATATTCCGCCCAATCAAGCATCAAAATCTAGAAGTAGTAGAGGCAACGGTAAAATCTGTCATGTTAAACAAACACAACATTTATTCAAAAGCAACACCCGTCAAAACTAGTTCATATTCTGAATTCTACAAGGCCTTCAAAGTGTTTGCAATTGTTTTTCACAAAGAGCATTGCGCGGGAACTGCAGTAGTTCGAAGCTAGCCAAACATTCGGACTGCCATTTTCTCACGACGAAGTAATGCCGTCAAACTCATCGAAGAACAAACGGGAGCGTCCACGTTATCTGCCTAAGCCGCTTCAACATATGGCTAAAGGAAAGAATAACATAAAGGAATTGACTTGCAACTTTTTTCACAGCCGAATGAGGGGTACTTATAGTTTGAAGCTTCGCACCATTGTGGTGTTAGTATGATATACGGATTCACTCTTCACCTCCAGAAGACGTCGCGCAGTACAATTTCTGCTTGTCGTTTTTTCTGGAAGTTTGGGTGTGGAATGAGCGCGCATACTCTAAATCTGACGACCGTTCCGGTGAATACAGGGATGACCTTATTACCACATCATCCGGAATGCGCGAGATTACCGACGTCCGATTTTCTCCCCGATTTGAAAAATCAAGCCCGGTTTACCGGTCAAAATAGTGAAACTGCTTTTCAACTAGACTGGTGATACTATCTCATCGGTTAGTATGATCTGCTCCGCCTTGGTACACGTGACATGTCCTACGGCAACAATAATTTGAAAATTGCTGTTACGCGTGTGGGCATCACCAATTGCGTGCCGGAATATGCTATAAATGAACCCGTACTGTTCAGCGATGCACCCAGCAGCAGCTGCACCCGTGGCCAAATAGTTTGTGATTTTGCAAGAGGTTCCAGTGGATTTTGAAGAGAATTTATCCAGAAATTCGGATCAATCAGGTGGACGCCTTCAGTATTTTAGTAGTGAAAAATGATCTTTAAAGGTCAAGAATGGCTGAGTTAATCCAGCTTGTAAGATGATCAGTGTAAGTGGAATTCAACATTCCATAATTGATTGTAGTTTTTTTACTACGCGTAACCTGGCCAAGCACAAAAGCGCACGTCGAGGGGCTGGGTAAAACACCCAGTGTGTATATTGAAAACAGTGTTGTGATTGAACGTTCTAACTACGGTAGTACTCACAAAATAGACTGATGCTTGGAGATTACTGGCCTAAGGACACACAATTAGTGCTCCGTAATAGATACTACTTAAGTTGAAAGCGCATTCGTAGAGAGGCCACTTTATTGGTAGGTAAACAAGCCCTTTCACCGTGATACTACTCGTAAAACCAAGAACCCGGACACGTACTCATGAGAAGATTTTGTTTCCAGCATTTATTGCTCGAGCAGAAAGCACCGCAAATTGTCATTATTTTTTTTAGCTTAATCAACGTTTTAAGCATTGACGAATGTGGACTGGACTGGAGGCGAGTCGCAGTTGACCCTCGCAAACCCAATTTTCCGATACATTAGTTGGAATACTGTCAAAACTTTGTGCAAAAATGGCATTCCAAATACCTATGAATGTTCAGACGTCGTTTTCTGCATAAATCCTGATAGGCATTTTCGATCCCCTCCACGAACAACCTAAAATAGTCGAACAGTTCAACCGGGAGTCAACCGTTTAGACAGGACTAGTTGGTTTGAACACTATCGAAACACAGCGGCATTTGAAGAGGAAAAACTCTCCCAAGGAGGCGTTCAACAAACGTTCCTTTCGAGAAGTAACGAAAAGAAACGGAAAAGTAAACTCCTTTAGAGGCTAGTCCTGCTTGGCGAAAGTCTCTTGGCTAAGGCGGTTGTTGGAATGAGGAATGAAGGAGCAAACATTTTTGATCAACAACTATCCAACCACCGAACCTTGTGAACAAGGCCAGCCTCTCAGAAAGCCAGGCATGTGAATACAGCATATCTGTATAAGAACGGCCAGTTGAAGAGCGGTCGCACTGGCAATGTGCCTGATCAGTCCACTTCTCATACCGTTGGGTTTGTGCTCACAAATTCTCTCGGATACGCACCGAGTAGCGCGACGCATATATTTCGCTCAGTACAGGCGAACGATCAGATAAATGATAACTGTTGCGTACCGGTAATCTATCTTTGAGGATGGGGTTGAGCTGTGGAAGACTTCTGAGGAATGCATTGAACACCTACTTAAAAGCAATGAGTAGATGACAAGTTTCAGAAACCATATGGCTTCAAAAAGAAAGGCAGAAGTAGATGGGAGTTTTCGCGATGGATGTGGTAATTAGAGGCCAAAAGTCAGTCATTCACCTCAGGTGCCTTTTTATAAACTGCTCTGAAAATTCATCTTGTATCAGTCAAAATTTTCTGTCAGGCTTAAGGAGTCTGATTACCTATTTGTTCAGGATAACTTGGTAGGCAAAATAATCATTCGATACACCCTAATGAGTTGCTGGGTTGTCGTTTTAAACGTTGGGCAGATCAATCAAATCATTTTAGTGTGAATAAGTTCGACTGTTCAGGTGTGCCCAAAGTGAACTAGTGGATTAGGGGCAACACGCTCTCATAGCATGTCAAATATCCGATGTTTGAGTGCGGCCAAGGATACGCACCGTTTGTAAACTCCAATAACAGTGAACTTAAGGCTCAGCGCTCCCTCTAACCCAAACTAACTGAAACGATTGCTTGAGCAATGTGCAAGCGAGAGTTATCTGAATCCAAACCTACGAATCTACGGCTGCAAACCCCTTTTGTAATAAAGTATTGTGTCATTATCGAAGTACGAAGTTGTAGAAACGACTGACAAGAATGTGTTGCCTGTAGTGAAATTTTTGGAACCATACACCTCTCAAAAGCAAAACATTGACATCCTGGCACAACCGCATGTTCCATTTGAACACCAAAGTGGACGAAAGAGCAAAATGCCTCCTTTCGCAAATTAAGTTGGTGCTAAAGGTCAACTTAGCTGAGATTTAACTGAGTCTGCTGTTACCACGATACTACTTCTCATCTGGATGCCACTCAGTTATTACTAATTTGCTAATCCGTACTCCCTGAATTTCACTGACACACAGTACTTGAGCAGCTACTATCAATTCAACCTTTACTTGCGTAATTTTCTCAAATTACTGTTGCACATGTCTTCTTAATGCAGTATACAATCCAGTTGAAACTCACCTCCATTATTAATTTGGCAGCTGGTATTCTGAAAGTGGTACCACCCAGTATTACCTCAAGATATGGATACGTATGAATATGTCTGCACTCTACGTAAACTCCTCAATCAGTGACGTCCCTGAAAGTCATTTGAAGGTGAATTTTTTATGAGGTCTTTCGGGCCGCTTATGTAATAATTGCCTGTATCGATGAGCACATCACAGTTCCCACATAACACGAGGTCTCCAAACCGAATTCTGAAATGAATAGAAAAACGTGAATTGCGCCAACTGATTGTAACCCACGCAAAACCAGCCTAGTACAACTAAATATATGAACACAAATGCTGTCCGTAAAGCACAAAACTGCGGCCTCTTTAAGGCGCTTTTTGAGGACCCCCACCATTGGATTACCTCGAAGTTAACTTCCTGAAAGTGAATATGCTAACAGCGGAGACATTCAGAATGGAGCAGTCTGGTTTATCAGTAGGACGGGATTCAAACTCAGTGAACGAATTCCAGGCCCTGAAGCGTTTGGATTCACAAAATTTCCAACTGTTAGCTCAAGAAATGTTTAAATAATTGGAGAATATTAAAACGACGGTTGAAGCAATTAGCTGAAAGTTCAATTCATTTCGGTTTTCGAACATGAATGACCAACTTAAGTACGGTGCTTCTGGTTCCCACAGAGACAGAAGGATGAAAACTGAATTACAAAATTACCACACAATACAGAAATTCTTAACACATCATGATGTTTGAGAGGAAGCACTTGTGCCACCAGGTTTTATTTTTGGTCGTATAGGCGACTGACTATCTTGTCATTCTGCTAAACGACACAACCCCAATTTGAAAGAGGCCATTTGGGCCTTTCATTCGCGCTGACCTCATTATACCTTACTCTCAAATAATTCAGATCCTTCTAGGCCAGATAATCCCCATTTAAGTAACAAGTGACGGGTACCATCTGAGTGAACCAGTGCAATTGACGTAAGTGTACGTGCATACACCCACCGAACAGCTCGACAAGCAACATATGGCGTTGAAAGTGCGACGTTCGTGCCTTCACAAGTGTGTAATCTTGTGTATGTATGAAGGTTCACTTCATCTTGCGCAAAATATCTAGGTTTCGCATCCATACAACTTGCAACCTGATGCTTTGTCTGTAGTGACGACAATATCAACCACCCAATTCCTCACACAACAGCAGTAGTACTCTCGCTAATCCCTACGGCGCATCCATAAAAAAGTCACCACTGGCCTACGTCAAATAATACCGGCCTCCACGAGCAAACTGTTCAACCTGTGCTAAATACAAAATTTGGCTATCCACGTGTCTTTGACGCTAAGTCTCTCCGCTTATCCGCAGTCTATTCCCGAATCAAAAATTCATTCCACGTCCCATCCTTAACATTCCTCATCCAATCGTGCTAATGAACTCAGCCATCTGCAGCCTAAACACAGAAAACAGAAGACACAGTTCAGACAACCAAAAACGACGAAGGGAGTTCTGTTTCCATATTGGATCCCCCGATACCTACTCACTACAAAACAATAATCCACTGCATCCCCACCTATCTGGTCAAAACTACCGAGCATAACGACGTATCTGTCACAGGACCAAATAGTCCCTGCATCACCTACCCTATTACCAATGGTAACTCGAGATAAGTCCCGTGAATACCCGCAGTCTTCGGGCGTTAGCGCAAAGAGAACCTACATATTGATATAGCTAATTTGACAGTATACCTGAGTTGTCTCGACGCCCAGAGCTACCTTCTGTTCCTTCATTTTTTCAACTAACTCTCCCGTCTGAGTTGCAGAATTGAAGCTTCCGGTATGTAACCAAGTCCCCTGCCTCTGATAAATGTCCTACTATCAGTCTTCAACTTCCACATCAAGCCCTACGTGCTACAATAACCCTAACTAACAAGCGCAACGTGTTCTCCTTTCACTTTTTTTCGATTACTCTATACATAACTAGGTGTAGGTGAGAGTCGTCTCCTACTTGTTGTTATCACTTATAATCTCCCCGGTATTCTACTCACAACTAACTCCTGATAGTGATGGATAGTTGATGTACATTTTTCGCATCATACATTCTCACGACACTTTTCCACTCTTCCTTAACCAGTCACAAGATTCCCATTTCCCTCGTTTCCACAACTATCCACATCGGCCTTGTGTGGTTTGTGCGTCCTACTGACAACTTTTCATGCGCTCTACTTCTGTCTAAAGTGCATTTACGAGTGACCATTTCAATACGCCTGGCACCATGTGGCCAATTCCGCGTGCCCACCAATACTACACAAAAATAGCCTAATCAGTGTTGTGCTCTGGTTGGAATCAGTATTCCCAATCACTAACATGCGGGCTATGCATCCTGCTTCATCCAATCATCAGCAGCATCCAAAAGGCTGTAATAACTAGTCAGTGACGACGAAGGGAGTTCTGTTTCCATATTGGACCCTCCGACAGCTGCTCACTACAAACCAATAATCCGCTGCCTCCCCACCTACCTGGTCAAAACGACCGAGCGTAACGATGTATTTGTCACAAGACCAAATCGTCCCTGTATCACCACCTACCCTATTACCAATGGCAATTCGAGATAAGTCCCGTGACTACCCGCAGTCTTCGGGCGTTAGCACAAAGGGAACCTACATCTTGATATAGCCAAGTTGACAATATACCTGAGCTGCCTCGACGCCCAGAGCTACCTTCTGTTCCTTCATTTTTTCAACTAACTCTCCCGTCTGAGTTGCAGAATTGAAGCTTCCAGTGTGTAACCAAGTCCCTTGCCTCTAACAAATGACCTACTTCTACATCAAGCCCTACGTGCTACAATAACCCTTACCACAATAACGAGTACATTAACCCTATCTCGCTTAACTACCAAGCGCAACGTGTTCCCCTTTCACTTTTTTTCGATTACCCTATACATAACTAGCTGAAGGTAAGATTCATCTCCTGCTTGGTGTTACCATTTATAATTCCCCTGGTATTCTACTCACAACTAACTCCTGATTGTGTTGGATACTTGATGTGCACTTTTCGCATCGTACATTCTCACGACACTTTTCCACTCCTCCTAAACCAGTCACAGGATTCCCATTTCCCTCGATTCCACAACTATCCACATCAGCCTTGTGTAGGTAGTGGTTTGTGCGTCCTACTGATAACTTTTCATGCGCTCTACTTCTGTCTAAAGTGAATTTACGAGTGACCATTTCAATACGCCTGGCACTATGTGGCCAATTCCGTGTGCCCATGAATGCTACACAAAAAGAGCCTAATCAGTGTTGTGCTCTGGTTGGAATCAGTATTCCCAATCACTAATATGCGGGCCACGCATCCTGCTTCATCCAATCATCAGCAGCATCCAAAAGGCTGTAATAACTAGTCAGTGAGGCGTTCAACTCAAGCCCGTCATCTAAATTCCCCTCTTGCCACTCACAGTACGACGCTCGCAAAAGAAGACCATGTACCTCCTCTCAACTCAGCTACCTTAATCAAATCTTTCTCGCTCACTAACAGGGCCAAGCAGTAGTCGTCATACGCCTAGCTAGATAACATATGCTTACTTTCTACAGGAATTTTCAATGCTTGGTATCATCAACCTCACCCAATCATGGTTACGATGATATCGGCACGGCCTTACTAGCGTAACAAAATTTTAGGTATTATTGTCAAAATGTGCGCTTGTTATTAGTGAAGCTCTTCAAAAGAATGTTATTGGCCCGGGCTCCATTTCTCGTTTAACTTCACGCCACTGGCAAGTTTACAAGGCTGCTTCTTCATGAGCCGTACTACTAACTATCCCATCTTATTTTCCCCTCAGTTTAGTGCCCTTCAAACCAGCTAGCACTGGAATCCTTATTTGGAACAACCATGATTAAAGTAATCCTTCTCTTTCACCTTCCATCTTGTGAAATTTCCGAATTCCGTACCCCTACAGGTTACACACGTAGCCATTAAACATGAAGGCAAAATTAGCGCCTAAGGAGGTCTTCGTCCACCCTAGCCTAGAGCACTGCTCAATTCTCACCCCTAAGATGCATTAATGTGGTCGAATGGCCGGATATCATTGTCTATCGAAAGCCTTTTGGTGTTGTGTTGACGATACCCTTATTGTAATCAAATGCGATAACGTGAACAGCTTCCACGACTATCTCAACAGTTTAAATCCACAGATCAAGTTCAGAATGGGGATAGAGTCCACCTCGGGCACAATAACCTTCCTGGACCGTATAACACAAAACAGTGGTGGAAAATCAAGAAGCACTATCTACCGGAAACCAACAGACACAGGAACCGTCTTAAACTACTCATCAGCACACCCAAAGTCCGTGTACACCAGCATTGTCTCATCGATGTTTAGTCAAGTCCGATCGCTGTTCACAGAAGAGATCGACCGAACAGCAGCTCAGATCGAGAGCGCCAACAGACTTCCAGAAATTAGATACCCAGTGAGTTTGATTAGGCGGCAATTAAAAAGGATATTGGCTCCGGCATCTGGACCCAGCAAGGAATGTACTGGCACAGCAGTTATTCCATATAAAGCAGGAATATCGGAGGTTGTTCAAAGGGTGTTGAACTCAGCCAACATTCGGGTAGCTTTCCAGAAGGGAAAAACGCTTCACTCACTCTTGGTGCGATTGAAAGATCTCTTCCCGGTTGAAAGAACTAGGGACTGTGTGCATAAATTTAACTGCAACGATTTCACTAAGGTTTACATAAGACAAACTGCCAGGGAATTGCACACCAGAATTGGTGACCATAAAAGGAGAATGAACAGACCACCAAGAAATGCGGAAGAATACCAAACGCTGAGCAAAGACTCAGCGATGGTGGAACATGCGTTAGACACAGGACATAGAATAGATCTGGAGGGTGTGGAAGTTTCAAGACGGGGACTGCGATTCACACCACAGCGGCTGATAGCCGAGGCGGTGGAAATTACCAAGCATCATAGCGTGAATAGAATCGAGGGTGTGGAACTGGTGAGCGTATGGAGAGCGGTCTTAGATAAACCGAGTTGACAAGTGACTGTGTGGTTATCAATGCGGATAGAATCATTAGTAAAAACAGGGGATGGAAATCCCAACCCGACCAAAGGTCACAGAATTCCTCTTCCTTACACAACTATAGTAGCACTAGCTGCCCATCAACGTAACACTTAGTGACTCACCCTAACACACAAAATCCCTTGGCCGACACCTAACACGGACTTAGCTCGACTTAGCTGATTAGTTCTCCTTCTGCCTTAAGTATCGACCAACCTCGTAACCTAGTCACTTGGCCTGACGAAGATTTTGTGTCAAAACCGAAACGTTGCCCAGCAATAAATCTACCGATTTTTAACAAACTTTTCCAAAAATAATGGTCGAATGACCCTTTTAGTCCCGCAGAAAGTAGTCAGCAGGACTTCAGTTGGCACATCTGCCCAACAGTTTTACTGCTAACTTTGTGTTATGCAGCTTTTGCCACACTGGATGGGATTTGTGAAGTGAAGCCTTTCAATAAACATGCAGCTTTCATGCACCTACGAACATGGTACCTAGATGTACAAACAGCAATCTCACTTGTTGACTCCATGATACTCAGAGTTCTTGCTTTTGGGCTGAACTAACTGCATTCTTCCCGTGTGTATCTCGCTATCCAACAAAAACCAGTATTTTCCCCAAATATCTTCTCTAACTCATCCAAATGACAATCCGTGTATTTCTCCTCTTTTATTTCCAAGTCCTACCCACTTCGGACGAATCGACTGTACAGTACTGAAAGCGCAACTATCGTCCATTCCAACCCACCAAGACCAACCGTTTTTGACATCTGTGCGGGCCTCGGCGCCGGAGATCAGGACAAGTGCAGCTGAAACTTTGACTAATACATGATGACGTGGTCAGCTTTCGAGTAACTATTCATTTAGCTAGATTTTCTACCTGTCTTTCTATGTGACACCACTCATAATCACGCCTCATCAACTTAACATGAGTACCCATGATACGTGACAGCTATTTTAGACTACCATTTATCGACCTGGCTGCGCCCTCATGTTCAAACCGAAGTTCCGAATCTAGTGCCGTAACCGTCCACATCACGATTATCATATCATCGTCATTGACAGAAACACACCAGTAGTACGTAGTGGAAAACCCTATGTCCATAGGAAGTATAAACAAGAACAAGGTGTCCATACCCATAGACAGTAACGTTACAAACAATCGCGCCGGTATAGGGCGTCATAAATGGGATCGATTCAAAACTTTTTGCAAACTTCACCCAACATGAACCCAGCATACAGCGGCAGAAAACCTCTGGCTTGGCAGCTAAGCTAATAATTGCTGGTGCGAACGCCCTGTAGGGTTACTAATCCCGTACAAGGAAAGTCATCCATGAAGACGCATAAATTACACAGCAGCCAGTTTGGTTGTAGGTATTTTTACTTCGCACATCCATGTGATGGTCTGTACTCACTTCCGCCACTTCAGAACAAATGTGACCAGCTCTTTGATAGACAAGGGTGCAGCAGGTATAGTTTACTTTCTAACCACCCACCTCTGATAATTTCTATTCGTTGTGCTAATGGATCTGCTTCGTTAACAAGTGCTCAGTTACGTACAAATTCGTTGTGTCCACACTTCAGTCAGCTACCACCTGCCGTGCTACGAAGGCACCGGTGATCAACTGTTTGGAGGCTCTCTGGGTCTTCTCAGATCGGGGTGATGAAGTGCCAAAGCTTTTAGTTAAGACTGTTCTTACAGTCGTCTTGAATGCGTTGACCTGCAGTTGAAGCGAACTTCAGAACTTTCGAAACACTAAGTTGGCCGAGTTCGCGTTTGACCAAAAGTGTGCCTTGGCTAATGTGCCGAGCAAATGAGTTACTGCTTTTCTACGGAAAGTAAAAAAAATACTTATTTGATCCAAAGTCTAGGCACAAAAGGTGCATACGAAGAATACCAAACGCTGAGCAAAGACTCACTGATGGCGGAACATGCGTTGGACAGAGGACATAGAATAGATCTGGAGGGTATGGAAGTTTCAAGACGGAGACTGCGATTCACACCACAGCGGCTGATAGCCGAGGCGGTGGAAATTACCAAGCATAAAATATACTTATTTGATCCAAAGTCTAAGCACAAAAGGTGCATATTTTGGCTGGATCGCACAATTTCAAATCTCGAATCCATAGCTCTCTGACAATAGCTCCTACCCTCATCACCTTCATTGTTAAGCACCGTTCATTGAACATATATAGACGGGTCTATTTGACTCAGGTGTTTAGCCCCGCCTAGAAAAATTCCTAACAAGAGTTCGCAAAGAAAACAGTCTCTGAACAGAGGACAGTCCACCGCATTTAGCTGAAGGAAGATGGTACACTGAAAGCTACCGCAACGCAACATGCTTATTTATTTCAAAAGAAGTAAGTACTATCAGGTTTACTAATAAATTTCATCTCCAAGTAATCTAAGCTTGAAATTTTGCCTCAGTCAAATATGTGTGACGTTCGACGTGACACAGTGATAAATGAGAATGGGGATCACGCAAAGGGATGTGATTATGCTTCGATAGGGCAGCCTTGTTATTTGGCTTGAGTACAGCCGGTAGAGTATGGTATAGGCTGAGGTAAACACTTCCTTTGTGGAAGTCTACAGGCAACCGAAGGTTAGGGTACCGTTATGACGAATGCTGTTCTAACGGGGATGTATCGCACGATCTTGTGGAGAACGTTAGTTGTAGAACAAAAATGGCGACTGCATTGTCGAATGCTTTGAGTGGCCGAACAGATAGAAACTCAATCAGCACTAAAATAAACTTACTGTCTTTTCAGAAAATTGAATGGCGAACGAAATGTGCTTATCTTAAAAAAATGGACTGAAATTGTAGATTCTTCATGATCGTCATCATGAGTAGCATCATCGACAGAAATGTCAGTAGTAAATACTGGTGCTTGACTCTCACATAGCCATGAGAAAATATTCCTCACACAGCCTTATAGTCTCATGAAAAATCACCAAGAACAAGACACGTGTATGCTGGAACAGTAACGACAGTGACGGAACAGTAACATCAGTGGGACTGACTGTCCTTTACGAACCTAATTCACCATGACCTCATCGTGTAGACAAACAAACCTTAGCTGGGTATTTTGACTAGGGAAAAAGGGTAGGCTTGCTACTTAGACCAGTTACATGTCCTGCTCGCGAGGTTTCTAACCCCGTCCACTAACCCCAACCAAGGGTCCCACATTACTCAGTGTGATGACAGTTGCCTTCGTTTTACGTTGCTAACTCGGGGCTTGTCCCCACTAGCCTTTCGCCAACGTCAGTTCGGAGTCGCAAACAGTGTTTTCTCCAGTGTAGGGCTTGCGAAACACAAGCCATACACAACTCAATCTGGTGAACTTCACTTGTTGCTCTTTTTGATTCTGATTCATCACCAAGCCCATGTTGACACACAAGTACATCGCGAACACGGAACAGCTAGCTGGCACATGTCGTACTTCAAAGGCACAGGCGGCCAAACGTTTGAATCCGCCTGATACCTTCGAGTAGGAGGGGTAAAGTTTCGCAGCCGTAGATTGACTGTTTCTACTGTTGTACATAATACCGATCAGTCTTGTTTATATATGCTTCTGAAGTCACAAGTGATGCATGCTTGTGGCTTTACTCGGCCCATAATCATGCTTCCATTGACTTCTGTTGTCACGGTAGAGTCTGAATAAATGGACCGGTAAACTCGAGTTTCTATCCTCAATCTTCAGAGGGGATCAAAACTTTGAAGGCATGCTTTCCACAGTGAAGCTATACAAAGCACGTCGAAAGTGGAGGTCATATTGGAAATTCTGTCCGCAGACTGTGCTCGTTGTTTGTCGTCAAATGGCAGCAGTACAACTCTCTGTTCTTCTATCCCTATGTGTATTTTCATACCAGAGCTTGTATCCAAAGCTTCAGTGCAGTACGAGACCCCGACTGAATAGCAGCAGGTAGTGACGAAAATTTTTTCAGTGATGGTCCTACGTAATTGAAGATCGCTTCACCAGGTTGATGCTTGATGCTTTATCTCACAGTCAAATTTCGAGGGTTTGTTGCTTGAATTTGCTGGAATAATTTCGGGGCGTCCGTCTTCCACCGGGCTTCATAGTCGGTATACAAATACTATTTGAGCTCTCATATGTCGCTGGGTTGGATAATGTTCGGGACCAGCACGGACAGGTCTCCGAGATCCAATCAATACAAATACTTTGTCTGATATCCGGTGTTTGGGTGAAGCTGAATTTAACATGCCACAAGAAAAACTACGAGTTTATACAAAGGTGTGGTGGTCTTCCGACATAAAAGTTAATTTTTTGTTAACTGGAGACTCAACGGAATCCTAACAGAATCTCTCGTTTATGGTGTATTACAGTAGGAAGTGCATAGTGCTGGATAAGCCTATGATCACCAGAAAAGGAAAAAATTAACAAAACATCCACCAACCTATAAATTCCATCGAATTCTGTTTCCCCTACACACCACCTGCACATGGTATAATTATTTTCCGTCGAGATGTCGGAAATATCACGTACAGAGTCACCGAAACTGTGGGCAACCGCGCAGGAGTGATCGCCAGATAAACCACTTGGCCATAATGGTACTCATTCGGGACATTCCCAAAGACTGCGTCTCCTTTCTCGAAAATTGTTGCGCCAGTTGTAGATTGCCTTCTGTTTGAAGGAGAACGTGCAAAAAATTGGTTGTGGGGTTTGGTACATGGGAAAGTGTACGTGAAACAGGCACTGGAACCACCTCAAGCGTTACGGTGAAGCGGCTAAGTTAAGATGCTGGTTGGCAGAATATTCTCATGAGAAGCTGGACCAAGATCCTGTTGGTAAAAATAGTCGAAATTCACTTTCAGTACGCTCTTCACATGTACTATGATTAGATCTCGGCGTCCAAGAAAAAACACTGGAAATATTTTCATGCAAAGGCAACACTGATACCCCGAAAGAGTAAGAGACGTGAGGTGAAAGCAATAACCTATTGGCCGCTTTGTCGTTTAAGCGTGATTCATATCCTATATGAAAATCATTTCAAATTTCACTGCAAGGGCCGGACTAATGAATTCAAGCGCAATCGTAACAAGTCAGCCACAGTGATAGTCTTCAATAGCCAAATGGACGGTGGACAGGACGCTCATATGAATCTATTCGGCTAATGTAGGCATAGCAAAACAAGTAGACACTTGGTTGTTGGATCGCATATCGCAAAACTGGAAAAAGGATTACTTAACTGCCGAATAAGTATCTTATTACAACACTAAGTGTAGTATATGTTAGTCGAAAGCATATGCTTCCAATGCTCACACTGAGATACTGAATATGAAAACTTGGTCTTCTTTGAACTCCTGGAGAAGTTTGAATGTGAGTGTGCTTCCACTTGTGTATTTCTGGTTAGCAGTGACACTACGAATGAGATACTCACTCTGTTGCATCATCTGCTAAAGCACTTCTCCCAAACGACGGCGATCGGCACGATACGAGGAGTGTTTAATGAAGCTCAACTATCCGGTACTAGGACATACAGGTATGTGATCAGTGAGTTTTGGGTAGGATTTTAGAGGACTCTTGTTTATCGCCGTAGTGTTCAGCCAAAAAGTTAAGAAAGGAGTAAACAAATTCACATCGCTATGAACCCTCATATAGTCAGAACATAATGTGGTATGGCTTTGAGTTTGCTAACTGTCCTGTCATCACCAATTGCCTCTGAAGATTTAAATGTTATCATTCACAATGTAATTGAATGGAAAGAAACATCATAAATTCGTGCAAAGGCCGGGAGAGGAAGCCGATCGATTTGTGGCGTCTACAGGAGAGAGAAGCGCGTCACTCTGAGGTTTTTATGTAGTATTTCCACACACGCTTGGTCCACAGAAAGCCACGTAACTAGCAGAACAACAGCTATTCAAACAAATATCCCTGATATTTAATATCCAGATTAAAGCTCTACTTTTCATTGCAAAAGTTTGGACTAATGAGGAAAAAGTTAGATAACTTAAAACCCTCTTTTAAACGCGGGCGAGATGGCTCAAGTGGTCAGAGCGCGAAGTTACTGACCGGAAGGTCCTTGGTTCAAACCCGACCTCTTCCCCTCAACTTCCCCTGTCTAGGCTTGAGCAACGTGACAGTATCCCAGTCCTCGTGCTTCCCTCAGGTGGCATGGCAGCTAGGCACCGAAAGGGTTTTACAGCTGAACAGTTTTTTCTTTCAAATGCTACACGCTGGTTCATCACGAGGGCGCACAACGAATAAGGGTGCAAACCGTTCATCAATGATCAGATCATAAAAAGGGCGGAGATGATTTTTCCATTACATGCTCACAAAATTGTTTATTCCCGCGGAGAAATTGTGATTTTAATATGCAGTATATCCACCAAGCTGATGCTTAGGCCAACGCATGCAGAATCCTCTGGATTATGCAGAGGCGCGGGTCTGCATCGATCAGCATGGAGAAGGGACGTGTACGACAAACTTTCGTTGACAATTTACGTTCAGAAAAAGAAACCTCAAAAGGATGCGTCTGCAAGCGGTTAACGAGAAGCACCGTATTTCGATAGACGCAACTTGGGTCCAGGTTTGGTTCGAGCATACAACTGCCGTTTCCGCTGGCTAATTTTTTTGTTCGTACATCCGCACGACAATCATTCAGTTCTGGCTGACCGTTTATTCTGTGAACTTTATGCAATCCTTGGGTTGAACTACACTGATTTGTATGCCGAAGCGCTCTGCATGTTGCTGCGCTATCGAAAAGTCTGACGGCGGTGTTTGGTGACCTTGGGAGGTTGCCCAGTTAAACAAGTAGCTAGGATACTTCATGGTGTCGTTGCACCCTCACCACTTTGCACTAATTCTCATAATGGCAGCATGCCTAATAGTGAGATCTGTGAAATCTGTCACCTAATATTTCGTTTAGGTGAGTCATCCTGGCTCCGAAGACTGGGCAGGCTGTAGGTCGCTACTTTGCGTGGTTGCAAGGTTGCGTTGAACCAACTATATCAATGCAGTACAGTCTGATCGTGCTTATTTCCAAAAATGTCAGTTTTTGAATCCTCCACACATTCACTATAGCAGATTCCGATGGGTTGGGAAGAACAAACAACAGCTGAGGTACACTCATCCAGCATGATAGCTTCAGGTAAAGGGAAGCCGCTCCGTTGCTTTTTCTACAGACATACAAATATGGATCTGGAAATATAACAAAATGTTGTTAGTCCAGTGTGTTCAATGGTGGTGGTGGCCGTTGGTCTACTCGGCGAGCTCGGCAATTTGCTTGCTAACGTTTCGTTACCAATCCAGGTGACACCATCATTGCGCGGTCGGGTGTGTACTTTTTTACGATATGTACCAAACGCTGGTCTGTTGAACGTTCGTCGCTGTGAATATTTCGGTATTTTGTAAGATTTCTGGGAGTTATTGTGAACTGATTCATGTGAGCACTACACAGTTAATCAATATTGTACCAGACGTCACTGAATGTAGGACAGTACAGCGGTTAGTTTAAAATTTCGAAGGCTACCTTAACGGCCTTCCAGATGTTCTCGCAAGTCCATGTCTACTTTTTGCGGATGACTCGGAATCCTGGAGCTCAACTGCCAGTGTCCCCCAGATGGATGTAGGCGCCACAAAGCAGTGGTCGTTGGACTGGTACCTTCCCCTGAATGACGAAAAGTACGTCCATATGTCATTCAGAGGAGATTCAGCGAACGTCTCTGTCGTTCACTGGGAGAATGGCCCAGAAAACATTACGAGGATAGATACCAAAAAGGATCTAGGTACTTGGGTCTCTTCAAACATGTCCTTCTCACTGCCCCATGAAAAATCGGCTCAAAAGTCAGTCGCCGTTTAACGGAATACTTCGGCGCACCTTCCTTGTATTACTAGCATGGGCTTCCAGACACCCTATGGGGCCTACGTCAGACCGCTTCTTGAATACGCCAACCAAATTGTCTACTCAGGAGGCAAGAAACTCATAACCCTCATTGAGCGTGTCCAGCGAGCTGCTAGGAAAATGGTTGCCAGCCTTAAACCCGTTGATTATTAAACGCATTTCGCGATGCTTGGCCTATTTCCCCTAGAGTGTCATCGGCTCCGAGGAGACCTAATACTTACCTACGCCTGTTTTGAACAAGGTTTGGCCAACAAGTTTTTAACCGTTAACACTAACACATGGCGGCGACAGGGTAAGAAGATTTTCAAGCTCAGAATGCATACCTTTATTAGGCAACGGTTTTTCTCATTTCGGGTGCGTGGAATAACCTTCCTCTGACACTTATTCACGCTGCATCTAGTACCCGGTTCAAAGCACTTTTACACGTCTTTTTAGATGATCCTCGCGCTGACAAGATTACTGCCCCGCCCTGAGAACTCGAGGAGCAGTGATACACCCCTTTTCACTTGTGCCTTTCAGGTAAGCAGAAGCCGTTGGACGACAAGAGCAAATCCCACCCAGAAGCCTGAGCGAAAGCTTCGATCCTGTGTATCAGTCCGTGAATACGTAAATCCGTGAATAAGATTGATATTGTTTGTGGATGTTGTGAGCAAATGGCATATGGATCTTCTTCAGCTTTGTTCGTATTCAAGCGTAAGAATTGTCTCCTTTCCAACTAAACTTTGTAGAATGCGTTCCCATGTAGATTCTTGTGAATTACCATGATTATCTAAATTAGGTGGGAATATATATATATACAGATTAACCGACTTGAGTAGCAGGTGTGGCGCATCCTGCGATACTTGTTAGATTTTTTGTAATTACTTCCACTCCACTTCGTGGTAAACTACAAACTAATTTCTGACTTGCAACAGAAGAAAAAGAGGAATTTACTCAAGCGGTTTGTAGTTCGATAGCACCGAGAGAGTGCCACCTAAATTGCCTATTCTCTGTTCTACTGCTTTGATGGAGGGCTGAACTTTTATTCAAATGACACAAAAGTTTGATATTTCTATTGTGGAGATTTAGAGCTCAAGCAAGAGGGTAATTTTGACGTCGGTGATCCTACCATTTGTCGCAACGATTTGCTCCATTTCTTGTTGAGGGCTAAATCATCTTATCATTGTCAGCTACCCTGCCTTTCAGCCTTTTGTGTAAAATATAAATAAAAGATGTAAACCGGCTTTCTTCGGTTAATTCCATATAACATTGTCACAAAAGCCTCAGAACTAGTAAGTTACATAATCTAAAACAGTTTATGAATCTCTGTAGAATGACCTTATGATGCTGTTGATATTTCTCAGTGATATTCTCAGTTCTGTAGCAAAACGTGTTGTGATGAGACCAGTTGCAGTGTAGTCTATCAGGGTGATAAATAATACCAAAGTTTCATAATGGTAAAATAATAAAACTTCACTCCTAAGAGGATCATAGTTGGTATTAAACTCGAGAAATAGACAGAGCACAAATGTAAAATGTGTGGAGGCCTACATCAGGACTTGGACCGCCAGCTGCCAAACGGTGTATAGGGTATTCACGCATCCAGCCTGCATCTTAACTGGATTTCAGATGGTGAATAGCTAATGTATGCAGAGCGTGTTTTAATAACGACAAGATTAATAATAAGTACGTACTCGAAATGCACAACTAAAATGCCATCCGGCGTGAAAATTTGTATTATATGTTATATTATATTAGTATATATTATTATAGTATATATGATTCACATGTAGATACCCACAGAATCGGAATGATACAGAGTGCTCTTCAATCAGGCGGCAGTGCTGCATCAGGCCAAGCAGGATCGGATGAAACACTAACGATGTCATATCCAAAAGCACTCCAAAAACACCAACAAACTTTTCATCTCTTTCCAGAGCTGGGGACATCTCAGTTACCTCTAGAAACTTGAAATTATCCATGGTGTATCCAGCTATCTAAATGCATTGTGAACAATGGATTCAATTGGTATTGCTCACAGTCAGCGTATCCTAAACAAGCTGTCCAAAAACTTTCATGCTCGTATGTGTGACGTTAATTGTCGTTTCCGTGGGTTTCTTTGTCTTCGATTTGCACTTTTTCCGATTTTATGTTAGGATTAGTTGAGTTAGCTGACAGCAGCCATCTCTGTGGTGAACCGGTATAAAAAACTGCGGGGGACTGCCCACTTGCACTGTGGCTACGTGCATGTCCTGAGGCAAAATCGGGTAATGGATTGCTAACGCACCTACTGCTTTATTATAGTATTCCAACGGAACAACAACCATTTTCCTTACAGTGCTAAAGTTCATTTTTCAATGAGAAATGTAGTCCTGCAATCCCACAACAGTGACATCGAAGAAAATCCAATGTTTTGCTTGACTCACTCGTCCGCATCTCCTATCCAAACAAGAACGGACAACACTAAAAAGTTTAGAACCAACATCTTCAAATTTAACCTCGACTAGATGTGTGCATTTATACCACCTGTTTGACCTTCGAATGCACAAAGATGGTTTAGTTGAACAACGAAGGAAGATTTACGAAAATGATTGGACAAAACGGGTTGTCTGTAGCACTAAACCAATACAAGAACGGACAACACTAAAAAGTTTAGAGCCAACGAAGAAAGATTTAGGAAATGATTGGACAAAACGGGTTGTCTGAAGCACTAAACCAACGTAAAATGTCGTAGGATAGGTAATATACTGATGGTTAGGTTTGTAGTCTAGGAAGTTGTCTCTATCCTTAACCAATCGAGTAAGACCAACATCTAGCTGACATGAAGAATCAAATGGTCCTTCCTGATAGAAGTTTATTGTACACTGGTCTGACCAGGACAAGGAATTGCTAAGCCGGAACCAGCTTTTATTTTTTCGGCCTCGATCACCGTACCGCCTAGTGCAAAACCATCCACTAAGGTGCTGCGGACTCGTGTCCCCTGTGTGGAATCAACGGTCCAAAAACCGCATTCATCACCGTGATGAATGATATAAGAAAAAGAGGACCTTCCTTGTGACAGTGAAACTCCGAATGAAGGTAAACCGCAGCAGAATTCCAATAACACTGTGCTCCAAACGCCTCAGAAAATCTGAGGATTACGTCGTTAGAAATAGGACAAAATCCTCGATACATCAACCCAAGGAACATTGAGTTTAGAAGCAGTCGCTAATGGATAGTGAAATAAGTGCGTAAGACCTATTGGGCTTCAACATAGCCACTACGATGTAAATTGCAAACTGAAGTGACAGTATTTGTGGCCTACGGTCCCATCGACTGGCAACGGCTTTGTGATGACATGAAAATGTAATGAAGTAAGTTTGAAACTTGAGTATGACGTAAATGTGGCATCCGATCCCTGGACAATAACAAGTTGAGATACCCAACAACAGCATGTACACTGATCCAACAAAGCAGTGTGGATTCTAGTTTATTCCAACCGGCAGATATACCGCCCATCGAGAGGATAGTGAGGATAACTTCCTCTCAGATGGTAGAACTGCCCATCACGCCTAGTTATCCACCTGCTTTGGAACATCTGAGTCTAGCACTTCTGGAATCCAACGGTGGGCCTCATTTTCGTTTGTGTGATTCCCTCCATGACCTCTCTCGCACAGCAGTTACTGCGTCTTTCCGTTCTGATGATATGAAGTCTGGATGGTGAAGCAGTTGTTTTGTGAGACATTTTTTGGCTGGCCGCCCTGCTGGCAACGATGTTTGGAGACCATATCCTATGTGTGCGGATAAGTCCCTGATGCGTAGAAGCCGAAAACCTACAGGACTAGCTTCGCTGGTGAGCAAAGGCGAGGCCAGCATTAACAAATCAGCTCTCAGGGTTTGACGCCAAGGCTGACGCGGTGCAGTCCACTGTTTGATTGAACCTGGTGATATAGGTATTAAAGTCGAACAAAAGTGGAGCTGTTTGACCGATGTTTTTTTTACTAGATTACGGCTTATTTTTTTATGTTTTCGGATTAAGCACGCGTAACTTAGTCATCCTACTGGCAGAAGTTCGATCAAGAAAATACTGTTCTAGGATGGCGGACAGCGCCCATCGCAAGGAAGGAATAATTTGTGATCCAGATATAAGACTAACGTGACCCCCAACCCTTCAGTTGTAATATCCTTTCGGGACTTGGCTGTCATGCCACCTGAAGTAAACACGAAGGCTGAAGCACCAATAGATTGCCAAACCTAGACAGAAGTAATCGAGACCTGTGGGCACCAGTGAGCCCATCTGGAGTAAGCTGGCTGTGCGTGTCGGCGGTTTCTAGTTACGCTAATTTCTGTCGCACAGCCGAGGGGACAGTTAGCACAGGCTATTTAGGCGACCGTTTTCGAGACAAAAGTTTCGTGGACTTGAATTCGACGGCGGGCCACCAAGCCAACTATCACTTTGCAACACCACTCACTGTGCCGTAAAACGAAACCCACGAGTTTTCTCTGTGTGCTGATCCGGAGAGATGCAGGAGCACCGGTTGTAGAATGTTATTCATTGCCAAAGTAACCACTATATCAAAATTAACTAGGGTGGTCGACACCATCTGGAGTCCGGAGACTCTCAGCTCAGTTTGACTGATATCTGATCCACTAAGTCCCCGCCAGGTTGTGGCTCAATCTGTTGTTTCCACGCTGTCCATTTAGAATAGTGAACAAGGTCCCTAAGCATTTTTCAGACACGATGCGCTTCTATTTGTCAATCAACGTGCATCTGGGCTGTCTTTCCCAACGCCTTTTCGAGATCAGTACACGTTACATAGGCTACATGCAGTAAAAAATACCCCACGAGTGTACAGCGCTATTCCTTTAACGTGAACGCTTCCGAACATTGGAGACTGACTCCTGTTCGTTTCCTAAAACAACGCAACGCTTCCTGCACGGTTTTCGTGTGTATGTAGGACCTGAAAATGTGAACGACAATGCAAAAAATGACAAGTACACCCCACTACTGCACTGTGGAGCCCCGAATCAAGTCTTGCGGCAGCTGCAAGAACAATGCATTGCGTGAACGCACGTTGTACGCACCCGCGCGCTGATGTAAACGGCTTTCATTGCCAGGCTTCCATGGTGTCGATCAGGGCAGCATATTCGCTGGAAGTGACATCAGTTTGACTGCATAGAGTGACTTTACAGCGTTGCGGTTCGATCCGTCCCACTTTATGGATCACAGACGTGGCCGCTGCCTCCGGGAGCCCTTTGAAGTCGCCCAGTATCTGAACATCGGTCCCTCCGAAGAGTCTACCCGGTCTGATGAGATCATCAAATCAATAGAGCTGAGATACGCTGATTACGATGGTTAGGCCACGTGCTTCGTACCCCCAGAAAACCGTTTGCCTCATAATGCCACATTCGCCAAGCTTATGCCAAATTAAGACTATTCCGGGGTCATCATTCTGAAATTTATCAACGAAGCGTGAAAGCCCTTACTACTCAACTCAGTATCTACCGTCTCTCTAGATGGGAACCGTTGGACGAGACATGCTAGCAGTTGATGATCGTAACAGATATGGCTGTGTCAGAGCCAATAATGATCATGTGTCAAAGCTGTCCTGTCGACTGCGTAGCTCCGACTCCTTGTCACACCGGACAAACAGAACCATTTGATTTCAATGAACCAGCTGGGTCATCACCTCCAACAAATGGCTCTTATTCCATCATTCCTTTTATCCCCGGTGAACAAAACTGTAGTAGCTGGAACCATTGCACTGCTTGGTTTTTAGCTGAAGATCTGACCTGAACTGGATTTCGCATACTCAGGCTCCCCCCAGTGCGTTGAAAAAACAGTGCTAACGTGACGGAGAGCTGCACCAACGAAAGAAAACCGAAACCGAGAGATGGAAGCAGTTGCATGTAACTTGTTCGATTGGTAAGCGGCCAGTGCCTCTGTTACTGAGAACATATCAGTTATTCTTCACATTGCGCTGCTGACTGCGCTGAACCTACAAGCATGTAAATGTGATAGGTAAGTGTGCACAAAAGTAACCCGATGACTTTTTATGACGTCACGCGCGAGTTTTAACAGAGCACTCTCATGTACCACAAATCACAAAGACCGAGAACGCGGCAGCCACCTGGAATAACTTGAGTTCTCGGGCTAGTTTTGGTATTCATAGGTCTTAGGATTGTCTTTAATAGCACAGAAAAGCAATGGGCGTAGAACCACTAGAATTTGTGAGGAGCAACTGCATATGGAATTTGGCACTCTAGCCAAAGGTAAAATCCAATATACATAGCGGAGTCAAAAGGTTACTGACTTGGTCTATCTTGTTTGAAGACATCCTTTTGGGCTCTTCCAGGATATGAAAATAACTAAGGAATACACACGTTTAAGGATTGGATACCGCTCAGCTACTCCGCGCTATCTACCGTGCAGAACAGTAGGAATCCTATAAATAGTTGGCTGCAGCAAGATGCATAAAAACCAAAATGGCAAACCAAACCAAGGTAACCAAACCAGTGGTGAGCCAAGTGGGACGCCCCTAGGCGTGAGCTATACATCCGCGAATTTTTTAGATCACGTAGCCAACAAGCTAGAAAGATCAGTTACGATTCCAAAGACCGAGCTGCTGACGGAATCAAAATAAAATAAATAAAGTAATTTAGTAACCTGGTACATATTTAACCTCCATCTTCTTCAGAGTGAAATAGGTGAGTAAGTGGTCGGATTTCCTCTTGCGGAGTGACACTAGTTGGAACGAACCCTCTCTCTTAAAATAATGGTCTTTTCGGTTCCCGAAGTGACTAATGGTCTTTCTAGAACAGGTATTGTAACTGTCACCTCTAAAAACGACATACCCATTGCTTGGTAACTGTAGAGCCCTCTGCGAGAATTACGGAAAAACAGGAGCAAAGCGCTGAATATTCTCTTGCGGTATCTGTATGGACAGTGGAAAGCGTCTACACAGTGGGCAGACAGAGGACTCACTATACAGTTTTATTACCGAGCTCTAAGCTTCCCCTCAAATCTTGCTTCAACCATACAAGTATATGTTTATGGAAACTTGCTGTGAGCATCTACGACATACCCAACCGAATGAGGTACCAGGATAACTTTTCAATATGCCATACAAACTGGATCCCACTTCGTCACACCTCACACCTAGATTGAAAGCCTTGTACGACCGTCTGCTACAAATTCGAGTAAAATCGCGTCACTCGAACTTCAAAAACGTAATCAACTGCGTATTTTCCCTGTTAAAAACCACTGATTTCAAAATAGTCATTCAAATGGAGTGATTGAATAATCATCAAAAGCGAGTCTCAGGCGTAATGTGCACATCACCGTTGAAGATCTTTCGGTCTAAGCAATAATTACCTGTATTTCCGTGTCACTCCGTGCTTGATTCCAAACCGTTCTGTCTTTCTTCTGTTCTTCCAAATTCTCACCCGGTAATCGGCAATCTATCGTTTCACGCAAATTAGCGCAGCAGTGTTCTCTCACTCTCACATCTAAGTGTCTGATGAAACAGCTATCGTTATAAGGGCCGCATTGAGCCACCTTGCCGTAAGAACCTGGTTTGAGTACTTCCTGTCTGACATTTACACAGGTTTGTTTGATGAAATCAAAGATACGAAACCAGTCCAATGGGTTGAAGTTGCGTCTGTCATACCATGGCTCGCTTGGCACGGAAACCACGACTGAAGACCAATAGGGCCTTGTGTGCCCCACACAGCCCGGGATTACCATACCGGTCTTGTGCCATTGCGAGCCTATATCGGCTAGTCTGGTGTTTTCACGGCCGTCAGACGGTACAGCTGGCGGACACAAGTGTAATGGTGGCCCACTATTTGTGAGCCCGTCAATCTCCAGTACTGCAGTGCCCACGCCCAAATCACATGGACCACTTATGCGATCGCACGCTCAGATGCTCGGACCACAGCAACCAGCCCAAGTCCGTATTCTGGGCCATCACAATGACGCACCGATCAGCTGATATTTTGCAGAAGCTTACTATTTACTGGTCGTGCCGCAGTTGCCACTGCATGAAGCATGGTGTGAAACAGGATAGTCGTACGTGAAGCCCTCACTTCGATTTCGGTCGATGAAACACCTAGTTTTGTTCACTTAAGTCTGTCCCATTGGCCAAGAACTCAAAGACACGAATTAATATATTCGACTGGTGTCCGCTCATTAGCCATTCCTTGATTGAGTTTTAGCTGGCAAGACAGTTTGAGCTAGTTTCCGTTGTCCCATCTTTTTTGTACACCCTTTGGGATGTGCCCGCATATGCGCTTCAGTGCACGACCCGGACTAACAAGCCGCCCTGGCTTTCAGAGATACAAAAACTGAATTCCGTGAGGTGAACGATTGGTCGGGTCGTGGACTGGAGCATCTGAGCGACGTTGCAGTTGTCCGTCGAGGTCACCATGCGGTGCTCCAGTGAAAGATAACTAGTTGATCAAAATAATAAGCTAGTTTGTTAACCACCTGCGAAGGAGGAGAGCCATCGGCAGTTCACACAGTTCACCTGATCTGCAGATTTTGGGAGTCTAATCAGAGTTTATCTTCGGCGTGAACAGAAATTTACCACTGGAAGTAAGGCTGCGTATATTGAAGAAACCCGTGCAGCCGAAAATGACACAATGAACCGTAAAGAAAGAAATGGGTGTTTTAAGAAGCACCGTGAAAAATATCACCAACAATCACCTATGAACCAGCGCGTTGACGTTCGCAGGTACTCAAAGCGATATCCGTTAAATCAGATGCTAATGTATGATGACGATGACAGAATGACTCTTGAGTGACTGGAGCATGAGTGAAAACCTTCTCAACAAACTCGCATTTGTGAGAGAATTCTGGACAGAAGAAATCTTATCAAAATCAGCAGATATCTGATGCTTCATTCATAAAGATAGTTTTGTCGTGAAGGACGGTTGGTGCTCGCTATTTTCAGTTGACCTTTAGTGTGGACTAACATCATTACTGATGATATCCTGGACGCTCAATATGACTGTGGCGACCAGTGCATGAGAATATACTAAATTTCATCCTCGTTCACGCCGCAGTAACGAGCTTCACTTTTTTCCCCATTGACTATGAAGCTGGAAGTAACTGAAAGAATCTCGGTAATTTTCCTACTACAAACATCGTGTTCTATAAGACGAGGTTCGGATCCCCTATCAGATCACAGAATAAAAAGTTGTTTGTTTGTCTGCAGTAACTAAAGCTCATGAATGTACACCTTGCTGGGCACGATTGGCTAGTGAATATTCGCCGGTACTGAGACGAAAGTCCATGAATCGGAGCCGTCTTCCATATCCTGGGATGAGATTCGGTAAAAAGATTTTCATCATCATCATCATCATCATCATCATCATCATCATCATCATCATCATCATCATGATAGTAATAATGTTGATATTAACAATGACAATAATTTATCAGCTGCATCACCCTGTTGGTGCCTAGCTGCCGTTTGACGCGAAGGAAGCGTGATGGCTGAGATACTGTTAGATTACCTAAGCCTAAACAGGAACAACTGAGATGCGGAGATTGGGTTCAAACTATGGATCTTCCGACCAATAAGTTCACCCCTTAAACACTGAGCTAGCTCACCTTATTTTCTAAATTTGGTTGGTCACTGTTTGTTCGGACGCAGAATTTTTATTTCACACATGAAACAAAATATTCTTTTGTGCTCGGTTTAGAACGACGTTTTCTGAGGTTTTAAGCAACTCTCAACTTGAATCGTTCCACTGAATGTAATTTCCGGTTCTTTCTTTCCTGTCTTGTTAGTCAACATAGACCATTCAGAAAACTTTTAGACTGTAACACAGTATGTGGCATGCGTGGGTCATGTGGTTGCCTTTCAAATGACTTTTAACACGCTACTGAAATCGTTTGGGATTGACAAATGTACCAAAGTAGCTTACTTTAAACATCTGAAGAACGTTCCGGGGTCATAGGAGGGTTCAGTGAACTGGTTTACGATGCCTTCATGACCTTGCACCTCACACCGACGATATGAGTCGGCTGTGACGCATCAGATTCTAAATGACATTGGCGGGTATAAGTAAAGAGTCCATTCCAACGAACAGAATGTGATATGGTGTTCGACAAGTACTCTCATTTCCATGCGAGTGTGCTTTTGACAAGTGACTCAGATTTTCAGCAACCTTATGAGTAGTGCATTACGTTTATAGAGTAGGATGTCATGGTCAGAGGTACTTTACCTAGGTCGTAAGTTACTTCTGTGACATAGCGTAAAATCCTCCATTGTGTCCGAAAAAGCAGCTTGCAGCTAACATAGCATTGATGTAGCAGGAACGTTAGCTTGTATAGATTTCTTGTGTTTAAGGTATACTCCTTTTGGAGTGATCATGAAATCCAGCTGGCTATTTATTTCACAGTCCCTCTCCTGTCCTAACAGAAGTCCGTATTGAAGTAAAAAAGCACTGGGTTGTATTTTGATGAGGATATCCGAAAATCCAGAGAGCCAACGCACGCCTGAAACAGCTAAATGGTCACGCATGATCAGGAAAACCTGTTCACGCTCGTGAGTCGGTAGGTTACATTAAATGAACCTCGACCGCCCGGCCCTCAAAGTGCATGTGCGCTACCTCAGGGAGCGCAAGCGCTTCGCTCGATGTGTGGCATCTGCCAGTAAGGCGATGCGAACAATCGGAATCAAGCGAGAATTTGAAAACCAATGAACTTTTACGCTGCAGCTGAAACAATAGCAACAGCAGCAATCAGGAAATGACGAGAGTTGCCACATATGGTAGCACAGAACAACGTGTGCATGCGTCATTTGAAGTCCAAAAGATCTCGTACCCGAATGAATATTTCGAAGTTTGTGTTTGCAAGTGACACCATTCTATGAGCCGTAAAATTTCGGAATCCCTACAAAAAATTATCTTTCCCAACTAACTAAATTTATACCGGAACTCGATAACAATGTAAGGAGGCTTCATTACACCAGAGTCAATATCGCATTCAAAGGGGTATCAACTCAGACAAATCTACATATGATAGGTTGGCATGTCATACAAAACAAAAGAATTTACAACTGAAGAAAATATTGGTAGCTCAGGTCGTAATGATGCACTTCCAACCCCAACGGCCTTCACAGACAACGGACTGATGAAGTCTTCTGGACTGGTGATGCAACGTTTTTAACCGAATTGCTCAACTCAACAAACAAACAAACGCTGAGGCAACAGATATTTGAAACGCATTGCCATGACCTGAATCGATTTGATTTTTTCTGCGGACCTATTTAGTGAGATATTTCCGTACCTGTAAAAATGCTGGGTCGATTTTAACTTTGGGAAGCAAGCTTTAAGGACAACTGGGTAAAAAGCGCCAGCCCCAATGAATATACTTCCAACTTGCACCCCGCAGTGAGAGTTCTCGCAAGTCGGTTAATATGACTGTCTGGTATCAGATAGTGAGTTGCACGTAAAATGAGCGAATACGTCCGAAAACCACATGACATTCATGATTATGGCTTAGTTAGAGTGCTACAATACGGTCAAAAATTGTGCTGTCCAATTTTTCTCTGCAAAAATACAGCACATTCCTATGCCTGATCTCGTAGTTCATAATGCCAACCTAAAGTTACTTCGCCAGCTAAACACTCAGAGTTTATTTATGTGGGAAGTAAATTACGCAGGTTGTGGCGCAGTAAAGTTGAGCGCTATACCTCAGCTTATAACCCGCAGGCTAGCAAATAATCGAAAAAGTTTAGTCGTGTAATGGCAGTTTTTTAACTTGTCATCATCGTTCATGCTCGCATCCCTTTGGAATTTATTCGTCGGTCAGCAGACCTACCCGTCTAGGTTGACCACATGCCGGAGTTTCCGGTTTTAGATCGCTGTGCGCTCCTGTATGTATCGCTTCCTTATTCACAAACATGTTGAGTACGTTTCGAGTGTTGAGCAGCAGCCCAGTGACCTGATTCAGCCACAACATATGAGGCTGATGGAAATGAACAAATGATCCTAGCTACTTCTGCCTCTGCGACTATGCCTCGTTTCACACCCAACTCTGATCAATCCATCAAACGTTTCTGTCAGCCTATCCTTTGTGTTCATTACGAGAGCTCGCTATCATGCCAACGTGAACGCTACAAACGCGATCGCATATCCTTGTCCCCTCAGCGTTTTTACCGTGACCTTTTGATGTATCAGACGATATCCCGCTTGTTTCAATTCACACAGTGACTTAAGATTCATCTCCGGATTTACTTGTTACTTCAAAATACCCTGATAGATCCGCACCTGCAATGTGAACTGTTACTTGCGACTTGCGCTCGGTCGAATTTGCATCCGCCTGAACTTACTGTGCGAGCCTGAGGAAATAAGACCGGAGGGTGAATAGCAGGAGGCAGTTCTGGAGCCAGCAATATGCTTAACTAGTGACTCCTAATTATCAAGTTGACTGGGGACAGCTAAACAGCTGAGATTTGATCTGATCGGATTTGATCTGGTGGAGAGCACCACTAGTAAGATTCATTCTAGGAGCAAACATATGAGTAGTTAGCAGTAGAATGCCCAGAATGCTAACGTGACTCATTTTCAGGTATATGCAGGACATATACATAGCATGCAGTAGGACGGGAAAAATCCATGAAAATCGGTAGGATACATAAATACTGAGTGGGGAATAGTAATGAAAACAACAGATAAATCCAGCAACATAAACCAGCTGCTTGGAGTGGCCTGTAAGGCCTCCAGTCAGTAATTGGTTGTTTTTGTTCAATGGTGATCACGTTGTCACATCCGAGAATTCTCTAGGCCTAACAAACCAGGATATTCGGATCGTTGAGACCAGCGATTTGTAGGTAAACATTACATGAAAAAATACGCTACAGTTAGTAGAACGATAAACTGGAATGCAGAACAACAATACATCCGATGTAAATTCAAACTCCAGTTAACTCGTCCCTAATTCAGGTCACCCCAGTGATACACAAGAAAAAAGCATTTGACCTCGATTAATCCACTTCTGTAGGATCGCTGATTAATGTTACCAATTTTAAACAGTTCCCAACTTAGGCATCCAAAGCAATCTGACTGCATTAATTAGCAAAGAACAGATAACGACAATTTATGTCCGTAAGAAAGATTGTATATCTTGGTTTATTTTAATCATTTGAGTGTGGTAAATTTTCGAAATTAAGTGAAGGTCTATTAATGTCATTGCTGCACAGTAAAAAATATATTTGGATCCTTCAGTCCAACTTTAATTAGGTGGTTCAAAATTAACGGGCAAAAGTTCAAGCCAGAATCGTTTCAGAAGAGCTTGGTAAACAACCGATTGTTTACCAAGCCCTTCTGGAACGATTACTTCCCAATCGGTTCCAAACTTTTTCCAGTTGATTGAAAGCTGAAATGTTTAGTTTAGCGGACGAATACCATTTGGCCTGCTCACACACCACTTAAGAAGCCAACAGTTTATCGTTGTGGACTTTGGTCCATGTGATGAGTCTAGCACTTTGGTTGCCAACGCATCGTCGCCATCCGTAGCAACATTATCCATGCAACCAGCTCATATTCTTCTGGACGAAGATTTCATGATTAGTCTTCGTGACTGAGCGCGAATCTGATGACAGCGTTTGGATTTCTGAGGTCACAAATAATTCTCGGGTTTGGTCATTAAACACAGCCGTGAGGTTGCTGTGGTCATTTTAAATACCGTGTACTGAGTCCGAAGAGCCACAACGGTTCAAACAACCAATCGGCGTTCCACGTGATCCATTCCGCGTGGCATCCCTATTGATCAGTAGTCATGAAGTTATACGAATGGGAAATGTTAAAAGTCTGTAGTAATGCTATAAACAACCTAGCTATGCAAAATTAATGCTTTCTAACATGAATTCATCTGCGCAGATAGTTACTTGTAGGAAGCATTATTTGGAATTGTCTCTGGGGGCATACTCTTGTGTCTTTGTGTGGAGAGCCATTATCTACAAAAAGCACACTGTCTCTCTTTCGGACCTTCATGGGTTCATTCAGTGGTGCGAACCACATTTAAAATAGGTCGTGTCATTCATCCATTTTCCGAGTGGTTGTGTGGCTGGAGCATGTTATCCTGACTTCTAGGATGTCTTGGATTCCGGTATTTACCGACCAGAAGAGAAACCTTCTCACCCGATACACTGACTCACATCAACCAGGTGAGTCACTATTTCGATAGCCAGAATCCCGAAACCGCGACGTTTACAATTTCTGTTTCAGTAGCACCTTGGATTCTCATGCACTCTTGGGCTACAACTGGTATCGGTAGCATATGTGCGTGCCTTCCCATGTCACAACCTTGTATGCAAGGTGGACCCAAACGCACTGACACCAAAAGCAACAACTCCAAATTGCTGTTGAAGCAAGGAGGCGAAAGCAGACTAAACAAAGGTCCGTGATAACACCACGTGTACTCAGAGTCCTCCAATTCGTGGGCCTATCTACCATTTAGGCGTCTTTTTGCGGACTTGAATTCATTATGATATTGGCTGGGTTTAAGAATATAAGAGCATCCAAATTTTCTCCATACAGTCGAGCTTCTAAGGCTAACACACAAGAGGCTATCTACATCAAATACTTTTTAATCTTCCCTTAGTTACTACAGGCCGACGTTGGTTTCGATGGACATTGTAGTCAGGGGGAACTCCTGAATTCCCTTTTTGTATCCCTGGTTCAGCTAAACAATCTAACAGAAAATCTGGCAAAAAAAGAAGTTACATTACTCCACCAAAAATCCGCAAGTTTAAAACCAGAACAAGGCTAGGTCAGCCACCACAATCATTGTTTCATTTGATTATTACCATTTGGACCGGGGTAGAAAGCAAGGCTGCGTCCATTATGATAATGTGACCCATATTCTTGGACTTTATTTATGATTTAATGTCCAAGACCAACTTCAAAGTTATTTTGTTGTGTCTGTAGTTCTGAGCTAAACCGACAGTGATGAGCAGTTCAGAAACTCAGACTGATCCCGTTGTGTAGCATGCCCTTTGTGGTACGCATGCAAAGCAAAGTCGACAAGTTTGATAACGGAGAACAAACTGAGATCACTTCACTTCCCGTCACAAAATCATTTGATCGTTTTCAGACGAACTCAAATGATCTGCAATAGACATTAACTTTCCTAGCCCTCCGTATGTGATATTCCAGCAAATTCGGTTCTTCATTCCGCACATTGTTACAACAAATTAAAATTCAAGATGAGTTCCAAATCGGAAGACGAAAATTTGGTCGATGAGGTGGCATTTTTTCGACGTTTTTCAAGACCCTAGTCAACGTATCTGAATTCATCTAAGCATCAGGAATTTGCTGTTTCCACCCCGCAATAAACCTGTAAAGTAAAACTTAGATTTCAGCTCCATAACCTTGTGAAGTTTGTAGACTACACAAAACACCTGGGACTAATCATCGAGCATTCCACACGCCTGCTCTAAAACACTATTTGCTCTCGGAAGGTTCAGAGGCTGTGGGGTTACTTGATTACACGGAACAGGTTAATGGGATCCTGGTGAAACATATGACAAGCCAGGTGCTTGAAGGACTGACAAATCTTATTGATTGACGGGAACTAGCTCAGCTTATCCCTTCCTTTGTAAGTTTCCAAAACCGGACAAATCACTACGGTTCACAGACTTCTGAGTAAACTCAACAGCATTTGACTCATGATGTGAAGCATGCTCTTGCGTAGTTTCCCAAGCCATGCTAGTTCATTGTCGGGTAATCAGTATAACTTTCGTTCCTTCATGGGAAAAATCAAAATCATCACTCAGATGTTCCCAGCATCGTTTAACTAGTGAATGGCCTGGCCCAGCATGAATTAATTCCCATTTTATGTCAGAATACTGTTAAGATTTTCGAAGATTTTCCAATAGTGTCGTATCCATGAGACCAAACGCAGAAGCATCCTGGGTCGTATCTTTAAACCGATTTCACAAAATCTGTTCCAGATGATATGAAGCCCGGATTGAGCATGACCGTGTACTCCGGACAGCGCAAATCCTGCCCATTTCTTTTAACCACTGCCATGGCAACCTTGTCTAAGTGACGAATTTGTCTTAACCACCATCCATGAAGTGAGGTTCTAAAAACACAGGCACAGGTGTTTGAAACCTTGACAGAATACACTACTCATTCGACTCCAGAAACCTCGACAGTCCACCAGCAGTTTTATTTTTCATGGGACTCAGAGGACAGGCGCTACCCGGCAGTTTCCGTCAATCCAAGTGGAGGAATATCATAAAAGGTAGATTCAGTTTAGCCTTCCGTGAAAACCAAAGCAGTGTATGATGGGGTGCACCTCGCTAATTGGGTACAATCTAATGTTCATTTAGAACATATGGTCGAAGGAAAATTGAGGACCTCGCTCCTTTGGTAAACCCATGAAATTCGAAGCCAGTCGTGGGCTCTTGAAGACTTTTCAACAGCCTCCGAGACAATATACTGCTATATCTTGAATATGGCATACCAAGTGAAACATGAGGCGGCATTTGTGAAACACATTTAGTTGAGTAGTGCGGTCCTCCATATGCTGTCGGAATGCCTCTCCAAGTCCCAGGGAACACCGTACGTAGGGAAATCGCTGCCTTTTCCTGTCACTGTGGTGACACTTCGCCAAGAACCGTGTGCTAACGGTTTCATTTGCGTTGTACCAGCACTCTTCACGCAGCGTTACTATCTGGACTTAGTGGATGAAGGCTGATTTTTAAAGGAATCGAGATGGTCAAAGTTGGCATTACTCAGACTGTTGTTGAGTAGTCAGGTTTTCCAGTGTGTTCCGCTATACACTCCTGCTTCTCTGTTCTGTTAAATGCAGATGTTTGACTGGTGATTCTTTCCTGCTGTGGACGGTGAAATAGTTGCATCTGGCTGTCATCGTTACTTACTCTGCGTTCGTGTCCGGTATAACTGTGGTGAGAAGTCGGTCTGCCTTGGAATCAAACGGTGTCGATCACAAGGGAGTGCCAACTTGCTATGAACCTGATCACGAACCACGTGACCAAGATGGCTTCACGCAGCTCGTGTCAAGGTCGTTGAATCCAGAATGCCGCCAGGGTCACATCAAGCCACGTTCACCTCTTTGCTAACTAGTATGTGGCGGTACGCGCCATAGCGCTCTCACTTTCAACTGCGGTATTCTTCAGCGCGGCATGCGGCAGGTTGACTGGTTGATGGGTTGAGAAATCTAGGGGAAAGTTCGTTGGGTGAATTTGGAACAAGCATCGAGGTGCTTGCCCACTAGAAGACCAATTAATATGTTCCTTACGATCCCACTATACCTAGAAACGATGCTACAGTTAGGTGAGTTTGGGGAACAGAAGGGGAACAGTAAATCCAGCGAAAATGAATGCAGGAAAAACAAAACCATGAATAAGCTTAAGGAGGACAGAAAGTGACATTGATCTCATCAAATAAAAAAAGTAAGACGTCGAACTCCACTACAGACGGTTTTAGTATGGGAGGACCAAGTACTTTACTTGATATGATCATATCCAGATATTTCACACTAAGAGTTCTAGGGAGAGGGATATTGAAAACAGTGAGAGGTTGAGCTATTGAGCACATCTTTGTGACTTTAACCGGAGGTGGAAAAAGGGCAAAGTCTTGGCATTTCGGGACATTGAGGCTTGGAAGGCCTTCGCCTGATCATCTAACAGCCTTACTGAGTACAGTTTGTAGCTTCCTATTTGCTCCACTTAAGCGATAGCCGCAACCGACTATTACGCCGTCAGATTATTTACGCTGTATGAAAGAAAAATCAGTATGTACTTTGTGCACCCGGAGAAGAAAAATGCAACCTGAAACTCCCTTGTGGACACCACTGTTGGTGAGCACTGGGGAAAAGGACATTTATGCTTGAGAATTGCGTGTTTTTATAAGGTGGACCTCTAAGAGGATGACCGGGGTCTATCCACCTCGTCTCCGGTGAGCAGCTGCAGTACATGTCTTCTATCAGCGCTACCAAAGGCATCAGTGAATTCCATGCACAGAAGGCTTACAGGGCTAAATCCGGTGCTGAAGTGACGGAACAAAATAGGCATGCATTGGCAGACTAACGGCATACACGTTTGTGTGAGGCTTCATTCAAATTGGGACACTTTTCTTCGATTCAGGAACATTCATCCGAACAGTTTCAGAAGAAATGATGCATAGGCGGTTGTCCTTAACGTTATCTCTCTCTCTCTTCGCTACCGGTGCTGTCTTAGCTACTCGCCCAGAAATCAGAATCTTTTCAATGGAAATACAACTGGTAAACAAAACAGACATTTTATAGACGTAACACACTACATATGAACATCACAAAAAGGAGAGATTCAGCTGGGATTCCGAATTGGTATGCAAATGAGTGTAGTTGTCAAAAAAGCAGACTTTGATTCACTTAGAATGGCAATACGTTAGACAATCGGGACAACAATCTTCGCCTCACTTTATTTGTCTCATGTTCCTACGCGGTGCTTCCGACGCTGTGCCATCCGTGACAACACACTCATTGATGATGTTGGATCCAGTGGGTGGATTTCGTAGGCACTACTTTGTACCTCCACCAATCAGCTGCTCCATGACCTGCCACATTTCACGACAGCTTTTACTGCTAAGATCCCCATTGACGTAGATTTTGTTGGGACGATTGTCTTCCAGGTCAACTGCCCACACTAGCTCAATGACCTCAGCGAGGTTTCCTATTTCGTAAATATATTCTTTCGCCCTTCATAACTACTTAAGGAGAGGAAGAGCAAATCTGTCAGCGTCTATGTGGATGATCTCAAGAGGTCAGCATAGGTCACACTAAAAGTTGAGAAAGTAACTCAGATTCTGGAAGGATCATAAAAAGGCAAGGGTGTTAAATGAAAGAGTCGGTGCTGGAAGCCATATCCCTCAGCAACGTGATGTTACATGATGAAAGGCAACTTTCTTTTGGCTTTTGTGAGATTTACCATACATTAGCCCTATGGAGTATACTTTTCGGAGACGGGCTCAAAATACAGTGATCAGAGGAAGCAATTAGATCGCGACTGTGGGCAGTGAAGACATCGGTGTTGTTTACAAACACCTAGTTTAGCCAAGCCTCCGTTAGTGGGGGAAAATTTACGAACATAATTGAGCCCCAAGTTATCAGGTAAATGCACTCAAACCTGTTCAACTCGTTGACAATACGCAAAAAGGTCGACCTAACTAAAGGGGGAATCAGGCATCAACGTCAGCCTGTACTCAATCTGCAATACCAAGAGTAATATAGAACTTCGTAAAGGCGATCATCTGATACGTACTCAAAAGACTAAATCTGCATTCAAGAGCTAAGCAAATGGTACACTTCGCAGAACGCTTGTTTCGGATGTATGATGAAGGACACCAGGCATAATTCACGATATCATCTCTGTTGCGAAATCTGCCGGGACGATCAACTTGGTAGCCCTCTAGATGTATGAAAGTCGTAGGCTCAAAATAGCCCTGTGGTCAAAAAGTAAACTTACTGATCGGAAGGCATGTGGTTCGAATCCAAACTCTGCATCTCTACTGCTCTTCTGTTGGCCTGAGTAAACTAGTAGTATCTTAGTTCTCGTGGTTGCTTCGGATGGCATGGCAGCTATGCATCGGAAGGGTATTAAATCTGAGCGGTTAATCATTAGGTTAGTTGTTGGTTTTAATTATGCTACAATCGTCCAAATCTGAGTACGGCCAACTTTCTCAAAGTGCTACAGTTCCGTTATTTTCTACGTCAGTTCCGGGCGAAAGCTCACATAATTCTGTAGGCTTTTCTGGCAACAAACTGTAACTACTAGAGATCAATTCAGATATTTGCATTTTTCTGGGCCATTACGTTCAATCGCAACGATCCCGCCAGCACGTTATGCTTGGGAAGCGTAAGTTTTCAAAGGCTTCTTATGTTGTCTGCATGTTTTCTCCGAATGAGCGAGCAAAACAATGATGCCTGGATAACTTATGCTGTAGATGAGTTTTATTTTGAGAAGGGTACAACATGTATGCCATGGTCCGTGATTTACCGCCAGATCTTCTAGCTTCGTTGCTTCCTTTCTGATTCATTTAGACTTATATGGCGCTCAGAGGTGTTTTCACTGCACAACGAAACTGTTCACCATCCAAACTCACCCATTGCAACAATACCCTGCTACATATGGTAGCTATCACCAAACTGTATTAACTGGACGTTTCAAGCAGGCATTTCACAATTTTCATCTGTTATTACCTCCATCCCTAGTTTTATTTTGTGTCTACTTTTTGGTTGTGACTGTCACTCCCATAGTTTGGTTTGACTACTTTTGAAGTAAGAATGAATTGGCTGTAACTAATTTTCCTCATTGCCACACAAAACCCATCTCAGTTAGCCATTCTGACCAACTTATTCGTTGGTGTGTCCAGTGAAAATCCTGTGGATGCTGCGGTTAGCCATTCTGACCAACTTATTCGTTGGCGTGTCCAATGAAAATCCTGTGGATGCTGCAAGATTAGGACATTGTTGGTATTGACGTTATAGTTGAATGGGATTGAGCCATCAACTTCAGAAAATGCCATGACCTCGAAATTGATTCAGTTTAACGAGTTTGACGAGATTGTTTGTTGTAGGTTTCTGAAAACTCATTCCAAAGTCGACCAGCACGACAATAAGGCCCCGAAACAACGAAAAACTTGAACTACTCGGTGAGTAATACAAATGCAAATGGAGTTTTGGTTCGGGGTCAGATGAATCATTTCACCCGAATTTACCTCTCATGGTTGGTCTGCCGTATCGACAGGTACTCTGGCCAAACCATTCAGACTGGAGATGGCGGACCACTGGGAGAAAATATTTGTAGAGGGCTATATATGTGTATATATGTACATATATATATATATTCGAAATAATCACTCTATTGAAATCAGTTTAAATCACTTTCGTGGGGCGAATGTCAGTTTCAGTGATTCTTCCTTCCCTCTCGGGTGGCCCTTGATGGTGTTCATGTGTGTAATTTCTACGTTACTTCTTTAACTAAACCGGATAGATTTTACAGAAAGACATTCCACTATTATTACAACCATGGAGTTCTTATTTGCTCCACAGAACTCCTGGATTTATTCTTCTTTAAGTATAGTGGTAATTTGATAAGCAAATTGGTAGATTGCGCTGGAATTTTTATTTACTTTGGGACGAACGTGATGCATCACTATGTGCATAATTTCTTGCTGCCTCGTAGTGGCACCGAAAGCAACTAGTGTAACATCATTTTGGTGATGACGTGGTGAAACATGGTTCAAACCTAAATGAAGACACCGCAAGAGTGAGAACTATGGGACTGCCGAACTTCCAGATATAATAAGTTGTTCACAGACTACTCATGATATCTCAGTAGCTGAACAAATGAAGCAATTTGAATTAACCGATGTTGGTTTCCACGATCTTTTGATGTTTAACATCGTCACTGGCCTTTTCCAACTAGGTACGCTATCGTACCGACACTACATAAGGTTATTACACCTTTACTGAAAGATTTTAAATGATTTTGCTCAAATACAGTACCTCCTGTCGGCGTTGTTGAGTTGATTAAATCCGCCGCTCTCCATTGTTGAAACCGGAGTTCGATTTTCGGTTTGTTCGTGGATAGCATGAGACTTGAAATTGCTCTCCGTTCTTAAATTTACAGAGAAGCAAGATTTTGCTAAGTTTTTGTCAATACCTTTGATTATGATGCAGATTGTGATGCATAACTCAGGTTTAGTATATGGCAACGCTGTGTTTAGCGTGTACGATTACTGTGACATCATTTTATCACAGCATTCTGTTGATTCTGTGGCCATGTTAACATTAGATTACATTACATTACATTAGATTAAATATCCTTACGATTCACTAATGCAAAACCACAGTACATTCCCTCTTAATTAAGACAAAATCAAAATGTCTCCTGGGTATTATAGATACTAGAAATTGTGTAGTCATTCTTCTGCGTTCGAGAAAACAGAATCGCATTATTTTCATGTAGTTGTATGTTCAGGGAAGTATGAGCTAATATCAGCGGAGTAATTTCCAGCTAGAGGTGGTTGGTGGCCATGGAAAATTGCCCTTTAAAACTTGTCTCTATTAGCAACAGGTCATTGAGGTACGCAAGCGGAATAGATAAAACATTTATAAAAGTTTCTCCATCGAATACGCCATAGTTTCGGGGAAATTAGTTTCGGTTTGCACCTAGTGCTAAGCATAAGCTGCTGACTGGGTTCATTTGGTTTAAGGGCGTTGCCGATTGCAGATGAGCGAAGTTAGCCAATGTGCACACCCACCGGCAGTCGAATCTTGCCCACTGGATAGGTGTGATTGGGGCGATGCGGTATGGTGTTAAACATGAGTTGATGTAAGTTGATCCACTTCGCGATCATCCTGTCTAGCGAAAGCATTAGAGCGACCCTCGGGTTGAGCGACCAGGGATCTTGGAGTTTATAAATCTGACCCTCATTGAAAAGAATGAACTATCACAATAAACTGTATCCAAAACTGTTTAAGCGTAGTTTGAAATAGTCCTACGCCTTTATGACCATTGGTTTACTGCTCCAGTTGCAACAGTATCACAACACCCACATGTAGCTAGTGAGGCCGTATGAGATAAGTCACTTACTTTGAAATCGACACAGTTGTGCAGTGGATGCGGAATAACACGACTGCTGGTGAGTAGCCAATCGTTTTTAATTTGGTGATCATCAGTCTTCGCAGCCTGTCTGATAGAAAAACCAATACATAGAATTTGAATTAACCGGACTGTGAGAAGCAAACCTAACTGAACTGATTCTCGCTCTCCCAGATCCCAGACCCATTTGGATTTGACCTGGTCGCTGGGTAATTCCTTTTTTTCAATGCAGTACACAGGTGAGCAGACATTTATCTTACTGAGTACATAGTACTATTATAGCCTCTCCTTGGATCACGTAGCCGAGTTTCGCAATTGCAGCAAACCTTAGTCAACAAAACATCAAAACGACACGCAAAAACAGCTGGCTAACAAACTTGCTAAAAGGTTTGAGCGTTAAAGGATACAAAGATAAACAAGAAAATGAGGACTGACATGTGCAGGAGCTAACAACTGAACAATTTCCCCTATACCTGGCTGGCACGACCGCAGCTGAAATCCGCAAAAGGGTGAGCTGTAAGTGGAAAAGGATGGGAATGAAGCGATAAAGCAGAAGATAGATGGGAGACTTCAGCGGTCACATTTTTTCGCCTGTTCATCCTACTGTGTGCGTGTCATACTGCATATCAACGCACGAAGGCCAGTGTGACATTAGGATAGTTTTCTGTCAATATTCCTTGGCTGTATGTGCGATGAGATACTACCAGCATTTCGAGTCTGGACAGGAGAAAATTTAGAACATTCGGCTGAAGTCGTGGGCTAAAAATTCCGGCTGTTATCAGCAGAAGACTACCTGTTTGTAAGGAATAAGTCGGAATACCTGTTTTCATTCAAAACTCCCGAGATCCAGTGTTGCTTGCCAGAAATCTACCCACCAGCCTCATTTGTAGGAACCACTTTGGACGCTGCATTTACGTCCCGTTCTCCCATGGACTAATGTGGTATACACACCATCGCACAAAACTGGGACACAGTCTTATCGTGGAGAAGAGGTCACTTGAACCTTTTACAAGTGATCCCATTGAAAAAAGAAACCTCGGGATCGCACCGGTCATTCCTTTATGTTATTTTTGTTCTTTGTAGACGGGTTAGCAGCATAGGTAGCTGGATGTCGCAGTAAGCCTACAAAAATATCCGATGGTGTTTTGTGAGGCCCAAGAGGAATTCTTCTCTTAGATTCAGTGGTGGAGTTCACTCAGAAATAGACTCTCAGCACGATTGTGACTGCCTCATTTGCTATGTCCAAAGTAACACTCTTTTATCTAGCAGTATCAAAAGTGACTTAAGTTTTGGAACATTTATCTCAATAAAAGGCACTGCTGATAGCAAATATGTTTCTCAAGTTGACGTGTGCCACTAAACCGTCCATTTATATTCCTTGCGCCGTCTTCTTTGTTCTTGCTTCTGTCAGCTGCAAAAATTAGTCTGCAACTGAGGACTCATGACCCTGTTTTTAAGACCAACATTAAACTACTGAGCCCATATTAAGGTAAAAAAATATAATGATCACCAAGACGCTACGTAACAGTGAAGTGGTTCTTCAAGTGCCTCCTTCAAGTTTGTCTGTAAAGAGGAGATATCTTGTTCACGGGGCCGGTAACTTTCATAGTGAGTCAAACAGTACCAGGCGACACCACTTCTCTATATTCGGTTGTACTTGCTGAAGCCATTGGGTCGTGAGTTTGAAAGTCTACGTTATCTGTCCCCAAAACCCTCTAAACTGGAATTTAGCAGCCCGGCTAACCAGTGACAAGACAGTCCCACTAAGTAAGCGATCCTGCTAAGTATATTTCAAGTAGGGCTGCACGGAATTGAACCCTTGTGGGGACATGCAATCTTGCTAGAGCTCATGTTACCAGCAAATCGGCATACCGAGTAGCAAAAACCATCAGATACTGATTTCCAGTCAGGATCTAATCATAGAATGAAATGTACAGTTTCCTCGTTCTTAATGTTCCCATGAATGGGCCATTCGAACAAGCAGCTGAAGTCTCCCGGATCAATACATTCAGGCCCTGACTAGGCCCCCTAGACACGATCAGTTGCGATGAAAACGTTGGCTTTGTCAGCTGCTCTCAAGAGTCCACCTGAAGTGACATGAATCATGACAACTTCTCATGTTCTGGCCCATCGAAAAGCTTTGCACCACATATAGAGGATTTCGCCAGAGAAAACAAAAATAACCAGGCTGCAAGGATATATATATATATAAATATATATAAAGAAGTGATTCCAACTGAGGATTGCGTCCCCATATGCTGTTCCAATACACACATCCTAGACGAAGAAAACCTCCGATTGTCGAACCCTATGTCAATAAGAATACGGATAACGACGACGTTGAAATTTTCGAGAAAAACTCTGGCGTTAATACCTCAATCCAACAAAATAAAAACAAAAGAACTCAAGAATGTCTTAAAGACGCCATGTTATATTCACGTGTTGTTTTGGGGGAGACCTCGGCTCGCATAGTCCGAAAGAGCTGCATCTCAAGTTAAGTAGACCGTATTGAGCAACTGAACAACTAAGTGAGCGTAAATGTCACGAGGTGCAACCTCGAACCAAACTCACCTGAAGTTACCGGCCGCCAATGCCACTGTAGAAATACCCTCTCACCCCTTAAAATCAGCATTTAAATATTAGCAAGCATTAGCCAGCTTGGCTTGTGAGTCATGATTCATCCACGGTGAAAGTCTGGCCCGAACCATACTTTCAACCTGTAGGAATTTAAGCCAGAGTCTATTCACCCCAGTGGAGTACATCACTCCACTTGATTTCATTCAGTAAGGGATGCACATTAACGCTTTCACTAGTGAGGTGAGAGGTTTGCTGATCGTATCCTCTTTTGGAGTCTCGCAACTAGGCTTGGCATTTTTCACCGTTAACGCCAGTTCACTGGCTGATCTGGCTCACTGTGTCCTGTTTGCACTCACGAAGGGTTTATGCTAATGAGCTATATATTATAGGTCTATGTAGCTTTACATACAAAGCTATATATTATAAGTAATATCGTGTTTATCTTAGTGCTTCTCAATCGGGAGGTCTCTGTCAATTCAAGAAGATGGATGGAAAAAGTTTTCTTCCGACTTATCTGAAGTTTGAACCATTTAACACTTGTCCATCTAGTTTTTAGCATTCTGATTGTGTTGTCCAATTATCACTTGGTGTCATATGATGTTGATGGCGAATGAGTGGCCAGAACATGTGCTCTGCCATTGCAAGAAATGTTTAACTCTATTTGGGGCTAATCACAGAAATTCCAGGCAGGTGAAACGGTAACCATTTGCGGAAATGACACAGTACTTTGTGTGCAATGGTCTGATGTGTGCACCTACCGCTTCAGGTTTGAAGATATAGTGTGTGTGCTGCGCCAAAACTCACTTTCAGTCCCAATCGTGCAAAACTGCTCAATTCATCCACCAGTCGGAAAGCACGACAAGTCCCATCACCATCCCACCTAGAATGGACCTGATACCAACAGCTAAATAATGACGGATTTAGACCTGAATAAGCGGCAGTCGGTTCGATGACAAGGTTTGACATACTACCACATGCTAGGCTTGGTCGAAATGGGTGTGACCCGACGTGCTCTTTCGGCCTGCGTTATTACCACCAGGTTACATGCTAGGGTCGTGTGGTTCTCGGGCCTAGATGATCCAGCCCATTAGGTCACGGAAACCACTCACAATGCGCGCGGAACGCGTGTAGAACGAGTCACAACGTGAACAAAGCGTGTGAAGAAACGCTTGGTAAAAGTAGGTGATCGCTTGACGGACAGACAACGTTAACCAATCGAAACAGCGTAGCGTCAACCGCGCGTGGAGCGTGTTCAAATCATGTTTATGGACTCAGTTGAAGGAAGACAGACCAAGGGTTGGGATGATACATTCCTTTCCATTCATTGCTCTTCCGCATTTCGGAACCAAGCAGAGAATTACTATCTCATTCAGAAGGAAAAAATTTATTCTTCTCGTATTATGTGTCCACTTGTGAATAATATCTACAAAACGCATATAAATTCAATAGATCTTTTCTACTTTCAGCTCTCAATAGGTTCCGTGCTATGCAGGTATGGTAGAATGATTTGCTGCAGTGTACTAAAAGGAGTGCTTGGGCAGTATTTGGTTGATAACCACTGGCTAATCCTTTCGTTGTGGTTCTAGCCAGCATCCTTCGACAAAAGTATTCATTCAAACTAGATTGTTGTTTACTTTAGGTGATCTTTGCATCCTCCATGCTAAATAAACGGATGGTGCTCCAATTAATAGGTAAGAGTATGAGGGGATTGACTGCCATATTTATATTCTAAAAGAATCGACAAATTATTAGAAACATCCAACAGACACAAGTGAACTTCTCAGTAAGCTGTTTTTCCATCGTGTGATCACCAACTCATCTCGTGCTGTTCTGTGGCCTAAAATCCCGACGCGACAGCTAGTCGGGACGCTTTGTTTCGACTAGTGCGTGACAGAGTAGAGCAAATGGTCAGCTGCTGAGTGTGCAGCACTGCGACTCTCATTGGCTGGTAGGAGCTGTCACACCCTGCAGTGAATCGATGACCTTCATTTGCGAGGACATAAATTGTGCTGCATACACAAACATAGTGATCATTTTGCGCAGATAGTGATGCACGATGTCTGTGCCAAGCACTGAAATTGAATGTCTAGCGAGTCTTATACTTGATGAGGAACAGCTACATGCAGCTGGTAAGTTGCATTCAGGATAAGAGACAATCCTATACTGTCTTCACTGGTGTATTTATCCTTTTTTCAAGGCTCTGCACAACATTAGCTGTATTTTTAACGAAAACCAGGGACTGCTTTAGCTATGAAGTTATATATAAGATAGAACTGCATTAGAATTATGTCACAAACTAGTCACCAACAAACACTGGCTAGCGACCATAATGCTAATGAGTTCGCCGTTGCCATAGTGAGATCTTTCATAAAGTTTGTCAATTCAAGTTCGTAGGGGGCTCGATCGTCAAATGCATTTGATAGCATCAAGGAGATTCGGGAATATGAGATGTTGTCACTTGTGTCAAATAAAGCTAGTGTCTGGATTATTCCGATAGCCAGTGGGCAAGGTTTTTGTTTTAGCTTCATGAATTCGTTTAAGTATTTCCTCCATTCTGTCTCAATCTCGAGGGTGTCCTCACTTCGGTTGCGAAACGCTGACATCCACGACTTCAATTAGGAATCCGTTTAATTTGGCGTCTGTAGGTGTGAACTTTGGACTGCTAATATAACAAGGCTGTATTATAGAGTTTATCGCACCATACAGAGTCAGATAGCCTAGTGCAAGTGAATACTCTACTCAGGCGAGTCCTATTAGTGAGCGAGACGTTACTTTGAGGGTTGTGACGCTCTACCGGTAAATAATAATAATAATACTAGTAATAGTAATGATAATCATTCAGCTGTATCACATTTTCGATGCGCAGCCGTCATGTTACCCGAAGGAAGCACGAGGACTGCCAGGCTGCCCAAGCCTCGACAGGAACAGCAGATAAGCCCAGCGTTGGGTTCGAACTTCGGACCTTCCGCTCAGTCCACCCTAACAGTGATTCTACTACCTATGAAATATGGCACGCGTTAGTGTGAGCGATAACGATGAGTCCTCGTATGGTGACGAGACGTTTGCAAACCAGTTACTCGGCTCGGTGAACAGATCAGCTGCCAACTGATCAACAGCCAATTAACCGACCCAACCCATCAATATTTAGACACGCTGTCAACGCCTCTCTTGGACTGTAAAAAGCAGCTTGATCGGTCAACGAAGGCGGGTGGAGTCGTCATAAGTGGCCATTACTTTTTTTGAGACTATGGTGATATAAAGTTATCGTGTTTTCAGCGACAAGCGAGCAAACTACAAAGGGGTAAAACACTAGCGCAGAGTCTCTGATGCTAATCGAGGGCAAACGTGATTAATTGACAACATTAAAATTACCTCTGTCAAGGTTTGCGCGCTTTATATAGTCACAATAGCTTCATGGTGTAACAGTATAAATCTTTACTGCACCTTCACACCAGAAAAATCAGCAGAAATTGTCAGAAAGCTCACTGTCGCCAATATTTATGGTCTGCTTAAGGGGGGATCTCAAAATCTAACCAGCAGATAATCTATGAATATTCCGAGTTTCCGGTAACTCTCTTCTACTGGTTAATCAAACACAGCTTTTTCTGCTTCCCACCACGTTACAGATCTTGTTGACTGGAGGGCGTTGCTTTGCGGAGACTGGAGGGATATGATGACACTTCTGGACTATATGACATCGATCAGGCCCTCAAATTCTTTCATGCGAAAACTGATAGTAGCAACCGAAGAGGTAAGTTGGCCAGGTGTGTTGCTATCCGATATAAGTCGTTGATTTCCAAATTGTCCTGCCTGGTTCCTCGTTTGCTGGATGGTCAAACCGACGTTTCCTAGGCTGATGTGATGATTAATGGTTCCGATCACAGTTTGTCACATAAGAGCAGCACGCCTCTATTGTTGAAATACAGTCATTGTTCCCAGCTAAGACTAAAAAATGATTCACAAAGGAGGGTTGATGAAAACAGGATAGAGTTTTCCAGGGCAATACTAGTCAAATGCGGGCGTGCCAATTTCACAGCCTGCCTCATGCTCACAGTCATGCATGCAGGCTGCCCAACCAGTCGCATACCAGACCGTGTTTCTAACTCACGGGCTTACTGTTGTCCTGTGTCGCCGGCCCTCATTCAGGCCATACACTGCTGTCAAGTCACCATCATAGTTGTGCTGCTCCTTGATAAGGCTACGGGCCATGCAGCCCGCTGCCCACTAGACTGGCTGGCAATCGATCTGCTTCGCTGATCAAATAAATCGTGCTTATTCGGTCATACGTATGCGGATGACTATTCTGAGCTAAGTCTGTCATGCCTAACGTGTAGTTTGATGCATGGTCAATCTAATTTGCCTCCATTACTTGAAAAACAGTTGCATACGCTTATATACGCTGCTTTTGAATTCCAGTCTATCTTCACATTCTTTAAGTTCTTACGGTTTTCTAGAAAACCAGATTATCATCAATTGCCATCTGCAGACAGCCATTGAAAAAAAATCTCTAGTTTAGAAGAATTCATAGTTCTGATCGAAAATATCTCGAAAAACAGCCCATGCAGGATTCGTGCAATCCCAGTGACATTACGGAACCCATAGTTCATAGCCCTAGTGGAATATGCCATTTTGACCTATAAATTTATGGAAGTCCAGAAACGAGTGACTCGGTCTCGGTGATTCCGCGCTGCATTAAGGAAGACTCGTAATCAATGTTCAGGCGGTAGAACACTGGCACGAAACTTGCTAACTACTTTCAACGTGACAGGATTGGGACATGATTCAGCCCATATAACGGGATTTTCTAGATGTAAAAATGTCAGTTAGCATATCCACGTACGGAAGGTTTACAGTATCCCTAATCGCAAACAACATGCACACAATTGTTCTTGTGAGTGACAGGTCACAGGATTGCGAATTCCCGGTGATTTAGAAGGACTAACAACTATCTTTTGAATAAAAGCTTCCTTCCCACTGATGCCAGAATAGTTTGTTTATACGCGCTGGACCAAGCACACACTATTGAGTTGTGCCATATTGCATTAAGTCGATTGTATTACGGTTCTGGAACAACAACTTTAATCAGGTAACATTTCGACCTGCATCGTTAATAGTTTCTTACAGTATCTGGAAGCAGGGTTTCATCACCTGCCGTGTGACAGTGTTCGACAGGGTGCAAGAGCAACGTAAAGAACCGGAGGGAATCCAACTCTCAGTGTGACCTAGAACGTTATTTCTGTAGGACACAATATCAACTCCAACGACAAATCTCATCTGACAGCGTAGCGCTGGTCGCCTTTCGTTTTCATACAGCATTTGCATATTTGTCGATTTCTGCTTGCTCTTGTCTACCTTGTATGACCCGACACCAGCAGGACGCTTATATTGACGTACGTACGCTGGCCCACTAGCTGGTCGTTTGTTCTAACCTGCCCTGTCATGATGCCCGGGTAGTCGCAGCACCATTCGTGATCCTGAAACTGATATCGGGTAGGAGGGTCGGTTACTTAAGTTACCGGGATTCCATTTCACCCGCCATTTTCTGGTGTGCGAAGTGTGTGGAACAGCTACTGCTTAGATTTGCGTACTTGTTGATACTATGAACGTAGAAAGCTGAGGTTGACTGCATACATTTGCTCACTTGTGCGCAGTTAGTACCGTCGATTTCCGAACCAACCTCGGGGATCGTTTAAAAAGATCCAGGGTCCAGTTTCGGGCGCTCAGCAACCAGACTGTCGAGCTTAGTGGAAAAGTTCAAGCGTGGCTTTATTTTGTCAATACGATACAGCTGTAGGTGCAGTCTATATTTTGCAGTGTTTCACTTATCTTCCTTGGGAACAAGACGTATCTCTGGATCTTCCGTTTTTCCACCTGTTCATCGGTGGAAATACTTTTTAAGCCTGCAAATGAACCAGTGTGAGTGAATTGTGTTTTAGTCCTCACAGTCAGTGTGTGTGTAAAATGTTTTGCAACAAAACATTTGTTACCGTGACCTTGATCACGTGGTACTAGCTTTCACTTGTGTGCATATTCAAATCTGATGCCAAGCACGTTTCGTACATGATCTGCATATTTTACGTCTCGCGACTGAGGTGACATGAGATGAAAAACCAAAGTGACAAATTTTGTATACCCACTATTGTGGTCTATGGTTTAAGCACCATACTCTAATTACCCTTTAGTTTGTCCCCGAACTAGAACCTGTTCAGTTAATCAGCCATAAACCACGTACTGCTGCCACGGTTTGGATGACCAAGAAACGGGAGAGCGTGGGAGATACACCCAATCATTGGGGGATGACGTCTGATCAACTGGTTCGAGAAACTGGACAGCTACACATTAAAGACGATAGCTTTGATGTACGAGCACCACTGATTGCGCGATTGAGCCATGTGTGCCAGTGTCATTAACCACTGGTGAGTTAAGTTCCGGGGTCCCCATCCAGGTAGGCGGAAGTTGTCGACTCAACTGAGTTTCTTGTTTAGCGTTTCCATGTTTTGCTGCAAGGTCCTAGACGGTCCATCTTTCCGTCACTGCTACACAATACACCTCTGCGAGGTCCTGTGACATGCGGAGTACATGTCCTAACAAGCGTAACTTGTGAAGCGTGATTAACGCAACCACCATTGGATAGTTGCTTTTCCTTAAAAGCCTTCCAGTGCTTCGGAGACACTGAGTGTCATAAACTGGCAGCCAAGATCCGGTCCATTTGGAAGTAACTCAAGGAGCTCATTGATGGTGCCTAGTGTTTTGACCCATGATTCATTGGTCAGCGGCTTGATGAAACAAATGCGGAGTCCCATTGCATAGGTGTGGCTTCGAGCAGTATCGGCAGAAGCTGAATATGAGGCTTAATTATCCGGTAATGAAGAGGTCGCAGGTTCACTTCTAGTTAGACTTAACGCTACTTTTTGGTGCACATCCCTTTGTTACAATTAGGGTAGGTAATCCTGTTGAAGACCATGCTTTTACACAAGAGCAATGGGGGTATTATCCAGCCCCTAAAGAAGTCGATTTGTGGAGGATAAAAGCTCAATTTTGTGTCAAAATTTGGTACTAAGAGCTGGCGTTGAAAGCAGAAGCCAGCGGAGCGCCTGCTGGTGCATGACTTAGTACCACCAACAAACGACGTCAGATTAATGTACTGGTTCTCATCCCATCTAGTTGGATTCCCTCCTGTGACTTGTGCGAAGTTATTCCTAGTTTCCTCGAATATTTACCACGAACTTCAGTTCGTAATGATGTTCGAGAATTATTCTGTTTTCGTCTATATATTCGTACCTTTCTAGAGAGACTACTCGTAGTCCGTCCATTACATTCCCAGGATAGTCCTTTTAGTTTGCACGACTACAGCTTTTTTAGACACATTGATAAGTGTTACATCTGCTGATTCGCCAATCTGTTGTATCTGATCCCTGCTCGTGCCTAGTGCCGGAAAAAAACTCAGCGAAGGGAACACAACAGCTTTATTCCGAACAAGCGAGTGCGAAAATACAGCGGCCTCAATCTATTTCATTGAAAGTACACTGTCTGAACTTGTTCCAACGCTGACTCACACTGTCTGGCTTTGGTACGAGGCTGTCACGCGCTGCATATTGAGGGGGTGTTGTCTGTCTGGTCAGCATCTAGTGGAGCTGAGAGTCTCAGTAGATTTCGGGCATTCAGTGGTTACTTTCAGGAATCCAACCTTCCTGTTCATAGGCCTTTCTCCTTGGAATACATGTCGATTCCACTTATCACCCCGCTTCTGAATACTGCTCCTGTCTGGTTCAATATACGTTTTTTCTGCTTTTATTGAGCAGTTTTCATGCGCTTTAACACGTAAAACACAACGGAGAAAGATGCTGCACATACTCTATGGCAGCATGACCAGTTTAGCTTATGCTATTTGACCGGGTTACGATGAACTAAAACAACGTTTCGTCCAACGCGGGTGGCCTTATTCATGGTTTGGATAAGTCGTGCTGGCCGAAAAGTCGAGCAATAAATCTCAGTATATTACCGTTGTGTTATTTCATCACAATCTAAATTAATGTTCAACACAACTCCCAATCTACTCGACTTGACTCGCACTGATATCGGTATGGATATTATCAGGTTCGTAATATTTTCCGAACCAGGTGTGCAAGTATTTCACTTTAACATTCCATCTCCAGTATTCACCTGGACGGGTTACCGAGTTCAACACGTGAAAAGCAACTCGTTTAACTCGGTGAATTTATTTGCATGCGATGACTTTGCTGGGAGGAATTACCAAGTCTGACAAAGAACCACCTATGGGATACGAGTATTGACCTTGATGGAATGGATCTGAGTGTGACCAGAAACGCTGAGAATAGATTCGGCTGGTGTGAATTTCAAAAGAAAGCCAACGAACTGAAAAACTTTATGCGGGGTCGATCATTAGTGAATGACACCGTTGCTCCTCAGGCAACATGTTTGAGTCTAAATCATTATCTGGTTGTGATGTATTTGCGGCAGATGAGAGTGCCTGAAGTGAATCTGTCCAGCAGCTGTTGTTCAGCCACAAACAGTGACAGCACCAGAATTAAGGATGTTGACAGTTTCTCAAACACCGTCAAACTATGGACAGACTTAGGAGTGACCAATTTCCTGAATCACGGTATTACCAATCTGTTCCCCTCTCTCTTACTTCCAGTTAGATCCGTTTATCGACAAGTATTTTGGGAAAGAAGACATACGTATTGTAAACTGGAACGAATCTGGTAAGTTGATATGGAAAATCTCTACCAATCTGTCTGGTTATACGCATTTCATTTTCAGTCCGGTTTTGGTTATTGTGCGACATCTTTTCGTTAAAAGTTCTGTTATACGTGTCGATTGAGCACTCGAGGGGAAATTGTATTTCCCAAGGATTTTCAGAATTCTCAGACCGTTTACACAGCTCCAACCATGCTTCGTGATGGTAAGATGGATAATGGTTGCCACCTGCGCTTCACTTTCGACCATAATTTCGTTCTGCATCTCCGAGGCTGTTGTGTACCCATGTGCATGAAGTGCAAATGATGTGTCGATCGGGTTCCGGAAAGGTTATGTCACCACTTAGTTCAGTAGTGTGATATACAATAGTCCTAGCGAAATTAATATTTTTGTATTTGCAAATATAGGTAACAACGCTCAGCTCACTATGTTTGACCTTTACCATCTCCCTTTTAAGCCTACGAAGAGGAGCTGATAGAACGTATCAGATCGCCCAGACAATCCTATACAGTCACCCTGGCCATCGACTTCCAGCCCACGCCACGTAGACTGAGGCGGATTCGCGCGATCCTGGAGAAGGTGAGATGATTACTTTGGTCATGGCTGAACTAGTCGTAAGCTTCAGTTGAAAAACTGCCTCGTTCCCTAGGTGAACTGAGTCTGGGTTGTATGAATGACTCCCGCTACAAGTCGGAATGATCAAGTTTTACATTTTTCTTGGTATCTAAGGCAAAATCCGGCTACGTGTTTTAGAATTCATCATCTTGAAGCACTGGGACACTCGTGATAAACGTGGTACACGATGAAACGCACCAGTTCCCGGGACTAGTTGGCTTCATTTTACGTTAGTTTCATCCAGCTATATGTCGCATTTAAGGAAGAATCGTACTTCTCTAGTGTTGTTCTAGCTGTGAGATGCCTGTGGTGTTGACAACTGAGAGTAGTGGTCCAATATCTTTGACACTAGTCTACCTTAAATAAACAAGAATAGAAGCTAATAAAAACAAACAACTGAACAACTTACGGAGTACCTATTGTATTTGGTTCGACAGATGCATTGTTCAGCGGCCCAACTTCACCATTCACTTGAACATAAGATGTGCCCCATGCCCAGTCACCGACGACACTGAACCTGACCAAACCGGCTGACCCGGGCAAAGGCAGGTAGGATATTTGATAGTTGAATTAGTGATTAAGCCGAAGAGGACATAAGTTGAAACAAACCACACTGTGTAAAGCAAGTGTATCGTCTAATTAGCTTGTCTCATCGGGACTATTCTTGATGGATCAAGGTAGTCTCAAGGACTTCGCGTGACACAAGGAAAGTCCAAGCAACCGAATAGTAATCGCTTTAGATGCTTTCAATGCTCTTTTATGCACGACCTTGGAAGATGTTATTGCACCCGGTTAACTGCTCCGAACCACTCCACTGGACCGATCTGATAGTTGCAGCGGGAGGACTGGTCATGTGTCTGGCCTGTTCAGGACTCAAACAGCCTGGTTTGTGCATACTCTCGGGTAGGTACCGAATTGCACGACCAACACTGTTTACTCAGCGCTGGAAATTGAATAGATAAATGGGCATTGATGAGTCACGGAAGGACAATCTACCCTTAAAGTTGGTCTTGAGCAGTGGTCGTGATTTTTGGCATCTTTATACTCCTAAAGGTAATTAAGAAGACAAGTTTGATTATCGTTAGAAGTCCCCAAGTTTAAAGTGTTGTTGAACAGAGAGATCATCAACGATTGTTGTACGACAGTATTAGAAGGCGTGAATGCTTGAAAGCTGAAAACAACTGTAACTGAATACACAAACATTCCCTTCGTTCACGTACCCCCCACAGTCTGGAACGTTGGTTATTCCACACGAACTCCCTGAATGGCGGACTCGTTATCCCGACCTAATGCAAAGTTTCTCAAAGGACGGTGGTCGGTTTATCAAGCTTTTTGAAACAATGTCAACAACCAGTCGGACTAGAGAGATTGAATTTCGCCTACAGGCAGGACGTGCAGAGTGCCGAAGACTATACAGTTTTACAGATAACATGGACGATCGTGGGCGGTAGGGTATGGCGATCCGAGTTCGCTTGGTAATCTGTTAGTCATAGAGTGCCAACATCTCCCTTCACCATAAAATGTGCCAAACAAACATCTGTAAATAGCATCTGTAACCATAGATCCCGTTTCCGAACAGAAAGCCAACCACAGAAAAGAGGAAACTGTACACAGTTTACATATTTTTCACACAGTGTTTTTCACTCGAAAATCATACAATTCTTCTGCTTCACTCTCCTCCGATTCTGATGAGGTAGTGGGTTCCTTTTTTAACCGCAAGGGTGAGGGCGCTTGCTGACTCTGCACAGTTTGATCTTTGCGTTTCGACTCCAGCGCTTCGATTTCCAGCTGCAACTGTTGTATCCGTTCCCATTTTTCGCTACAAGCACAAAATCAACTTATACATGTTATACTGGTAAGAACTACATAACAAACGCTCAGGAGTGACAAAATGTTTGAAATGTTATCAAAATATAGAGCAATCCCCCATGAGAATAGAGACTACTTCACAGAGAAGTCCATAATGCTACGATCTCATGTGCAACCAAAATTCTTCCACCACAAACTTCTTCCTTCGGGAAACATTGTAACTCGGTCGCACGGAGGGTGGCTGGGCCAAGTTTGCACAGTGTGTTACAACCATCAAGTCGTCATTCTGTAACAACCTGGAAGTACCTTCGTACCTTATTAAGTGATATGAACAGTGCAATATGCAGCATCACTGTTGCTCAAGGGAAATGGGGTTTTGAAGACGCAACAAGGAACGTGCAACTATGGCTATGATAAACATACAGGTGCATTCCAATTTAAACTTCGAGACAGGGGAACCTATGAGCCTTATGAATGGCCCGAAGGTATGATGATGATTGACGGAACAACCACGAAAAAGACAGAAGTCCCAGGTAGACTGATCGAGTTTGAGTTCGGATGCCGCTGAGATTTCCTTCCATGGGAAGCGTCAAAGTTGGTTTTCCCTCTCGAGTTACAGATAGCCAACGTGATGACACAACTAAAATCTAAACAACCAAACATCCGTTTCAGTTGACCTCATTTTGGTAAGCAAACAGTAGGTTGCGCAAGAGCTGCGCTCAAGTATAGTGTACTATACTTATGAACAACGTATACCTAGCTGATTTAAAAGCTACAGATTTCCCGTTAAAGGATATGTTTTTCTGCCAATTCACGACGCGCAAACACTCGTAACGCTCGAATTTTACTGAAAGACCGAACAATTTGGACCAGGGGTGAGTTTGCTCCATTTTTAATGAGCAACCGCCCGACATTTTCATCCTAAGAATGACAAAGTCAGTGAGTGACCCCAGGGTTAGCAGAGTGCTAACTTCGTGGCGTGTTAATGGGCGGGCCCCGGCAACATTTATATGCTGTTATACTGGGGTGGTGCGGTATCGCACTGAAGGTTAAAGCAATAGATGGATGACGCCTGTGCCTCGACTATAACCAGATGACTGGTGCCGGTGCCTACCACTATACCGTCGTGTTTAGGCTGGCTAAGGGCTTGCAACAGGCCTCTGCACGTTTGCCCGCCGGTCTTATTCACTCGGATTTACATCGGCACCAAAGGCCTGCGCGCAGCACACGTTCAGCTCCGCATAAACCGTCTGTTGCTTCTTACTACGCCCAGGAATCCGGTGGCTTGGCCATTGTTGACGGGATGCCAACCGCCCATAAGACAATCAAATACCACAATGACGGGCAAACAAAGCTCGCTCAAAACGAGTTTCCACTGGCACCGTATGAGTTGAATGATTTCCTGAGCCCTGAAGCCCGTGTGGGTGGTTTCTGAACTGGTGACGCTGCTTAACACACTATTCTGCCTTCAATTTGGAATCCGTGTATCTAAGGTTTAGGTAACTCCTCTTCCTTCACTACACCACGTTGGTATCGCACTATTAATACGTGGCCGGTTGCACACCACAGGTTACCGCACAGCCATTCAACACTGCGAAAAAACATGATACAGATATTTTGTTGGTTTGAAGGTATTGAGGAACGGGAGCCAATGAATCAGGTGATTTATCCCGTCGAGATAGATCGACTTCAAGCTGCGAAAAAACATGATACAGATATTTTGTGGGTTTGAAGGTAGTGAGGAACGGAAGCCAATGAATCAGGTGATTTATCCTGTCGAGATAGATCGACTTCAAATGAACCGTATGATTAGTCTGGTTAGATTGACGTCTTATGTGTCAAAACACCCTACTCTCAACCTTGAGGGCACTTTGGCGATGGCGAGCGGTTGCAGTAAACAGAATCAGCCAGTATCTACCGGATCTTATGTTGCTGGAGTGATCTCGAGCGGTTAATGCTGATCGGCTGGTTTCCGGACTTTAACTGTACTGGACCAAGCAAGCAATGGGGAGCTACTCAATCTTAGTACGTGAAACTGCACCCTTTTCGGATGCATAAACACCACGCTCGTGATGATCACATGACCCCGAATCATGTGACGCCTGTTTCTAGTTTCAGGTCATCCAAATAAAGTGCGGCACCACTTAATCTGAGAGGTGACACAAGCCGTGTTCTTGATAGGTGCACAGTATGCACGCACGAGGTCAAGGGTTGTAGGCTCACATAAACGGTAGGACTGATGCGTGAGCTGCTCATGCTGTTTTTCAAATGACGAAACCGAGATACGATTGTCTCAGGCTCCTAAACTAACTTGGTCTTACATTCATAAGGAAATTCCATAAGTGACAATCGTAAATATGTAGAAAGGGTGGAGTACAACGCAACTGAATGCCGTAGATCAAGGTTCAGATTAAGGTCGTACCTCAACGCTTTCCGCGACATGTTACATGTGTACAGGGAAAACCTAAGCCCCCTAAAGCAAATCTTGCAACGGGGTCACAATTGTATAAGGGTTTCATAGCAAACTGGAAAATAATTGGTACTGTCGTTTTCACTAGTTGAGGCCCATGATCCTATTGGACAGATCCATGGTTGGACCCCCGACCTTGCTTCTTAACTACTCTCATCTAGGCTGGTCAGCATGCCAAACATGGTCCTTCCTTGCAGGTGCGTCTGAAGAGTATAAGGACACGATTTAGTGTGAAACTCGAGACGACTGCCTACTGTCTTTGAACGTCAACCAATTCCACGTTGACTAGTTTATTGTAAGTTCCGGTGGACTGGCTGGAGATGAGATCATTTCTCGAGTCGGAAAGGCCAGGGCAGCTTTTGCCAACCTCCGACACCTGTGGCGCCGACGTGACGTGAGCTTGTCTGTCAAGGGAAGAGTTTACACTGCGGTGGTGCGATCCATACTGCTTTATGGATCAGAGACGTGGCCTCTACGCGCAGAGGACGTACGGAAGATGTCAGTGTTTGATCATCGATGTCTCCGCAGCATTGGTCAGGTCTGGTGGGAACATCGGATTAGTAATGCTGAGGTACGTCAGTTGGTCTTAGGAAGAAGGAACTCTCCTACGATAGGTGAATCACTCACGCTTCATAGTTTGCGGTGGTTGGGACATGTACTCCGCATGCCAGAAGACCGTCTGCCCCGCAGAGCTCTTTTCGCCCAGCCCTGTGCTGAGTGGAAGCGACCGAGAGGTGGACAGTGTATGACCTGGCAACGAAGTACGAAAGCGCTAACCAGTAAACTTAGTCGGGCGGGCAACTGCCGCCTCCCTGGATGGGGACCCCGGGACTCAAATCACCAGTGGTTAACGACACTGGCAGAAATGGCCTAGTCGCGTAGTCAGTGGCGCTCGTGCATCAAAGCTATAGCCTTCAATGCGTAGCTACTCAATTTCCGAACAAACCGAACATGCCTTCGCCTCCAAGGCTTCGTTGTACATTTCACATTCCCGTTTTCCGGTGATCGAAAATGTAGCAGCTGGAACCAATGTGCCTATGGTACACGGTTTATAGCTGATAAATTGATTGATTGATTGGTTGGTTGGACAGAATTCGATCTACCGGTCAAATGAAACCTAGGACTTTCAGTGCCATTATGATAGAGCAGGTTTCGAGTTCTGGTGGGGATCCTTTCTATCGGAAAGTGAAATTCTACAGGCAGCCTAAATTGGCGAATACGTATGGGGATTGTGAGAATCGCGTACTGACCTAATCAGATGCATTCCGGTCAAATCTAATGCAACTACCTAGATAAGCACAACACGCCACAACTTCTCTTCTCAAATTGCCGGCAGCATGCTCGAAGAGTGTATTTTCTGAAACATGACTTCGCGCTTCGTACAGTGAACATAAAGAACGGCGTTTCCCAGAGCAACGATTTGAGCACCTCTAGTGTTTGTGTCATCATGTTATCGTAGACGAGGTCGACGGAGGATGGGCACCTTTCTCACATACTACTTTTCGAGAGTTACCCGTACATACCAAGTAGGTGACTTCGATCTCCGTCACTCAATGGGTGGTCGGATTGTGGCCTACCGGTTTGATTACTTTTGACATAGACCTACAGGTTCTACATTTGCTCTTCATTATTAAGTCCGAGTCGTTAAGGTGATTCGCTTGATAATCTGCCATAATGATGGGACGCCCCTCAGCCCATTGTCCCAGGTGCTGGGACTGGCGCTCTACTTCACTACATGTTCAATTACCCATGGTAAGCTCATACATAAGATAATCGAGTTTGAAGGTCTAAATATCTTAGCGCACATGTGTCGACAAAACTGCATCCATGAACCTGGGAAAATGTCGAAACGAAAGCACAAGGTCGTATCTAGAAGAGATTCTGATTCGATTCAAACGCAAAATTATTCCGGAAAATGATAGCTGCGCAATCTTCGTGCCTTCCAATTCCACATGAGGACAAGGGATAAGAAGGAGGCAAAGTTTGAGCCATCCCAAAGAGGTTGCACATGGCCCGAAAAGTTAGAAAGTCCGCAATACGGCGCGAAACAAGATATCTGAACCGAAATTACGCTAGGAGTGGGGCACACCTCGGAGTACCCATAAAACGACATAGATACGATGGTAAACGCACGATATCCTGACCAAGATGGTTTATGTTGAAATCTACCCTTATCTTGTGGACGGCAGTAAAAAATGTACCACATATCAACCGTACCCTTATCTTGTGGACGGCAGTAAAAAAAGTACCACATATCAACTACTTGATCTGCGCTGAATGAAAAGATTGAGTTGTAGACTGCATGGGTTGATTCATGTATCAGGTACCTCCGACTGGTCACCAATGGCACGATTCGGTTCGTTATCGATTGCACAGACTGCCGCTATCCAGCAGTTTACCAATATGTCAGAATATATTAGTAACACCAAGTGCATGAATTCCGTTTCACATCGTACATTATGACACAATCGTATGGCGGTGCAATACATGCACCATGCACAGCTATCGACCCAGTTATCTGGCACCTGAAAAGTTGGTCGGCTCGATAGTTCCTCCTCGTAGCAAATCACCATACTTTACTGGATGTGTACGTGCGTGCATTAACTCACCTGATTCTCATCGCTGATCGAAATCAAGTGCAACGTTAGCATAGACAACTTGTTCCACATAAACCTGTATCAGGACCATTTAGTGTATGTAAGGTCCCAACATGGATACTAACTGATTCACCTGGGGTACTCCATATGCATGTGAACGGCACATGTGTTAGGACGGAAAATTTAACCTGAAAACCTTTGAGTTTGCGCGCACAAATGTGTGTAGAAACAATCAGTTTGATCCTGAATGGATTCGAATAAGCAAACAACACTCGTTCATTTGTGTGTATGTGTGTAAACAGCGGACCGCAGTTTCTAGGCCGTCTCCGGAATAGATGAAGACACTAAAACCGACTTTCTGTAGGAGGTAGTAGCGGACAAACTGAATTGAAATGAGGTGAGGTTATTTGAGGGAAATAATAGACAACCAACTCAGGAAGGAATCAACAAACACGAAAAGTTGAGAAATGCCCCAAAAATGGACCAATGTCAAGCTCATCATACGTACGCACATTACCGAGCATTCGCAACATACCTTTCATATGATACTCCTCTTTTCAGGCAACAAGCGATGTATTATATATATATATATATATATGAACAAAAACCATTATCAAGCACTAGGTAACAATCAAACTATTTCGAGTTTCTCCATACCGTATTCCAGCTGCGTTTCTAACAATCATTGTAACCGTGGCGTTGTGCACGTATCCAGGGATGAGTTAAGGCTGAACAGGAACATGTTAGCAGCAGTACCAAAGAGAGCTACGTTTAATTTGACTGTCAGCCAGAAAGCCGGACTCGATAACGTAAAGCTTTTCCTCTTTGGTACTGAGACTGCAACTGGAGTACCTAGGACAGGTATCCTCCTAAGTCCTGAAGCTTGTTTCCATGATGGAAGGCCACGCAGTACGAGAAAAAATGGTCTCCTAGATGACAATATTTCTTCGTGGAGAACGGTATCGTATTCGGGGGTGTTGGAAACTTTTGCCAAGGAACCACGAAAGTGGTGATGCTTTAAATAGACCGATCTTCCAATAATTACGGTCTTTGTAGGATTTTGCGAATTCGGGTGTTGTTGGAAAACCACACCCTTAATCCTTACAGTGACAAGTTTTCCAGCACTTGATTTCAGTTTGTTGTTCCTGTTTATTATCCAGATGATGGGTGTGTATAAATTAAAAGCACGTATGAGCACGTGGATGGTGGGGCCGCCCTGAAACACGTGCATAACAAAACCATGTGCTGTGTCTCGAGTCCGGTGGCTCAACTATTTTCTGAAAATATTGAGCTGAATACAATTCTCGAAATTTGGTTGGATACGGATAACGAGTTGCCATCGGTTGACTTCCATGGGCTGATGTAAACTGTTCTGACTATGTTGTTCGGTCACCTACCTCTTGCCGCATCTTCAGTAAGAACATAAGGGTTGCGTAATAAAGCTGAAGCTGGTTGTGATTCAAACACGGTATTTCCATTTCTCCATCATAGGCTGATGTCTGGTTGAAGTGGCGGGACCTAATGAGACAGAAGAGCAAGTATATGCGAACAAACAACTGACGGGGAGCGCAGTCATTTGTTCAGAGTTTTCGTCGACCTTATAGCTAGTATTGATGACAACTTTGGCATCTTGAACGTCGCACCAACGGAGACACGAGGTGGCCATTAAGAGGCACATGCAGACGGACTTCAGCTGAATCTCTTGTCAACACAAACTCAATTTACAAGTGGGAATGTATCGCAACACACATATAGTTTGATGTTCGCTTACGAAATGAGGTTCATGGACTAGGCCCACCTGATGAGTCCCGAATCTACGAACTGTTGTCAAAGGGCATCAACCGAAGTTCACTATGGTTTGGAGGCATTCTCAATGTAGAGATTCTCTTAGTAATATCTGCCTAAGATCAAGAGCTAATCAAAAATGGTGTAACTAGCAATCATGACAGGAACATCGGAAGGTCCTAAACACTTGAAAAATGAGTCAAATTCTCTAACGCCCTCACAGACTCCATATAGGTTCTATCATGGCAGCATCCTATATGGGTAGTTTAAAAATTCCACTGCAGTCAACACGGCTCACACATTTTTCATTCTACGATCTATCAAAATCAAAAAACCGTCTAAGGATTATCCTCAAGACGTCAAAGGAGTAATTTCAAAGCCTACCGAGGCTGAATTGACGGCAACCTTATCATCTTTCGGGATGAAACCACAGTGTCCTAAGGGCTGGATAACAGATGCCGATTTTCAGCCTTACTGGTATTAATCGTTAGAAAGTAGGCGGAAAGTCGGTGGTTCCAGTTCGTCCCCAGAGGTGTCCTCTATTTTATGCAAGGCGTACTTGGACTTCTCATATCAAGGCAGATGCTATTCGTTTAGCGGCAGATATCTAACACGACTGTGGTTGCTTCATCCATATTCTCAGAGAACATATTTTTTCACCCACCAATGGTGTAACGATCTTATTTAAAAAAGCTCAATAAAGCAAATTTTCAAAGACTTTCCTTCAACTTGCAGGAAGACAGTACAATGTGTATTGGATAGAGGGTATCAAGAGATACCTCGTTCCAATGTTTCCACATTTATTAAAGGTTATGGGAATATGCTAATCAAATCGACTGGCCAACAGATAAGACCATCCTTTCGATCGAACGGTTCTCGAACGATTGGTTCAAGTAAGGCTTCAGGAAAAGAGTTTCATGAATTGGCGTGCTGTACTTTGGAACTCCGGTTGCGAGTGGATGAACTTGGACAAACCATCCACACTGGACATCTTCTGATCTAAGCGAAATACACTCATTTGCATACCAATTTGGTTTCGGCGGGAGACTCACTTGGAACCCAGCTGAATTTCTCGTTTATACTTTATTCATTGCAATGAAAACTGTTGCTTCATCGACCATCGACAAAGGTCTTCTGGGGGCACAAGAGCAGCTCGTCAGCTTCACTTACGGTGCACCCTAGTAGCATCGTAAGCACTATTAGGTGGTGATAGCAGTAGAAGCCCACGATTAGCAAAAATGGCTGTTACTATTTCAACCTTTTGAACTATTAGAGTATAAGGCGGGCTTACGGTAAAGGTGTGGTCGAATGCCGAAAACCTCAGTCAAACAAGCGCTTCCGTTTTTACCGAGAATCATACGGTGGGTCCAGGAGGTTCCGGACAACAAACTTTTTGAGTGACAGTGTCAAGATGTAACTTCTGGATCAAAGGTTCACCAACAGATCCATGACTAAACTTTCCGACGGTAAATCAGTAGTTAGCTGACCGTCTGAATTAGACAACGCCTGGACACAAAAACCACACCTCAATAAACTACAGAGTGAAAGACAAGGTAAACAAACATGTGTCGAAATATTTGTAGCTCGGGTGCGTTTAGTGGTGGTTGATCAGTCGGCCGTTCATCTGTTCACCGAGTGTGGCAATTGGCTTGCAAACGTTTCGTCCCCAATCGAGTGGAGATCGTTAGTGCGCAGTTGAGTGGGTAAACATGTCTGAATTACAAATGTATTTTTCGACATAAATAATAGTGGTTCAGTGACGAACACAACTGACATGATCAATAACTGCGTTACCCGATGTGAAAGCTCATGATCTCATTACACAGAGAGAGATAAAACCTCAGGGTACGTCACGATTTTATGTCATCATTGTCATCATCGGTGTCAAAAGCAAAAACTGAAAGTTATTGCGAAAAGAGTGAGGTTAGAATATGTTAGGACATAAGATGAGCCGAATGAAAGTGACTGGGTGCGATTTCGCAAGTACGACAGTGTGAGATTACTAGACTACTAGAAACTAACCTAAAACAACGAGTAGGAATGCATTGGATGCTGCTGTGCTGCCTGATGTTTCACCACGCTTGAAAAGCATAGCAGTGAAATTGACCACATCGCCATCAGCTAGCAATGGACGTTTCAGGCCTTGACTGCCCATCGTTCTTGGATACACCGTTTGATTCAGATCATGCGATTATTCGGCGTAAATTTTCACTAAATTTTTCAAGCATAACCCCATAAACGAGTTCCCATTTAGCCACCTTTAAGCCACACGTTGGGAAAACATACCAAAACCTAGTGAGCAATGCGTTACACGCGGCTTCCTAGGAGGACATAGACGAAATAGCCACAGCTACACGTGACGACGGGAACCCCTGTTAATGCTTCGGAGCACGTGGACAGAAGCCAGTGGATCTCAGGACGGTGACCATTAAATATTGATGCGATGAACGCTATTCCCTGGGGCTCAGATTACAATTCTGTTACGAGAGTGATTAGACAAATGTAGCCTGTGTGTGGACCGAAAGGCTCGATGGAACCAAGAAGTTCAAGAACTGGAAGAGATAAGTGTGGTTGGAAAGACACGGAAGGTGCCCCAATTGATCGCAAAACAGTGAGGTTAGGGTTGCATGTACAGGGCAACTGTAAGAGATGTCTTACCGTATCGTTGTGAGGCTTAGTCTCTGCAATCCAAAGACCTTAGGCAACCTCAAAACTTCGATCATCGGTGTCTCCGTAGCATAGCAAGAGTTAACTGGCTGCAGCTATTGGTGCGTCAGTGGGTACTTGGTCACAAGTCATAATCGTTAGAAGACTAGCTTAATCTAGCCAGATTGAGGTGGTTTGGACATGTATTACGTATGCCCAACCACCGTCTACCCAAAAACGCCCTGTTTTCTCTTCCAAACTACTGTCGGCGAAAGATTCGCGGAGAGCAAACCATGACCAAATTTGGGAGTACTCACACAAACAATAAATTATTTATCCAGAAGCTCCATCAACTTCCTAACTGACCAACTAAGTGCAGTTAAAGAGTAGAATTGCGAGTGCTGATGTGTTTCCAGTCCATGTGTGTCTACCGATGTGAAGCTGAGCACAACAGACTGACTACCAGTATTGAATACGTAAAATTAATAAGTGTCAGCATGCAAATGCTCCAAAAAATCATGATAGGACAGAAGGTTATGCACACTGTTCCGCCTCTCAAAAAAAAGACGGAACACAGAATGACATAGTTCAGCTCGGGGGAGTTGAGCAGTTTCTGCTTATTGTCGGGTGGGCTGTCAGGCCGAACGACTCTTCAGCTTTGGATCGGATGGGCAAGGCTTTGACTGTTTCTTGTGCTCACTCCTTTCACTATGAAGTCGAAACCCGCACACGTTTTTCGGTTAGCGACCCCGTTTGAGCTAGGGCTCCGACAACACTCTAGTGGCAGAGAGTCGGCCCTTGCTTTCGGTCAACTTGACACACGCACACACACTAACCAATTTAAGTGATGAGTGAAGCCTTCGTGTGTGAAATGTTGCTGAGAGATGCGTGCATAAAAATACCCCTGCAATACACCTGCAACAGATTTATCGGGTGTCCCAACAACTGGGTGAGCGGTTTGGATTTCACGAGGGGATGTACAGTCATGCGCTCACGCTGAAGTTACTTTAAATTTGTATCGAGATGATAGAATTACCATTGGGGCATTTTATGAACGGGTTCAGTACACCTTGAAAGTATACCAGAGATGCTTTCATCTGATTTAGAAGAACTTGAATTTAAAAACGCACAGATCCTAACAGAAAATCCTTGTGGCGCAACGCTAGGTACAACCCAGTAAAGTCAAGAGTTATATCCAAGTACTATTCCATGTCTTCTTAACTTTTAAACATCTGCATGAAAAGCGGATCCGAATAAACCAGTGAGACTGCTCTTTGCTTACGCCGCGCGCAACTTTCCCTCGGAAAGCGAAATAGCGGCACTCATTGGTATGGGCCAGTCTCATCAGTAGAGGCAGGGGCTGGAAAAATCTGATCCAACGGAGGGACTAGGGACTGTTAGGAGCACCTCTGAAAATGATCTAGCCGATGACTAGAACACGCCAAGGAGAGGCCATCGCGGGAAAGCGACCTATTGGCTATTGCACACTAGACCATGGTTAACCAGGAGCGGCGATGTGGGCCCTTCAGTAGAGTGGTCTCTCTTTGGAGTCGTTTCAGTTTGGAGCAGGGTAATGTACACACATGTAATTGAAAAAATGTATCGTTGATGGCGTACCTCGTCCTTACCTATATCTAAAGCTCAGTAAGGCTGATTACACAGCATCAAACTAATCCGTTCTACGGAAAGGACTAATGACGTTTGTGATTGAGAAACCTGGGGTATCGGAGTGAAACGCGATAGTCTGTTCAAAGACAGCTATAATGTACAATGTATAAAATGAAGAGAAAACGACAGGATACCACATTCTTTAGTTTAGATCACGCGATTGACAGTAGCCTGAAAGGCTTCAGGCAAGGTGAACCACTGGATACTATGGTCTTGGTACCAATCTGCTTCCCCATGCCTACGAACGACATCGCAGGCAAGTAAAGACCATAAAAGACGCAGTTCTTAGACAGACGCTTGAGTTTTCGCAGGCATTGTGAAAATGACATGAAAATTTCTTGAAATGGGCTAATTTTAAGCAGTCGACCGAATTCTGTATATGGTCAAAGAACTAGACGGTTCCACTTTTGAAGTTGCGGAGAATTTAGCAAAACACTGATTAGTGTTCGTGATTCTAGCATTGACGGCAGCAAAATTTAAAGAAAAAGCTTAGCGATTTAAAGGGCATGGTTGTGCGGATACTACCACAGTAAGGAAACAGAAATATGGATATGCACTGCTGATGAGCTCTAATAAGAGCGAAACTCGAGTCCAGTGCTTCCCTTTGGTGTGGACTCACCGGAATAATTACGCCAGAACAGGAGGACGACTGTTCAAACGAGAGTGGTGTGAATATGAACAAAACAGAAATAAATTTGCCGTAATTTGTTCGGCTAAGATACTACAAGCAATTATTGCATTCACATTCACACTGCTAACCTTACCCAGAAAATAGTCGGATACAGAAAGCTGGTATGACAGGCGCACTAGACTAAGCACGCTGACCACCATAGTTTGTTGCGTGATTTTACACGTGCGGGTAGCATGCAAATCAGCACAAACTCGAAAGCGACGCGATACCGAGCTGTGGTGGACTGAACACTGGACTACACACGAACGGTAATAGACAAAACATTCACGGCTGCGCATATACTGGTTGTCATTGCAGTCACTTTAGTAAACCTTCTTCCTAGTGGTACGTTCCGAGTGAGAGCACTATACCCAACACACTAGAATGCCAGTACAATAATTGGACATCCTCAGTAAGCTGACAATGTCTGTTCGAATGATGACGAAACATTTACAAATCAGCTGAAAAGCTTGTGGAATAAACCAAGAGTTGGCAATTACGATTACTATCTACTACATGGAGACCTTAATGTCGGATTACCATTCAAATTAGGACAGCTTAATAAATACAATATAGATGGACACAAACCGTTCACGTAGTGTTACTCCACACATACTCACCTCTTACTTAGACCCAAAGAAAGTGCCGCTGTTACATGTGTTCATTCTAGTAAACGTTCCTTTGGCATACGTGCCTTGTCCTGATACCAGACTATCAAAGCGAGCTGAAACTCAGAATACGCCGAGTAGCGTTTGTATTCACAACACTCCCAGTTGAAAAGTTCACCTGTTCTTGTACGATTATTCTGGTTGGTCCAAAACCAGGGGAGCTAAACATTGGACCTGCGCTTTAGTCTCGACAAATCCCGTCAGCACTGCATACGTCTAGCTGTACTGGAATTGGGACCGAACAGTGAGTGCCCAGTATACACCTTGTTGATAAACACAAGGCCTTTCATGTGGAACAACTAGAATAGTGGAACCACGGGATGAGAGGGACAGACTAGGCGATACCAATATGGATACACATTCGACATACCCGCAACTACCTTTAGTTAGTGATGTTTATTTAATCTTGTTATCTATCCCGTGTCGACTGTCCTATTAACAACTTGAGCGTCCTTGTGTGGTGAGCAGATTAAACCTATCTATTTGGAGTCATTTAACAAGCGAAAGGTGTCACAATACACATGAAGACGTCCTATTGAAGACACATCAACAGATTGGACAAAATAAAACTGTTTGGGCGTCAAAACTGTTTTCTGTGAAAAACGAAAAGCTCGTACAAGTGTTTTGAAATATTACTGCAGTAGTTCCATCCAAAAAGCAACTCGTAGAACACAAAGTCACCTTCGACGAAAAGATTAAAGCGAACTTAAAAATGCCTGAAAATTGTTCAACAGACAAAAAGCCCCAAGAAAAACATAATAACTTTCCATAGAATGAAAGCTTTTTTCCACTGATGCCCGAAATGGTTAAATGGTGAAACCGCTGTACTAGCCACAGAGGAAAACTTAAGAGTAAGGCGAAAATGTGCTACTGGTGGACACATTGAACCGATTCGCACATACTGACCTGTGGAACGAAATTAACATGAAAAATAGACCAGGCCTCGACAAATACACTCATTTGCATATCAACTGGGTTTACACAGGAAACTCAACCAAATCTCTTGTTTATGGTATTCTTCATCAAAACATCAGGGAGAATGCAGGCAACTGAATTCTATCAGATAAAATTGTTGGGGGCTATTTAGTGGCAAGTTATGAACAAGTATTGTTTGTTCTTAAAAGCGATAATTAACTACTTGGCTGACTGGTAAAAACGCGTCTCGAGGGCCTATCCAAAAGTCCGGTCGTTAGCAAGCAATGAACTGAACGAACCAGATGATAATGCTTGTGGGGGCTTATTTTACTCATTTTTATGGGCAGTAGAAAGCAGTCCTTCTTTAATGAATTATTATCCCAAAATGTTGAGTTGAGGAGTATCCAGCGTACTACGGAAAACTGAGCCACAAAATGCAAACAATTGCTATGACGCTGTCATAAAAGAGAAGAGATGAAGCAAGTCACTGCGGAAAATAACATTGAAAAGGTCAGCAAGTGCAACTTACAGCTGAGTATCAATTTCATCCAATTCGCGACCAGATACCATTTCCTTCATTTCCTTCTCGATGATTCTCTCAGATTGCTGTGGAGTAGATTGAGAAAAGGCTAACCTCATCCACGGGCCTAAACTTACGGCGGTTGTCAACAAAAATTACGGAGGTGAGCAACGTCTTATTTCGAAACTTGACGGGGAAAGGCCATATTCCTATTGGACTGAAAAATATATCATACTTTTTGAAGCCTTGTGCACTCCGCTTTATCAAGTTAACCTTCAAAATTTTCACAAACGACTGGGAAGAATCTCCTACACAGAAAATGGTCCCACAGGAGTAACCGACTGACGAGGATTGCAAAATGCCCAGTAAAACAGACAGATTTGCCCATGGGATTCTGTTGAAATGTGGAGGTATTTCTTAGAATGAGCAGGACTCTATTAAAGGTCCCACCGAATTTCAAATAGAAGAGGCACGGAAAGCGGGCATCATACGACACATTTTCATCTAATTAGCACACAAGCGACTAAAGCTTTTCCAGAAGTTTAACATAACGGCTCGTCATTTTCGCAAGAAAGTGTATGGTTCCGTTATTTTCCAAATGTTTACCCTAGCAAAACTTCATTGCAACGGGTCTTTCATTAATAAGCAGTTGGGCTGCAGACCAATGAAGGGAACGTGCTTTTCGGGTATTCTTTATGGAAAGCTACACACCGGAAACCTGGACACAATCACCAGTGTATCGACAAGTTAGGGCACACTCCACTGGTTCGTCTTCTGTAAAGCAACGAAGAAAGCAGCACTAGAATTTGAGTTCGGTAACGGACGACATTTCCGAAGGCTGTTTTTATGCCTTCTACCGGAGCCAACAAAACAATCAAAGCGCTTTACTGTGTTTAACAGCACAGCCATGACACTACTCGCTGCGTTTCCAATGCTTGGAAACCTAGACCGTCATATTGTGACGACTGTCGGAAAACACGACGAATAAGATTCTGGCTGGGTCTGGAACTTTCAGGGTTTGGTTACCCCAAATTTACTACCTTCGAACCTAGAATCGTTGTATTTGGGGCGGCAATAAAAGCAACCTTTCACATACTACCTAGGTTGACAACTAAAATAATTAAAATAAGTTTTCGGAGAGAACTAAGCTAATCGCCTGGATGGACATCAGTCTGCGGGAATGTGGTGCTCTTACGGGACCATATGCGAGGTCCTTCAGCGACGTTTACAGTAGTCCAGCACTGTTCTGAGCGAGAACCATGTTGAAAATTTAAAACAAACCTTGTCTTTTACAAATTGGTAGGTAGTTTGTTGTTCGACGGATAACTGAAAATTCGGCTCAGTGCGGTCAAAGACAACACGGAACAACTCGGTCTCCAAGTGGTCCACGAAGTCCGTCATTAGAACCACTACTGGACTGCGATTAGTGTGGATCTGGTAGCCGACCGCCGCGCTTGAGCAGCGTCCATCCGAGACATATCTGAAGCCGACTAACTGTGTATCAAAAGGTGGTCGCTTCTAAGTGCAAGCAAAGTCTGCGGTCGTCGATCTGTTCCGCGAGATCGGCAATAAGCCTGCAAAAGTTCGCCAATCGAGGACACATCATCAGTGTGCGGTTGAGTGGGTACACCGATGCCAATTGCCAAGTTCGGCTAACAGACCGATAGCCACCTGATGAACTACGATAAAAATGATACAATTTACATTCCTCGTTTCACTGAAGGAAAATCACTGGTCGTTTATCGTGTTCATATACTGATACCGTACGCGCTGCTGATACGCTTTCCAGCCAACTTAGCGGGCTTTTCTAGATAGGCTTTGACTTGACTAGGCATGTAATTTAAGGGTGACAAGGATGGCGTTAGTTCATACTGACGGTCACTACGTTCCATTAGTGTTGAGGTCACAGATATGCGATAGTATTGGATATCTGGATCATTCACTCTAGACTAAATGGGAGGTTTCATCGCACATCCACAAGGACTGCTTAGAACACCTAGAAACAGTCCACAGCAAAAAGCTTCAATAGGCCCTTCTTAATCGACCCTCTTACGAGGAAACCACCCATCACGGAGCTACTTTGGTAACTCCAGAATGTTCCCCTGTAGTGTAGCTGTAACGCACGACACGACTGTCGTTGCTTAATTTCGGTTCAACTGGTTACGGTTCGTTTTACTTTGTTGATGTGGGTTCCTCAATTTGCGGTAAACGTCGTAAAGCTTTGGCTTCGGAAAAATCAGTCCCACGGTGCTTCTGGCGTTGGCTAACCACATCTCATTTGCGACTGAAAAACCACAAAACAGTATTCATCGACTATGGAGCTCAAGTGTTGCTCAGACACACGATTAACGCGATCCTGTGTACATGGTCATCGGCTTCATGTACCAGACATACATACATATATCGTTCAGCTGTAACATCCTTCCGGTGCCTAGCTACCATGCCACCCGAAGGAAGCACGAGGGCTGGGATACTGCCAGGTTACCTCAGCCTAGACAGAAGAAGTCGAGATGCAGAGGTCAAGTTCGGCGCATGTTAACTTCAGACTTCGGAGTTTGTTACAGAATATCGACTGAGGTGAAGATTTATAAACAGTGACCACAGTGAGTCTGTTTATCAGTGATAAATCAGGGTAGTTCTGTTCAACTTCCGTTTACATGATGGTCTAGTATGCTAGAAATCAGACATGTGAATTTACCTCACGATGGTTCGGTCAGGAAGCACTGTCACTCAGGTGCACTTGGCGCACAAAGCAGTGGGAGAGCAACGTTACGTTCACGAAGCCATACGTGTTCAAATCGACTTTCCGGTGTTAGCTCACTCCAATAGGGGAGATGGCCAGAGTCAGTCTCTCGTCATCATCATCATCATTATCAGCTGTGAGAACCGTGTACTTGTCGTATAGTGGTTGTAGCTACCACAGTTTTGTCCACCGATGATTTGGGGAAGTGGCGTAGGTAGCTGGGCATCGGAGACAGAAGTTGACATAATTGATGCCTAAATATGGGGTTGTCAGTAAACTTTTAAGTGGGAAGATTGGGAACGGAGCTATGCATTGAAGGCAATAGCCTGGATGCATGAGAGCTATTGAGGGCCATGTCTGACTATGTCTATAAGCATTGGTGAGTACCGTCTCGGAGTCGCCATCCACAGAGACGACTATGAACAGCGTAGCTGAGTTTGCTGGTAATGGGTTTCATACTTCGCTACCAAGTCATTGTTTGACATTCCCTTGCTCATTTCCACTCTTCGCATGGTTGTGCGAAAATAACCCTTCGAGAAATACGACGTTCCTCTCGACAGTCGGCATCAGTAAAATGAAATTTCTGACACTGGATCTATTCCTCACCTCAAGTGCCTACCAAGTACCTTACCGAGCATACGTTCTCAGATCAACCAACCAGAGGTTGCCATCTTATCTTGATGATCGGGCTTCAAGGTTGAAATGACTCTGAGGGCTACAGTGTCGGAAATTCAGTCCCTTTAGGTGCAACGATGCCAGGAGGGTCAATGGGGATCTATCCAACAGAGGACAGTGGAACCCCTACTGCTGGGAATCAAATTAGGAGATGGTCCGTGGGGTGACAAGAGTGTGAAGATAGTAGCGTTGGTTTCCCCCCAAGCGATCAGTGGTTCGATATTGAAAAAAACACAAATAGTGCCTTCCTTCAAGGCCATAAACTGAATGCCGGACGGCTGGCCGTAACGGTCGGTATACTTAAAAAGGAATGGCTATGTGCAGCATCATCAGGCGTCCGATTTCCACACTTTACTTCATGAGCTCTCCGCTGCCCTGTTGATTAGGCCTATGTGTCGAAGACTCACGATGACGTACATGAAACCAGTTCCTGTGTCCAGCTGCAATACACAAATGAGCAACTCTGACACAGCGCTCACCAAATGTCAAAACAAGTAAGCCGCATTTGTGGCTTGTAAACTGAATTATGAGAACTTCGTGGGCAATGAAAAACCGGCCATATGCGGCTCCAAATGCTCCAAATGCCCAGGGCAGGAGTATTGTGAGTTGGACTTCCATGTTTCACTCTCTGAGACCTCGCGGTAGCCAAACCACCAATACCAAGTGAGTCAAACTTTTAAAAAAGTCGATCTGAGAACGGTCCGTCACGAATACATTAAAGGCCAGACTAATGAGTTAAAGGACCAAAGTGAAGTGCTTCAAATAACCCACATTCTTCGATCCGGACGAACGGGAAATGACATATGCCCACGCAACATAAATACAACTGATAGTTCATCTCACATATCATTTCAAACTCTACTCACTCCCATTTATCAGAATGACCCCTTCTGTCTCTAATGTCAAACTCGGAACTCTATCCCAGATGGAAGATGAACACGAATTCCTAACTTCAATGAATCTCTTCGAGGTAACAGCGTCTGATGCCAGTACTCTATGTCAGATAGGTCAAACAGATATCATTCCTTTATGTATTCTCCCCCCAGAAAGTAAACGTACACTGTCTTCAAAAAACAAGAATACATGACTACCTGACTGCATCAAAAAACAATCCGAACAGACCGTGTTTCTTCATGAGTTACCACACAGATCTCTGGAGATTCAGTAACGGTGCCCATGGATTCAGAGACGTGGGAACCGCGTATTTCACAGTGGGACGTAAACTGAACATGTTCAACTGAAGACGATGTTTGAAATGAGATCAAAATGGAATAGGGATTACCGGGACTGACTGCTTTAGGGATCGTGACACAAGTATCTGAGAAATTGTGGGTCTCTACTGTTGTTCTTGTTTTCGAAGAATCATTTACAGCGTAACATCAGTGCTCAGCACCGATGTTTCATTACCGTAATTTCGAAAAATACTAGAGCTGGATATGTGACTCTCCGAGGGATCAGTTTGGTGACTATCATTTCTGAGACGCTCAAAGATATCACCACATGGGCGCACCATGACTACTGAGAAGCGACATGCGAAAGATTAAACACGATTCTGTCCATATCTTTAGTGTCCGACGGCTCCCAGAATACCATCACACACGCAAGCCCAACAGTTTTTGTCTTCTGGGACCTAAGAACAGCATTTGGCTCAGTTAATCGAGTGCATCTATGGCAATACTTTTCTCTCAAGTATGCGCAAAAGATGGTTAACACACTTTTTCAATCCTAATATTCCAACACCATTGTACGTACGGTGAAAAATCGCAAGTTCACCACAAAGTGGTGTTCGTCCGGGCTGTCCATTATTACCGCCTTTCCTATTCAACTATTTAGTCGAACTCAGTGCTGAGGAAGCGTTTGAAATATCTAAATCATTCGGCTTCGACCGTCCCCAGGGAAGACTTTAGTGATCTAGAAAAATGGCTCCCAACCGCGGATTCCTTCCAGGATTGATTCACTTGATTCAACGAAGAAATGATGACGATCTGAAGACAAAACCTGAGGAAAAAGCATTTCAGCATTTCATTTGAAGTTCTAGTTGTTTAGCGTGCGTTCTGACTAAGTTTCTTGTCTCCGCTTCAGTTGTGTCGTAATTAAAAATCATTCATTATTGATGTCATGTGTTTGGTCATCATCTGTGTTACCACTGAATGATGGGTCTTGTGAGTGGAATCCCGTGCCCGTAAACTGGTAAGAGGTCACGAAACTAAACTGTTTCATTCTGTTCACCCCTAAAAACGGTGAGTCCAATGTTCCATCTGCGCATTCTCAAAGGTTGCGCCCACTATACATAGTACGGGAAGTGCAAATAAAATCCCCTGTTCAAGTGTTCTGGGAATTGTTCGGTGAATCTGTCACCATGTTTGACATGATATACGCGGAACTCCTGAAACAATTCTGCGTGCTGGCAGCATGAGGAACGCTATCAAGGTCAATCCACGGTGAATGTAGAAACAGAATAGTTCAGAATATGCGACGCCTTTCGTCATCCATCACTAAAAGATGGCGTTTGCATAGGTGCCATTAAATTAGACGGACAATTTGATTTCAACTACCAAAGCAAATCCGAGATTTCTCTTTCCAGTTCATCCAGAGTATTGAAGAGCTTGTCCCAGCTATAAACAGTGCTCTACATTTGTAAATAAAACGCCATTCAGAAGCACTCAGTCTGTTTCTTACCTTGAAGTACGGTACCCCGACTTCGTAAGAAAATTCCATCTAGTAAGAGCCTTGAAACAAACTACTCATGCGACCGAGAACACCTACACTATGACCTTGAAGGTTCACTGATTAAATCCGAGAGAACAACGCGCATCGAGTATAGGTCATGGTCACTAAGATGATCTTACATGCACCCCGCACTCTAAACGTGCAATATGATGTTTTAAATGTTCTGCGCAAATAAAATCCAAACTGATAATAAACTCGAAGGGCAGCTGCTGTGAGTGGTAAGCGCTGACAAGTTGTGTTATCTTAGCTCAACACGAGTGCATGCAGTCAAGAAAAACGGTTAGCTTTAACGGTAGCTCGCAAAATACATAGCTGAGGTCAAAATCTTTTTCATTCCGAAATACTAAAGTAACAGGAATTCTCTATCCGCCGTCACCCACAGCTAACACAAAGAACACTCGAAAAACGCAGGGGAACACCGGACTAACGGGCAACCGGTCGTAACGAGACTCTTGGAGTTACTTATGCTTCGTCGACTTATGGTGGCTCGTGAAACACTAAATCGAGGGCAGAAGGCAGGATTCCGGCCTGATAGAGGTGGCGTTGATCAAGTCCTCAAACTCCGTCAGGTGCCATACGTACAAACGGCTCATAATTTTAGTACCCCTTGATTTTCAAGGCACGCTCAACTCACTTGACCGGTCTGTCCTTCTTGAAACGCTTGCCCATCAAGGAATACTCCAGAAGTTTGTGACATAATACGTTCTTTGTATTCTCAAACTTTCGGGTGCGTGTGTGTGAGAGAGCATAAATAGGGCTCTGCGGTGCTCCTCAGGAGTGCCTACTCTCCATTTGTGGTCGACAAAAAATTGGGACTTTTAAACCACTCATGAGTAGTCAGATATTTTAGTTTAGTTATGGGTGGTCACAGGATTACGGTTACTCATCCAAGAGCCCAAAATACCTATACTTGAGGTTTAGCGGCGTTAGTCGTCTCGGGAATGTTGCAGTTTGTGGCAGTTTTATCATGATTTGACAATTCTTCAGTACATGATGTTATTTCCGTCTTTCAAAACGAGGGACCGCCTGTCCATGGGCTAACAAAATTATCTAATGTCCTTTTAATACCGATTCAGTGATAAAATTACCCGAGTGGTATCAACTTTATAATACTTCATGGTATGCCTGCTAATGTTTGTGCCACTTCGGATAAATATCTGTCACTTTGATGCAGTGGTATAGCTTACCTATCACAATACAGTGGTTCTCTTCGATTTTTTCCCCGCGGATGGAGACCTATCCTCATAAGAGGACCACCCTGTTAAGGTCTCTGGAACTTCGCCATTCGACTGATGAACAAAATGCTCAAACCGAAAAAAACCGGAAAACTTGGCAACTTTGGCTTGACACGAGTCAGACTTTTTCAGAAATCCGGAGACGCCAACACTTTCTAACATAAAAACTGGTTCCTGCGTATCGTTACAAAAGTGTTTGGTAAACAATACGCAGTTTTTACCTGGGCCACGTTTCGCTTTTAACACAAAAGATCCATCAGGTCAATTGAGCAGGTCACCAAGTTGGCCACGTTTTAAGGCGGGCAGAGAACCAATCAGTAAGACCTCTTCAGATTAGCACGCTGGATCAGTGCTGAAAGTCAATTAAAGATACCACCCTTTCCGAACGGAGACAGCTTATGGTAGATGAAATAGTGGTAGGTATCAAAGCATGCCTGAATCTCACTCACTTCGCTTTTGACTACGTGGTTTCTGCTCAAGAACAAGATATAGGAATGACATATCCAATATCCTCGGTTTCAGTAAATATTTTTATGGAACATTTTGAACAGAAGGCCTTCACCGGATCGCCGTATCCATCCAAGATATGCTGGCGTTATGTAGATGACACACATCGTGATGAAAGGAGACAAGGTCAGTGAATCTTACAACTATCTGAATGACATGAATCCGCACATCAAATTTCTTATGGAGATAGAGTGCCCTTCTTAGACTGCATGGCACATAAGGTCCGGGGAAACTACAAACCACGGTATATGGGAAACCAACTGACACTGGGACGATTTCGAACTGATCGCCTGCTCATTCGAAGTCGGTATTCGCTAGTATTGCCTCATCAATGTATGGCGTGTGCACGGAAGAGGTTGACTGAACAGCGGCCGAAATTGAAGTAAAGAACAAGTTTCGGGGAAGCGGATATCCAGCTACGTTGATTAGGCGTCAGTTGCGAAGGGCGTTGGTACCGGTGGCGCAAGCCAACAGGGGATGGATTGGGACTGCCGTTATTCCATACAAACCAGGGGTATTGGAAGTCATTCGAAGGATTCTAAACATGGTTAAAATAGGAGTAGCTTTCCAGAGGGAAAACACTCTGCGCTATGCAATAGTACAATTGAAGGATCGCCTCCCGGCAAACGGAACCAAGGATTATGTCTACAAAATTAGCTTAACGATTGTACTAAGGTCTGTATACAACAGACGGCTAGGGAACTTCACACCAGAATCGGAGAGTATAGGAGGAAAATAAACAGGTTGCCGAGAAACGCAGATGAATACCGGACGTTACTAAAAGACTAAATGGTGGAACATGCACTGGACACGGGACACAGGATAGATTTGGAAAATGTTGAAGTTTTGAGACTGATAACCGAGAGGGTGGAAGTCGCCAAGCATCCTAGTGTAATAAGAACAGAAGGCATATAACCGGCAAGAGTGTGCAGAACAACAGTAGATCAGTCAACCTGATACGTGGTAGTGTGTAGTTATCAGAAAGTGAAGTCATTACCAGAAGTAGTTTAGATCTGAAGTGCGCTTAATCTCACACCCCCACCCCACAACTAAACTGTCGTAGCACTCACAGGCCCACATAGATCAAGGAAATCTGCCAGTGACACTCAAGGTGCATCAACAATTGAAAATTAAGGAACAAAACCCGATAAAAAATAATTTGAAACCCCCAAACCATCAACCGTAAGGTGTAGGCAGCAAAACTAACCGACAAACCATTCAACATTGATCTAATGTGCTATTCTGAAGAGATCTTACTGGTTGGTTCTATGTCTACCTTAAAACCTGGGCAACTTGGTGACCTGCTCAATTGGCCTTATGAAGCTTCAGTAAAAAGCGAAACGTCGTCCAGATTGTTAGATTTTCTGGCCAACGCTGCGAACATTTCCTAGTACGGCGAGCTCAAACACTAAGTAAAGTCGCGTGACTGGAAGTACAGCAGAATAAACGAGTCCCTTAGACGATTACGTCCACCGAAACTCTTGTCCCTCAAAAGTAAACTGGAAATCACATAGTTCAGTTGAAAATTCGTTGTGAGACACGGCTCAGTTAGTGTACGAGTTTCTGGGATTACGAGTGTGGGAGTTATAGTATCGATGCAAATTACCGAGACCAAGGGAATTTTCAGTTATCGTTTTCCTGACAGTACCTTCTTGGCTGTATACTTTTGAATCGCACTGGAAAACACAGTGGAGTGTTCTACCATCCAGTATCTCTCCTAACCTTATGATACCACGAAGTCAGCTAGACAGTTATTCATTCAGCTGTAGACCGCGTACCAAGGTACAGTGGCTCCATCCGGTACAGCTTTGCTCAGGGATAATAAGGGAATGACTGCTACATGTTAGAAGCAATGTCCAAATCTCAGACAAACTGTCTTGTTTGTCTGATTAGGCAAGGAAGTGAGATAGCAATGCATTCGAGGAAACAACTTTGGTGCAGTGTACCAAAGGGGCACCGGGCAGTGTCAGTGGCCATTGGTTTCTCTAGTCCATGGGACCCAATCAAGGGAGACAGCATTTACCAATGCGAATGAGCTGGCTAGCAAGCTTTCATGCTTCGTTGCAAGAATGGGACGCCCCTGGGTCGTCTGCATCTGATACACGGTTGAACGAAGAGGTGAACGGTCTCCTTACATAAAAAACACGTTCTAACCGCGTAACCTGAGTGTGATCAACTGGTCGATCTATGGAGAGATGTTTTTCCTGAAAACTATCTGGCGCACCCCAGTTTCACTGATCCAGTGTTCCCACCAGTAGCACGTGATGCGTCGGGGACATCGGTGGTGAAATACGGGATCTTTGAAGGTATGCACAAAGTGGCCATGTTCGTTTCTAAAGTAGGATGCATAGCCCTGCAGCGGTATACATTCTGACCTTGGAAACCAAGCTGATGTCATGCCGCCCCATAAATGTCATAAGTTAGCAAACACTGCCTTGGTCTTACCGATACTGGAGGAGAGTTCGCCTTTCGCCTACCCATCACATTGGTCACTTTCTCTGTAAGAAAGCTTGGTCCTACCTAGCCTCACAGTAACACCTCACACTCTCCAGGCGTGAAGCGCATGCTGAACATGGCAGAAACATTAGTTAAGTTATTCAAAGTGCCCGATCCGAGGAGAGTGACAGCTTCAGCGTGAGTGAATGCCTCCGGGGCATTTGGACCCCACAGGTGAGACGAAGTTGAGGAGGAGGGGCACCATTGCCTGACACCATTGGATGTGATGAACTAGGAAGTGTCCTACAAACGTACACAACCACCGGTGACTTCTAAGTTTTGCCCCTTTTAAAGGTTTTGTACAGCAACTCCTATAGGCACCTAAGACTCCACAAAAAACTGAATTTTCCAAACCCATTAGTGCAAGGCATGATTGCTCTCTCTCTCTCGCCATCCCTTTTCAACTTTATCATTGATATGCTTCTTGAAACTTCTCTGCCTGTGTCCGACACCCTAGTGATCGAAATTCCCCCGGGTCGCTCGCTCACGGACAGTAAGCGGACAATGCTGCTCTCCTCGGTTCGAATAATTTCGAGGTATATGCCACCTTAAGTGACCTGAATAAGTCTGCCGCTGGGCCTGGTGTGCGTTGTACAGCGGCGAAAGAGTGTACTGTCACACGACTTGGTGGGATCAAACTCAAACCTCATACTTACTGACCAGTTAATCGACGTCGTGGATAAATTCACTTACCTGGATAGTCACGGCGAACTCGTTGAAGATAAGGTTATTTCTCAAATCGGCAAGATCAGGGTGGCTTCTGTCAACCTCAGACACCCTTGATGTAGGAGTGATACCAGCTTGCTATCCAGAGCAGAATATACACCGCAACGGTGCGATCTACACTGAGTAAGGGACTTGGCAGATGCACGAAAACCTTTGGTGTTTCACCGTGCGTGGCTGGGATGGATCCTAACAACGAAGTAGCACTGTTGAGATACGCCACTTCCTTTTAGGATGCTCTCCCGCGATGGATGCGCCAACTGCGATTCGCAGGGAACACCGATTCGAGAAGGCAACTCACTTGCCAGAGGACCGACTCCTTCACAGAACTATTTTTACCCAGGCCTATGATGAGTGGAAACCACTAAAAGACAACTACTTGGCAGCAAAGCCTGAGAGCTCTGATCAGTAGACTCAGTCGGGCTGATAACTCCTACCGCCTACCGGAAGGTCCGCGGTTCGAACCCGACCTCCGCCTCTCGATTTCCCCTGCCTAAGCTTGCGCAAACTGGCAGTATCCCAGCCCTCGTGCTCCCTTCGGGTGGCATGGCAGCTAGGCACCGAAAGGATTACAGCTAAACGATTATCTGTATTAGTATTACCTTGAATGGTCCCGGGACTCGCCTAATTAATGGTTATCAATGATAAGCAATGGTACAATGGTAATTAATGGTTAGTGACTCAGCCACGCAATCAGAAGCGCTCCTGTATTAAAGCTATTACCTTCAATGCTATGCCGCCGAATCTCCCAATTCATCAGGCGATTCGAGGTCAATTAACCGATTATGCCATCGATTCCTACTTTGGACTCCCATTTAAAGAAAGAAACTGCAGTAGCCAGAGCTTGATGCCTGGAAAGGGGGATGAGGACCGCCCAAAGGAACGCCATTTGAGATAACACCTATCGCTAGGTCTTTAGCCTCATCTGGTACGACAGTCAATCAACTAAGCTCCAGAAAGCTAATCGTCTAAGGCGCGAACTAAATGACCGGAAGGTTCGTGGTTCGAGCCTGACTACGGCACCCCGGCTGCTCCTGCCTAGGCTTGAGCAACTTGACAGTATCTGTGTCCTTGTGTTTCCTTCGGGTGGCGTGGTAGATATGCACCGAAAGGATGTTGCAGCTGAGCGATTATTGCTGTGAGTTTTTAATCAACCAATCACTAGTTTAGCCATGTTCTGGACAAGCTGTGGCAATAATGGGCTTACACACGCCCTTAATATAAAAGCAGGTGTGCTCGAAACAAGAGAAGCTAAGTAAAGGCATTCCGTTGGGTGTTTTCAAAGTAAGATAGACTCACCTTCTCTAGGGAAACCATTTCTTTCTGGAATAGCTCGACTTCCTCCGTTAGCTTATCCTTGAAGGGAACGTTCCTCATCTAGAAGATAACGAACGAAATTCAAAAGTAGTAGATATTAGGACGCCACACCTTTGCATCTTTGTACTTGTCATCAAAGAACCCTTCTGGAAGCTTCGAACTTGAGACAGAATCGCGAGTTTTCTCTGCAGGATTCTTCTCACCAGTGATTACCACCTGAACGGAACTTTTGATGGCCGGTGGATTGGCGTTTTCGACTGTTTGACTTGAACCCTCAACCGGGTTCGAAGCCATCTAGAGAAACCACAGTATATACAACTTCCGGGGAAGCCTACTTACCGTATCTGTGGTTCGTGGTATCTTCAGCTCCAGGGTCGAGCAAGAAGATGCTGATGACAGTGGGACTGTACGTTTTAAGGGTGCCGGCGGTACACGAGTTTCATTCTACGCCATGAGTATATTAACCATATTCAACTGGAAACGCGCATTCACCTACCTGTTTATGGGACTTGCTCATCACGTGGGCATTCCAAGCAACTTCTGATTTGATCTGCACACCACATACAACACAAGAGATTCGACCCAACTGGTTATAACTGCGGGGCGCGTTATTGGGAAAGAGAGCAACTCATACCATACCGGGCATGAGGGTGGTCGATTTTCCTAATTTGTGATTTTGTCACTTTGATCAGCTGTCTAACGTCGGATTTCGGGATAAACTCCGAGGCCTTCATCTTGAAAGGGAGTAAGGTAGACCCTGAAACACAAGAGTGGAAAAAGGTTGTCGGTGAGTTGTATCCGAACCCTCCCAACTATGTAGAGATTTCTATTAAGTAAAACCTAACCAGCTGGAAACTAGAATATCCGTCCGGTTATTCGGAAGTCACTCCGCATGTAAAATTGCAAAAACTTATCTCAGTTGCTATACCCGCACCTAAGCTACCGGTGTCAAATCCGGTGCCCTGCCAGCGTTGCTTTCCCATAGACCAGCAGTTCGACGCAGAACTCAAACAAACCAAATCCTTATTTGTCAACTGCTCTGCACACGCAACGTCAATTATGATGACCATGTCAAACTGGGCCGTTCTAACCTATTCTTAAAGTTTAAGCATTACTTAACTCTGCATCAGAAGACCAGCATGATCCAGCCACGGTTCTTAAAGATCTGTTTACAGCGTTGGACGGTGGCATCTGATAAGACACACAAGAACTAGCTGTTATTATGTTCAGATTGTATTCGAAAGAAGTATAGATACCATCTACATGTCGCCTTCCCTAGATTTACGGAGTAATTCGGGTTTATCCTGGATACCCAGCACCAGCGCGATCCAGAGAAGGTTACTGCCCAAAGGGGCACACAACCAAGCTACGATTTTCCTTCGATTTACCACCCACAACAGTACTTTCTTGCTTGCTGTGCACCGGGAGCATGCTTCTCTGAGTCACCTGTTGCAGAAAAAAACCATCACTCCTAGTCCACAGGATACAGGCGTAACTTCTAAAAGCTGACCTAAAGCTATCACCTTATCGTGGTGGTCGGGCTTCTGTGCTGCAATGATCCTGTGGGTTGTAGTGGTAGGAACTCAGTTCCTAAGGTTCAAACATACCAGGAAGAACAGCACGGAGCAGTCCGATGAAGAAAAGCGAGTCCGCGTACTGCAAGTAATCGTATTACTAGGTGGTCTGGAGGCAGTCATACTGTGGGCTGTGATAGGAGTGTGAAGACAGTAAGACGTTTCGCCCAAGGTGACCAGATGCTTGAAAGGCACCTGCCATGCGCAACCGCATTAGGAGTGAGGCAGTAATGCATTGCTCCCTGCGTCCTCAGGCCAGACCGGACCCCGGTAGCCAAGTGGGTCAGACCATTGAGTCGTAGGTTCCGGGAAGGGCCACTCAAGGAAGCCCTAACAACCATTGCCTCACGGTCCAGACTTTTGAGTCACAGGGTAGGGGCAGGGTCACCGAACAAAGCCCTACATATTTTCACTGCATTGTAGATCAAACTATTGAGTCAAGGCTCAAGGTGTGGTACCTCAACCAAACACTTTTTAGACTTGAGTAAACGGGAAGTAGCAACCGCTCACCAGCCTTGCCCCACATTCCCTCTCCACCCATCGAATGATGTAGTGCGACCAACTCATCTGCGAGTCCATAACCATGTGTTGTGTCTCCGAAACACGCATACGAGACCCCACTGCGGTCGTGCACCGCCGCTTAGGACGAGCTCAGATGTCCCATTTTTCACTCTTCGGGTGTCCGGTGATCCTGACACAATGGACAGTGGTATAGATACCACAACTGTTTGGAAGTTGCACTCAGGCTCAAGGCCGAAAACGCCTTACAGGACTGGATTCCGGTAAGCATTTGTCCTTGCGCTGTGCCGTTGTCTGGCCCAACTACGATTAACGCAGGTGGATGCGGTAAACGGTGTTTATTTGTCGTATCCGAACACGCTCCAACAGACTGCAGTTCGGAAACTGAGGACGGATTTTATCGAGATTAGTGACGATTGCTTCAGTCAGCAGGAAGGACGGGTGATATGAATGTCCAAGTTGGTCGGCTAAATCCGGAAGAAACACAACTAGGTGATAAGTAAATTAGGTGATAAGTACTAATGGCTGTTCAGCTGCAAGAGCATTCAGCCGCCTAGCTACCATCTTCCTCGAAGAAATCACGACGGTTGAGGTAGTGCCAGGTTACCTAAGTCTAGACATGGGACGAGATAGCTCAGAGGTTAGAGCGCGAGCGTACTGACAAGAAGGTCCGTAGTTCGAACCCTGCCTCTGCCTCTCGACTTCCCCTGTCTAGGCTTGGGCAACCTGGCAGTATCCCAGCCCTCGTGCTTCCTTCGGGTGGCATGGCAGCTAGGCACCGAAAGGGGGCTACAGCTGGACGATTTATTTTTATTTTACTGAGGAACAACGGTTGTCATAGCGCCAGAGGAGAATAGAGATTCATTAACCATGACGAGAAATAGATGGCTCATAAGGAACTCTGGATATCAACCTGACAGATAGCCGAAAACTACATCGCTCTACAGCATCCGCAAGAGATCTCGGTAAAATTCACAAAGATAACACCAAGGCGAACACTAAAGTCTAACGCGGCCATTCATTTCTCCTCGGCCATCAGGCGCTGAAGAAGGGAGTGTATGATGTCGCTGTATCGCCGGTTCGATAAGTCTCCCGAGGAACTGTATAGAACAGCGGTTAAAAAGTGGGTCTGTCATTCGCAGGTTCTGTTTGCTCTGACCATTTTTAGCTAGGTTTCACAAAGCCCTGTCTCCATCTGGGAGGACCTGTCCGCAGTTCAGCGATAGGTAAAATATGTGGAAGACCGGTGGAACAATGGGATTAGCAGCGGCTGGAAAAGAAGGGTCACTTAAACCAAACGAATATCAGAATGAGAGTGGGGTTTCAAAAGCGATTTAAGCAAGTCTCTATCATTCGAAGTTCAGATTGCTGATAGAAGAAAGGTAATACGACAGGAAGTGGTACGCCGAGCCTGTCGCTGTAGAACAAACCGAGGAGTATTAGACGGCGAAGACATCGATCTTCAAATTACCATCAGCAAGCAGCTCCTCAGCGTCGCCACTTGGTGTAAAGGGGGTGTCACTCCTAGCCTTGACCTTCCTCAGGTAAGTAAGTGGTCGTTTCGGAGCAAACTAGCTCTCCATCAGTTAAGCTTGCTATTTTTTACGTCCTCCTCACTTTTAAAGATTCAGGTATTCTTGGCATCTTTGCATTTGTCGTAGTTCTCTGGCAGAACAAGCTTGGTATTGTCCAGGAACCTTTTCCTCCATCTTACCCAATGAAAATTCCACAGAAGGTACCATTGGATGTGACTGGAACGTGTTGCGCTGCTATGTCCCAAATCTTTCCGCAGAAATTCAACGCATCGCTAGGGCCATTGTGTGAAAGTATCACCCGCGTTATCTGACAGAGGGCTTCCTGAAGATTAGGTAAGTCAGGTCCCCATATGTGAGGTCAACGTCCACACTTAATGTTCACAGAGGGAAACCCGGTCAAATGAAATGCAGACCGATGTGACCTTTATGGCCCAAGGACTGAAGTAGTTTGTTGGCAGGGTTCGAGATAGCACAAGATCTAGAATTTTAGCTCACCGGTAAGGCCAGATTCTATTAGGTGTTCTTTTAGGTGGAGTGAAGAAACAGACCCAATGTGAGTGTCCAAAACGCAGATGGGTTACAGCTAGACACGACTAAGTCCAAGATAGGTGAGTTAAGGTGATTAACTATTAGGCAGTCTCCCCTTCCACCACAGCTCCCGATCTGTCTAAATACGTGAGGCACATGCGAGGGGGGAGACCTGAAGAACACCCCAAAAGTGTCTCATGACAAACATGGCAAAAAAGGGATACAACTCGGTCCACCCGGGAATCTAATACACGGAAATGCAATGGGTCTCGGTGGTACAGAACGTCGTCACCTAACTTGTCTTCGGCCTCAGTGCACGGCAGGCCGTATAGCCTGGAAAGTTTATTTTGGTATCCAAGTTCTCAGTGAGGAGGTAGATAAAGAAAACCGTTCAGCAGTAGCACCCTTTCGGTGCCTAACTGCCATGCCACCCGAAAGTAGCACGAGGACTGGGATACTGACAGGTTTCCCGAGACGAGACATGGAAAGTCGAGATGCAGAGGTCAGGTTCGAACCACAAACCTGGTCAGTAAATTTGCGCTCTAACCACTGAGCCATTTCGCCACGGTAGTTAAAGATGGTTTCCTTCGACAAGCAGGAATATGCTGTCAGTTCTATTTCGGACGCATTGATACAAACAATTTTTTATGACTGCATACTGACCAAGTAAAAGAACAGTCGTCTTCCGGAACTCTCTTGGTTTTTTATTCACTACTCGGAAGCCCACATGGTTAGCAATTTTGCCGTCAGGCTGCCGACGGCGAAGGTACGCGCTTCGTCATTGTCAGACATTAGAGACTGGGCAAAAGTCAAAGCGTCTATGATCAATTCCACCAAAGATTTTTACAGATTCTGAAATATTCACGACAAACAGACCTTCCTCCCAGAGGACTGGTCCTCTGACTCCCCCCACCTCGATGCGGTTTATCCTTAATTGATTTCGCCAGTTGGGAAATCTTGCCAAGTACCGCCCGGAGTTGCATGCAGGGCATAGGTTTAGTCTTCTTGGTTATTTAGACCACAGACCATGAATTACTCTCAATCAAAAACACTAAAAAAAGCCGAGTTCTTTTTCTCGGGATCATAAATTCAGGCTGGTTGTGAACCGTCTCATAGGAATCGAGGAATCCGGGTTTGAAACGTACAACAGTGCAGTAGGTATATACGCGAGTAGAAATCATCATCAGTATCAGAGACAGAAATATCAGTGTTGGCATTGATTTCACTGCCGTGCAACTATTAAGTTTACCTATTTACATTTAAAGCCTTGGAATGAAAAAAGCGAGAAAGAGTGCGTGAGGGATGGGACCCAGTACCGGCCTACTTCAAGTATTCTGAGGTGTCCACACCTCCAATTGCTCAATCAGACAGCCTTGAAAGAACGTGACGACATGAAAGCCTATGACATTGATCAACCTCGATTGCTAGCAATATATCCACCCTCAACGGTGAACGTAGTACCCCCTACGGTCTCGGGGGTTTATAAATGCATATGTTCTTTCAAGCGCAACCGAGCTTCTGGTCCAGATGACCTACCACCCGCGTTGTTCAAAGATGAGGGTGAAGTCCTCAGTCGGCGCTTGTCTGATCTGCTTGCATGCATTTGAAAAAGGAGACCATCCCAAACAACCGAGAAGAGTCAGTGATTGTGTCCATGTTCAAAAAAGAGGCTCGTGGGGAGTGCGATAACCACCCGGTCGTAACGACTGTTGGCGTCAATTGTGCCTCGTCGCCTTATCGTAGCTCGTGAAACAATAACTCGAGACCAGAAAGCAGGACTCCGTTCTCGTGGGGTTTGTGCTGACCAAATCTTCACACTGCGCCAAGCGGTAGAACAGGGCCATGCGTGCAAACAACCCGCAATTTTAATATTCCTGGATTTTCAAAGCGCACTCAACCCGGTTGACCGGTCTGTTCTCTTTGATACACTTGCCCATCAAGGGAGGCCCCGGAAGTTTGTGACATAATACGTTCTTTGTAGTCCCAGACTTCCGGACGTGTGAGAGCATACGGAGGGTACCCTAAAATCCTTCGTACACAAGGTGATGTCCGTCACGGGTGCCCAGTTGCTCCATTCCTATTTAATTTCATGATCGATGAAATAATGAGACGGGCGCTGGAACGTCTTCAAAACCCCGGTGTTCCAATAGCCTCTGACGAAACTCTTGCGAATCTGGAATATCCAGACGACATCGTTCCCGTCTTCGCCGGAAGGTCCGTGGTTCGAACCCGACCTCTTCCCCTCGACTTCCCGTCTAGGTTTGGGCAACCTGGCAGTATCCCAGCCCTCGTGTTTTTTTCTGGTGGCATGGCAGTTAGGCACCGAAAGGGTGTTATAGCTGAACGATTTTCCTCTCGTCTTCGAAGAGGAGAAGGCGCCGGTGGCTTTAGATGAACTGACCAAAGTCATCCCGTCCTTTGATATCCATTTTGCACCCATCAACATGCAGGCACTGGACATGCCACTTACAATCCAGGGAGACACTCGAATTTGTGGAGCGTCTTACGTATCTTGGAAGTTGTATTAGTTCTGATTGTAGTGTGACAGATGAGGGCAACGCACGAATCTGCATGGCTCGGGTCGCGTTGGCTAAGCGGAGACACCTGTGGTATCAAAGCGGTATATCCCTGAATCTCAAGGGACGTATCAGGCTACACTGCGGGCTGATTTGTTGAGAGAAGAACTAGGACGGTTTCAGGTGTTCGACAATCGTTGTCTCAGGACCACGGCTCGTGTGGGTTGGAATCGAAGAGACCGAAACGAGGCAATTAGAAAGCCAATGTTCGGTTGTGCAAAGAGGACTTCAAGTAAATAAGCTACGTTGGGTAGACTGTGTATTGCGTACGCCGAACCACCGTTTGCCGAAGAGAATGCTGTTTTTCGTGCTCAATCCAGAGTGGCGAAAGCAGAGATGTGGCCAACCCTTGAGAGGGCAGGGGGGTACGAAAGAAATTACGAAACGTTTAAGTGCTGCTCCCAGGATGAGCGCCCCCCCCCCATCCTTACTGCGCCTGGTTGGAGATGCTGTAAGATAGGGCTGCTAATCGAAGTGAATCAAAGTCAGTTTCTATCCAGATTACCTAAATCGATGTTCGGAGATGTAGGCTCCTCGGAATGATTGCAATAAATTAGTACTAAGTCTCTTCCTCATCCAACATTATTCTTCTCTTCACAATAAGGCTTTAAATAGATCATGGTCGTACCTCTGCAAAGCATCATTGTTGAACACTGATATCATGCTGTCGATGATGATGTACTGCTTACAGCCAAGCGCAAGCGGAGTCACGGGGACCCAATCCTGGAAGGTGTACTGCATCAACAACACCAAAAATCTTCGTAATCTTTTTCACACCGTTCAGCAAAATCATACGTTATCCACTTCGTAGTCTGCGCAATTCAGGAGGCATGGAGAAAACCACTCATCTCAGTTTCGGTATGCGTAGAGCATGGCCGATCCACCGTAGTTGATGGTGCTGGATGCTCTCCAGTTCCCCAAATGAGTTGCAGATTGCCATGAAGAGACTGAAACTTACGGTTAGGACGGTCAAGTCCTAAAGAACAATCCTACCCTTTGTAATATTTCACTGAGATTTCATTTTCTCTTTGTTGTAGCTAACTGAACCGCAGCGCTGTTTCTTCCAGCGGTTCATCTGCAGTGTAGCCGATCTTCATCTGGTGTCCCTTGTCTTCTTACTTGAAGTTTTCCAACCCAAGTAACTACACTATCATAGTGATAGAATAAATTCATCAAGCTTCTAAATCACCCAGCTAGCCCCCACAGACACAACACTTACCGTGGTGTGACGGTTTGTGTACCCCAGCGACCCATTGAGCTATACTGGGGAGGGTTGCGTGACACTCGCATATTGTCAATGGTTATGTTAGGAGGACTACCTCCAAACGAACAAATCCATGTTACTAACGACTTGTCTTGTATAATGAAACCTTGTTTCTACATTTCAGCCTCTCACTGACATCCTATTGGACTGTTAGCTCTTTTTATATTCTGGTTCAGTTGAATTCCATACCACGGAACGATCCACTTGTTTGCAGTATAACTTCCTCGAAGTTGTTTGTCTTCTCCATTCCGGTGACCCTACGTGTCTGACTGATACACTATCAAAGAGGATATAACACAAGCGACGGGAACCCAACGCGAACACAAACATGTCAATTTCAGCTGAGGATTTGAAAGCAATCCTTCAACAGCAACAAGCGCAGTTCGAACAATCGCAATTGCGACTTATTCAGTCTCTTACTCAAGCTATCAGTCTTCAGACATCGGTTCCATCTCAAATTGGTACTTCATTATCCTTTGCCGATTCTATCGCAGCAACTGTTACCGAATTTCTCTACGAACCAGCATCTGGTCTCACATTCGATTCATGGTACAGTCGCTGGGAAGATACTTTTCAGAACGAGTTTACCGACAAAGATGATGCGTGGAAATCCCGTCTCTTGGTCCGGAAACTTGGAACCCTCGAGCACGATCGGTTCACGAACTTTATTCTTCCCAAACATCCAAAGGATCTAAACTTTGCACAAACAGTGGAACAACTCCGTGAAATTTTCGGTGAGCAACATTCACTTTTTAATGTTCGATACAATTGTCTCAAATTGGCCAAGCGCGATGCCGACGATTACGTCACTTTTGCCGGTGTCGTCAACCGTGAGTGTGAAAAATTTCAATTGCAGTCACTTATAGAGGATCAGTTCAAGTGTCTAATTTTTGTTGCTGGTCTTCAGTCTCCGCAGGAATCGGATATTCGCACTCGATTGCTTTCCAAGCTTGAGCACGAGAAGGACATTACTGTGAAAGTACTCACTACCGAATGCCAACGTTTGCGTAATCTTAAACGCGATACCGCAATGGTACAGCAGACGTCACGACCTACTAATCCCAGTGGTGTCATGGCATTGAAACGAACCACTGTTACACATGGGAAAAATCGCCAACATCGTGTTGGTCCTGTGGCGAGTGGCATTATGCACGTTTCTGTCCATTCAAGAAGCACCAGTGCCAGACGTGTCATCGGTGGGATCACAAAGAAGGTTTCTGCCGCACCCAAAAACCAAAAGAGCTTCGACAGTCCAATCAGCAACACGGTCAAAAAGCAGTCGTACAAGAAACGTCCGCAGTCCAGATCTGTGTTTGCAACATTCCAAGTTGAATTCGAGTCCCGAAGGAAATACCTTACAGTTTCCATCAACAAAGTTCCAATCCGTCTGCAGCTCGACACAGCTTCAGATATTACGTTGATCTCACGTTCCAATTGGGAGTTGATAGGAAAACCTGTTGTGTCACTCACTAATCATCGGGCCCAAAGTGCATCTGGCAGTACCCTACTGCTGACTGGCAAGTTAGCCTGTAATGTATCATTCAACAATGTACAGTTTTCAGGAACTTGTTATCTCACTGAATGCCCTAATTTGAACATTCTTGGACTCGATTGGATTGAGAAACTTAATCTTTTCAGCGTACCCTTATCATCTGTGTGCAGTGCTCTGAAATTTTCATCCTCCTCAGACGTTGCAGAACACTTTACTAAAACACTGAAGACAACATTCAACGATGTCTTCCAAAGTGGCCTTGGATGCTGCACCAAAACCAAGGCAAGCCTCAAACTCCAACCTGGTTCCACACCAATTTTCAGACCGAAGCGTCCCGTACCATTTGCCGCTCTCGCAACTGTGGAGAATGAACTTTTTCGTCTCCAGCAATCCGGAGTTATCCAGCCAGTAAACTACTCATCATGGGCAGCTCCCATTGTTGTCATCAAAAAAGCAAATGGCAAGGTGCGCATATGTGCTGATTATTCCACTGGATTAAACGCAGTGTTGGACTCTCACCAATATCCATTACCGGTACCAGAAGATTTGTTCACCAAGCTCAATGGTGGAAAATGTTTCGCAAAGCTGGATCTCGCTGATGCTTACCTTCAAATAGAAGTCTCTGATGACTCCAAAGAACTTCTGACAATTAACACACATCGCGGGTTATTTCAATTTAACCGTCTGTCATTTGGGGTAAAATCTGCACCAGCAATATTTCAACAAACAATGGATGCCATGCTAAACGGGCTATCAGGAGTCGCTGCTTATTTGGATGACATCATTCTTACAGGTTCTAATCAAGAAGAACTTTTGCATCGTTTACATTGTGTACTTGAACGAATTCAACAATATGGTTTTCGTCTACGTGCAGAGAAATGTGCATTTTTTCTCACTTCCATCAAATATCTTGGATTTATTTTTGACGAACATGGTCGTCATCCAGACCCAGAAAATATTTCTGCCATACAACAAATGTCAGCACCGACGAATGTAGCGACCTTGCGCTCCTTCCTCGGTTTAGTAAGCCATTACAGTTCATTTTTGCCAGACATGCATCGTGTCCGTGAACCACTAAATCATCTTTTAAAAAAGGATGTGCCTTGGAACTGGTCACATCAGTGCCAGTCCGCTTTTGACAAAGTAAAGTCACTTCTCAACTCTGATTTGCTACTCACACATTACAATCCAGCCCTGGATATTACTATTGTTTCAGACGCATCCAACTATGGTATTGGAGCTGTCATCTCTCACGTTTTCCCCGACGGAAACGAAAAAGCAATTGCCCACGCAGCTAGATCCCTAACAATTGCCGAGTGCAATTATGGTCAGATTGAAAAAGAAGCTTTAGCAATAATCTTCGCCATCAAGAAGTTCGACAAAATGCTCTATGGACGTCATTTTACGCTGATCACTGACCATAAGCCCCTTCTAGCCGTTTTCGGATCTAAGAAAGGCATTCCTGTTTACACAGCCAACCGTTTGCAACGTTGGGCTACAATGCTTCTAGGCTACGACTTCTCCATCAAGTACCAGTCTACTGATGCTATTGGCCAAGCTGATGCATTATCAAGACTCATGGATTCTCAACGTCAACAACCCGAGGATGCTGTTGTTGCCTCAATAACGGTGGAACCCGAAGTTAACGCAGTGCTCGCTACTACAATCCGTGCACTTCCAGTTACTTCTGCCATGGTTCGCGGCGCCACTGCTCGTGATCCGTTACTTCAAAAGGTACTCCATTTTCACCGCACACACTGGCCTGCAGTATGTTCCGATAAACAACTTCAACCGTTCTACCAACGTCGATCCTCACTTTCCGAAGTTGATGGTTGCTTACTCTTCGCAGAACGAGTAATTGTGCCCCCGGAATTACAGAATGATGTCCTTAAACAATTTCACTTTGGACATCCCGGTATTAACCGCATGAAGGCGCTAACACGTAGTTATGTCTACTGGCCGAACATGGATAAGCAGTTAGAAGAACTTGTACGCAAGTGCTCAAAATGCCAGTTATCTGCAAAATCCCCTCGGAAAACAGAATTGTGTTCATGGCCTGTTCCAGAAACTCCATGGTCACGACTTCATGTTGATTTTGCGGGACCAATCAACGGCCAACAATATCTCATCCTAGTAGATGCTTATAGCAAATGGCCAGAAGTGTTTAACATGGACCATATTACTGCTTGTGCTACCATTTCAAAACTACAACACGTTTTTAGCCACTTTGGCGTTCCAAATATCATTGTTTCTGACAATGGCAGTGCATTCACTTCCGCTAAATTTTCCGATTTCTGTCAAGAAAATAGCATACAACATGTGCGATCGCCACCGTTCCATCCACAATCAAATGGCCAAGTGGAAAGATTTGTGGATACTTTCAAACGCGCACTTCTAAAACTCAAAGGGGAGGGGACCACACCGGAAATCCTCGAGACATTTCTGCTGAGTTACAGGGCGACACCAAATGTTAACGCTCCACATGGTAAGTCCCCGGCGGAGGTACTTATGAACCGGAAGATCCGCTTACCCGTTGACGTCATCCGTCCAACACCACATTCACCAACCGGTAGAAACATAAATATGGAAGTTCAGTTCAACCGACATCACGGTGCTGTAAGTAACATATTTATACCCGGCCAATCTGTGCTAGCAAAAGACTATCGTGGTGGTGCGGAAAAGTGGACACAAGGCATAATTGTGCGCCGCGCTGGAAGAGTTGTCTATGAGGTAAATGTAGGCTCCTCTACCTGGGTCCGCCATGCCAATCAGCTACGCGCTTCCTATCTTCCAGCGACAGCTACACTCGACCCTGTTCTTCCACTGGAGATTCTTCTCGACACATTTGAGTTAGGTCAAAAGCCAAAATTTCCAGAGCCGATGAATGAACCAGCAATTTCCAAAAGTTGCGCACCTAGAAGATGGACCGATCGAATACGAAGGCCCGTCAGACCAATGCAACTCAACCCTCAGCAGCAGTCCTACGATCGAGCACTTCAAAGGGGAGGTGTTAGGAGGACTACCTCCAAACGAACAAATCCATTTTACTGACGATTTGTCTTGTATACTGAAACCTTGTTTCTACATTTCAGCCTCTCACTGACATCCTATTGGACTGTTAGCTCTTTTTATATTCTGGTTCAGTTGAATTCCATACCACGGAACGATCCACTTGTTTGCAGTATAACTTCCTCGAAGTTGTTTGTCTTCTCCATTCCGGTGACCCAACGTGTCTGACTGATACACTATCAAAGAGGATATAACAGGTTAGAAGTCTGACGAACACAGTCTCCTGGTCCTCCAGGTTGGGGGTAGAATATGCGTATTCTATAAAAATTCCAATGGCTTTGCATTTCCAGCCAAACACCGCAGTCGTGCGGTCACGTTCTTGAGCAAAGGGCTTTGGTGGACGACACTAATCGTCCTTCTGTCTAGGTTTGGGCGCCCTGGCAGCTTACGTACAACCATGATAGTTAAAACAAAGAATATTCTAGTGCCATATCAGCCGTCGCCTGGTGTCATCAGCCGGGTCGCCTTACCAGCTGCATACAGCAGGGTGGGTAAGCGAAAACATGCTACTGCTGACGCCTCCCTTCATATACTTTCACGTTTTCCCTCTTCCACCCTACCACACCCAAATAGGAATATTCTCTCTGTGGGTTCCAGCACAAGGACTGACCGCTTCGCTCGCAACGCATCACACTTAGCTATAGCTTCTGTACGTCCGAGTTCAGTTACAGCCCTAAACACTTCGAAGTCTGTTTTCAAACCCCGAAAGCCTGCCTACTTAGCCAACTTTAATGTTCGCACACTGACAAAAGCAGGACAACAGGTGGCTCTTGGTCGTACGCTGGATTAGCTCTGCAGCGATTTGTGTTGTCTGTCAGAAACAAGGATGCAGAACGCAAGTACTGTAATTGAAGCATCTGGCCGCTAGCTCCCTCCCAGGTTCCTCTTGGGCACCTGATGATGCAGGGGTCGCTGCAGCCGGATATCCCGGTGTGCTGCTGTATTGAGTGGTTGGGCGGAAGCGTCTCTGCTTGATTTGATACCCGTTGATAGTCGCCTCTGTGCGGTTCATTTAGCGACGTCTATGAGAGAATCCCGAGAAACAGGGGCCCATCGCACCCTGTCCATTGTGCTTGCTTACACCCCAACTGACTAGAGCTCTGAATCTGTCAAGGGCAGTTTCAATGGGGCTCAAGGTGGGTTTTCAAAGAAGACCAAAAGCTTTTTTACAACAGGCCGAAAGGTCAGATCTCGCTGTGGATGCCGGTAACATGAACATCCAGGTTGGTGGACCAATCACTGCTGATGCCCGATTGGGTGGTCGTTTTGGGTTGGACACGGGACCCGCGGACAACGGAAATCGTCTAATTCAGATATGTACCGATCATAGACTGTTCCCCTGCAATACCAGTTTCCGTAATAGCGGAAAGCGCCCGAACACGCGGCACTCACCAACGAAGCTGTCTTAAACCCAAATAGACCACATCACCGTCAGTTTCCTGTAGCAAGGCTCGTTCACTGTCTGCCGTTACTTCTGGAATACCAGCGTGGACTCCAACCAAACAGTACGCTACTGCTTTTCATTGTGCTTTCCAGGTCTATGCAGAACGCTCACACCTCGCCTAGCTACTGGGAAGCTGTTGGACCCAGAAATCAAGCGAACTGTCAGAACCGGCTCCTCGAGCACCTATAGGACGGTCCGATGTCGGATATCATCGGCCAATTGGAACCGATATTTACGGTTTTACTCAGAGCCGGAACTTCTGTTTGCGGTACAACCTAGCCAACCTCATCCAAACATTGGATCTCTGATAGTATCATGCCCTCGCTGGAGGCCCACCGAGATCCCCATGAGCGGCTAAATTGATACCAACCGTCGGACACCAGGTGGAACTGAGTGTCCGTGCAGACCGAGAAGCTTGGTCTCGAAATGCCGAAGGAATGGAGGATGCAAAAAGTACTGGAAACATCCGTAAGCTTTTCCACTTGATTCTTTCGACTGGCCTTAAGAAGCCTCTTGTCAGCGAAACTATCAGGGACTAAACTGGCTTCGTGGTATCCAGCAAAGCAGAACGTTTGGACCTTTATTCACAGTACTACGAACAGCAACTCAGTTGGCCGCCTGATGTCCCCATTCCAGAATCTTAGCCTTCAACAGAGGGGTGGACTGTGAATATGGAGCCAACCTCAAACTCAGAGTGTATTTCTCCAGTCAAGCGCCATCGTGCTGCTGATCGTGATGACTTTCCACCTGCTCTGTTCAAGGATGTCCTCGCCGTGTGTTTGATGGGTCAACGATGAAAAACCTGTTGGCCAAACCTTGTCCAAACAGGGCATAAGTAAGAAGTAGGTCTCCTCGGAGTCGACGACACTACAGGGGAAAGATGTCAAGCACCACGAGATGCGTTTCATAGTCCACGGATTTAAGGCCGGCAACCATTTTCGTAGCAGCTCGCTGGACACGCTCAATGAGATTTGCGTCTTTCGTGCGTCTCAAGTAGACAACTTGGTTGGCATATTCAATCGGTCTGACGTAGGCCCCATAGAGTAGTTGGAAGTCCGTGCGAGTAATACGGGAGAAGGTGCGCCGAATCATACGTAGAACGGCGGATGTCTTTTGGGCCGATTTCTCATGGTGCAGTGAGAAGGACATGTTTGAAGAGAGCCAGATACCCAAATCCTTTTTGGCGTCTATTCTCGTGATGTCTTCTGGTCCATTTTCACCACGCATGACAAAGGCATTCGCTGAGTCTCCTCCAAATGACACATGGACGTACTTTTCGTCATTCAGAGGAAGGTGCCAGTCGAACGACCACTACTTTGCAGCGTCTACATCCATTCCTAGACCACTGGCATTAGAACTCCAGGATTTCAAGTCGTCCGCAAAAAGTAGACATGGACTTACAAGAATATCTGGAAGGTCACTGACGTATATCAGAAACAGCAGTGATACCAAAACGGAGGCCTGAGGAGCTCAAATGGAGAGCAGAGCCGGAAAAGAGTAGATACAGCCTACTTTGGCTCGGAGTGTTCTCTCTGATAGAGACGCCTTAATCCAGCGCCCATTAAATCCCGTAAGACTCGAGTTTGTGAAGCAGCAGGACGTGTGGGACTCGATCGAATGCTTTTGAGAAGTAGAAAAATATGGCAAACGATATGAGTCCCTCGTCCTTAGCTTGGGTTAAGCTGTCCCTAAATACGAGCACGGTTATCACACAAGAGCGGTTCGGGAGAAATCCATGTTGAACTGGAGATATCAAGTTGATGCTAGTAAGGTGATCTAGGATAGCCCGCTTCAGAATGTGTTCCATCACCTTGCATGCCACGCTAGTGAGTCTAATGGGCCTGCAGCTGCCGGGCGATAATCAGTCACCAATTTTGTAGATTAGCGTGACAACCGCTTCCTTCTAAGCAGAGGGAAGGTGGCCTTCGTCAAGCGAATGACGAAACACCAAGTAGAAATATTTTGCCAGTGTGAACGACATCTTATTCAGGATCCTTGAATGGAGGTCGTCTGGCCCCAAAGCGAAGAACGGGTTGATCTTGTACAAGAGTTGTCGAACGTTCGCCTCCGTGAGGACCAAATCTGTCAGTGGGCGTTCGTACTTACGCCTTGACAAGATTAGATGTGACGAGGACGCTGGGGCTGAATATAGACCTGCATAGTAGGGTGGATCGATAGTAGTGTCCATTTTAAAAAACAGTACTCACCGCGAATGCATTACCAAACAAAAGCGCAACAGCCGTCCCCCGAACAAGCAAATAGGGAACAACAGGCACCGTCGGATTGGGCAATCGCCTTTCTGGTCCCGATCAAGGCTGTCCAGTTCCCGTTACGCGATTGGTCAGCATCCCATTCCCTTTTTTCACTTGTGCCTTTCAGTTGAACGACAGCCGGTGAACGACAAGAACAAAGCCGACCTGGGAAACTTGGGCGAAAGCCTCGCTCCTGTGTATCAATCCGTGGATCCGTAAAACGGATTAGCCCGTCGGGACGCCAAATATCACTTGACCGATTCCGCTGACGATGCATGGCTCCGATGTTTTAACTTCCGCTATATGAGCAATAGTCTCTCAAATGTTTATGGATTCTATGTCGAGGCGTCGAATTCTCTTGTGTGGCTTACTGACGGTAAGCAAAGTTGCGCAAGAAAGTGTCATGCAACTCAATCGCCTGTTCACCATCACTGCCAGCAAGGAGTGGCCACCAGGTTTTTGGAAGTTGCCCTGTAGTTCGACCAGAATGTGTGCGAAATTTCTGTCATGATCCCTAACTTTTCGCCTTTGTCAAGATGCACTTAACGCTTCTAACCCAGTCCCTCAACCTAATCGGTCCGCAACAGATGGGATGGGAAGTGGGGCGGGGTACCGAGCTCTCGGGCGAAATCACAAAACCAGTGGAGCGTAAGCTGAATGACAGCCGAACACAGTGGTCTCTGGAATTCGAAGTTTAAAAACAGATGTCAGGTTCCTGTGATGGCAGCTGCCGTTGTTTTTCAAGGACTCCAGGCTAATTACTGGGGGCATAAGCAATGGTCAGGAGGGTTTGTCCACTAACCGGTTCGGTGACATAAGTATGGGCGCAATACCGTGGTATTTCTTGCTGCTGAAGCACGTTTTAATGTAAAATAGTATCTACGCGAGGTTAATAGCTCCGTTTTTTCAGCTAGCTGGCCTTCAATCCCTGATGCCAATCTTAGAGCCGAATATTATCGCGTTCCGCTAAAAGCGGGAGATGTCAGCTGCAAAGCCCCGGTGTGGATGCTCTCATACGTCGCATCCGTATCCGAGTTGTGCATCCATTTGATTTGACTGTGACCTGCCATTGTTGCCATATGTAGCAAGTACTGCTTTCAACCATGTTTTCGACTAAATTTGTCTATTGCATGACTTTTCAATGTGACTGAGTTTTCGATGGGATTTCGGTACCCGGTAGTGGCAACACTTGTGTCACGGCCGACGGCAGGCTGAACACGTCTACTTCTTATGAGGATGCAACGGCAAAGAATAAAGTTTGCCACCTCAATGGTATGCCAGTATGCGTTTTTGCTCCTCCCGAATGTGCCGTCTTAGTGCATCGCAATGTTATGGACACAAATGAAAACAGAGTTTGATAACGTTAGCTCCGACTTCAACGAACCGTCTTTTAAGTTAAACAGACGGTTGTGGGGTTACATTGAGAGGCTGCATTATATCATTCAGTAGCCTGGTTTTGGCACCAGATTCCGAATGCAATTAAAAGCACTGTGGTTGAATTGAATTGTTCACATTCTTAGACAAGTTTGAATTTGACGCGTTAGACTGCCGCTAATTTTTTATTCCCAATGTTTATTATTATCCTTCAACATCGCCGATACACTTATATCATAAATCTTGCTTGTGTGCGGTGGAAGTTTGTGCTATCGAGCAGAAAAAGCTACAGCGTTACACAGTACACCTAACCGTATCGTTTTTTGGCCTTCAGATACAAACCCATCTTCCGCATCCGGTCACTTTTTGGTACTTTGACCCAAAAGCTTTCGAGGCTCAGGTCAGTAAATGAACTGCTGTTTTGTAGTGGCGCTGGCGAAGTGGCCCCCACAAACCTGAAAGCACAAAATGGTTGGCCTCGTTTTAGAATATCTGTGCCTATTCTGTGAACTCTAGTCTTAAATTATTCCGGAAGGCCTTCTTTTCGACTGAGGAAACAAGTTTTTCATATTTGTGTTCATTTGTTTGTTCTCCTTTTCGGATCTCTCGCTATACAAGTTGCTGATCGGCGGGACCTAAGTTGTGCCATGCCCCATAGCTACCGCATATTCTCCAGCGGCTTTCATATAAGCTCCACCTACCAAATTGCGGAAATGAGAGTCTTGCCCTCTTTAATCAACAGCTTTTTGACACGAACCCACTCCGGTGTGTCGTGAATCTGGGGAGGGAGATTTACTGTCGTATAAGTTGATTGGACCAGTCTTAGTTCACACCGCGGCTTCTGAAGGAAATAACCTAGAAAACCTATGAACTTTTGCTGAAGTCCCTCCCCTCGAACCAACGGATATCAGGCGATAAAAGTCATGGTCCACACAACTCGTCGCCATCCGGCATGACGAGGGCGCAGCAGCCATATGGAGCCTTTTGACTCGATGGCAAACAACCTTCGGATGCACAGCGAGATGCGACTGGCTCCAGATGATTGAAGGTGAGTGTTTCTCTTCTAAAAGATCTATTGCTGCTGTAACTCCATAAGAAAGTGCAGAGTTCATTAGCGCTGTTAAAAAACCGCTCTACTCCGCAACGGAGATGGCCATGGAGATTGTAGAAAATTGGGGAACACGTATCAGCTAAGTCAGTGCCCCAGTTGCAGCAATCCTCCTTTACTGAGCGCTTCGGACTTTTTACATGCCGATTTGACTGACCCTACCATCAACAACATTTCGTTGGAGATAGCCACCCAATAATTCCAGGCAGTAGCTTTTAGCTGCCGGTGCAAAGACCACATACTGCCCCCTTGGCTCCGGCAGATACAACCCGTCGCCAACTGTCCCCGGCATGCTATGCCAGTATCACGAGTCTTAGTGATGCAATCCGACCACCATGCAGTCACCATGCACACCAGGAAAACTTAATGGCAGCGCAAATTACCGGTATCTACCGCCGGCTTTCACCATATTCACCTTCCTCGCGTGCGGTCCAAGACCTCGTCAACAAATACCCGGTCAATGTAGGTTCTTAGGCACGAGCTATAAATCAGCAGGCCACCGTGGACTGTAAGCGGCCTATGAAACGCTACACTTGTTTGACCCTCGCCACTCTACTTTTCGGTCTGGGATTCCCCCGCGGGCTGTTTCGGGTGCGTCGTAGTCGCTGATAGTTCGTTCGCCATACTACATTTGATCTACAGTCTGACACTTTGACACAGTTTTAGTCACCGCGAAGTCAGCCTCAACACTTTAGGCGTGTAGTCGGACTCCACTTTATTCGGTTCAGTTTCCGCTCCGTCAAACGTAACTAGCGGGTCTGTGAAGTTAACCGGACCTAGTTTGTCCTTTGAATGAACCCCCACTGGTCCCAAAACACGTCATTCAGCAAACTGGCATTGTTAATCCATCACTTTCTTGCCCACTACTTTCACAGGCTCCCAATAAACAGTATTTGTCAAAATGTGCTTTAGAAAATGTGCTCTTGCGCGGCATCTTTCGCTCTTCAGAAATCTCCAAGCATTTTTACCTCAAATACATCCCGGAGAATTTCGTACGAGACTAGCGAGCACTTGGTAAACATCTCGAGATAAGTTGCTCCACCGGCCCGTTCTTTAATTTGCCAGCCTCGTGGGCATCAAGGTTTTTTGTGGAAAATGTGTGTGGTTCTCGCACACAACCACATCTTGCTTGTTAAAGTAGACATATTTAACCCATTTATGGTAACAACCTCGGAGCTCTTCTAATTCCTCAGAATACCATCTGGTCTCGGCACCGGTGCGCAGATAGAGCCTGATGCAGTCTGGACAACGGGTGTGCCCATCCCGACGACATCCTGGTAGAAGTGACCTAATAGAGCTTCACCCGGCATGTAGCGCATTTTAAAACTTTATTCCAAGATAGTGACGGGGACATGGCGTTGAGGGCTTTCTTGCCTAAGGGAGCGGCGTTCCTAGATCACGAACCGTCGGTGACTGGCACTGCAAGTTTTATCGACGTGATTCAGGCAACTGTCGACCATCCGAAACAATACTTTTTAATGGTTCCGCCAGTTTGGAGGTTTGTCCGGCTTCTATCGACGTTCCGCCACTCTTCGCTCCCATCTCACACATGGCACGGTTCCCTGTGAGGCACCGGATGTTTCCTCTTACGTAGATATACACAGGGTCTTTCACAGCCAATATTGATGCAGAGTTTCTGGAGCTTTTCCTCTCTACCCAGGAAAAAATCATAACTAACTTTCAAACTTTATATGACGAATTTTTCGAGCTTTTGTATGAGGGCGTATATTTTGTCAACTCGCATACTACAACATCAGTACGTCAAAACTCAATTTCCTTTTCAGCCGGCTTGTTGTTCGTGTCGCATCTAGATGCCCGAAGTTTTTCATGCTTTTGATTGTTTAAACGAACATCGCGTAGTCTTTTGTGAGCACCAACGTTACGCTGAGATCATTCGGTCTCCTTCCGCTTCAGGCGCCCTGGCCAGGGCTGTGTCGTTTCGTTTCCGACATTTGCTTTCTTTCACGCTTACCAAGCTTTGATTCATCCTAGCTGTCTCACCATTTCTCTTATCTATTTTTCAATCACGGCTATTTATTAGCATTCTGTTGGCATACAACTGAAGCGGTCACAGACAAAGCCGCTGTCAGTCACCGAAGTTTGGTCGATCCTTCAGTCAGAGCATAGATTATGAATCAGACAAAAATATTTTGAACAATTCTTTGTCACAATGGATGCCCCTTGCGATAATTAGGCAACTTACGTAAATAAACCGGAGCAAACGCTTCCATTATTGAAGTACAACTAGATGTGGGTTCCAATATACCGATGGCTTACCGAGGTACGTCAATAAAAACGACCCATCAGGGTAAGGACAGCCGTCACTCAGCTCGACATGGTACTTTTGCAAATGTTAATCGCGGGAAATTTTTCGCACACCTGGATTATCAGAAAAATTTGGGCAATTCTGACGACTAAAATATACCACAGCCCATTCTTGTAAATGCGGTCGTCTTTCTGACCTTAAGTGTGCATCCAGTATTTAAACACGGCCTGGCCGCGACACAATACGACACTGTGACTAATTGCTTAATCCGCTGACCACCCCATTGTGGTAAGAAAGTCCAGAGAGGAGCTTCCATCCCGGTTGCATAGCGTCCCTCACTGAAAACATAGTTGTCGTTTCCTGTTAAAGAATAGGGAATGTAAATTCTTGCCCAATTCTTTGATTATTTCTATAAACTATCGACCGTCAGATTCTGCTGCAGTTCCAGGAAGCCTCAGCGGCTCGGCGCTTCCAAACTTGGGTCATTTTATAAGGTGTCAGGCTTTCGCGATCCTTTCGCTACACCCAGGTTACGTCAGTAGTTAAACCAGCGCTCTTCGGCGGGACTGGTGACGCAAAAATGATAATAGATTTACTCCAAAAATTGTATGGTGTATGCCAACTGGGATGTTTATCCTGGGGTGTACACTCAAAACTTTCCTGAGACCTGAACATAGGATAAATTTACGTAAGGTTTTAGCATTTGACGGCGTTTAATCAGAAAACTAAAATCCGCCGAGATAATCACAGTCCTGTTATAGTTTTCTCAAACGTCCTCAAGGTATAATTTATACATGAATCCCATATTTTTACTGGTTACCACGACCCAACATGATCTTTTCGTGAAGCGTTATTTGAATTTAATTACTCCACATTCTCTCTCTGCGTTTGCACTTGAGAATGCTTTAAATGAACTATAATTAATTCGTTTTGTGCACGTGAACGCAAAAAGGAGTATTAAGTGGCGGATTTTTAACAAAAAATATTAGGTCGCTGAAACAGGCAAAGGAAACCAAAGGCAGCGAGATTTACCCCACGTAGTGAGTGAGGTGAATTTCCGTGATCGACAGCGTAGGCTGTCGAGAGGTTTTATATTCGCTGGTGTACCACCGCTTGATGGTGATGTCCTTTCACATGAAGCAAAAACACCCAACGACAAAGCTCCTTTTTGACAGGCTCTCCATTAACGGGCACCTGACATCTGACGCATTAAAGAAGTGCAATGCTACACTGAGCATGCGACTTCTTCACTGAAGGGAAGGTATTGACCACCCAAAATTTCTACAGTTGCTGCCTCTTGTGCCGACCTTTAATATAAAATAGATTGATGGTCACCTTTTTCCCTCTTAGGCAGAAAGCATGTTGTTGGTTCCTGCCAAACTCTACGGATATAGCCGTGCACCAGTGTAACGGTGGACACTACTGATGAGGCATGCGAGAGGTGTGCAGTTAGTTCGTAACTCCGCCTTGACCTAATGGAAGGTGGGATTTACTATGGAATTTGTTGGACGGCTTCGTAGCATTCGTTTTCAAGTGCGTGAAGGTCAATGAATATCCGAAAAAATTCAGAAAGACGCATTCAAGAAGAAGGCAAATATTCAGGTTTAAAAACTAGGTGCATATGAGAATTTAACTTTTCTGTCCAATAGTACGTACAAGTAAAGTTGATGTTTTCTACTAAGCAGCTCCGCAACAAAGAGCTTTTCTCATCTCATTGGTAGTGTAAATTAACGGTTGTCGCTTAAGCCACGTATATTTTGCCCGCACGCATCAAATAACTCTGCTGCGATGTCTCAGATGTGGTGAAAATTGATGCCACACACGGCCTAAAGAGTCTTGTGTGGATTCTCCCAGGAAATCATATTTTTCCTACGTTGTTAAAGGTTCATATTTTCTTTGTTATTCATGTATTTGGGATCGAGGGATAGGGCATAGATGCCGCCACCAAAAGTGACTATTTGCAGCCTTCGCCCAAACAGTCAAGCTCACTAAATGATGCGATGGTTTCGTCAGTCCTATTATATGGCTTCCGTCATGGATACAGCGATATCACGGATGCGGCTCGTCAAAGCTGGATTCAACTGCAACATAGTACCGTGCTAGTTTCATGTACGCCAAACCGTTTAGACGTACGGACTTTCTAATATCACTTTCTTTGCAGAAAATTTCCAAACACACCGGGGGCATTATCAACGGCAAACCCCAATTTGACAATGCCACAGCGCAAGTAGCAGTTTGCCGGAGAAACCAAAGTAGATCCCGCCTTGGTTTCGAAATCCTGCAGGGAAAAGCCTCCGGCTCCGTTACATATCTAAGTGTTCGCCTACTGTACATCACCGGCAAGTGGGGCCATGCGTGTGCAGAATGGGCCAATGCCTTTTTGAAACGTAACAGGAGCCGTAATGAAAACGCTAAAAAGTGCACCAGCAGATAGCCTGGTACTTTTTATCCAGGAGGCTATGCAACCACATCAAAAGACCCATGCGAGCGTGAGATGCACGGCACCTATCAATGTAGCCGGCGAGAAATTTGGAAGGGCGACAGCTCACTGCCAACCAGGTTCTCAGGCACACTGGAACGCACCCACCGAAACAGATGTGCCGTCAGATTTACCACTTGTAGCTTAGGAACGCCTGATTGATAATGGTTTGTTTTTGGTTCAAACCCAAAATGCTTTCAGACGGTTGACACCTAGGCTGGTACATGAACGTTCGCTTCCTACCAGTCCAAGCAGCCACCTTGAGTACACCTGTTTTTCGCATTCAAAAGCAACTCGTTTCTGTACATCAAGTTAAATCTTTACGTTCGCTTTGCTGAGCGCAAGTTCCAGTTAATCAGCTGATGATCACCTGGCACAGGCAAGTCAGAAAGCCAAACCGTACGGTTATGATTAATAAAGTTTGCCAGTGGCCATTGGATTATGATAACATGCAAAGTTAAGGACACGTTGTCAGCGGCGCGCACAGGTGCGATCAGTTACGCCAAAAAGCAAAAAAGCGACAACACGTACCTTCATGATGATGAACAACAGTCGTCGACCATATTTTCCAGAAATTTTGTTTCCCTTTTTGACACAATCGGGTGTGCTGGGCCAAGTATTCCACTTGTACTTTTTGTTCAGAAGCATTTTATGGGAAACGTTTGTAGTATCTTCTGACTAGCTTCGCATACCTAAGAGTAGTGTTTGTTTACAGAGTTGCGCAATCCCAACAATATTGCATTACACAGCACATCATTTACGATTGTTATACTGTACTCAAGGTGAGCTTCCTAAACAGCGGTGTTGTGCCAAAAAATTCTGCCAAACAGTTCATCTAATTCATTATGTCCAAGTAGTATAAAGGGTCCAAAAGTTGTTCGGATGTCCAGCTGAGTGTAATTCGCATTGGAAATGATCTAGGGTTTATGCCAGTCGTGGACCAATAAAATGTATTATTCAGTTTACAGATTTTTGGTAAACAGGTAGTACATGTAAATCAGTAGTGATTGCTGATCTTGAAAGTACGCTCAATTAAACAAGAAGCTGCGGATAAAATATTGATAAACTGTCCAGCCTTCATAGACCACCTCCTCATTCTTAGAGATGAGCAACTAGCACGGAGCTAAAACAACTTTTTCAGACACAAATATGTACTGTGGATATGACCTACTTCAATCCCGGTAGCAGGGCTCTTCCGTTGGAAGGCGGGACGTCAGTTTGCTGCGTTACATCATAAAGCGCAACGGCACTACCGCCCTGCATCACAATAACCGTGAGCGGCGCCGCTTGCCTTAGATACCTATTGTAAATGCCAGACCCGTGCCTATGTTCTACGCTGAATGAGGCCTCAACTAGGCACAACAACCCAATCTAATGCCCAACGGTGGCCCTTTATACTCGACCTTGCGCGCTGTCGTTCATCTTATAGGTTTATTTTCCAACTTTGTGGAGCATACAAATTCAGGTATGATCACCCCTTACAATGTAAGCTCGGAGGACAACACAACGGGGGGAAATGAGACCAAGGAGACAGGCTTATTACTCGGTAAGTAATCGTATATTGCAAAAACTAGAACAGTGAGGCATGAGTTAGGAAAATTTCAATGATGAAACCAGATGAATTGAACTATAAGCTGAAAAACCGATGCCAGCCATGCGTGACCTTGAGTGGTCGAGTAAATGGCCAGGCTCACAAAAAGAACAAATGGAGACGAGGAGACCGTGATATTCAAAGTGGAGACAGACGACAAGATTCGTCCCCAGAATAGGGTTTACACTAAAACTGGGTAGACCTACTGGTCTCACTGTCGGGGGGCGAGTTGGGTGCAAAAGACATTTACGAGGGAGAAATAGTGCTGGTGCAGAGGGCCGAGCAGTGTAAGTAGAATGGTTGAAAGTGTGGAAGGGGTATGTGGAACTCGCAGAACCGGGATAGTTTAGTCCAAAAGAGAGATTCAGCAGGTTAGATCGGACTCGTCCCAGAGGCGGCTGCGGCCAGCTAGTTCGTTCCTATTTGCAGGCAAAGGAACAAGTGCCTACAGCACGCAACATGCACGTACTAATGCGCGCTGCCGATTATGAGACCACAACTATACATGACAGTCAAATCCAATGGCCCACCATCATCATAACCGCGTGAGTTGCCGCCCTACCATGCCCAGGTTTGATGATGAAAAACCACCAGTGACGAAATGTTTTTATTTATTTAATGGACTGGTACAACCGCAACGGGTAGTCACTCCTTTTATCTTCCCACAACTTACATTTATTTGACGATGAGTCCGACATAAAAATCATATTCGATTTCATCTCCCCTATATATTCGACAAAGTGGTTCGGACGTTCCATTTTTATAAAGATAAACCAACTACTTAATCAGTTAGTCCTGTTTTCAGGAATGGGAGCTCTACGTGTAAAATAATGATGCGATATCGAGGTTTGGTAATAATGTGCATTATTAGAAGCAGCAAAGCTAAAGCTACAGGCGGGTGTATACATGAAACCGTAAGATCAAATAATAATAATAATAATGTTTAATGATGTAGACATGACCCCAAGAATTCAAAAACCCATTGCTTTTTCAGACGCGTGCCCACAAACATCACCGTGGAGACAATCTAGGAAGGACGGTTGCTTGGTGACAAGCCTGCTCTTTTAGGGCCCTAAATAATAGCTTAGCACCAAATCTCCCCTTCCCGGATACTGGTGCATCGTAGTTTAATGGAAGCAACATCTCCACCGTCCCCATTATAGCATGGAACGAACCCACACTTAGCGCAGTAGCACTCTCACCAACTGGAAGCTCCGATCCTGGAGGTTGATTGCCAGAACTTACGCCTGCGGTTTAGACAGACGTTTTGTTATCTTTATCGCCAGGCTATAGCTGAAAAATGCTTACACACCCAGGGCCAACGTCACACGTCGAAAGCAGCTTGCTTTCTCAAGCTGCGCTAAAGCGCTATTTGTATGCGTCATACCGGTTTGAGCCTCTTCTGAATCGTTGTTTATGCCAACGTATTGCCACCCTTTTCCACCTGCCTAATGATGTCTGAACTACCCGAATACTCAAGCAAAAGGGACAGCCAATTCTGACGCGATCTAACTACCTCTGACGATGATGGCCTAACAATTGAGACTGCAAACTTTACTCAATACCATTGATCCACTTCAAAGTACATTCATTCGACATACGCCGCCACAACTTCCCCTAATCCAGTATTTTCGGCCACCAACCATCCTTGAACATTCAGCAACTCTTTATACACCATGCCATCCGCTTTGTCATACATTGGGCCCGACGACACGCAGGGCTGCCAGGTTGAAAACTCCCTCGTCAACCACTTACCCTCTTCTCAAAAGCCCTTCATAACACATATTTTGCATCGTACTCCACCTTCCTCAGCGGGGAAAACAGAAAACTAAAAAGATAGCGGCATTTGCCGAACTCATGTTCCCCTGGTTTGGGATTGCCTTAATTTTGGCTTACAACCGGAAAATCCGCCTGCATATCAAAACGTCAGCTACAGCGGAGTACAAAATATTGTACAGTATGCAAGTTAACAAAGACTCACTAAGAGCATGCAGTGTGACATCTCTGAGGTAATTCGTTTTTGTTTGGGCTGTAACTGCGCAATGCTCTCACCTCATCGCACGAATGTGCGTAACGACCTTGCACCTCACGTTTTTCTGCAATATCCTATCCCTGCATATTTTGAACTTCCAGTTCCTCTAGATCCACTCAAGTTCCAGGACCAGCGAGAACCTGTTTCCGCACGGCATATAATATCAGTAAGCCCTCCTTATTCTTAGCCGGTTTGTTACTTTCCACAGCAGCCCCTAACTGGTAACTTGTCTTCCTCTGCAGCTCTTTCGCTCATTTCCTAAATGAACTTCACTAAAGTGTTCCAAAATATTGCAAGTGGTGGCGTTCTCACCCCACCTTTTGCTCTAACATGCCCTAAAACTTGATACCCTATCACCCCAACTGCCTGCCACCTAATCATCAGTTTTTACATGAGTTAACTAGGATGTCAAAAGGATTTAAACAATCATTTTTGTAACCGTCGGCCCCCGGTTCTACTTCTTCTACCTGGCTTCAGGGACGATTCACGACTAGCTACGTTGTTATTTGCGCACCATTTAGCGACTACACTTTCCTCATATTCAAATAAGGTCACACCCGTTCGCATTAACCGTATATTACCATTTCTTATTATCTCCAGAATAATGTCGAGTATATGTTTGGAAATCTGACAGTGTCGCCTCACCAAGATAGTTCGGAATTGTACCATATTAGCCGGTTTTAAATTCGTGCCGCAGTCTCATTCCCTTTAGCAGAGCCTTTTGACACATTCGCATTTTGAGTCTCTAATCCAGACAGGGCTGTCTAATTACCTTGTCAAAATGACACCAATGAACCACCCGCGCTCTCGACTGACCCAAGATTGTCTTTTATTTCACTCCAGTCTTGACTACCTTGGCAGCCTTAACTGAAATACTCAAGATGTGCACGTACGGAAATGGTCAAGGCCCGCGAAAGATATCGCGATGACGGTACCGCGACTGTCCTACGCAGTTTGATGGAATTTTCCGTAGCTCATCATATCTTAATTATTTCACAACTTAACGCCTACATGATCATCTGGATTCGCTGAATTCGTGCCTAAATCCAAAGTACTTATCAACCTATCGTACTGTCTGCTTGCGCCCCCTACATACACTTTTATTACACCCATAGCCTCACCGGGGAAGATAAAAGCTTGTTGTGCGTCCGATAGAGCGTGTACTGACTATCATTGAAAACCCATCAAACTTACTAGCTGAAACAAATTCCTCAGCTATTTCTGGCGGGGCGCATCTCTCATAGTGGGAAACATTATTCTGCATAAGTCGACAATAGCTGTCCTATTTTGAGCTCGCGCGGACGAAGATAACATAGTTATTTTTATGCACTCCTTTGAAGAAATTTCGAAATCTAATGCAGTAAAAGCACTAAAAGAAGCCAACTGCTTCAGATACCTCCCCACCGTCTTCACGGAGACAGCATGCTAAGCTATGACAGCCACTACAAACACGAACTCCGCACCCAAAGCAGACTCACACCGTTGTCGCTCAAACCAACTGTTCCAGCAACTAGCTTCCAAGCTGGCTACCACGGCGGCCAAGTCCTGACCGTCCCAAATTTATGCAACTGCTTTTGCCCTGGTCTTACGCCTTCTGATCGACCGACGCTCAGTGCAAAGCACACGAAACCACTTTAAAACCAATGGCAGTCTCTTGCATCGCTATCCGAACGTACTACATACTCGCCGGGAAGAGGCACACGAATAGTGATTTATTATCTCCTCATACTGCGTCAACAAGCTCCTTGCTTTCTCAGTCAGCCAACAAAAATTCACCCTTTTGCGAGTTTACTCAGCTTGGTATATCCCATTTTAGATTATTCTATTTGACCCGTTTCATCTGATAATTCCCGGCACTTAGCAGACGCTACTGATCTCATTTCATTAACTCGTCTTCCCAAGCTTCAAACTCCAAGCCCCAAGCGCTCCTTATGTTCACCATTCGTTTATTCTCGCTTTCCCCGGTTTACACACACCGGGTCTTCCAAGTGAATCGAAATTGCCCGTAAATGTACATCAGCCTAACTACCTGTGTCAATCGTCTCGTCCAGAAATGATCCAGTTCCCACAGGGATGTGTCATCCGTCCGATTGTCGCAAATATGACGTCCATTACGGGGCTGTCCATGACCCGAAGTATGTCAGTGCCATGAGGGAACACCCAGTCTGATGGCACTCCTACAACTATGTTCTTCCTACTCCCAACTGTCATCCCTCGCCCACTCGCGAGTGCTTTTGCGACTACGAGCGAATTCCTAACCCGGCCTAATCGCCTCTGAAAAGATGTCGTTCTGAACCGTTGAACCATCTGTTTTAACCACCCCGGTTATCTGATGCAATTTCAGTTTGCCCCTTTTACAAGTTCAACGATTTCATTTACGTCATTCGTTTGGCCCAAAGCAGTAGCACCATTTCATCATCGAACATATCATTTACAACTAACGTCCCTCCAACACCAACGCCAGTGAGCCTATTCAGTTTCACTGTAAACCATACATTTTGTCATTTGCCCCCCACTTTACGTTCTTTCTCTCTTTATTTTCATTTTTGTTTTTCATGGCCCTGGCCATTTACTCAGCCACCCGAAGTCACTCACTGCCAGGAAAGCTTTTTCGGTTTTAGTTCAGGCTTTGTCATTGAATTAGTCACACATTATGCCCCAGCACTCTAGTTGTTAGTTTCTACAACTACAATGACTTTTTATGTGATAAGCGTGTTCCTTTGCTTGTAACTTCCTTCCCGCCGTTTCTTTGCCCGCCTGCTCATGCCATGATTGGCGTCTCCCCCATAAGTTGGGAAATAAGCCCGATATTACACGCAAATCTGTTGGGTCCAAGTACTTGGCATTTCAACCATTCATCCCAAGGTTGAACAAGAGGATTTTGTTACCTTACAGCCTACCTGAAATACAGAGAAACGGGGTAGGCTAGAATCTTTGGACATTTTCTCGTAAAACTACAGGGTAATTCAAAACTCAGTCGTTCATCTGCATTGCTCTGACAGGATTTGTGCATCCGCATAGAGCGCCTTTGCCGTCAGCCATGTGTCACCGAACATCAAAGTTCTAAATGGAGGGCCGTGCACTTGTGAGAGTACGTTTTTCGGGTTACGATGCTTGGGGTGTCGCGGCAGGCCCCAAAAATTGGAGGCTAGGTGGCTTAGAGGATTCTGACGTGACGTACAATTTAGAAGCTGCATGTTAATCAGCTATCCACAGTTGAGTGCCATATTTCAAGGGCGAAAGAACAAACGTTAGACGTAATTTACCGCTAGAATCCTTCAACAACCATAATAGGGCTATATAAGCCATTGTGTTACTTTAAGCTTTGCGATAAGCCGCTTGTTGCAACCACGTTGGTAGACCAACAGGCCAAGAAAACTAATTAAATTCATCCTGTCTGTTTTTTCAATAAGTTTTCACGCTTTCTTCTACAAGTGGTAGATGTTGGAACCGTTGAATACATGAAAATACCCGAGGTTTCCAGAAACCTGTAAATCCGCAAACTTGACCGAAACCACAACCAAGGCGTCGATATTTTACTTGGCCAAAATATTGGACACTGTTTGGGCCTTTCAGCTATCAGCCAACGACAACTGACTGTGTTCAAGTAATCAGGCATCTCCTAGAGAACTTGCTGATCCCTCACCCGAATACAGGTCAAAAGTGCCTTTCAAAGCCTGCAAATTCTGCTGTAACTTTGTATCTGCCCGATTGTAATGAGGTCTTGTTTCCTCTTTGGATGGGCCTGTACATACGGCTAAAGTTTTGCAGGAGGCTTGCAGTTAGTCACAATAAGGAACATGTCGCATAAGGTTCAAGGCCCAAAGTTTGGTGGGTGTTGTCCGGACGTTCATTAGAGTGTTCTGCGCTTTTCTGGATACGCGTTGTTGGTGTCTTGACATAACATCCTTGAAACATGTTTCACAAGGCAACGCCAGTGTCATTTTCTTACCGGAGGCATCTTCTTCTACTGCTTCAGTGCACTGCTTACGAAACTTGGTACATTTCTATTCGTTTCCCGTTCGTGCTGATTTCAGGCGCGGGCTCAGAAAAACACTGTTTTTCCGATGTGCTATGAACGATGAGTAATTATCATTGATGGATCCTGAAAACTTACCTGCAGGACCGTCTTTGATTGATATTTGCCGTTGATTGTATCCGAGTCCACCGTAAAAACCTGTAGAAACTCCAAAGAATACAAGCGGACCAAATTAGGACCCCATCACAGAAGATGGTCGCTCTGGTTTTTATAAGCCTCATCACCCCTCTGTTGCTGATGAGCATGAAGCCTCGTAACCAGCGGATATAATAGTAAGATATTAACAGGTTTTTTCTCAACTTGTGATGAACATGTTGAAACAGGCAGGATTGTGTTGATACAACTTAAACCCGGCGAGAAATAAAACAACGGGGAGGAGTAAACAAATGACAAGGTACGCTTATTACGCAGTGGTAGGAACGTAAACGCTAGAACAATGAGGAATGAAGTACGACAAGTTCAATGATGAATCCAGTTTATTTGATTATGCCTGATTGCATACCGCCCACCAGTTGGGAATAAACAGTAGTGTTATTAACTAAAAGTGGAAAATCGTTGCTGAGTGAGTGACATCGTACGATTGGGTAAATGGTCAGGGTCACCAAAAGCAAAATGGAGATGAAGGTGGAGGGTCTTGAAGAGGAAGCAAATGAAAATCTTTTCTATAAAATGTAATTTAAATTGAAACTAAGTAGACACACTGGTGTTGCTGTTATAAAGAATTCAAGTGAAAAAGACATTTTGAATGGGTAGATAGGGCCGGAACGAACTGCTTTAATGAAATTCTTGAACTTGTGAAAGGGGCAAACTGCAATTGCGGCACAAATCCAGGTCAGTTGGATCCAAACTAAAGTTCTAACGTGTTACAACAATCTCGTCCCAGAGACGGTTGGGGCTGGATAAAATTTTTACCGTAGTTGCAACTACAGGCTCGAGTGCTCGAGAGCTGGGGGTCATGGTAAGAAGAGAAAATTTGTGGGGGTGCCATCAGACCAGGTATGGCAGTGCAGTGCTATCATCGCACTGACAAACACTGGTTTCTGGACAGCCCCGTAACAGACGTCAAGGTTGCAGAAATCCGATAGGGTGTGCGGAGCTTTTGGCCACTAGAGCTGTATTAAACAAGGGGCTGACACAGAATTTAGAGTTGCGGGTAATTTCGATTCAGTTGGAGGACCAGCTCGATTAAATGAATGACGGCCATACGGGGCGTCTGCATTAGCTACTGCCAAAGTTAGGAGTATGTCCTAATATACACGCCAGTGAACCGGATCAGTTGGTTTCGGTCGGACCGCCGAAATTTGCGCCTGTACATGGGAGTCACCTCCATGAGTTTGGAACCAAAATTCTGATGGCTTTGTTCCTCCATGTATACGTTATTGGAGTCTACATTTAAGCGAGTAAGCCGTTGTTTCAATGAACGACAGGCGACTCCAATAAAAACAGCTGAGCATGCAAAACAGGGTTGGAGATGAGCGAATCGCAAGCAAAATTCCTGCAGGTTGGGTATTTCATGTCGAAACTATCCACAGCATGGAAAATATTAAATTTTGATAGACGGCTAAAACGTTACACACAGTAGTCCAAACCTGAAATCGATCGAAACCACTAGTAAAATGTATCCACGTGACCATCATTCTTATACCCAATCAACGAACGACCGCACAATCCTCCAATCACGGCGCGAGGCTTACCCATCTTGATTCAGAAGAAGTGACCTCAAAAGAGGAAATTTACTTCTTCAATTGGAGGCAGTGCATAGTAGGTGTCACACTGAATACTACAAGAGAATAAACAATGTGGATACAGAAATCTGCTTGAGCACAATGGGACCGGACTTCGTGGAGCAACCTAGCATGGCGATAGAACGTAGAGTTACATCCACTGACAAAAAAAGAAAGCTCATTTGGAAGGCGAATTCTCCAGGGTTTTGAAAATCAGGAGTACATAAGCAAGCGCAAAAAAGCAAGCATAAAAAATCTGTCCAAAAGGCTACCCAAAGAAGCCGAAAAAACGTTTTCATCGAAAGGCTCAACTACAGCTTCAAAGACGCCACAAGTCTAGAACAATCATTTAGCCCAGAAACGGTGATCAACTTTATCAGACTCGGTGAAAGCGCCTGAAAACCACCTTGGCAAACTAGCATTCCGAATCACAGGCAAAACGCCATACAACGCGTTTTTCGGCAAAGAAAAAACAATAAACAAATAAGAGAAGGATGAAAACAGCCATTCTACCAGCAGATAAAGGACGCCTAACAGTGGTCGTGATAAAACCGGACTACATCAAAATAATAAGGGCGCTACTCAACCATAAACCCTCGTATCGCCGCTTAGAACGTTACCAGAGCGAACAACTGGAAAACAAAATCAATAAAAAAATTGAACAACTCTAAGAGCTTCAAAAGATCACAAACGAGATATATTGAAGAATAGGAGCTCGTGATTAAGCCACTCTCCGCTTCTAAGAACTCCCAAGGGTACAACAAGGAACAATGACTCTCCGAACATTAGTGTCACTTCCAGGAACGGCGATTTATACCTTTCGCAAGAACTATAAAGGAAGTTGAAATATCTCGCCGATGGGTCTCAAAATCCAGTCTGCGATTGGGGACAATTTGTTGAGAAACATGATGATTGCCTGAGACAGAGGATCTCTGCCAGTAACGTGGCTGAAGCTTGATTTAACGGAAAATATACAAACAGCTACGAGGTACAACAAATGGGTCGCCGTTTTAAGCACTTATTACAGAAACTGCGAGGCAAAGCCAGAGCAAATCGCACTGTCTCTCGGTAATTCGAAAAGTATGGATCTGATACGTGGACAAAACTTTGGAGAGTATCAGAAAAAGCGAACTGCAGCGAGCAAGGCAAATGCTAAACAACGCTTTTGATGATATCGAATTTACGGTCAAAGAAAACTAAAAAACAGCACTTCTGGACCTCCTCATCACTGGATTACCAAACGGACAGCTACAAACTGGGGCCTACAAAAGGACGACGCATACGGGACAGGTTTTGAGCAACCACAGCAATCATCCAAATTGTCACAGGCGAAACTTCATTCAAACACTTCTAAAAACACCTTAGTATCTAAAATTAAAGAATAAAACCGCCTGTATAAATTGTTCCAGGGAAGAGAATACCTAGGTATTGTCATTTGGATATCGCTCAGAAAACCAAACACGACCAACGCAACATCAAATACTTTGCGAAGTTCACTATTGAAGCCAAAAGTAAAATTAGATCCAATGATGGAGAACCCTCCTATGCAGGATTCTATGCAAGGACTGCGAAAAACGACATATAGTACAAGCAGAAAAGAATCGATCCACGGGAATACATAAACAAAAGCTCGCTACAAACAGACACGATCAATCTTCTCTCATCTTCGTGTACAATGCTCTGAAAGACGAGGGTTTGAATGGAACGGCTTTCGCATACTGGCTCAAGCAAGAACGAAAAAACGCTAGATTATGGAAGCTTTGTGCTCCACCAAAGCTGGAAACAAGCATGTTGGAATTGATCCTATTTGTCAACCACTAAAGGCAAGAGAACGCCAAAACCACAAAGATCTGAAATGTACAAGCAACCGGGATGGGAACTCGCAAAAGGAGCAGGGTGGCCTCATTCAGACGGATACATCACTTGGATTAGAGGAGGCGCCCGCCCAGTGAACCAACGTACCAAATCAACCGGCAGAATCAAGGAAGCCGGTCGATACAATAGAGGAGATAGGGCTGTGCAAGTGGCTCATCCCTTTCGAGAAAATCAGAACACAACGTAATGCCAATCGAGAAGGAGGCCACCAAAATCGGGGAAGGAAACTGCTGAAAATAGAAGGCAATAAATTGACCACTGGGCTTGGAGGAACGCAAAATAAGAAGTCCAACAAAGCTCACAAACGGGCTAATAAATTCCCAAAAAATTCCGTTGCATAGCTCGCCAAACAGATAGCTCTCAAATGCCACACAAACACATGCAAACAAACAGGAGGTACCAGGCTAATTGCACACTGATGATAACTCCTCGAATGTTGACGAAACGTTTGCAAGTTAATTGCTATGCTCGGCAAACAAATTAACAGCCACTTGCTCAACACTCTATAAACTCACTCCAGTTAATATTATTTCACACATCTTAAATATCGATCCAATCTTGCGACAACTTTCGTAATCATACGTTTTGACTTCTAATGCTTGGACGCATTTCTTCTAGTACGGATGCGTTAAAGTGATGCATTTTAGTGTAAATGCCTGGAACAGAAGATTTTAATGAAATAATTAAACAGTCGGCTTATTTCGGGCACTCCAATAACGCGACAATTTGGAGGTGGCTTCCAGTATCCTGACTGTTTTAATCAATACATACAGTTCGTAACCCAGCAACCGAGCCACAACCTTCCTTGCCTTCATCCAACAGGATAAGCGAAGTCATTGTTGAGCATACGTCATCGTTTCGCCTGGGTTGGTTTACCTATGCCAAGAAGCTCTTCAACTCGACCCCATTAGGCTGCGTCAAACGAAACTGTGTAGGCAAAGCACCCTTAAGTTCTAGTAAAAATCTTAGTCTAAATTAACATTCTCGTGGCGTACCGATGTCGTGTGTTCCTCGAGATGCAATCTCGTTTGGGTTATTCTCCGTCGTTACTTCCTTCTACTGAGTAGGTGGCAATATATCACGAATACCTCTTGGTCGATTTACAACAAAGGCATAAAATATGGAAGATACGTAATGGATGTAGAATAGAACAGTCATTGAATCCTCTCAAAACTCAGCACGCCCAAAATAATCGTTTGTATATGCTTGAATTAGATCTTCCAGCCAAGCTAGCAAACAGGCAGCTGTTAACGCTAATCTTGGCATTAAAAGAGACTTAAGGGTGCCACCCGCGCCTTCGACAGGACAAGCAGGCAGTCAGAAATTTTAGCGTCCACCGTGAAACGGGCATGCGCTAACATGCTGTGTGCAAATTCCGATGCATCACCGAATGTATGAAGTTTGGCATACGTAATACCACTACCCACTTAGGGTTTGTGCATTTGCGGACTCGTAAGATAAGCGGGCTACGAAGGTTAGGTAACCAAGTATCCAGGTGAATGCAATCAGCGACGTTCAATGGCTCGTCCCGACCAGGTCCATTTTTAAAGGGATTATAGTAGATTTATACTGGGGATTGGTCACGAAGAAACGAAACCTGGCGGGTCATAGGGCAAAAATATACAGAAAACGCCTCTTTTGGTTGACGTCTTGCCATTGCGTTAAGGACGATCACAAGTGTACTAGAATCCGTATTCTACTGCAACGGTAGATCACACTCCGTTGGCAAGGAACCTGTAGTTATGTTTTGCGCATTATGCGTGAGTTCGGTTTAATCAATAGCAAACAAGACCTCACGATCCTTGGAAAGCTAGTTTCTTATGCGGAAACCCCCTTTAGAAAGCAAAGCGCTTATATGATTAACAAATCAGTTGGTATTACAGAGTCCGGCAGGCCCTCTGAACAGTCATTGGCATAGGTGTTATGGTCCACCGCACAGCAGAGCAATATAACATAACCGAAGCCAAGTTAATCAGCCGACTTTTTCAAGGTGATCGATGCACAGAAGGTAGAGGGTGTTACGCGAAACGGATTGGACGTTCATTGAAATTTGGGCTGTTTCCCTAAGAACTTATGGTTTCCTCAAAATAGGAATTTTAGAGCGCCTCTATCACAGAGGTCAACACTGACCTGCCAGAATATCTGTTCGATATCCGCCGTCACAACCAATTGCTCCACTCGAAAACAGAGTATAAAACTTACAGGCGTTGGTTATAAATCAACGGTCTGACTTGTGTGATCGTTCAGAAGCACACAACGATATCTGGTGGCGCAGTCGGGCAATATCCGATTCTTCTATGGCTTTTTGCGTTGATGTTAGAGCTACCGCTGCTTTGTATTTGGGGACACTTTGGCGACATCTACTCATTTAGTCTAAATTTTGTCCAGGCACGCGGAAAGCACCTGATTATACTTTTAGGGTAAAACACGGTCGCTGCGCAATCTAGCATTCGGATTATCTGGACATTTTCCCCCTTTATGAAAGCCGACGCGCGTCATCCCCCGGGGCCGTAGTCTCTGTAAGTGTCCATTCAACTGCGCTGCACTGGTCTACTATGGCTCTGTGGCTCACTAAAGAGAAACCAAATACAAATGTGGAGCGAGGGTCTCAGATAGGGGCGGAGGGAACGTGAGGAGTTTTAAATTTCAAAGCAATGGAAGATTCGCCGAGGACAATACCATACGTGAATATTTTGAATGACTTCAGAAAACTGGAGATTCACTACATATAGAGTGCGGCTAGTCAACAAGGAAGGAACACACTCTTGTCATAAATATCCCAGAGGGCTAAAATGGGTAAAAAGTAGCGTTTAAGTGTTACGGGTGACAACGGAAGTTCAACAATCAGAGTATGACACACCGATATTTCCAACTGGCCGATTTTCGTCCCTAATTCATCTGCTCTGATGTTCGACAGATAGGTGTGGTCTTTTAACTAACACCAGATTTGTTCCACAAGTCACCACTACTGATCGAAGATAGTTCATGGTGAATTTTACAAGATTGATAGGTAAAAGTAAATTACAAAACGAAACTTTTGTCGCTTTGTTGAGCAGAGGATCTTGATGACAAAGTTTCAGGCGTTGTTCCATAAGCGGAGAACTACAGTAGGTGATTGGTGTACGACTCTGCTGGAGGACACCCTAGAGAATAACGAATTTTGTTTTTTGATGGTTTTGTAGAGCACCGACCTATCATAGCGTGCTGCTTAACAGCAATGGAATTTTCGCTCCCCTGGGCGTGTAGTATCGGTGGAAGCGCAGAATATGTTGTTCGCCAGGGCGCACTTCTCCCGGGATTATGGGCTGTAAGAACAGAGTTATGAGAGCATTGGATACTGTACCAAAAACTGCTTGCATGAACAAATGAGATCAGAAATATTTTTATTTACGTGGAGCTTGCGGTCAGCAGCAGCACAGTAGCCAGGAGAAGAAAAAGGCAAATGGTGCGGCAGTGCTTTCTAGAAGTCATCACGAGAGGATAGAAAATGACGTACAAAAGCACTGATACAGACAGCCAGGGAGTGTACCCCCATACAAGATGTAACGTTGTCGTAACAAAGATGGGGCTGTTATAAAAGTTGTTGACACTGTGGATAGCGTGGCTGTCTGCCATTTGAAAGGTGAGGGTTCGACCACCGCGACGCTCAGTCCGATGAAACCGGTGCTATAAAATAGGTGGAGTTGATACGAAATTGCAAGAAAAATGGACATGCAAATAATCCCCCCATGGGATACTTATTCCTAATGGACTCTTGATTCCCACTCCTTCCGAAGTGAGGGACCTAAGTCTTGGATAATCCTGTGAGTTTAAGTTTTACCAACGTGCATGGTACGGAGTGGCTAGAGCTCTCAAGCCCTGCGCTTTCATTCGCCGATCCTTTCAAAGCAAATCATGTTCACTCGCCATCTCTGAGCAATCTGTAAGACCCATTCTCAAATCCAGCTCTGATTTCGCCTCACAGTATTCGCAGGCATGCCGGACTGCTATGGAAAATGTGCAGCGCCAGTTTGCTAAATCGGTGTTTCTGGCGTCATTTACACCGCCGTATCGTCTTCACTGTCTTTCCCCTGGGCTGGATGCTTTAAGGCTGAGGCGCAGCAGGTTGAACCCGGGCCTTCTGTATTGCCTTGTCTACGGTGGGCTTACATACCTGACTGCTGTCCTTAATTTTTCTTCCTGCCCTTCCTACAATATCTGCAACTCTGAATTTTTACTCCCATAGTCGACCTGTCGAACTGATTTTAGACAAAACCTTTTCCTTTGTTTGTATTCCAAACTATGGAACAGGCTCCCCCATATCCGTAATACATCGTTCTATGTAGGCTTTCGAAAGTCTTTCGATTCTTACCTTTCTTTTGGGGAAGCCGAGCATCTTTTCGCGCAACAGCTTATATAATTCAGTTTCTTTGAAACAGGTCCTAAGCCCAATCGTCATGCTGAGCAAACAGATCGACAGCCACCTGATGAATAACTAATAAACTCACCCGAGCTACCAGTATTTCAACACATTACCGGGCCCTAAGCCCTTTTAATTTGCACTCCCACCGCAACCATCCTGCTAATTGGCCCTAGCAGGCACATTCACCAGCCAGAACCCCAGGCGTTAAATCACAAATGAGACACCTACTTGCCCAAGTGTTCTTGTCCATAAATCCCCATCTAATCTATCTCTTATGCTGGCGTTCACCTCCTGGGATTACATATGCACCTGCTGTCTGAAGAGTAGTTGTGTTGCAGGGAGTGTCCAGCGTCTGCCATCGTAATTGTATTCATGCTCGTCTTCACTGACCTCGTTGTATTTCCTTGCCTCCGTTCTTAAGCTTCTGTAATCAGCCAACTTATTCCTGGTTCTTTCAAGCCTTTCCCGTCCCTGAATAACTCCGCCAGCTCCATTTAATTTCCGCTGCTTTTCTTTGACTGGATTTAACCAATTTTAGCTACCTGGATGCGGGTTGAAGGATGATTCTTCCTAGACGGGGGAAACTTTGCAGTTCTCGGTTGGATCATCATCGTCAGAGTCAGAGTCAGACAGAATTAGATCGTACAAGGAAAGACTGTCTTAGCTGCGCCAAAGTTTGATAGTTAAGCCAACTGCGGAACTGAAAACGGAAAGCAACTCATCGGCATGAAGCGCGAATTAGATGAGGCACAAACCCATATGAAAGACATGAGAAAGAGCCAGAGGGTAGCCAGAAAAAGCGAGTGGTTTTCAAAGTTTCAAGTACATCTGAGATATGGAGGCGTTCCTTACTTGCAACCGCATACTGGAAACTGTAAATAAGTCGGTTTATTCACACGAGCCCTGGAGAGGATAATGTCAAAGAATGGAGCACTTGGTCTTTGGGAGTGACACTGCGATCGAGTGTGGGCTGGTTTTGAGCCATAATGAGAAGGATGGAGCTGTAGTTTCCATTAAGCTACAGGATGTTAGTATCGGAATTAGAAGTGGAGTGGAGTTAGTATTTAATACTCTGAATGGGCAGCTTTGGCACCAAGAGATCACCCACATACCAGATCTTCAATAAACCTACATGATTGGGTATATGTTTTAAGACGCATGTGGTCACTTTATCCTTAAGATGAATTCCATAATACCTGGCCTCACAACTGCTTTGTGTACATCCCCGTTTGATTTTAAACTTGCTGCTTGGCGTAATGTTGATGATCACTGAATCTTGGGGTCGCAGTATAGAAGTATAGAAGTATAGGAGTAAATTAGCAAGAAGTAAGTTTACCTGTATAAAAGTAAACGTTTGAACACTGCCGAAGTTGGAAGCGATATGAAATCCAACATACATTTTTCATCTCACATTCTTTGTTTGGTGAAATTGATTTACGGAAAACGAAACAGTGACTACACATTAAGCCGGAACAGTACATAAAACAAATGAAAACATAGATAATGATGGTCCTATAGGTTTTGGGTGTATGCAGGGCAAAGCGATAACGTAGACGCTTACAATGGCTAAAGGTCGTGGTTGTCCGATGGATTAGGCTATCATGCAAAGTTAATGTCTCATAATCAGGTGGACGCATGGGCAAGGTCTTAGTAGGTAACATAAGTGGTCTTTCAGGTGAACGCAAGTCGCCGAACGACAAGATCAAACTCAACCTGGTAAGCTCGGTCAGGTGCCTCAATCCTGTGCATCAGCCCGTGAATCGATGAAAAAACAGTGAAAAATGTGCACAGCTGTGGGGATGGAATGTCACTGTTGGCCGTCGCATTGGGCCACCATTCATAGTTGTGGCCCCAATCAGCGTCAGTCATGGACACATGCCTGGTAATTATCATAGATAAACGAGGAAAGCGAGAACGCGTACAATTATCATCCTAAGAGGCAATTGGTGGCCTTAGTTTCCGGAAATTTTCATGCGCCTTACGATGTAATCAAGCTCATTAATATAACGGCTTACAATGGTAACCATTACGGTTATAATTCAGGCACTTATATGAAAACAGTGCATTTTTTGTAGGCTAGTTGCGCATGGCTGAGAAGTGGCATCATACCCAGAGATGCATCTTCACATCAACACCGCACAGTGCGAGCTTTCAAAAAAACGTTATTGTGCTGAAATTTGATGAACAAGCACACCTAATTTGTTTCATCAGACGACCGTAATGGATCCGCAAGTTATTCAAGTGTTCAGCTGGTAGGAGTTCACATCAGAAATTCCGTAAATTTTTTTCTCCAATTTGAAGAATGCAATTAAGCATTTAAGTATGTCACGATTTGATTTCGTTCTTTACCTTGTAAACTGGTAATCCCATGCCAATCAGCAATGCTTGTTGACCTTGAAAGTTCGCTCGATTTAACAAAAAGCCAGCAGCAGCATATCACTGAGAAGAGCGACGGGAATAGACCAGCTCACCGGTAAAATATCAATTTCGATGACCCGTAATTTCAACGAAATTAATTTTTGTTGGCTTCTAATGATCGGCGAGTGAGTGTCGGTTAGTTTCAAAATACTAGAAATGATCGCCGAGCTGGAGGGTTTACTTTGGTCAACTCGTCTTAGTCAGCAGCTTCTTCAAATAGATCCGCTGGCTGAATTCAAGCCCGTGGTTGAATCGCTTTGAAGGTACCCATGAGGACGTCTAGCATAAAACCACAAATAGATTGGTGATCTCCATCAGGCGTGGCACATCAAATTGCACGATCGCTTGGTACATCCTATTATGAAGAAGGGAGGAGAAAGCTTGCTACGGCCTTACTGGTAGATTTTCCTCAAAACGTTTCACAAATCCAAGCTAGAATCCCTGCGCCTTGAAGAAGCTCGAGCAGAGAAGCCTTCATTCTGATTGGCCCATGCTCTGACAAATTAGGGATTTCCTTTTGGTCCATAGCTTGTTCGGGGCTCGCTTGTTCAACCGGCGTGATCCTGAGCTATTTCGAGTTGCCTGCTGTCGTGTGGAGCATTTGTTCCATATTCATGCCGGCGGTACATGGGTATCGCGATCTTTGGGGATGTGGTCCTAACTTTACGTATTGTGAGAGTCACTTGGCCGTATCATTTAAAGAAAAATGTTCACACGAATGAATACCCTTCTTTGACTGGCATTTGTAATTACATGGAACAGCTTATCTTAAGATGTTGTCGGCGTCGGACTTGAGATGCACTCTAAGACCCTGATACTTGTTTCCGCGTCACTGTAAATTGACCAGCCTTCTTTTAGTGCCAGACTTGATGGGGAATGTTACACATGATGGCGGTGTGATCGATTTGAGTTTGTGGCCGGCATGCCGTTGGAGGACACCATGTGGCTGGACAACGTCGGCTATTTCTGAAGTTAGTACTGCATAAAATCAGTCTGTGGTCAGCACACGGCTGAAGCAATCGTTCCCCATTATCCGTACGTACCGAGTCCAATCCATGTCGACCTCCCAATTACTAGGCCAGCCCACTTGTGCATTCAAATCTCCAGCAACAACTACGATGTGTGAGCATTTAGCTCGCCGCAGCAGCATTGATTTGGAGATACCTGAGGATGTTGGCACCATGTGACGAGCAGATATAGCATGCAGAACCGATGCAAGACGAACGGAATCATCAGTCCTAAGTGCTGGACCTATAAGAGGAGAGTTATTAGTGGGGTGAGGAGAGGGAGAAGAAAAAGTATGTGAAAGAGAAAGAAGAGAGGCGTCAGCAGTAGCCTGTCTTCGCTTGCCCGCCCTGCTGTATGCAGCGAGTAAGGCGACCTGGCTGACGGCACCATGCGACGGCCGATGTGGCATGAGAGTATTGTTAGGTGTAAGTGTTATGGTTGTACGTGGGATGGGAAACTGTCATGGCGCCCACACCTAGACAAGAGGACGATTAGGCTCTTTAACCAAAGCCTCTGGCTCAAAAGCCTAACGCAAGGCAGCGGTGTTTGGCAGGAAATGCAAATGCACTACCATTTCTACGGAGCAAATCTCCACATGTTCCAACCCTCAACCTGAAGGACCAGGAGACTGTTCGTCAGACCTCTAGCCATTGACCAACCTGGTATGAGAGACTCTGTGTGTCTTTGGGACACCCCCAGTATAGCTCAATGGGTCGCTAAGGTGCTCAAACCGTCACACCACGGTAAGGTCTATTCCTGACGGAGCTGCCACAGTTTTGTCCACCAACGGTTTGTGGAGGTGGAGTAGATGACTGCGCATTGAAGGCGGGAGCTGGTGTAATTGATATGTAAACACAGGGATTTCATTGGAGTTTTCATTATGAAGATTTGAAGAGGCGCTATATATTGAAGACAATAGGTTGGATACTCGAGCTACATTGATGGTGTGACTGGGTCATGTCTGACGATGTCTCTTACGATTGATGTGGCCCGTCTCGGGGTCTCCATCCAGGGAAACGAGTATGACCAGCGCAGTTGTGTTTGCTGATAATGGTTTTCGTACTTCCCTGCCAAGTCATTATTTGACCGCCTCTGGCTCGTTTCCACCCTCCACGGGGTTGTGCGAAAAGAACCCTTCGAGGTAGTCGGTCGACTGGCTTACGCAGCACGTGGCCAAACCAGCACAATCTATGCAGTGTGATCAGTTCATCTATCGAAAGTGAGTTAATTCTTCCGAATACCATTCGACGTACTTCAGTGCTGCTGATCCGGTGTTTTCACCAGACCCGGGCAATGCTCCGAAGACATCGGTGATCAAACACTGAAAATCTTTTGACGTCCTCGGCGCGCAGCGGCCAGGTTTCTGATCCATATAGTAATATGGAGCGCACCGTAGCATTGTAAATTCGACCTTTGACGGTTAAGTAGTGCCTCATGTTCTACAGAAACTAAGGCAGCTTTCAACTCAAGGAAGATCACTACTGTTGGTTGCTGGAAGCAATGTCGCTGTTCCAGGATCTGTCGGAGGGTGAAAGTGTGACCGATGTATCCTTTTTCAGGATGGGACCCAGCTTGGTTTTCACGGATCTATCTATCCCTGTGTTCAGTCAGCCTTCGAAGGACAAGACCAGCGAGCACTTTCAACACCACAGCTGCAAACCCCATGGGGGCACCTTCCATTTGATGTGAGGCGGAGTTACGGGAAAACCACATAATACCCGCATGCCTCATCATTAGTATCTAGCGTTATACCAGTACACTATTGGTGTACTGTGGAGAGTTGTTGGGCTGCCTCGGATCGACACTGTTCAGCTATGGTAGTTCTTCGAAGATAGCGGATTGGCATACTTCTTGCTGACTTGTGAGGGCTTGAAGGGGAACGAAGTGTCAGACGCGCTCGCACCATGGCTTAATGAGAATCAATTTGTGTGCCCCAGAAGTTACGGCAGTCTTGCATTGTCGCTCTCCACCGATGACGGGTGGCCAGGTGATCCAACTGAGTCCATGGCTGATTTGCAGTTGGTGGCGCCAGGTTACGTGATGCGAAGGTCATGCTGAAAGTTCCTACTTCCCAAAAACAGTTGATGATGGACACAACTGGAGGAGTCGTTCTCCGTTTTTTGTGCAACGAACGTCGACTCCGAAGTTACCGCCCAGGTGTGATTCCAAGGAGTTCAAACGACCGACTTGGGCGTTCATATCGTCCGCAAGGATCACAATATCAGTGTTTGTTGCTCAACTAATAACCCCGGATATCTGTCTATAGAAAACATCCTTCTCAGCGTCACAACTGCGGTCCGTTGGGCCATATGCTGACAATATAAACAGACGCGATTGCTTACGTCGGGTGGCATTGAGCTGGATAACTGGACGGTGCAAAGACCAATGTTCACTTGGATCCAACCCAGCAAAGCGCGTTTAGCTGTGGGATTGAGTGCAACTCCCGTGCCATATAATCCACTAGTCATCGCCTCTGGATCCCCGGCGTTCTGAGATGCATAACTACGCTTGGGTCTTTTATGCGTGTTTCGAAGACAGAATACATCAATTTTAAGGGAATATAAGGTTTTAGAGAACATTGTTTTTCTGCTAATTTGACGTAGAGTAACAGCCTTAAAAACTCCTATGTAGAAAAGATCTCGTAGGTGTCATTTTGCTTCTTGTTCATAGGCTGCGGGGCTCATAAAGCCCATTGGTCAGATAACTGACAGTCAAATGACTCAGCAACGTTTGATTGTGGTGGGAAGAGGTTGGGAAGGGACATCGGTGGACAAAGAACTGTGCGGGTAAACGGTACTTTCCGGTTGCCCAGGCTGAGGAAGGGGGTTTAGTTGAGGTACGTCACTTTTAGCCTGTGACTCAAAAGCTTGACCCACAAGGCAGTTGGAACATGTAGGGTTTTGTCCGGAAACCCTGCCCCCAACCTCTGACTCAAAATTCTGAACTCCGAGGCAGGGGTCAACAGAATTTTATTTGGGGAACCCTCCCATAGCCGATGACTCAACAGTCTGTCCTGCCCGACTGCATGGGGTTGGCCTAACCCGCGGACGCAGGGAGTAGAACACTACTGTCTCACTCCTGATGCGCCTGTGCAGAGCAGGTGCCTTTTGAAAAGCAACAGACTGTTTGGTTTTAAAAGTATTTCGATCGTATTGAATAGTGTCCCGACTGTCACGGTCAACCGCTTGGCGATCGTAATGTACGGTTTTTAAGGCCGACTTTTTCTAACCCGTCCTTCCTCTGGGGAAGGCAGCGCTGCTGCTTCCGTAAATGTGGACATACTGGTCGTCTGGGGCAAACACCTTAATGCGTTCACACTTTTGCTGCAGAGGACAGTACGAGTTCAGCCCCAAACTGCCTCGTATTATGATTACTCGTAGTACGAGGTCTCGCTGCTCTTGGTTTGACCACTACCCTTTGGCCTTCCTAACATGGTTGCACCTCGTGGAACAAAGTTCCAGCCAATGTAGTTCCCGAGATCATTTCAGCACACAAGTCTGACGACCACATCAAAGCGGCAGCTTTAGGGCGATGTCATCTGCGCACTCCAGGTCGACAAGATTCTCATCCGCAACGATGTGAACACCGGGATTTTGAAGACCTTGTATTCGCCTCACTATTTCGTCAATGCCGAAGTTGAACAAGGATGGAGAGAGTGGACATCCTTGTCGGACACCACATTTGTAAGGGACCTTTTGGAGAGCTCACCATACACTCTCGCAGGCCTAGAACTGTGTGAATATAGGGACCGGATTATGCGCACGCACTTTTGCGGCATACCTTGTTGAGCAAGTGTGGTTGAAAGCAGAGACAGATCAACAGAATCGGACGCACCCTTGAAGTCAAGGAATACCAAGATTGTGGATCGTTTGTACACGTGACGTTGCTCTAACACCTGACGACACAGCCTTTACCCGGTCAAATTCCCACTTGATTCTCATGGGTCAAGGTTTCGCGTGCCACCTAAAGATGACGAAGAATCAGTGACACCAGAAGCCTTGTTACAACGGAAGTCAAACTAACTATTTTGGTTACCACATTGGCTGCGAGTATCCTTTTTGAAAATGGGCACTATTATCGACTCACCCCAGTCATCTGAAATGGTCTCTTTCGTATAAGCACATAGGCCAGACCGGCACTGGCTGTGAAATTCATTCGCCATCCTTGAAGAGAGCAGGTGGAAGGTTGTCAGGGCCAGAAGCACGATGACGTTTGAGTAGAGATGTGCACTCGGACACTTCTGAGGCTGAGGATGGTTCCATGCTTAAAGCCCACCTTTATGTTGAAGGCCGGCAGACCAAATTGGGAGTAGCAGGTGGCCAATTAAATTGCCGTTCGAAGTATTGTACTGAGCCGTCCAAGCGTTCTTCTTTGCCGGATATCACAGGGCCATTCTGGTCCCTGATAGTTTCGCTGATAAGAGGTTTCAGAGGACCAGTCGAATGAATCAAGTGGAACAGCTTGCAGACGTTCACAAAATTTTTGCCTCTTTCATTTCCTCGGCTTATTAGATCCACCAAGCTTCGCGGTCTGAACGGACACTTAGTTTTTGCCTAGCGTCGGATGATGCATCGGGTTGATTTGTGGTTTCGGTCAGGAGGGAGCGAGATTGTTCAGTGGTTAGAGCGCGAATTTACTGACCGGAAGGTCCGGTCTCTGCCTCTCGACTTCCCCTGTCTAGGCTTGGGCAACCTGACAGTATCCCAGTCCTCGTGCTTCCTTCGGGTGGCATGGCAGCTAGGCACCGAAAGGGTGTTACAGCTGAACGATGATGTGGTCAGGAGGAATCTGTCGCCGGACCTCCAGCAAAGTCGCCGTCTTATCGGAGATGGAGAACTTGGATGAGGTTGGCTGGATTGTACCGCAAAAGGAAATTCCGCTTCTGAGTAGCACTTTGGCTACACTGTGGCTATCTGCTCCCAGTGACCATTAATATCTGACTTTGGACCGTCCGGCAGACATCCGAGGAGTCTGTTCTAATAGTTTCGTTTGATTTCTGGATCCATCAGCTTCTCAGTGGCTAAACGAAGTATGCGCACTTTGCTCAGACCTTAAAGGCGCAATGAAAGGCAGCAGCGCACAAATGCATGGTCAGAGTAAACCCTGGTATTCCAGAATGACCGGAAGGCAGTGATTGACTCTCACAACCGGTAACCGACGTTGATGGACTCCGTTGATTTGGACTCCGGACTGGTTCGATGATGGCCACCACGTCGTCAAGCTACCCCGCTGTTCCGCAAATTCGTATTCCAAGGGAACAGCCATCGCCTCCAACGCGTGGCTCTCTTTTCCATATTCTTCGTATCCTCGGTGAACGAGGCTGCATCGGATGGATCCACTGCTTTTTGATGCACGGTTTGTGAGCTTAACTTAGCTAAACTAAACCGAGTCGTGTCTGTATGCGGGCTGATATGTTGCCAGATACCCAAATCTAGACAAGAGGACGGTTGGGGTCTTCCACCAATGCGTTTCATTCAAAAGCCTGAACGCAAGGCAGCACTGGTGGGAAGTGTCAGTGCATTATACATGTTTCAATCCCCAACTATTAATGAGCGGGAGATCGTGTTGATCGAAACCTTAACCATTGTCCAACCTAGTATGAGAGTTTGCGCGTATCACATACACATTCCCAGTATGACTCAGTGGGTCAGGAAGACAAACAAACCGTTGTATTATGGTGAGGTCTATTCTGTTCGTAACGAAGGATCTTGATTAAGACCTTTATCGTCATATTTTCTACGTTTGGGTGTCATGGTAGTGTCTTAGCCCACAAACAATCACCATTAGTCACCACTTTTTTCATGAACTCTTTTGGCAAATTCTTCATAGTATCACACGTATAAGCATGTGAACCCTTGAACGTTGATAAATTTCGTGAGACACCTTTTTGAGTGGGTGAACCTACTACTCGGCCTACCGAGTCAAACACATCGCATGTATCTGGTTATGAAGGAGGAAGAGTACTGAACTTGAAATACGCACTATTCGGGGAGAAATTCAGGTCATTAATATGTTTATGCACTCGGAATAATTAAGCAAGCTAGATTCCGCTTTGGCTATGAATACATTGGTCATATTTTCACCTTGAGACAAGTGTCCGAACTATTTTCTCTACACTCATTAACAGTGCATGTACCGATGTCTGCTTGGGACTTTCTTGATGCACGGAAACCATGGTTTTTGGGAGGCTTAAGGCCCCTCAGCTAATTTATTGTCTCATGAAGGCACAGCAAGCGTACTCTATCGCCTGAGTTTGCCACTTCCACTGGTGTTGCTTAAGGCTGTCCTCCTCAGTTTTGTTATTGATATGCTACTTGAAACTGCTCTGTCTGACTCTAGTCCCGCGGGGGGCGAAATGGCTGAAGTGGTTAGAGTGCGGATTTACTGACCGGTAGGTCCGTGGTTCGAACCCCACCTCTGCCTTCGACTTTCCCTGTCTAGGCTTGGGCAACCTGGCAGTATCCCAGCCCTCGTGCTTCCTTCTGGAGGCATGACAGCTAGGCACCGAAAAGGTGTTACAGCTGAACGATTTATCTTTTTTCATCCGCGGGAGTCGAAGTGCTTTCAGGAGATTCGCTTATGGACCCTGAGTACGCGATCGATATCACTCTTCTTAGATCATTTCTGTTGTAACTATCTGCAGTCCACGCTCCATTACCGTCGTATTGAAAAAGGACTCACCAACAAGAATTATAACGGCTTCATTGAGAACAAGCGAATGCGAAAATTACAAGGAGCATCGCGTTATTTAAAGCGCACTTTTCATCTTTAATCCAGGCTGTCCGATCGGCGTTGGGTGATTGGTGGGCATTTCTTCTGTGACCATACCCGTTTGTCTAAATAATGTTCCATAGCAAAGACAGGGGAGATGAGGGAGAAGGAGGGAGAAGTGCCCAATGCTAGACTGCTATAAATATCTGTGGTGATTGCAGCTCCATCACTCTGTCAACCGGGATAGGAACTAGCTGCGCAAACACCGCTTGCATCATTTTGCAATTACACGTTTCAGCGTGTTCATGTAAACACAGGCCAATCATGTGGGCCTCGTCTTAAAGAGCACTGATAGCATCAAAACATCTCGGCATATCCTTCATTCCTTTCTGCCAGATCATATGTTAAAGCTTTCACTTTCAACAGCTGGATGTTTAACTCCCCATTTCAATGTCGGCGGCGGACTATATTTGTTGGGTCCAACGCGCCCACGGTTCAAGACTAATTTGTGAACTAGTAACTGATTGGTTTGGGGGCGAGATGGCTCAAGTGGTTAGAGCGCGAATCTACTGACCGGAAGGTCCGTGGTTCGAACCCGGCCTCTGCCTCTCGACTTCCCCTGTCTAGGCTTGGGCAACCTGGCAGTATCCTGGCCCTCGTGCTTCCTTCTGGCAGCATGGTAGCTAGGCACCGAAAGGATGCTACAGCTGGACGAGTCTGACGAACTGATTGGTTTTGAAGACAGAAGGTTCGATGCAGCCCGCTACATTCAGCTGACGATCACCTTTAAAGCGATACGTATTTCTATAACCGAACAATTTCTTCTGTAAACATCGCTGCGATTCGTTATTTATTTCAGGTCCTGCACGTGTGTTTGTCCAACTTCCGGGTGCAAACTTATCTCCATGGACCAGAGCGATGGTTCCGCAGTTTCTTTTTTATCTTGGGCCACGAATGTTACGAAATGCTCGAATCCAGCCTTTGATACCGTACTGTCACGTTCCTGGACGGACTCGGGAAGGCAACAGGATGTATTGACAGTATTAACCGGGATCACAAAACTCATTCACGACAAAGGTGGTACAGAGTCTGCTGCTGAATACTACGCCGCCCTGGTGAGTTTGCCCACGTTTTCTTCATTGTCTCTTTACAGCTCACTGCACTGAACACGCAGTCCACTACGAAGGCTGCCGAAGCGTACTTACTTAAACTTATCATTTGCCGCGCGTGAGTCTGTAGCTTACTCATTTATTTGCACGTCAGAGTTCCTGATCTGCTCCTGAGGTCAACCTTTGCTGAAGCTGCCAAAATAATTGTTCACCTTTTGGGTGCCCCTGGTTCGAATACGGAGGATATTATTCTGTGTAAATCTGTAAGTCTTGTTTGTCTGCTCAATTCAGCACTTTAGCTCATCGTCTGTCTCGGTCGTCTGTTGAGCGCTCAGTTGCGGGAATCATGGTCTCTGGAGTCCGTGAGGCACATCTACCGACATCTTTTGCGTTTCGTTGATCATGAAAAACCGCCCGTTCGCAAATCCAGTCACATCGCTGTGCGCACCATCTTAAATGTCACGTTTAATGAAAGTACGGCAAAATTCCATCCTGCATGCCATCAAACTGTTGAGAGCCTGTGCACTATCATTCGACAAGAAGTTCGGTAGGTTGATTTTCCGTCATGTTATGCATCTGAAACCCTCGTATTATTTACTCTGTGGACTCTTTCTCAGTCTCTTTTTTATTACTGCCCTTTCCCCGTCACTTTGGGTCGATACAGATTTACTGGTTGTATATCAGAGGTTGCGACCCCGGAACCGAAATTTTCAAATCTACTTGGTAAAAATACTCGAACGCTTTGACAACGTTCCGTTCGTACCACTCGTTTTCTTTTTAACTTTTGCTGACTGTTCTTTACTTGCCCTTTATTTTTTGTTGTCACACACTATACACTTCGCCGTTCAAACTACGGGACGGATATAATTGTTTTCAACCGATTGATTGCAGAAGCCGCATATCCGGTTGTATCAACATGCTAGCTGACACCTGTTTTTTTTTACAGAAGAATACAATACTCACTGTTCACTCGAAACTGGACAAACTTTTGGGACATCTAAATTGTTTGAACTCAGATTTGAAATGGGTTATCCGAAGCTTTTACAAAAAAAATATACAGCTTCAGGGGACAACCAGTCATCCGGGGAACCAGCTAAGAGTGTCGGACTCGGAGCACCGGAAAAATGAAACATCACAAATCTATGCACAGAATATGCTTTTGTTTCAAAACCAGCTACTGCGCCTCGAGCACTTATTTTAGGCTTTCCGGGCAATGAGTACCTCCGATCACTCTACTCATTTTGGCTTTGAATCTACCGTGGTCTGGAGCTTATTTCTTCCTGTGGCAATCTCGTTTTGTCTGTTCTCCCTCTCCATAATAACCTCGGTAGTTCGCAATTCGTTTACATTATGAATGAAGCATTATGGGCATTTTCTGGACAATAATTTTCGGGAGCCAACTTTTCTCAAAGCGTGAATTTTCTACACTAGTGAAATCTTTTGACAAGTTAGTGGGGAACACCACTGTTACGGAGTAACAATTAAATAGAACCAAAGCAATCAGTTTACGAGTGGATCAAAACTCCACCCAGGGCCGTATTTCGCTTGTCGCATATAGCGGATAGGACTGGGCTGGTTCCATTCAGAACAAGCCAGCATACGCTAGTTATCACCGGATTACGGCTCATCGCAGATGACGTCATTTTTTAAGCCGTTGCCTTGGCATTACGATGGTTTCTCTGGCGAGTGCTCCGCAGAGCTTTCTGTTTCATTGAAGAGCGAGACAGAGCGATCAAAAGGTTCTGTTCCCGTGATTGTAAGACATCTTTGGGTATGGCTGCTAGCTTGAGACAGTGAAGTAAGAAATGAGAAAAGAATGATCCAGTTAGATAAATAGCTATCTTCGGAACTCCATGGTATCCATCAGCAGCTTGGCGGTATTGTGTGGCTCGATATTTTTTCGCGCAACATCGAGCATACGATCTGACCGCGGCTGTGTTTAGAGTTCGTATGTAGACTTAGGGTTACGACTTTTTGGCTTTGTTTCATTCTGGCTTTCTGAATCCAACTTTCAACTAAATGTGTCCGGATGAGAAACTGTACTTCGAACTGTTTTTTGTAAGGATGAAATATTGTATCTCATAAGCCCACTGTGGATTACCTACAGAGAGAGCACTTTCCAATGAGCAGAATTCAGTTTTTTGTTCGTGACCCATTGATTTGGTAAATTACACTGTGTGGGATCTGCGATTCTTAACTCAAGACTTCACGGTTGTTTGCACGCTAGGATACTGCTAACACCTGATCGGGAGGATAAGCTTCGCTCTCAACCCGAGTTGTTGGCTAAAATCTTGGTCTTCAGGCAGTAGCTGACACCGGTGGACCGTTACAGTAGCTCAGATGTTAAAGCAAAAGTTGTAGCGCTTGTTCCGACTCTTAACCTGAAGGGCTAGGAAGTGAATTTATCGAGTTTCTATCCATCATCCTGTTTGGTCTGAGAGACTGTCATCCGGGTATCCCCCAGCGGGTTAGGGACTCACGACGCACAACATCATGCAGCAGTAGGATCAAGTCGTATCGCAACTTTGTTAAAGGTGGACATATTATTCACATGTTGGTTTTTGTATTTCTAGTTCATTTGTTTGAGTGAGTTCAGGCGTACTTTATTCTATACATTTATACAGTATCTGTCTTCAGGTGGGGTTTCACTTTCCACTTATCAGTTTACCATTTCTCCTTCCCGTCTATTGTTAACAGACAGCTCGTAGCGGTTCTGCGCACCAAAGAAGTTCATTGCGTCCGGCTGCTGCATTGCTTAGAATTACTGACATCTATACTGCCCCTGCTACCATCGAAGGAAGTGAAGGCTGCTTGCGAGTGCATCTTAGAATTGGTTGAATTTCCAAATCCACTGGTGAGTCCCACACAAGGATCGACTTTTGGTGTGCTCCCGCACTTTTCTTATTCAAGTAGAAAGTACTCAGTACCAGTGGATTAAAGCGTTTTGTTCGTCAGCCACTTGTGATTGTGTTACTACTGACAAGTTCCAGAAGGCCGTTTCGAACTGGGGCCACACAGGCTGCTGTAAAATCCGCCTTCCCTCACCGTACAACTAGGCTTTGAGTCAGAGAAAGACAACCCTGTCCTATCTCATGCCACTTTCACTCATCGATTCGAGTGACCATAATATTCAGGCCCTACATAACTCGCTGCTATTGTACCGCTATCTCATATATACAAATTCAGTATGTGTGCACAGTTGTGGCCATCTACAAGGTCTGTGTGAAGACAACATTTCATTTAAGAGGGGTAATAATCTAGACCTGGCAAATTTGTCCAATTCTTGGAGATGTTCGCTCATCAGGAAGTAAATAAGAGTCTGGGCATCAAGTTGACCGGCACATTACGAAATAAATTTTCGTGTAAGATTGTTTTTGCTATACTCCGAATTCTATAACACGGATGTAACTTCAATGTTTCCGAAAATTCTCAGGCTCGTTACCTTGATAACACTATCCTCAGAGAATATTTAAAATCAAAGTGGATCATCATAAACGGGAACTTCAACTGGATTTAGTTGGGCCTTCTGTCAAAATCAGGTTCGTACGCAATTGAGATTGCTTGTTGAAATATGTTCATTTTGGGTTCAAGTAGAACATAAGGTTGACTGAAACTCGGGGACTGCTCCTACTTGATGAGCCTCAAGTAGGCTGAAACCGGTCGTGAGCTGTCGAAGAGTTTTCACCAACCTTGTGAGTAGTTAACAAGAGATCACATTAGGGTCCATGGTTACTTCTTTTGCCGTTAGAACGTCATCGGTGACATGCAATGCACTCGCCTTTCTGTTCAGTTGAGGTATCCGTAATCTCATGAACACCTCTCGGCTCATTTCGAACCCGACCTCCGCCTCTCGACTTTCCCTGTCTAGGCTTGGGCAACCTGACAGTATCCCAGCCCTTGTGCTTCCTTCTGGTGGCATGACAGCTAGGCACCGAAAGGGTGCTACAGCTGAACGAATATGCTGCTATTTTGAAATCCGTAAGGGCTGGACTACCGCTTACGCCCAGCCAAAACGATCCCGTTGCTGGGGTTTGATGCTGACTGACAGTTTTTCAGTAAAAAACTTTCATGGGCATACATAGTTCTCTCTACTGGCCTCAACGTTGCATCAGAACCCGGCTTGATTTGGTTTATTTAGGTACTGGAGGAGTTTCTTGATCCTCATGGTTGGAACGACAATGTAGCACATTACAATTCCTGTCCTCGACACGGAAGTCGATGGAATGAAGTCTTAATGAATGCCGCATTCGAGAATAAGTTCACGTGGCTTCATAAGGCCCTCATTTACTCACTAAGAAATTATGAGTAGACAGACTGCGCCCCCAACGCACTTCTATGCCATTCAACCTACGGCCCACAGGGGTGTGTATTTTGAGCGTTAATCATGTCTTGAGCTCGGGATAGCCGCTTGACTTCAGTCGTACATTGAAGACGGGAAAGTTATGCTTATGAGTGCCCTACTTCGGCGACTTTTCATCCGTATTAATTAGTATGTCTAAGTGAGCGGTAGCGAACAAGTGCTTTGGCAATAAGCATTAGAAATAAGATTCGTAAAATTTCGGGATCGTACTTGCCCGAGTCAAAGTCTTTGGTGAGTTGTCGGCGTGTTTTAGCCAACCCTACAACATTACCTACAAAGCGGTGACACTTCCTATTTGTGGCACATACACTTGGTCACATAACCAATTTTATCTACTTCTTACGGGGTGGGCAACTTCATGTACAGGATTGTGTGCTTCTGCCAAGAATGTTTCAGTCCTACGGTTTGTAGAAGCCTATTTACAACGCCAATAAATGAAACTGAAACTGGCTGCTCTGATACAAACAGTAATTTCTGTCTGAGGACAGAACTACCTCGAATTGCATCTCCGCTGTTCATTTCTCCGGCATGCACAGGACGTATGAGACACAAGGATGAAAGGTTGTGCTCTTGCCTTGATAACACCAGTTGTCCCTTCTTGAGAGCGTCAGTGCAGCAGCTTCCAACAGACCCCACCAAATTTTACAGGACTGAGGGTATGGTCAGTTCTCACCTGGCTGCTGGCTCTCAAAAGCCCTCGCAGAAAGATTTACATCTGTAACCCCTGAGACCTCTTTGACCTCTTTCAAACAAATAGACCGTACCGATTTTCGGGGTAGCATACTGTTTTGTGGACAGTGGGAAGATTTTGACTACACAGTTAGTGATTTCTTCTTGCAGTTGGAAACGAGTCATCCTTCAAAGCAGAGTGGTTTAACCCCTACTGGGATACATCAGACTTGTGTATCTCCTTAAGCTCCGAGAGGAACCGAACTCGCAACCTTTCGGATAGGTGTGCAACGGGTGGTTGTGGTTAGCCTGCAGTGATTCCTAAGATGCACACAGCCGATGATTACCAACATGGGTGTCGCAGCGTGGATAAACTTCTACTTGGAGGATGAAACCATGATTTGCAGGTACATTCAGAGTGTGTTTGTTTGAGTGGATGCGTAAGATTTTTCCTCGAGTAGGTAGGCGATGCTGATGCAGTTGTGTATCCTAGGAAGCCCACAACAGCAAGTAGACCACCAACTCCAAACTTTCTGAATGACTGACTGGGGTCGTGAAGTTGCTTGTGCGTCCACCCGTACCACGTAATAAGTGAGTCGTCCGCTTTTTGCGTGGGTTCTCCTTCATTCATTTCTACACTGTGTGTTTTCAATTCCGCATAGGTCGTAAGCAAGGCCTTCAGTAGTGTCCAATCTCTATTTGAAAATCGTCCTTCCGTGGAGTGCCTCTCCGTGGACCTTGCTGCTCGTTTACTGACCGCATTGTACACATACCGCCCAGGTGATCCGGCCATTTTCGAAGTATCCACCGCCGCAACTGATGCAAAGACGGGATTCACCGGTTTGGAAGTGCTTGTCTCATGGATTCGTGCTGTTCGCGCAGGCTGCTCTTATCTATGCGATTTGAGCAGTCGGGTATTCGATGATACACCGGATGCAGTGAATCGAATTGGAGTTCAGCGCCTAACTTTGGAACATTTGGATCGCCTAATAAAGGGACTTTTAGATCTACTGATGACAACACCTTTACCAAAACTACGGAAAATTGTTTCGGACATTTTGGATGGCATATTCATCCAGGAATTCGTAAGTATTCCTTTGGTATTTGAGAGGATCTGTGATCGTCTGTCCGATATCACATCAGTTTCTGCTAGCATCCGTTGTAATGTTTTGGTTGACCCCAGTTCTCCAATGTGGCCTATTTCAGCTGGCCACTCGGAGCCCACTTTCGATGTTTGGATGAATCGGTCGTTGACTACTTCGAACTTCCTTCAAAAGGGTCAAAACTAACCGAATCCGACGGGTTATATTTTTCAATCAAATGCTTTGTGTTAGACCCGTTAGTTGAGCTACCGTCATGGGAATGAGCACCCTCGATTGCATTTTCACTGCCTTTGGGCTCTACGAACTCTACATTGTGAACTATTTGAGAGATTTTCTAAATTCGCTCGTTTTATATCATTTTTGGCGGGCTTCCCGAGACTAAACTCCAGTGTCTCATCAAACGCTTGCGTATTTCACAGGGAAAGAGAGGACCTGTATTCAAAGACATCCTCCATAAATGAGTTACCGAAAGGATTGAATCAGGAAACCCCCTAATGAAACGGAAAAGGATACGATAAGTTGGAGCATGTCATTAGCGGATAACAGTGGAAAGTCAGTGAAATCCGTTTAGTAAAGGTTGGTCCGAGTCCTGTAAAGTTTTCAGCATATGGCAGTCGGAAAAAAGAATGAAGTTAGGACATATTCCAAAGATTTCTAAAGGCTCCAACCCTGGCAATTAGCGGACAGGAACATAGTTCTTTGTGGCAGCGAAGGATTGCAATTTGGAAGGGTCACCAGAGGAGTGGGGAGAGCGAGTAACCGAACACTATGACGAAGTGACGAGGAAGGGAAGTTCGACTTAGCGCATACCATGCTAGTAACAATAAGACGGACGGACAGGCTATGTGGTTCCACTCCTATTTACACACTACCTAGAATTGAAAGATGTATGCAAGAAAGATGTAAGCAAGATTTGGTAACGAGACGAATCTGTCATTTGTACTAAATTGGTGCATATAGGAGGGAACAGTTACAAATGGTCAATTAGGGAACCTTGTTTTCAGTAAGGTTTGGTGAGTTTACTGTTTTGGACAACATTTCGCTTCTGACATAAAGGCGTTGTCTGGCCAGGTGAACAGTTTACCAGGCCTCTCTAAGTCTAAGGCAGACGGAGAACTAATCGACAAAACTCCTTTCAATCGGTAGAGTGACCCAATTCTAAACCCCATTTCAAAAGTGCTCTTGGTCGTTTTGGGTGAGAGGAAAAGAGGATCCGGCTTATAGCCTGTTCCCTTCGGTCACCTGATCAACAGCCAGTAAACTCACTTGAGCTACCCTTATTCGAATATATTGCCAAGGCAACATCAAGATTAAATCTGTTTTTAATGTAGCAGGAATATCAGGAGCTGTTAGAAAAGGCATTGAATATGGTTAACAAGGGGTGTTGCTCCGGGGAGAAACCTGTGCCCAACAATGGTGCGGTTATAGGATCGCTCCCGTTTGATTATCTGTGTGCTATGGATACGAAATAAAACGCAACGACTGCATGGCAGTTTACATCAGACAACCAGCCAGGGAATTGCGTAACAAGATCGGAGGACGCAAGCGTCGCATAAGCAAATCTCTAAGCGATGCAATTGAATATCAGGCGAGGCATTTGATAGACATTGGACACGGAGTAGCTATGAGAAGATCTGGAGATTCGAGACAATAAGAGAACTACGACTGGTGGCTGAGGTGGTTGAAATCGTCTAGCTTCGCGGCGTGAATAGAATAGAGGATGCAGAACTGGCAAGCATATGGAGTGCGGTTTCATACCAGCCGACTTAATGCGTGGTGCTGTGCGGTTATGCATGAGGAGGAATTTCTTGCACAATTGGGAGCTCTAGATAGGTCAGTGGTTAAGGCATGAACTTACTGACCGCAAGCTCCGCAGTCCGAACTCAACACTGGCTTCTCGATTGCTCCTGTCTAGCCCGTGGCAACCTGGCAGTATATCAGTCCTCGCGCTTCTTTTGCGTTGCATGGCAGCTGTGTACCGGAATGATACCACAGCTGAGCGATTGTTGTTTAAACAGCAGGGTATCTGGGCAGTATGGGTTTGATGCTATACCAGCAGCTCTCAGACACCATGCGTATATGAGGAAAACGTGCTGTCTATCCATGTCTTTCTAATAAACACTTTGGAAAGGACTGATAATGCTAAAATATCTGGCTGAAGGTTTGAGAAAATCTTCAACCGAAGTCACATGCAAGTCTGAGGTGTTCAGGTGTGGAAGTCAGCCGCAGCGTGGGATCAGTATGCACCTGGTCTTGTTAACCATTCTCCATAGTATGAGTCAGGGGCACCTACTAATTAGGGCTGTGATGGGATTCCGTGAATGTGCAGTACAACATTATCGACGTGGACGATTTGAAGCACTGAACTCAGCTTCCGGACAGCATATTTCATCCGGTGTCCAGAGTGCGGCTGCCTTTTCATACATAGTCTTGTTTTCAGCGGATTGCACGTTGCTTTAAGTTAGTCATTTTTTCATTGATATCATCTAACGGTTTTGTACTTTGATCTGTTCTTGACATAAACAACCCCTTTCTTGTACTAGGATGCTCTACTACTTTCAACCGATCTCCGGAATCATCTACGTCCTGTGTTGATGGCCATCACCAATAAGCTTGGTGAATGCATGAGACTTTCACGGTACGAAACCTGGGTCTACGCTTTGGCACTCACAGCTCGGCTACTTCGCATCTGGCCGCGTGTTCAGGAGGAGTCCGACCACGGCATCGATCCCGCCCTGTGTCAGCTGCTGAAACAATTGGCCCAGCTACGCGACAGTCTGGTTGATGGAGCTGGGAGCTTGGCACAGTTGATAGAAATGAACGCTGTGGATCTGGATCCAATGAGAGTTGTGGATACACAGCTCGAAGAATCGGTGATTGATGAACTGGATCGTGTTTGCCTCGTGGCGTTGGAGTCGTTCGGTCCAGACCTTATCCTACAAAAGGAACTACTTTCGGTGGAACCGTTAGTTGAAGAGCTGTAGGTTGTCTTTTAGTCTACCAGTCTGTTTCGAAACGAGCTGTGGTTTTCATCACACCCTATGGTGCATGTTTCCCGACTCGGTTCTGAAAATATCCCGAATCAGAGTGACGTGGTTGTTTCGAAAGCAATTACGAAAACATATTTAACGTTTTTAATTCAGGACTTTAGTCGGAAGGAATTTGGTTCGTCCGAACACAAATCCTTGATGGTGCCCATTGGGCTACCCGGACCCTGCACGACCGCCGTCGTGCTATTCTTCAATGGTGAACCTGCAGCTAAGCTCCACGTACAAAATGGCAGTTTAACATTTCTCAGTTCTATCATTCTCTTTTTCTAAACCACACTCGGTTAACCTTTCGTCGAGATCTACAGTGCGAAGTATTTTTGGAGCGTTTGCTTGTCTGGCACCCGATTTAAAGTGTGCAGTGCATTCCAGGCTTGGTGTGGGCGTTTTTGTTTTCCAAGGTGTCACTACATAGCCAACGGAAGGAAAGAGCCAAAATGGTGCATCAAGAGATTTTCGTCTATATTTTTGCTTAGTTTCACTCCATCCGTACCAGATATCAAACACCGTTTGCATGTCTTGCTCCTGCCAAACCCCAGCATGATTCCGCAATTTGGCCTGTCTTCATCTAAACTAGAGGACACTAAGTAAGCTTACTTTGACTCGGTGGATGGATGTGTATGTGCTTGGCTCATACTGTCGGGAGACGCATACTTCGTCTTAAATTTGCAGGGCGTATTGCGTAATAGCACCTAATAGCGTCTTATAGTATGTTGCCTCACCTCTTAAAGTAGCACGGTTATACGACAGTTAATGGAAGATGGACTGGTTGCCTGTAGTAGTAACTCCCACCTCATAGGCCTCTGAGAATGGACGAATTTACAATTCTTTTCGATGAAACCACGTTCCAAAACAGCTTTTTGATGGTGGAATGCTGTATCTATTTCTCTTCTTTTTGCAGTTCTGATATGTTCTTGCTGATTGTATGAAGGACGAGCCACTTGTGTTCAGATAAGCACTATTCTACATATGGTAAATAGCCCCCTTCATTTGTTTCAGAGAAAACGGTGTCGTCGAACTTCGACGCTCGTGGTTTCTACCTCTCCTGGCCCGCGCCCAACCCGCTAATCCTTGCCGCCTCAATTTCTTTGTTAATCACATCTTAACTCTGGCGGATCGTTCCCTGGCCGTCGCCAGGGACGTAACCACGTCCAGCATACCGACTGCCACAATCAGCTCGTTGATCACCGCAGGAGTTACCATCGCCCGTCAGCTGTGGGCCGGTCTAAGCATGTTTGTACGACATGCTCCCCTCGATTGGTCCGAACTGTCTACTGGTGGTTTCGGTCGTCGACTGGTCAATGAACTTAGCAATGCACCGGCCTTGCGGCCTATCATCTTGCTGGCTTTCCGTCGATTGGCGAAGTTTGCGTATGAAAATGGTGGGTATTACTATATTCTATTGTCCGGACCGCTCGTTGTCGAATTCCTCAAGCTCTGACTTGTATTCCTCTTTCTCGTAATATCGTCCAGTGCTCAGTCCTGAACTGCACACACTTGTCCCAAAGAATTTGAACTAGCCTCTTTGCCTGCTTTGTTTTTGTCTTATGAGATTGCCTTGCTATCAGAATTTCGAGTCTGTTGATTGTTTGTGGAGATTTGGCGATTCCAATCTGCATATCCACAAACTTGTCAGTAGTTTAGAACGAAGAGTAGTTCACAAGTTGCATGAGTAGTCCTCACTCTAGGAGCCAGTAAAAATAAGCACGTGATATGCATTGCCTGATAGAAGAATGAGTAGCTCCGTATCACCAGACGGCGTGGTCTTCAGCTACCAGGCGATAGATCACGAGTTCAAATCGCCCGTGAGATTAGTGAAATCTGCACTGTTCATCATTCCAGCAAGGATGAAACAGCTGTACAGTATCTTTCGGCTTTTGGGTATAGATTGATTCCAGTTACTGGATGAACTCTCGACTGGAATTCAGACTTCATAACGTGGTCTACGTATTATTTGCGACGTCTAGGTTGGGTTTCAATGTGCTGGGTGTGAGGAGCTGCTATGAAGCTCAGTGGCTGGCACTCCGTTTTCCTATCATATCAGGTATACTAAATCCTGTGGCTACTAGGCTACTGGTGCGTCATCTCAGTCATACTGAATAGTTTCAATTGATGACAGTTCATAGATAGCGATGGGCCATTTTGTAGAGTCTTTCCTGCCAAAGACGTGCTTTTTGAAGCCATCTAGTGGTGCTCGACTAACGGGTTCACAGTAGAACGTGAAATTCGTAACCAAAACCCCTATCTTGATTTGACACTCCGCCTCTCTGGATGTACCAGTCGTTGGGGAGTTTAGGTTGCACCGTTCAGTCCCAAATCCATCTGTCTGTGTCGCACCCTTCAAGACAACCATCTTCCTATTCATTGCCACATGATGAAGGAAAACTACTTTATTTAGTGTGTAGTCTATCCTAAGTTTACACGTCCAACTAGTATCGTTAACATACGATTAGCCTTTCCCACTTTCGGCGAAATTGAGGAACAAAACTAAGACAGCTGGGGGGTTCTTTTGAACGCGTGGTAACTTTATGGAGTTAATTCTAACTCAGCGTACCGACAGCCCGTCCTCATGCGAGGACCATAGAAGTCTCAGACCTTTTTAAGGTTTGTTATGAATACCAGTGAAGTCTCCCGAGCTTCTGGTTTCCCGTAGAACGACTATCAAGTGCCACCAGTCCCACCAGTTTCCTTATATTAATGAGATCTAGCTATAGTTGGTCTGGACGTGTCAGATACTTCAGTATGAACGAATGGAGTAAAACTTAGGACCAAGCTGATGTTGAACGGGTGCTCCTTGAATTCATATCAAATACTAGCTATGGTTTAAACGAAGGGCGTGGAAAACCGACCAAAGGGCTTGGAGTGGATAACCACCATAGTCTCCCGCAATTTCGATTAGGTTAGTTCACTCGGACGACAGAGTGAGATGCCTATCTCCTGATTACCGATTTGCCAAGACGGTTCGTTCGAGAACTGTCGAGTGCGACACTAACGTTGAACTGATGTTACACTAATAAGGTGTCCGCTCGGTATGCTATGAAGCAAACTTAAGAACCGACTCAAAATAAGGAGTGCAGGCTTGTAGCTATCCTAGTCGACATTTTGGTTTGTGTGGCTCCATGTCCAATCATTCAATTGTCCACTCACTCAACTGCTTTACTAGCTCTTGTTTGTACCTTTCAGATGCTGGTTTATCTGCTATGCAGGGCGGCTCCAAGCTAGCAATTCCGGCCATGCTGTCGCTGTACGAGCACGCGACGCTACCGAAAGATCTGACGCTGCAGCAACAAATTCGAGCCACATTGAATGCCTACTTGCCCTGTCTCACAGCCAAAGTGAGTGTTGAATTAATTCCGGAAACACAGAGCTATCCAGCTGTTTCTCCACTGTCTTTTAGAACAAATATGCGTTTTGAACAAATGCAAGATTTCGGATTCAGACTGGCTGAGACATCTTAGGATGTGTTCATTTGGTCACTTTAGTACCATGGGCAACTAAACCATTCTATAATGGGTTACGAGCTGTCATAGATAAACTTAATGCAAATCCACCGTCTTCTTCGTGAGTACAGCTCGTTACAGGATCCGACTTGCACAGAATATCATGCTCCTATGGTGTATATATGAGAAAGTCATCTACAACGACTCTGTGGCTGATTTCCGCTCGGTGGAGGACGCAACTTCCTGTGGACGCATTCCGTGTTGACTCTGCCAGATGTTTCAACCTCCGTCTTAATGTTTTTTTTATGTTATGCAGAACGTTTCGAACTTCACCGTTTACCCTCTTTTTCTTGTGACCGTCTGTGATCACCTTGTTACACGTTGCTGTTGCTGAGCACTTTATTATTACGTTATCCTTGCAGATGATCGCTGCTCCTGCCACGGTGGCTCTACAGAAACTCAATTCTACTCAAAAGTATGTTTACGAATTAGCGGTTTTATACCCATAAAATTGGGAAATGCAAATGCATTTTATGCTCCTGCATTCACAGAATCACAGTTGGATATACCTTGTACCCCATTGTTGGTCTTTGGAGATGCAGATACCTCGGTTGTTTGTGGTAGATTCCTTTATCTGTAGCTAAATAAGTCGCAATGTTTGTACAGCAATTCAGCCCAAAAATTCTCACATTGACGTTACTGCCACTGATGATGATGGGGATGGGTGAGGTTACTGGGGATGAGAAGAAACACGCATCATCGAGTGGTGTTTAATATCCGCTCCTCAGTTCGGACGGATGGTTCCGGATAAACGGATACTACTCAGATCAGGTGATCTGCGATTTGTTCATAGCAAAATCCCTTCTACTTTGTATGTAGAACAAATATAGGGGTTATCCAATCTCCAAACTGTATTTCGTTGCTTACATTACTCTTGACTTTTCGCCGGGATGTTAGTAACCTTGGTTTCTTCTCTACGTGATACATGAATCACTGTCGTGGTTTCGCTGGTTGGCAAAATGAAATGAAACCTTTCTGTGTCCCTCTGTTAAGTGCATGTCGATGTTTCTTGGCTAAGCACTTGAATATGGAAAATTAGGAAATCAAAACGTGTACTTCCGAAGCCCTGAAATTTGATCTGAAGACAGCATGGAAATAAACCCTGTCATAGCAACATAAAAATACTCCCAGTGTCATAACCGGGGCATTCTTCCCTCTGTTCAGAGAACACCTGGACGGACCAAAAGTAGCCCCCCCCCGGAAAATTCAAACAAGTATTGAAGGAGCAACCAAAAGGTGTCTCTGAAATCCTGTTTTACTTTTCTGTCGTTAGCTTCCCTTAGATGGTTCGTAGCTCGTCTTCTGTCACAATCGTGTTTCACAAATCTGATTCGATATTCAGATCATCTTCAGCAAACCATTTTTTCAACTTTCAAGCCTTCTGCTCTAGGTTACACTAACGAAGTCGGTCAGTACTGGCAAATGCTGTAGGGTTTTGTCTTTGTTTCACCTGGTAACTATTTTTGTACTTCTATGGAGCCGGCATCCGAGTATTTGTCACAGTGGCGCGTTCATCTCCCAGAAAGATCAGCACCTCCCCTTTCGCCGTATGAGCCGAACCAACTGCTGTTCACGTGGCCTAATGCATTCGTCATATAGTACCCAGTTTCGGAACTCGAGCATTTATTTCTACCAAATCACGGAGATATTTTACCATAGAGCGTTCCGTACTGGAAATGACTGAGTTTATCAAAACAATGGAACCCCTGGAATAAGGGAATTCCGATATTGACTGGTTTCTTCTTCCACATTGATCGTTTACTACACTGGCCAGGAATCTAAAATCACTGGTCGGGAACTTCCTGGGACACAGCATTGACGCTTACTCGCTAGTACTTAGCATTTCTCGGGTCCTAATCCCCTAAGTTTTTTGTAGATTTGCACTGTAGCCCAGCTGAGAGCCTTCAGATTGGCTTGAATGCTAGCCACTTATGGACTGGTTTCAACTACCATCTCAACCGCTCAGCTCAAAGGACTTATTCCTCATTATTACCGACTTCCTTTTACACTACACCGGAGCATTTCATCTTCATTTGACATTTACTGCCCCGGTCATCGACCATACAAAAGTCACAGTCAGGATCTACCTTCGTGTCTTGTGCTGTTCTCTTCAGAGGAATTGTGTGCTGTAGAGTGTCGCCCCTTAGGTCACTTGTCACCATTTGAATAGAATATTGGTGCTTAGAGCTTTCACCTTCCTGCTACTTTTGTTTCGTTACGCAGCCCAGTCTATCTGGATATCTTGCAAATTGTAATCCCCCACACGACTTCCGAAGAAATCGAGCAATTCTTGCCAAAAATCATCCCAATTCTGTCGGTAAGTACGCCTGCTAGTAGCAAATCAGTTGATAACACTCTCAGCTTAAAAAAACTTGATCCGTTTTAGTCGCAGTTGAGGAGAGCGAGGCTAAGGCCATATCGGCCGTTCGTTTCATCTAGTCTCAAAAAGTGTGCACAACTTTCCTTCGATCAAACAACTCATCGAATGGGCTTCTTACATAGTGTGCCGCTGTAGCCTCTAAATCCTCTAATCTGTGAAACTGACGTTTATTTTTCACCGAACTTGCATGGATTCGATTTCAGTTCAACATTTCTGCTGGAATCGCTTTCGACTTTAAAATATCTCACCTGCACTGCTCTAGTGTCTCAAGGTCTTCAATCTCGGACAACTGTGGTGTACAAATTATTCAAAGGTACTGTACGTTAGCTGTACACTATACAAAAGCCACCCTACTCGACTCACGCGTCCATTCAAAGTGTGCGGACATCAGCCGGTTGCATTTGCCAGGAAAACAAAAACATTTAAGTGCTTTTACGAAGGCTTCAAGGTTGGAACCAGGTCATGCACTTGTCTACACGAATACCTGCATGCGTTTCTTTGCTCACTGACGAACTCTTTTTCATCGAAGCGATGTGGTGACCGTCCACCTTAAGTGTTTTTCATTTTTAACTTGTCGCCGAACTCAGGAAGTCTGATTCATCTGGTGCAACAAATTTGCTATGCAAGGTGTCACTAATAAGCTGTGTGGAGAATTTAGATGGCGGGCCAAGCCATGGATAGAGCACTGACGAACGATTTCCGCTGATCATGCGCACAGCTAACACCATCCAAATGTCAAGCAACAGTTATCCACGAGTGTGACAATAGATACAGAAAACTGGTGGAAATCCAAAGCGGAAAGGACAGAAGCTGAGTGACATTATATATATATATATATATCGTACAAATATGTAATATTCCCGTCTGACTGGTGCAGCAATAAGTATCATCCAGGTAGTGTTATGATGGTAATGTATCAGGGGGAAGTACGGTGTTGCACTGAAATTCGGGGGAACTGGTGGAAGAGGCCAGAACCCTCGTGTAAAAGAACCAGCGCTGGTACTCATCACAATGTCGTCATGATTCGGCGTATTTTTGCTCGCCCATCATATTCCCTGGGGTGTTCATCGGTGTCAGCGGCTTCCACATAGTACCAAATTCGGCTCCGCTTAAACCGCCTTTTTTTTCTTTTACTTTACTTTACGCAGGCGTTCCTTTTCGGATGCCAGCCAACCGTATTTATGTTTATCACAATGACTTCACGTTTTCCCATATTACCAGTTGCTTCACTGTTGGCTATAACTAACCTGTTGTGTTCGCCATGTTTGGATTTCGTTCTTCTATGCTCATTACTCTTTCCAGTGCTTGTCTCTTACCCTGGCGCCATTATAATCCTCAGTCCTTGCCAAAAGAGGCCCTATTAGAGCTCATCTGTAATGCATATTTCCGGCCTTGGCGGGGTTCGAATTCCGGTCGTCTGACGTATTTTACCACTATTCCACACTGCCTACCTGAACATGCGAATCATTTGGCGGATTTCTGTGATTTGTCTAATGCCTCAAACGACGACAGTGGCTACCCTGGTTGTTTTGGCTGCTGACTCGCCGGTCAGATTACATTGTAGAGGCTCTAAGCCTATCGGAATCCAGTCCTAGTACGATCAGTGGTATCTGCTGTTGACCTTCTTATCCAAACATCGCTGTCGCATAGTTTGCAATTTTTAAGACAATTGTCCAAACCGACTGTGTTGTGTCCGAATGCTTACTTACGTTAACACCGGGTGGTTTATTGTGTCGTGTGATGAGGAGGATGTCCGAACTATGTCATATTCCTTCTTTTTCCTCTCAGCATTTCAACCCACCGTCACGAGTATTACAGAAACGTGCCTACCGTTTGTTGGAGCTGATATGCGCCGGAGTCACACCGTCCACAAAACGCTTCCTGGAAACCCATTTGAATGACCTGCTTTCACTGATGCAGAAACTCTCCGATCCTGTCGAACAGCCGGCGACCTCTAACCAGTCATCCAATCATATCACTGACGATATCGCGAAGCAGGTAGCTGGGCTTTCTGTTGTGGAAAGCCCTGGATCATCAGGGAGACTGAAGATGAAGAAAAAGAAACCTCTTATACCATGGAAGCCACGACTCCGTGCGTTACATCATCTCCTGGGCCACTTGATTGCACAGGAACTAGATGGCGCAGAGGAACTCGCTATGGAAGAGGCTTCCAAGGGCGCATTGGGCAATCAGCGATTTCGAAATTTCGCCAACATGTTTATCCCGGAGGTGAATGCTTGTGTGGTTTGTTTTGCTTAAAACGACGTTCCACACTTTAATCCCGGGGAGGTTGCGTTTAAGTAGCCTGATGTATAAAGGAGCTTTTTGAGCTCAGTCATATATCACCATTAACACTCCCGGGTAAATCAGCTTTTTCTTGCAACCAGTTAAGTTGGATTCCAACCCACTTAGCAATCACTATTGCAGCGTGCGATGCACGCTCACCGCCATATGAGCGCCGTATTCAGACTGATCATCGGGATAGTCTTCAGGTTCTGTTGCTCATTGGTATGTCAGATTACGATGCACAAATTTGTTCGACGTCCAACATTCCCCTCTGTTGGGATGCGCTAAAAGGCCATGCTATGGTGCATTTCTATGGCAGAGCATCTGAACCAGTGATTGTTCGGTTTTCAGGCTTGCCTGTTAACAATCCTGGCGATGTCGCTTACCTTATTTGCTACAGTTCATCAGCAGCTGATGTTGTCTGGTTGTTTTCCTGTGTAGGATCGTCTAAATGACCGTCGCCGTTCCACTTTATACTCTCTCATTCACCGCTCCTGCTCAGGTTTCGCAGCCCGTACGTTCATTGAGTAATGCTGCGTTCGGGCTTCCGACTAGCCATGCGGTGCTAGAAGCGGCTCTGTATTGAACAACTTCTCGTACATGTTGTGATTTACTTCCGTCTCATATGTGTTTAACTCCAGCTCCATTTAGGGAACTCTGATCCAAGAATTTCTTACGGAAGATGTCCACATTTTGTCGGGAGACTGGTATCTACAGGATATCCAGTCACCCTTAATCGATAGGAAATATGAATCGAATTCTTGGAGCGGTACATGAATTTATGGTTAATTGAGAATCTCGATTATTTACTGCCGTACTGTGTAGGTCTATTACGCTAATCTTTTTTGCCCCATAATTTGGAGTGCACAAAATGGATACATTTGAGGATAGTTATTTGTCTTGTCTATGTCTGATCTCGAGACCCTCCAATTTAGTCCCCTGGAGAGAAGTGCCATCCGGGCTTAGTCGTCATACTAGCCTACTATGGTCATTGTCAGGCACGCTGTTTCACGTATCTGCTTTTAGTCTGAGACAGAGACATGTTCCTACTCTCCTTATTCGCGGGATTTCCTTGTTTCTTTTCCCCATTTCTCCTTTTCAGATCTTAGCCGCAGTTTGCGAATCCAACCGGATTGTTCGTGATCTGGCTGGTCGCATTATTGTCAACTTGATACTCGCTTTCGCTGGCCTCCGACCGAATGTAATAAACAATTCCTCATCCCTTCTTTCTTCTGTCGCGTCGCACTTTGACACTCGTACGTGCATTTCGGTAGCAGCTCCTTCTGTGGATAGTGAAGATGAGTCCTCAAATGACAAGGCTTCGTCGATTGGCCAGTTCACCTGCGCAGACGAAGATGAAATTCTCTCAACCAAGTCTATGCCGCGTGGAGGAGTATTATCGGAACGCGTAGGTTTTTGGCATCTTGTTTGTAACTACAGTGCATCTTTTTCGCACAAGACCATCACACTATTGTTGATGAGTTTTATCTCATCGGTACCCAGATTGAGTCTTCTTTTTTCGCATCGGACGCCTTTTGCAACGCTGATTACTCAACTTATGCAAAACTACAGACACGCCCCTCAATATTCCTTTTCTTTGACTTGCATAGATTTGCGCTGCGCTTCATCTCCTATTCTCTCGCCTCTGGAGTGTCCTGCCTCCATCGGTACCATTGGCATCGAATCCAACTGATCTAGTAATGCAAGAATCGGCAGCTCGTGTGGTTTGTCACCTTCTCAAACACCTTCGCTTCCGTCGTGCCCTTCTGTTTAGCCTAGAATCTGATAACCCCACAGCCCAATCTCAGGCATCCGCAGTGATTGACAACGCTATGTCAATCGCCCAGCGCATTGTCTCTTCGCAACAGCGCCCCTTGGCTCGGTACGGATTACAGCTAATCCGACTACTGCTGGCATTTGTTGGCTCCGGTTCTGTGTGTCTAACTGACATGGTAGGTCCTGCATTTTCCGGCCTCTTGTTGATTACTCTTTGCCGTAATGTACACTTCTCTATCTGGCTTTCCGTTTATTGTCCTGAAATTACTTGGGGTACTGTTTTGTTGTTCTTGTCACCGAACATGGTTTCTCACTCCGTGTACTGTCTTGATTTTTGGTTTCTCTCCCCCAGGTTTTGAACAACTTTAATGTCATGAGAGCCTTTGTTCAGTGGCACTTTTTCAATGAGAGTCCACAATGGCGTTCTGTGTTGGTTGTGACCTCCTCGCTGATCCTCTCAGAGCGAGGTCAAATAAAATGTCCTTATTAAGTCATTCCCCGAACGGTGCATTAGTTACTTGAACGGGCAGATTGATTGATAGAGATAAGGGAAAATGACTGGCAAGATCGCCAGATTTTACATTCACATCACTATCGTTTGAACAGTTGTCCTCCTGCACTGGAATGCTTATTCTGATCAGTCAACACCAAAGGCGGGAGCACTGGACTCGAGTTTCGCTCTTATTAGAGCTCATCAGCAGGTCAAATCCTTGGACGTGTCGGGGTTTGAACTACGAATATCTGACATGAGAGGCGAGCTTATTGTTCAAAAATAGTCCCCGCATCCCACCAGTGGTCATCCCGCTTAAGCTACTTCCCATGCTCTTGTCTTGGCGTAGAGGTATTGTCAGATAGGATACTTTCTCCTAAACTGGAAGCTACATTACTTTGAAGTTCTGAATGCCTAGAATAGTTATGCACTCATTTACAGCCTAATTTGAAGTTAACTGGCTAAATACACGGATATCCAGTTCTCACGCAAATTGACTGACACCCGCAGCTGGGACAACTTTGACCGAGTTTCACGGGCAGCCCCAATTAACAGCATCACGGTGTTTTTTTCTCATGGTAGTCTTTTGCTGATAACACTGTCTGTAAATTTCCAGCAGCTTGGTATTCTTTTTCTGGTTATTTTGAAGTGATCCAACGCTTTCTCAGTTTTTGTGAGCTGATAAAAATCCTCAGTAACGGTTGATACTACTGATGAGGCATGCGAGTATTATGTCTTCTCGTAAATCCGCTTCGCGTCTCTTGAAAAATGAGATCTATTACGGAATTTGTGGCGTCGCTTTGTAGCATCTGCTTGCATTTGAGTAACAGTCAATGAATATCCAGGAAAGTTCAGGGAGATGCGTTCAAGGAGAAGATGGATATTCAGTTTTGTAAACAAGATGCATATGAGAGTTTTGCTCCCCTGTTCAATAGTCCGTAAACTGTTAAGTAGGTGTTTCTCTAATAAAAAACTCCGCAGCGAAGCTCTTCTTCCTTTTCAACGGTAGTTGGCGCCTTTGTACTTCACAGAGTATATTTAGAGGGAGTTGTAATCCTTCCGGATTAGCTCCTTTTCATTAGGAGGCAAGCATCTATTCGCACACAGGAAAGCACTTTGCTTCAGGTGCTTACTCCCTGCACGTTGCCCATCTATTTACGCCCTACTGGTCGGTCTCCATAGGGACGAAAAACTACGTGTGACTGGGCCTTTCGTGACTGAACCGCATGTTTGAGGCTAACTCCCGGGTTCGAGCCAACCCGCTACCTCTTGGTTGCGTCTGTGCAGACCACGGACCAACTAGCCACACATCAGTCCTCATTCTGCTGAAGGCTTATATAAAAGCCTTGCGTAAGGAGGATGCTATGACTGAATTATTCAAATTTTTCGTCTGATTTTTCACGTTAAGTGTTGTCATTTTCATTCATTTACATCTCTAGGTCAGGTTTTATCGTTCGGGTGGGCTCTTCCGGACGCAGTCAGGTAGCTGCTCCAACCTGGCTATTTCGTGCGGAAATACACTATCTCATAATTTGTTCCCTTAGAATAGGGACCTTCTCTGTGAGATGACTACTGGTTCCGGTCCTGCGAACTGCACCGCTAGGTTTATGGGCAAAATGTCAAAACAGTCAAAAGGAACCGGAAAATTTTCGGCACTTTTGGTCCGCTTTTCCAGGGCATGGGCCACCCTCAGAAATCGGAAAGTGCGAACGCTGGTTGGTTTGATAGTTTAGCTCTAATGGAAACAAAATCTCAGCCAAAGCGGTTGCGAAAATTGGTTAGTGTGATCCCAAAGCCGTCATAGTTGGTTGACTCCAGGTCATGTGCTGTCATTCGTATGTGTTCTCTGAACTGAACAGGTAACGAGTATTAGCCATGAGATTGGGCTGTCAGGTCACGCGCTCACCATCGTGCGTGACTGTATTTTTGTGATTTAGCAAGCCGGAGGAGATGGCAGATAAATTGACACTGTTAACGCATGAAGTGTTCGTATGAACTGCTGTAGGATCCTCACAGAGGCACCGTAAATTTGCTGTAGAGTTCCCGTGTCATCAAAGTCGGCATGGTGGACCTCAGCTAATGCGTTGAGTTCTATAGCTGAGTCCTTCTTGAGCTTGGTTGGTTTACTTTAATTCCGCTTGTGTCCGTTGACCCAAACCTTCAACTATTTACTGGTCGGACCAATGTGGACATCGTCGCACTCATTGTCTTCGATTCCGCAAACCCAGTTTGCTCGGTCCTCAGATTTGACTTGGTCTTTGGTACGAACTGTGTTGTCCATGTGAAGCATCGGTTGGTTGTTACGGATAGTTTCGAGTGTCTGTTATCGGTGGCGGAAGTAGTATCTTACCTGTGGGATCGTTCCTGGGCTTGACTGATCCACCCTGTTCTGATGGTTGCAGTGTGTGGTCAATAAATTCTGGAGGTTACCCAGTACTTCCCAAAGCTTATTTGAGGTGACTGATTTCGTTCTCGATTGGTGATAGGCCACGACAAATTTGTTTTGCTGAGGTACTAGCGAATAAGTGCCCTCTTCATTCACAACGGATGGCCAGAGGCGAAATTCAAGTAGCGCCCTGACTGGGTTGGCTCCCGGTCGATGGCGGTTCCAAAATGCTAATCATTTCAAGAGGTTTCATGATCGAAAATGCCTTGTCATGTCATGTGTATCATGTTCTAGTGTGAATTCGGTCGCACTGAAAAAGGAGTTAACGTGAGATGAGAAGTTTATTTTCATGTCATCCACGCATATCAGGAACACTTCCGGTGCATTAACTAAACTATGCTACATTTGTGAATTAATATAAGCCAAAAATAGCTTCGTCACCATGGGAGAAACTGGTAAGCCCCCTGCAACCCCGTCAGTCAGTTGGTAAAGTGAACATTTAAACATAAAAACAGTGGATTTCAAACGGAACTCGAGGCTAACACTCCTGTACAGAAAGAGTTGTGAGGTTAGAGTAGTATCTTGTTGTAGCTCAATGTTCTTACAAAACTGTCAGAAATAGGAATGCTAGTATAGAGAAGAACTATATCGAAGCAAACAAAAACCCCACTGTTTTCAGGCGGCAGCCGTTTCATCGCTTCTACGAAAACGTGAATTGTTTTACCAAACGACTGACGATGAGCCTGTTTGCTGAATGACACTAGGTTGCTCAGAAACAAACGGGGAATCGGCCAACAAGGTGCCATATAAGTCATAGGCAACCAAGTAAATACATTTTCTGATAACCCTTCGTATTTTTTACTTCCTTGTCCCCGATTTTTTATCATTCAATGAGAGTCGAATGTAAACACTCGAATTCATTCATCAAAGTAGTTGATCACAGGTACGCCAGATGGTCTTTTATTTTTTCTACACGGTGACGGTGGCAGAACAGCTCCCAGTTGTATTTCCCTTCATGCCACCGATCGTCTGCCTCATGAACGTTAGGCTGAAAGCTTGCTCTCCACATTAGAGCGCTTCCGAGAAGATTGCGGCTTTGGCTGATCTTGCGATTTGGCTCCGTAGTGCAACGCGATTGTCACGTAAATTCAAGGAACTATGCTTTCCGGAGAGGACCACAGGCGGTCCCCGTTTGAGGGAACACTGTGTTGATAGCAGTTTAAGGGGCTTAACGACGACATAAGTCATCTAACGAATAAACTTTACGGTTGCCTGGAATGCAAGAACCAACCACAGCTGAGTGAATTATAGTAATCTAGGTTTTCGTCCATCCATTCTGACTTCAGGTGACTTCCTTAAACCCCCTACTTCTAAAATTCCTCATCTCTGCGTTCATTGCTTCTAATTCAGCAACCTCTAGTTTACATTATGTCACAAGCTCATGTTGCGTAGGGGCCTGAATTTTGTTCGGAATATTGTTTGTGTCACCAACACCTGACTTGTTTCCTTCTAGGTGCAGGCTTTGCAATCGCTGCATTCAACTCAGAAAAGACAGTTACGATTTGCTGTTAAGGCAATCCTCGAAAAAATGATCAAGAAGTTTGGGTAAGTCAATCCAATCTACGGACGGATGCTGAAATCTTCGTACCCCACATTGTCAACAATAAATTTGCTCCTTTCTGTAACTAATTAAGCTTGCTTTTCTGGTCTGAATAATTCAGTCGGAAAAATGTCAGTTTTTTAGTCGTATTCGGGTACTAACTGATCACTGGCTGAAAACCTGACCCTCATATTGAAGGTGCACCGTTCGCTTTCTATTGTCATCATGCGAATAAATTGTCAATTTTTTATCAGTTTGTTAGTTGAAATATAAGTGCAGCTGTTCCATATAAAAAGCAACTTCCGAAATGATTTGAGCATTCCTGGCTATTCTGATACCTATCTTCGTCTATCCCCTGTACAGGAAGGAACCATGTTCTTTAACTCCTTGGGTCATAGATGTGTTTGCATGGCGGTCTTCTCGACTGGGCTGGTTGACGAGACACAAACTGTTACTTTGCCACCTCGCGTCTGGTCTCAGGTTCTATAGCCCGAGAAGTATTGGTTTTCTCGGAAGTCTGTTGCTGATCATTTCCCCTGTCATCGTTCGTTTTTTCCCGATGGCACCTCTTGCTCTCGCACATTCAGATGTAGTTATGTGCTTACTTAATGGCACTACATCTGAGTACGGTTGTTTTACAGACGAAAGATGTGGACTTGGTTACTTAGTTATTCTTCGCCCGTGACGTAAGTTAACCACAGAAGAATAGTACAAAACGTTTCTATAGAGCTAGTTTGCCAGCATTTGCCTTCCAGTCTGTGATGGAATCATTCTGCTTTCTCTTTCTTCCTCCCCAAAGACGTAAAGTCATTCAGGGCATGACTAATCCGGAATATCAGAAGGTTGTACGTAACTCGGCCCGCATAATGGCTCGACGAGAACGAAATCAGTCTAGTTTGGAATCCATCCCCGAACAGGACGAGGCCTTTTCGGTCAGTGGGAAATCCAGAACCAGTGCAGTTCGGTCGAGTAAATCAGTTGTTGTCAATGACAAATCGAGCGTTTCTGGACGCACCCACCTATCTCTACCACCTCGTGTGCACATGCCTCGGTGAGTTATCTCTTTCAATGATCAACCTTATGGATTAGTCGCATGGCTACTGGCCACAATGTAAGGACATTGTTGATACGGAAGATTGGATGTGAAATAGCCTATATGATCCTAGCCTATTGGAGGCAAATTTATCCCCTCAAAGACGACCGTCCAAATAGAGGACACCGCACACATCATCATCAGCTTCTCCTAGAGGAGAAGCTAAACCTACGATGAGGTCGCTTCAACAAATTACTGTTTGATCGATAAAATGGCACGTTTCACTGCATGGAATTATCAGATTGTCAATGCAAATAGACTGTTTTTTTTACTAGAGTACAGAAAGTATCGTTCGTTGCTGTTCGAATGCTTCACTGAGATGCACTTGCTTATCGTTGATCCAGTACCTGATTGGCTCTGTGACACTTGGGATCGTTAGATCTTTGTTGGGATTAACCGGCTGTTGCAGTACTGACAGACAAATGCACGTTGCTGATTGGATCATGAAGACCTGAGTTTGCATTCAGCAGTATTCACCGAAAGGCTCTGATAGTTAGCTGAAGAGTAGTTGTTCGTTCGTGGCCGATAATGCTGTCAACTTGTAAAGTGCTGATCTTAGCTAAAATTTTGATTCGTCTGGTAACTGCGTACAAGGTGTCTGTTACTCGTTAGTTCTAGATGACAGGCGTTGATTACTGTTAGATCGGTTTATATTGAATCTGTATGCAGAACTTTTCTGCAGCAATGGCTAATGGGACTGGGCGAAAATTGTCATCGCAGATGCATGTTGTAGTCCGATGCTTAGCCGTGAATTACGACCAGTCTGAAAAAGCATTTTACCTTTCTTTTATTTAGATTTATTTTATTTAGATAAGCAGCTTAGCCAGCTAGGCTGTGACAGATATGCTCCAGAAATGTAGGACATCGCCTGGTAGGGATCAGAACAGGAAATCCACTGGACCGACCAAAACCAGTCACTTAACTTAGATATAAACCGTGTATGGGTCGTACAGTAGTTACAGCTGACAGTTTTTCGCTGAGGAATAATGGATTAACACGAAGCAACTGCATATTGAAGACGACAGCTCAAACGCAAGTGTAAATTCATTTCTGGACGTATATATGCTGGAACATGTCCCGTTAGTGCTGAGGGAGGGGATGAAAATGTTGAGCTGGGCATTGAAGGCAGAAGCTTAGTTGAACTAAGCCATCGAGTATGGGACTTAACCATAGCTGCATCTCTGACCATTGATGTAACTTGTCTCACTATCTCATTCTCGGTAGACGACACGTTCCAGGGCGACCGAATTTACTGGTACTGACATTCATCTTCCATTCGCAAGTCATGACCGGACCTCCCTTGGACCGTCTCTATCATTTGCTTCTTAGGTGAGAAGGCTCTGTGGGATAGATGGTCCCTTGCTGTTGAGAGCGCATGATAACCATGAACTGTGCAATGGTCAAACCAATTCAGTGTATGAGGTTTGAGTCCTTCCCTCCATAGACCTTTCGACGGACCTTGGTACTTTTTATCCGGTATTTCAATCTGACGCGGGCAATGCTCCGCACACACCGACAGTCACACAATGGAAGTTACTTGATCTCGTCTGTTCGCAGGTGCTAGTTTTCTGAACCGCACAAAAGTACGGAACCCAATGCAACATTGTGGACTGCTCTTGATAGACAGGCAAATTTGACCTGAACGTTATACATGTCACAGGTTAATAGAAGCTATTTTAGCCTCCTCTGTCCGAAGGACCACTTCGTCTTTGGCCATCACAGCTAATGTATCTTCCCGAGTAGATCGAGTGATTCGATTGGTTCATCCTTAAGCAATAAATGTAGGCTTGATCCCGACCAACCTTGCAACAGCTCTTTAACACTGCGCATGCGGAATCCTGAGGTGAAGTTATATAGGTTATTTAATGTTGCATGCAGCTGTTTGGGGTCCGATCTAAGAAGAATTGTGTTGTCTACCTACTCAGTGTTTGTAATTGGAGCTTCTGGGAATATTTCGACCCCCCCCCCTCAAAGGCTGGCAGGGATATTAGAGAAACGGGGAAATGGATCAGCCTTGACTGACCACTTCCTCTGGCGAAATTAGACGAAGGTCTCTTGTAGACCTTTATTCAACCAGGAGAGTTAGCATACAAAGTCTCTGGTTAGCACACAGTCCCTAGACGAACATCTTCATAGTGTCCGACAATCACTGGTGTCCTTTAACTCAATGAAGACTTCAATCGTCGAAAGCACTGGCGTTACTTTACTATTTGTCGGAGAGCAAAGCTGTGGTCTGTGCACCCTCTCTCGCAACGGTCTCCGGATTGACTTTCTCGGATCGGCCTTTCTCGATATTCGATCAGTCTACACAGGATAGGATTAGAGAGTACTTTGGATGATACAGCTACCACGTAGCATATCCGGAATCATTGTGTAGACATCCCGTGTTGAAGATATTCTTTCTCTTTCCAGATAACAATAATAAGTTCAGTCAGGCAAGTTGCCAGACGTGTTTCGCCTTCTTCAAAGCGGATGTGTCAGCCATCTAGGCCTGGTGCTTTTTCACGTTTCGGAAGGACTATTCCTCATTTTATTTCATTTTCTGTTGGACAGGTTAAGTTCGCAGCTCAGTGGACTATGAAAGAGTTTTATTCTATATGTCTAGTTGTATACGAAGCATTGTCTTCAAGAGAAGTGGGGAATATCATTGAATCCTCCCTCTTGCTGTTAAAGTTGCCTTCAAACAACTACAGGCCTGAAGACATTTCACGTATACCATCCTTCCAGAATGGAAACAGTCCTGTAGGAAGAACATTTTGATGTCCACCAAAAGCATTTTTGTGTGTGCCAATGGGCTCACCTGTAAATAAATAAACTTAGTACCCTCGAAGCTCACTACTTGATACGTCTTCACTTCAGAAGGATTTAATCATATCCCGAATAGCTCAGTCATACGGAACCTTTCTTTCTTCTTTGCACCCGGGATCTATCGATTATCTGGGTTTATTTGACTCCGCGCTTCTTAGTAAAACTCGATTGGACTACATGTGTACATCACCCTCTCTCACGATTAGACGTCGTGGGTGATGGGGGAAAGTTCGGTTGAGAAGAGCAAGTGTTCTAGAAATTTCAAACCCTTTCCTCCCCTAACTGAGATGATGAACCTGTAAAATGTCATCTTCCGTCGTCAGTAACATCTTGGTACTAATCAGATTCGAGTGGAAACCATAGCAGAACGTGTTCATTTGGGAAAGAATCATTCCAGTACAATGCTGTCTTGATGATGACAGTGATTGTAATGCTTCGTGAATTCGGCAAAAGTGGTGTAATTTTGAAGGACCAATTACCCCGCCCACCAATGGCCAATTTTCCAACTTATATCTCCCTGCTATTTATTTCGCGAGAATCGTTGGTCATTTTCCTTTTGTGCAAACTGACATCTTGTACTAGCAGGGAGGCTGTGGAGCAGCACTAAACCTTACCCATGCCAGAAACGTCTGTGGTGCTTAGGAATCTGTTAAGTTGTGCTCGCTTAGACTCCATCTGCCTTATTCCATTCCCTGAGATATCCGGCTTGATGTAGATCTCGAGGAATAGTTGTCACCATTCAACCCAACAACCTGACAGGACATTTGTTTGACCCCATCGTTCGGTCAGTCATCTATGGCTGTGGCCTGATTCAAGCCGTATGAACATGCGGAATAAACTAGGGATCACAAGTTGACGTTGATTGTGGTCTAAACACGACGATTTCCCTTTTGTTGCCAGTCGATGTAGATAGGACAGTGCGGTTTTCTTGTGAAAAGCAACATGGCTTGTTCACGCTGCAGTCGAGCTCGAAAGTTTCTCACTGCATCCAGACTTCGAACTGCTGTCGAAGGTTATGGAAATTGGGTACGCTTTGGCAGTTTTCCTGGGGCCGAAATTGCTCGGTGACTCCAATCGAAACACACGTCACTTGCGCAGTTGTGTAGCCATTCGGTGGTAAAAACGTTACGCAACTTATGAGAAATCAAGAACTCACTAGAATTATCTGTTTCGCTCTCATAATGAATCTCTAAGGCCGTCGATTTCGGTGTTTGTGTAACATTGTCGCTCTGAAGGAGGGATACCGTACATCAGCCGAAACAGTTTTGGATTTTTGCTAAATGTCGAATAGTCATGTGTTGCTTCATATTGTTTTCCACCTTCAGTACCTTGGATTCGTATCGTACGAGTGTTATATGTTTCAACGATTGCTACGGTGCATATAGCTCCGTTGACCTTCCAATCGAGCCAGATCATCGTAAACTTACTTCTGTCGTGGGATAATGTAACAGCACTGTCATGCTATTTCCTCTTTGGAAGTAAGGTAACGGCTTCTGACACTATCCAGAATTTCTCGGATGGCTTCGGGATTGAGCGGTTAGGCCAACCTAAGTCCGTTAGGTTTTGTTCGACAAATGTATTCTTGTAGCATCCGTTAGTATTCCACCTTCTATGTATATATATATATATACCCCTTGATGGGGCACTTCATAGACTAATTCTAAGTGGACGGAAAACACTATTGAGATTTCTCTTCGCAACACTTATTGGAGATCGTTACCATGATCCTGCCAGCCTAGTGGATCCAACCAGAAACGCTTATTCATTCTCCTGTGACTACCAGATAACCTGAGTGTAGACGGGGGTAAACTGGAACTCAGGCGTAAATTCGAACTCACCGATACTATGTTCTGAATCGTACTGTCCTCGAATTATCCATCTGTCTGCATTTCATCTGAACAGGTTTGTCTGACGTCCCGGTTAGCCGAATTTGAGAACAGGTGATCGAATAACTTATCAAACCAGCCAGTATATTTCGGTGAATGGTTCTTACACACTTGCCAAGGCCATTTCGTAGCGAATGTCTGAATAATGAATGGTAGTTTGCATTAAAAGGAAGCAAAATCAGCATGCGTCCATCGATAGGAACGAACTCGGTGGTCGAAGACAAATGGTGAACCATAAGAATAAATCAGAAGTTTCAGAAGATACCATTTACAAGGTAACGCGTTCAATAAAAATGTGATTCTGGCTCCACTGGTCCTCAGTGGACAAATGACAATATGTATGTGAAAGTTTGTCGCAATAACTATATTATATATGACACACAATAGGATAGAAGCAGTGGGTGATACCTGGCCAGTTCTTCTGGGTTTGTGGACTACTCAGGTTCAGTACGATATAAATTTGCACCCCTCCCGCCTCCGAAGAACGGCTGCCTCCAAAAACAAAAGGGGTACCTCAAAACACGTTCTTTCCCTACGGAACAGCCCCACGTTTAAAGCAACCGACACGCCCAAAGGGCGAACAGTTGCCTCTCTCCTAGTGATGTTTGTTGTTAAAAGGGTCCAATTCAGTTACAACCCCCACATGCTGGTTGTCATTGCTAAAGAGACAAAAATGTCTTCCCTTCATCTCATTCCTCACATACTGTTTCCGTCAATATTGTCTTATTTTTATTAGGTTTGATGAACTGTTGGCAGACTCGAGTGACGATGAAGCCTTGTCGACTCGTCACGAGAAAGCTCGGTCCATCCGTTCTAATGTCTCAAGTAAACGCAACCAGAAAATAACACACTCTATCACTCGAGGAAAGTCATTAGTTGAGGAACTGGAGTCGGTGGCTGAGACCTCTGGGCTGTGTCGTAGAGCTCGCAAACGCGTGCTCCGTGGACCAATTGCTGCGGATAGCAGCAGTGATGAAGACGATGGTCTCATGTCACGCAGATCAGTTGCCATCCGATCAGAGCGCGGAGGGATTCGGCGGAAAGTACAATTTGTCGACACGGCTAGTCTGTCGTCGACCAGTCAGCTCGGCAAAAAACAATTACGGATGAAATCAGAAGATAAGGCCGCGTCCGGTCTATGGCTTGTGGAGCAGCCAGATCAAGGCGATGTTTTGGATCTATCTGATCCCAAAGCGCTTGCACGACACACAGCGATCGCAGCAAATGCTGATGCAGCGATGGCCATGGCAAAGACCCTTCAGAATTCCAACTCTGCTCGAAAGCCATCAACTGCTCCTTTCCCCGTGGTTGACGGCAAAATTATTGTCGACGACCCTACAGCATCGGCCAAATTCGCCAAAGATGAACAAGGTGAGTTGGTAGACTTTTTCAGCGAGTTGTCAATGAGATGATCGGGATGCGTGCATTTCGTGAAGCAGACGGTACTTCACTCGATCAGTGCATCCAGCACTTCAAGCTACGGCTGCTGGGTCATGCGCTACACATGTCAAATTACTTGCTGCCAAGAAGAGCGTTGTTTTCTATACCTAATTAGAAGTAGCATAAACCTAGAAGTGGACAGAAGAAAGAAACGGGGACTTTACGAAAAACCAGGGTGTTGTTCGCCTTCGAAGATGGAATCCACGTGACCCTCCATGCGCTTGGCTGGAGACGTTGAAAGATATGGTGGTTAATCGATGTCAGTGGCTTGCATGCGTAGGCACCTCAGCTGTTTTGGTAGAGTAACTCTGGGATCCTCTGTCTATCCCATTTTTCTTTTCATCATAAGACTCGATCCATATAAATTGACATGGTTGTTTGGCAACGAAACACGTGTGTTCTCTGGTATTGCTGTCAGTGATAATGATGTCTCTTCGTTCGTTAGCTATGATGCTTGTCTTGACATGAAGCGACATCGGTTGTCTGCGATTTTTTAGGGTATGCAAACTAGTAAGGACCGTGCGAGGATTCTCCATTGAATGATACGATGAGGCCTACCTTGTTACTACTGTTACGCCACGGCCCAAATCCTACTCCCTATGAACTCGTGGTGCAGTACTTGTCCACCCGATGGTGGCCATAAAACTACGAATGTTTGCGACCTGTTGACTCACACTCGGCTCCCTTTATCGCAGTTACCAACGATCATCGTTTTGTTTTATCTCATCTAGTTATTAATTTCGAATCAGTCGTCGTAAAAAAAAAGCTGAGGAGAGTTGGACAGCTGTTTTATCCCATTGGTTGGCATGATTCTTGCGTGCTGCTTCCTGGTTTCACAGTGGTGGAAAGCGCCATCCTGAATACCAGCGTTTTTATTGTCTTCTTCGTCCTCTATAGTGACCTGAGCAATTGGGCATTCGCCCCTGCATTGTTCACTGCTTAGTAGTGCTCGGCTGCCCGGGCACAAATGTATTCGCTCATCAGACGTTACGCACTTATTTCTATAACGAAAAACTAACTTCAGTTTCAGTGAAACTGAAATCCGTTCCGTTTTCTAACCCAATTCATGTACGCTATTTTTACTCGGGGTCTTTCAAACCCTTTTTTTTCTTTTTCATAGACTGGGACCTTGAAGTGAGTGATGAAGAATTCAACAACGCTCCAAATACTTGGAGTGGTCAGAAACAACCGAAATTGAAAAAGAAACCACAGATCCCTGGGCAGATTTATGCTTCGAAGAAAGCCAAAGGCGATATGCGTCGTGCCGGCAAACCGGATCCATATGCTTACATTTCACTAGGATCTGGTTTGGGCGGTGCAGGCAAAACAGCTACGGCAGTCGAACGGCGTCGTTTGTTGCGCGCCGTCGGAATAGGCAAGCAGAAGCGCTCAAAAAGAATTGGAACGACTACCGGTCCCCTCAGTATAGGACGTGAGCGTCGGAAATCTGGCAGTTCGAGGAGACGCTAAACTGACGCTTTCACATATTCTGATCTGTAAACTGGTTATTCTGGATACAATGATATTTTTCTTGATGAAAGCACGATCTTTCTTGTCTGGATCTGGAGATAGTGCTGATAACGCAGGATGCATGCCACTAGCCTAGGTTGGTCGACAGTACTGCTTCCATTGATTAACCGAGCGAAGAAAGACATCGAATAACACATCTTTCTCATGAGAGACAGTGTCTTCAGAAGTGTTCATGATGTAAGCGTGAGGCAAGCTGCCTTTCGAAAGGGCGTGGTAAGATCTGTTAGATGAATCGCGACCGGTGGACATATGAAATGGGGACAATGAATGAAACGTGCTACCGGTGACTACACCAGGTTTCAACCACCTATGTCAGTTCGAGAAAATAACGCAATTATTCTGAAAGGTCGACTAATCCCCTCCAGTACTGTCCTTTCAGTTCCTTTCGTGAACCGTATGTCATAGTGTTGTCCTCATTGACAAATAAGTGACAATTGATACGAATAACAGTTCTAATTAGGCAGTTTCATATGAGGCGAATATTCGTACCACTGAAGAGTAACGTGTATTGGGGAGTTCAAAATTATCTTGGAAGTGACTGTTTAAAAAAAATGAGCTTCGTCTTATTTGTTCAGACATCTCATTTTCAAGGAATATGGAAACCCAAAACATCCCACTTCTAAGAGGATGCGAGTGCTCGTGCAAATATTACAATGCAGTGCAATCCAAACACATTTATGGTCATGAATTTTGCCGGATCTCTTTACGGCTGACCGTCCTTAAACTCGTCAACCCCCCTCCACGACCTTTGAGATATGTCAAAGTGGATCGCTTATGTGCTCCAGTTGATCGATTAGAATCAGGTTACTGTGAACATAAAACAAAAAGTCAGTGCTACCAGACTGCATGACACGGCAGCGTGTAATTGACGTAGGAGCTCATCCAGTTCAACTTTTGTTCGATCCAATCCCAACCAACCTGAGGCGCCGTTAAAAGGCGAATTCAGGAGGAAAAATTAGATAAGCAACAGTAAGCGAGTGAGGGTGTTGACAGGCGCATGACTTTAGTGTATCTGAAGAACAACTGAACCAGTACAAATTAATGGCAGCCCTTCAATGAAGAGGCCTAGTAAGTATCTGACTGGGTATAGCTTCAAATCACCGCACGAATATACTAAGGAAACTTCACCTGCATACTGGTGTTGAGTGCACAGTGTGCAGTTTCTTTGGTTATCAGCGCGGAATCCGATCTGCAGCTAGTAACTATGATAACACTGGATTCCTGGTAAACGTCACACACGTGAGTCGTAGGGTGCAACAAGACCCTGTCACAATGAGTTTAATCTCAAGCGTCGTTTACTGCCATCACCACAAAGAACGCGGGACCATCGTTGAATTAACTTCTACACAAATAGGGAACAAACTACTCGACAGAGTTTTCCACAGGCAAGCTGTGCTCGTTAGTTAACAATCGCAGGATACCCTGTCAACTGTGTTGTACGATTAGTGATGTACGGTTAGTGTCAACGAAATGCAAATAGATACATTAGGACTTACTAATTTGTATTGCAAAATCATGCCGTTTGCTTCGTACTGTCATGACAGAGCGAGTGGCTGTCCATGCGCTCAAATTTTCCTGTCAATCTATGCACCCCCCCCCATGGGGACGCTGAGCTCCACGACATTGAGACAGCCAAAAACGGTTTACATAGCTTATTCATTAATATGCTGCAGACGCCCCGATTGTGCGGTGACTAGCGAATAGCAAGCAGTGTTTGCCAGATCGCGTCATTAGAGGCGTCGGAAAATAAGCTTATTGAAGCTAAGTTGCCGTGCTTGCAAGGCAACTGTAAAGGTCCGCTTTACTCTACGGTCGCGAAACTTGGCGCCTTGCAGCTGAAAGCATAAAAGCGGCATTTGCTAACCACTGCCTTTGTAGTACAGCAGTAAGCTAGCTGCAGCAAGCAAGCAACGAAGCTGTGTACAAGCAAGTACTTGGTCGCAAACTAGGACCAATAAGGACAGCAATTAAAACTTATTAGGGTAAATTGGTCGGGACATGCACTACGCATGTTGGACAACTGTCTAAATACTGTTTTCTATTCTAAACCCTTAGTGACTAAAGATCTGTGGACAGGTAGTGACGTGGTAAACAAAAGTGAGAGCTAGTGGCTCTACATGGACGTATCCTGAGGATTTGGCACGTAACTGGTCGTAATGGAAAGCATTCTATCAAGTTCTAACCGGCCTGCCTGGCTTAACTTTATTACTGAGCTCTGGGCTTGTGTTGTGTCAACCACGCAGATGACGCCCGCGATCCACTGAACCATACTAGCAGTGTCCGCGAAACACTCACAGAGTCCCCCGTACCAGGCTCGTCAATGGTTAGAGGTCACAACAAAACAGTCTATTGATCATTCAGGTTGGGGGGTGAAACACATGTGACGACTTGTTCTGTAAAAATGGTGATGTACTTACGTTTCCAGTCAAACACCGCTGCCTTGTCGTCAGGCTTTCGAGCCAAAGGCTTCGGTTGAGGACCCTAATCACCCTGCCAGTATCCCAGCCCAAGTACAACCGCGAGTTGCACATACACAAATAAGCACATGCCACATCGGCCGTCGCATGGTACCATCAACGGGATCGACCTAATTACCGCATACACGAGGCCGATAAGCGAGAACAGGCTACAGCTGACGCCTCGCTTCTTTCTCTTTCACATACTTCTTTCCCCTCTCCCCAACTCACTAATAACTCTCTCATTGCAGGCCCAACAGTCAGAACTGATGACTCCGTTCGTCCTGCATCGGTTTTGAAAAGCAACATCTGCGCGTCATCCGCTGCCGACATCTTCAGGCATCTCGAAACCAATCTTCAAGCCTCGACGCCCAATCTATCTGGCTGCCTTCAGTGTCCGTACTCTGGAGCAAGAAGGACGACGAGCTGTTGTCGCTCCCACACTGGACTCGCTTGGCATTGATGTGTGCTGTGTACCAGAAACAAGAAGTCGCGCTACAAGCACAGTGATTGAGCAAACCGCCGAATAACTCTCCATCCGCTTCCGGCTGCACAAATTCGGCGATCCAGAGGCTACTATGGCAGAATTTGCAGGGGTTCGTATAGTCCTAAGTCACCGGGAAGAAGGACCCTTGCTTGACTGGATACCCGTTGATAGCCACCTGTGTGATTCGTCCGTGAAGGAATCTCACAAGCGGGAAGTTGGTCAATCTCTGTTTGTCATTTCTGCTTACACCCCAAACGGTTGTGGCGACGAAACAATCGAAGACAAGATTCAGGACGCCCTGAATGTCCTGTTACGGCGTGCTAAAAGCTCAGATACCGCTGTGGTCGCCGGAGATTTGAATGCACAAATGAGTAGGTTTAGCACATCTGAGAACTAATTAGGTATTCGACAATGGTTAATGATTGCTTCAGCTGTGCGCTGACCGCAGGCTGATGGCGCGGATCAATAACTGACGGGCGCTCGTTTTGGAACACATTTGTGGATCCCTAACATGCGCTCGCCCTGAGTCGGTTCTCCCCTCGTTTTCCAGGGTGCGGACAAACAGCTTAGCAACTGAGAGACCGGCAGATCCGGATGTTAGACGAATTGGCCAGAAACGTCTCCTAGACTCATCTCCAAATGCTCGACCGTCAGATATGAATTCACACTGGGACGAGATCGCCACCTTTTTGCACTGTTTGGAATTTCGCCTGTGGAACAGCGCTACTAGGCCCACTCAACCACTGGAGATGTGACCAAACAGAGGCACTGCTTAAGTCTCGGAGTAGTATCCCAGCCGGCCCCGAACATAACCTGACCCAAAAATCATCAGCTGTCGACTGAAAGTGAGCGTGCGACGCAACCGTGAAGTCTTTTGGACAAAGAAAGCCAAGCAAATGGAAGGGGTTTAGGGAACCGGGAATGCCCGAAGGTGATTATCATTATCATCATAATCGTCATCATCGATGGCATAACACCAGAGTTCAACAATGATGTATCGCTGCTGTACGACCATGATATTTTTGAAAGCCCTGTTGTGAAGAAAAGAGTAAAAGTGGATGGGGAAAGGACTTAGTGTCTACACTGCCGGACACTCATTCAGGCAATCTGGACAGAAACTGACAACCGCGAGGTGGGGACCACACGGTCCACATCCTGGAAGGCGAGTAGCACCGACAGCATCCAAATGTCTCGTAATCTCTTTCGTGTCTCCCTGCCAGCTCAAGGGTTGGCCACCTCTCTGCTTCCACCACTCTAAATTGGGCACAGAAAACAGCACTCTCGTCGGCAAACGATGGTTTGGCAATACACGCAATATGCGGCCTAAGCAACGTAGCTTATGGTTCCGGACACATTCTTCAATGGAAGTCCCTGTTGCGCAGCCGAAAACTCGCTTTCTAACTACCTCATTACGGATTCGCCCAAACCAACCCATAAGAGCTATAGTTCTGAGACAACGATTGTGGAACACCTGAAGACATCTCAGTTCGGCTGCTCGGACAGGCCAAATCTCACAGTCATACAACAAAACAGCCCGTAGTGTAGCCTGATACACAACGTCCGCGTACCCCTTTTGAAGATGGGAATAACTGTCGGTATTCCCCAATCTGCAGGCACCAATAGGACTTGTCACACGGGTCACCAGGGATTCTCCGCCTTCGTTGAAGAGGGCTGGGTACAGACCGTCCGTTTCTGGCGTCTTCTCGCGTTTCAGTGCGGATATTTCGTACTTTATTTCTTCTTTCGAAGGGCGATCAAGGTTTGCATTTCATTCGCCCGTATGCACAATCTCTACAGGCTGTGTTGCAGGAGGCCAGCTAAACTGTTTTCAAAGTGTTTGGCCCATCTTTCCAGTCGACGTTTTTGCGAGTGAATTAATGAGCCGCCTGTTTCACTTTCTTACTGACCGTTGCTTTCCTAGGTCCAGTCGATCGTGTCGGTTGATATGGGGGCACTGCTGTTTCCGGTAGCAGAAGCCTTATCCATCTCTCAAGCTTTTGACGTCCACCAAAGCTTTCGGACTTCCCTTGGGCTCTTCATTATTTGGCGTTTGAAGGATTTGCGTATGCCGTTGTACTCGTTGCCTGGCGATATGGATTTCCTGGCATCAATCATGGATAGCGATCTCGACGACACTCAGTGGTCATGTGGTCGGATCGGAGGAATCGGACTGACGACACTGAAGGCCGCTAGCATAGCTCCTTTCACATTGTGCTAGGCTTCATCCATGTTCTCACTACAAGTGCAGTATTGATTCACTGCGGAGAGTTGTTGGGCTATGTCAGATCTATGCTGTTGAGCTATGGTAGCTCTTCGAAGATGATGGATTGGCATGCTTCTTGTTGACTTGGGAAGGCCTGATGGGAAGCGAACTTTCAGACGTTTGCGCACCATGTCGTGATCGGAATCAAGCTGTGTGCCCCCAGAAGGAACGGCAGTCTTAAATTGTGGATATCCATCGGTTGCTGATGGCCACGTGATCTAACTGGGTCCACGGATGGTTTGTAGTTGGTGGCCGCCAGGTTGTACGATACGAACGTTTATGTTGAAAGATCGTACTGGCCAGAAACAGTTGATGATCACCACACAACTGGAGGAGTCGCTCTCCGCTGTCTGTGCGGCGAGCATCGACTCCGAATCGGCCGCTGAAATGTGATTCCAAGGTGCTCGGACGACCTACATGAGCATTGATATCGTCTGGAAGGATCACAGTGTTAGTGGTTTTGCTTGACGAGTGAACCTGGATAACCCTCGATAGAAAATACCCTTCTAATCTTCAGAACTGTAGTCTTTTGGGACATGAGTCGATACTACAAACAGGCCCCGCCTTTTATGTCGACAGGCATTGAGCTTGACTGAACTGGACGGTGCGACCTTAGCCTCAGACCGCCTCGTTGCACAATTACTCGTAGTACGATGTCTCGCTGCTCTTGGACCAAGTGCTCCCTTTTGACGTTGCCAGCATGCTTGCACCTTGTGGAACGACGTTCCAGTCAATATAGCTCTCAGAATCATTGCAGCGCTCAAGCCCGACCACCGCGTCAAGTTTGCAACTTTAGGTCGGGCTTTCACACTTCAGTCAAAGCTAGCACAACTTCCAAGATACGTAAAACTTTCCACAACTTCGAGTACCTCTTCCATTGTTGTGCGTGGTGTGCTCGATGACTGCATTCCCAGGAGCACTTACACTTACACTGTGTGGGTGCACAGTGGTTGCCAAAGTACATGGTGACTTCTGTCAGTTCATCCAAAAACACCCGCGTCTTTTCCCACTCATCGAAGGCGCAAACAATGTCGTTTGTATATTCCAGATCGGCAAGGTTTTCGTCAGGCTATTTGAACACCATGGTTTTGAAGACCATCCAGCGTTCGTCTCATTATTTCATCGATCACCAAATTAAATAGGAATGGATAGAGTGGCCACCAATGACGGACGCTGTTTTATATGCGAAATATTTTGGAGAGCTCTCCGCATACTCTCACATGTCAGGAAGTCTGAGAATACAAAGAACTCATTATGTTCACAAGCTTCCGAAGCAGTCCTTGATGGACAAGCGTGTCGAGGAGAACAGACCGACAGAATGAGTCGAATGCGCCTTGGAAACCTAGGAATATTGAAACTGTGGGTTGATTGTACGTATGACGTTGTTCTAACACCTGACGGAATGTGAAGATCTGGTCCACGTAACCCATATCAGGACGGAACACCCCTTGCTGCTCTCGAGTTAGTGTTTCACGAGCCACCCTAAGGTGACGAAGCACAACTGACGCCAGTCGAAGATGATGGATTGGCATGCTTCTTGTTGACTTGGGAAGGCCTGATGGGAAGCGAACTTTCAGACGTTTGCGCACCATGTCGTGATCGGAATCAAGCTGTGTGCCCCCAGAAGGAACGGCAGTCTTAAATTGTGGATATCCATCGGTTGCTGATGGCCACGTGATCTAACTGGGTCCACGGATGGTTTGTAGTTGGTGGCCGCCAGGTTGTACGATACGAACGTTTATGTTGAAAGATCGTACTGGCCAGAAACAGTTGATGATCACCACACAACTGGAGGAGTCGCTCTCCGCTGTCTGTGCGGCGAGCATCGACTCCGAATCGGCCGCTGAAATGTGATTCCAAGGTGCTCGGACGACCTACATGAGCATTGATATCGTCTGGAAGGATCACAGTGTTAGTGGTTTTGCTTGACGAGTGAACCTGGATAACCCTCGATAGAAAATACCCTTCTAATCTTCAGAACTGTAGTCTTTTGGGACATGAGTCGATACTACAAACAGGCCCCGCCTTTTATGTCGACAGGCATTGAGCTTGACTGAACTGGACGGTGCGACCTTAGCCTCAGACCGCCTCGTTGCACAATTACTCGTAGTACGATGTCTCGCTGCTCTTGGACCAAGTGCTCCCTTTTGACGTTGCCAGCATGCTTGCACCTTGTGGAACGACGTTCCAGTCAATATAGCTCTCAGAATCATTGCAGCGCTCAAGCCCGACCACCGCGTCAAGTTTGCAACTTTAGGTCGGGCTTTCACACTTCAGTCAAAGCTAGCACAACTTCCAAGATACGTAAAACTTTCCACAACTTCGAGTACCTCTTCCATTGTTGTGCGTGGTGTGCTCGATGACTGCATTCCCAGGAGCACTTACACTTACACTGTGTGGGTGCACAGTGGTTGCCAAAGTACATGGTGACTTCTGTCAGTTCATCCAAAAACACCCGCGTCTTTTCCCACTCATCGAAGGCGCAAACAATGTCGTTTGTATATTCCAGATCGGCAAGGTTTTCGTCAGGCTATTTGAACACCATGGTTTTGAAGACCATCCAGCGTTCGTCTCATTATTTCATCGATCACCAAATTAAATAGGAATGGATAGAGTGGCCACCAATGACGGACGCTGTTTTATATGCGAAATATTTTGGAGAGCTCTCCGCATACTCTCACATGTCAGGAAGTCTGAGAATACAAAGAACTCATTATGTTCACAAGCTTCCGAAGCAGTCCTTGATGGACAAGCGTGTCGAGGAGAACAGACCGACAGAATGAGTCGAATGCGCCTTGGAAACCTAGGAATATTGAAACTGTGGGTTGATTGTACGTATGACGTTGTTCTAACACCTGACGGAATGTGAAGATCTGGTCCACGTAACCCATATCAGGACGGAACACCCCTTGCTGCTCTCGAGTTAGTGTTTCACGAGCCACCCTAAGGTGACGAAGCACAACTGACGCCAGCAGTCTCGCTACGACCTGGATTATGCTGGTCTTCCTGTGGTTACCACACTCACTGCGAGCCCCTTTTTTGAAAATTGGCACTATCACCGATTCTCTTCATTTGTCTGGTCATTTTCCAAGTGCAGACAATCAGAAAAGACAAGTGCAATCTGAGGACTTCAACCCCATCTTTGAACAATGTGAGTAGGACGTCATCTGGATCAGGATCTCGGTCGCGCTTTGGAGGACGTATGCAATCATAAACCTCTGGATCCGTAGGGGTTTGACGTTGACCGTCCACGGTTCTAGGTCAGCTGAAGCCTCCAGTTGAATAGCAGCTGGGGGCCACGATAACTGTTGATCGAAGTGTTCGGCCAAACAGTCCAGTAGTTCTACTTTGTTCAAGATGGCCGCTCCATTTTGGTCCTTCATGTTTTCGCTCACAGGTGGTTCCCTGGGACCGGTCGTACGGCCCATCTGAAATAATTTTCCTCTCCTTCGGTATGCACTTTCCACAGCGTGAGGTCATCCTCCTGTACACGACAACTGAACACGTCACTTGCAATCAAGTGAGAGTCACCGATGTTGTGAAACGTTTTACGTATCTTGAAATGTGCATTAGTTCCGATTGTACTCAATGGACAAATCTGCTAGCCTCGGGTCGCGCTTGTCAATTTGAGATTCCTATGGCGTCAAAACAGTATATCCCTGACTCTCAAGGGACGTGTGTATCAGGCTACACTACGGGCTGTTTTGTTGTATGACTGTGAGATTTGGCCTGTCCGAGCAGCCGAACTGAGATGTCTTCAGGTGTTCCACAATCGTTGTCTCAGAACTATAGCTCTTATGGGTTGGTTTGGGCGAATCCGTAATGAGGTAGTTAGAAAGCGAGTTTTCGGCTGCGCAACAGGGACCTCCATTGAAGAATGTGTCCGGAACCATAAGGCTAGGCCGCGTATTGTGTGTATTGCAAAACCACCGTTTACCGACGAGAGTGCTGTTTTCTGTGCCCAATTTAGGGTGGTGGAAGCAGAGAGGTGGCCAACCCTTGAGCTGGCAGGGAGATACGAAAGAGATTACGAGACACTTGGGTGCTATCGGTGATGCTCGCCTTCCAGGATGGGGACCGCGTGGCCCCACCACGCCTGGTTTGAAACGCTGCAAGATATGGCTGCTAATCGATATCAACGGCGTTCTTGTTGTCAGTTTCTGTCCAGATTGTCTGAATGAGTGTCTGGAGGTGTAGGCACCTCGGAGTGATTGCAATAAGCTAGCACTAAGTCCTTTCCCCATCCACTTTTACCTTTTCATCACAACAGGGCTTTTAAATAAACCATGGTTGTGAGGCAGCGAAGCATCAGTGCTGAACACTGATGTCATTCTGCCCATGATGGTTATGCTGAATGATTGGTACATTAGTGTCTGTTTGGACAGAGGTTACTGTCCTCTTCTAAGGAAGAAGGATAATCAAAATGGCACTATGTGTGTTTGGGACCAACAGATTTGTTTCATTCACACAGGTGCAGCACTCTCCTCTCCTGATGGCGTAATCTTGAGTCGTCACGAAAATATGCTCATTGTAAAGTGCTTCAGGGAATAGGACCCAGTGAAACCGAAGATAGGCGGTTTTCGTAAATAGTTAACTTCCTAAACATAACTGACAGCGCGATTGACCTGGATTTAAAAGTCAATTGTCAGGTCAAATAAAGGACGTCATAAGCACAGATAGCGGCATTGGGTTCTCCTGGGCGAACCTGGTCTGGCCAATAATCGGTTTATGATAGACTACACAACCATTGGTTGAAACGCACCGAAATTGAAACACGAATTGAATTTAAGAAGGACGGAGGCCGAAGACCATAAATGGTCTTCCGATGCTGTGGGAAGTTTCATATGAGCAAATGTGTTGTTGCATTCTATCACACACTCGCAAAAGCTGTTCAAAACACATGAACACGACAATCCAAATGTAAATAGCTTACGGTTTTATTCTTATTAACACAATCCCCGGCGGGGAACATCGTTGTGTTTTGAGTGGTCGCGAAAATGTTATGAGGTTAGGATAAGTTCAAATAAGAGCTAAAATGTTAATGGCCCATTCTGAGCGATTCCCATAGATAAGTTTCTGCATTTATTCGGAAGGTCAATAGCAGAACATCAGAAGTGATAAGCATCCCTTCCGACAAAAATTCAATTTCTCGTTGAGTTTTGCCATAAAGTCCGATTGTGAAAATCTAGCAAAGTGAAATCGAACTTTATTCGATGACCCTGATAAACTATTCGAAAACTTCATATTTTAGTTCGAAGGCGAGTTCTAAAGTCAGAACTGGGCTTTGCGATCAGTGGTGAGGCTCCAGTTCATGCCAATAATTTCCATCAGTAAGTGGAAGTATAGTCACAAGGTCTACGAAAGTAATAGAGCTTCTATATTTCGCTCTATAGATCTAGGTGGTTGAAAATACCACTTCTACAGAGATATCGCGATGAAAGCAGAAAACCCTTTTAGGTTGCTTTTCAAAAAGTTAGAAGTCCTTGTTCACCAAAACGCAACCAATCAGGTTGCCTCTGGACATGTTGTAGCTAGGCGGTCACCAGAGGTAAGCAACTTTGGCGCCATAGAATATGAAGGTACGTCACATAAAGTGATCTCGTCGTAACACAGCTTTGTTGGACGAAAGCAGACTTTGTAGGTAGCCTGAAGAGATCGCGGTCTGCAGAATCAGATTTTTAGTGCCTTACAAAATGCGTTCCCTAAATTTTCAGTCAGTGATCGCACATTCCTCCTTTATCTGCACTTTGTGGTTGGTAATACTGAAAGACTTGGTGAAGAGATATATAACAATCCAACACGGTTCGGTCAACTAGTTCGACGGAAATGTGCAAACACAGCCGAATTCATAAAGCATATTTTTAAATCTCTTGAGCCTCCGCGGATTATTAGTGTAGATATCAATTGCCAGTTTTTTTTGCTCGCCTCCGAACGACCAGGCACTTGAGAATCGGCAGTACTGGCGTCTGCGCTTGAATGTCACACTAAACCAATTGGCACATAATAAGTTAGAATAGAGTGAATAGCTTATCGCCGGTGTTAGCTCACGTTATGTTGCGAATGCATTCCATCAATATTAATTGATCAGAGCAGAATTTCGTCCTAATTTGCTTGTGTTCCCAAATGAGGCAAAATGTATGCGTCTCAGCTGCCTTTCCTATACCGTTAGCCAACAAAATACGTAGCACACAACTGTGGAAAGGCTCGAGTTACCGCGTTGAACTCACAAGAACGGGACCTGAAAATGCCAGCAATGCGATCAGCAAAAGGCTCTACCGGAGATTCGCTATGGGCCATTAGTGTACAAGTATCTGGTCTAGTTTACAAAGCTAAAAACTATGCTGACGTGCACGTCTGAACATAATTTTCCCTAGTGTTCCAGAGCATTCCACGAATTTCGATATCAACCAAGCATCATTTCTAATAAACGTCGAACAGCACACATAAGTTTTGTTTTTAGAGTGCTCTATTATTAAAACATCTGTCCCAGTGTCTCCTTCAGGAGGGGAAAATAAATAATAATCGTTCAGCAGTAGCACTATTTCGGTGCACAGCTGCCAATGCACCCAAAGGAAGCACGAAGGCTGAGATATTACCAGGTTGTCCAATCCTAGACCGGAGCGGTCGAGATGCCGGGGTTGGGTTCGAACCACGGATCTTCCGGGCAGTAAGTTCACGCCTTAACCACTGAGCTATCTCAAGCTTTCAGGGGTTAAACCTTCTTCGAAGAAATATTTCCGGTCCGCCGATGGTGTTAGTTGTGGAGACAAACGCCGAAAATGGATAACGAAATTGAATAAACAGTTTCTTGCTCCACGGATACTTAGCCATTGAAACAATTAACGTGCATTCATGTGATCCACCGATCGCCATCGATCATCTGTACGCGATATCCTTAAGCAGGCAACAAACTCCAAAAGTCGTGTATTCCTCCGCTAGCAGTTGCGACACGCTGTTTGATAACCAGATCAGTTATCTCCATAGATATTGAGCGCTTGAGTTTCGGCAAAAGGGGTCTCCAACTGCATATTCCAATCTTACCCAAACCTACATGCTCGCTGCCGGTTGAACGCCAACTTACGTTGGACCATGCCGTTTTGGGTGCACCGTCCACAATCCCTCCGAGTATATTAGGCTCCCGTATATTAGACGTCCCGTATATATTAGGCGTCCCGCCTGCCTGAACCCTAAGATTCCGTCAATTCCCCTTAGTGGCGAAATACAAGGACAGTATAGGAGAATACGAATTTGATGCAATCAAAGTAAATTGAACAAAATTCTGTACAGAGTCATCGTTATGCGCATAAGTTAGCTGAAACAAATGAAGAACAATTTTCTAGTTCCTTTAAAGTGCAAGCCCGCCATATGTACAAGCCAATAGACCACGCTGTTCGATAAATCATTTGGTTGACGAAGATTGCTTGTCTTCTAACTTACGTTTGATAAGAGCTTTGAACTGAGCCTGCAGCTTAGCTTCACGTTTCGCTCGTTCAGCATAGTTGAAGTGTTCCAGTGCTCTCTTTTCGTCTGCAGAGTAAATCTGGTTTTCTTTGCGCAACCGGACAGCCTCCATTCTGCGGTGCCTGCTACCAGACATGACGTAACCCTGGGCCTCAAACTTTTCAATCTCATCTGACGTCAAACCTATCTCACCACGACGGGGAATGCGCTTTCCCTCCGCGATATATGCAGCCATTGCAGCACCCTCACCAGGAAGCAAGGCACGCCCGTAATCAAGCGGGAGTAAGTTCGAATGTTCGGAAACCGGAAGTAAAGGTCCCACGAAACCAACCTCTTCTTCCTCCTGAGCTCTTTTTTGTTCGAGTTCACGCTTTTTGGCCTTCATCTGCTTGATAAACTGCTTCTGTTCATCTTCACTATCGCTGCCATGTTGTGATTCCGATTCAGACGAGGACGACGATGACGAGACCGGCCGCTTCGAATGTTTGTGCTTCTTCTTGCGCTTCTTTTTGTGAGAACGATCAGAATGCCCGTGTTTCTGTCTTGTATTATCCTTGGAACCCCTTTTTCTACGCTTTTTTGAATGTCGTTTCTCCTTCTCAGTGGGGTCAGAATAAGTCTCATCACGACCTGACTTCACAGATGGGTTGTCCAGCACCAAACCGGAAGCCAATGGATGCTCAGATTCATCATCTGAAGGTTGTTTTGCAGGACTCGGAGGCCATATTCTTTGGTTTCTGCTTTCGCCAGCGCGTTCCCTCATGGAGCGACGTCGTTCCCAAAATTCAGGGTTTTGTTCTGTTTCGTGTTGACGCCAACGATTCCTGCCTCCTCGCCCATCATCTTCACTTTGATTCAGCTGTTCTGGTGACCTTGATCGAAAACCATCTGCCTTATCAGAGTGGGGTTCCCGAACGCTACTACTACCGTCTGGAATATGGTCAGATAGTCTGCTGGTACTCTGCTTGTGAGTTGGTGGATGGGGATCGGCAAAGGGTGATCGCTCCTTGTGATTGTGTGTGACAGCAACCATTCGGGAGATGCTAAAAGGAGAGGAAACGAAAGTTGAATTTCTTACAACAACGGCTTAAAACGTGTAATCCATGTTATTCATCACGGATAGACCGTCCATCAGACTCATTCATAGCACTTTCAGCCGCACCCTACAAATACAACGCGGCTTGGGCCGGTTATTTTCTTTCAGAAGCTACCAGTGTAACGGTGGATACTACTGATGAGGCATGTGAGTAGCACGTCTTCTCGTAAATCCGCTTTGCGTCTCTTGAAAAGTGAGATCTCTTATGGAATTTGTGGAGTCTCTTTGTAGCATTTGCTTGCATTTGAGTAACAGTCAATGAATATCCAGAGAAAGTTCAGGAAGACGCGTTCAAGGAGAAGATAGATATTCAGTTTTGTAAACAAGATGCAAATGAGAGTTTTGCTCCCCTGTCCAATAGTCCGTAAACTGTTAAGTTGCTGTTTCTCTAATAAACAACTCCGCAGCGAAGGCCTTCTTCCTTTCACCAGTTCCACAATACTAACAAAAGAATCCACCTCGAACTACCGTTAACTTCACTCAGCCAACTGCACGGGACCTTAGCACCTTTGAATATTACCTAAACGTCTGGCCTCCTTCAAAACAATTTTTTCAAACCCTGGGTGAGCTCGAGAGAACTCACTGGTTAAGGTGCTAACTTGCTGACCTCAGTGTCCGTGGTTCGAGCCCAACCTTGTTAGCTTGACTACTCTTGTCTAGGCACGAGCAACTTGGCAGTACCTCAGCCCTCGTGATAACTTCGGGTAGCATGGCGGCTAAACACTGAAATGGTGCCAAAGATGAACGAGACCCTCATTGATGTTTGCGGAGCATGCGAACCATACAGTGAATGTCTTTTCCTATGAAGCACTAAGGTCGGCGAAACTCAGTAACACCATTCCAATGTTGATAGGGAACAACTCGAGACATCATCGTGGGCGGGGCGAGATGGCTCAGCGGTTAGAGCGCGAACTTACTGACCGGAAGGTCCGTGGTTCGAACCCCGCCTCTGCCTCTCGACTTCTCCTGTCTAAGCTTGGGCAACCTGGCAGTATCCCAGCCCTCGTGCTTCCTTCGGGTGGCATGGTAGCTAGGTACCGAAAGGGTGCTACAGCTGAACGATTTTTTTCATCGTCGGGCGCTGCTTAGAGAAGCAACTCGAATCGAGAACAACATACCCAGTGCACAAGAGGCGACGTAACTTCACGTACACAAAATCAACCATCGTCATTACACGAACTACAACTCTATCTGAAATACTAGCAATGCTGGTGTCCTAACAGCTGACCATTTATTATGTCAGTTTGGCTTTTTACTTCCACCCAGTATGAGTGACAGAGATGCGTTGAAAAATTGGTAGGTCGGAGAGTTCGAATGGTTGTTGGTTAGATGGTTGTTCGCTTGTCGTTCGCGTGTCGCCATCGATCGAGGAGATATCATCAGTTCGCAGTGAGTGAAAACAGAGTGAAGCAATGAACCATACAATTGCCAATTATCAAATACGAACTCTGGCTGAATGCGCTTGGAAAACCTAGAACTGAATCGGCTGGCTAGTTAGTTTTCATTTTGTGGATGGATGCGGGTTATTTATCTTGCGGTGGTAGTTCGAAAACCTGAATTAACTGTATGATGGGTTCACCAGTCTTTTCGACAGTGAGCCGTACACATATGTACAATAGATCGGCTGAACATAGCATTCGGGTGCCGATAATGTCCATCATACTGAATTTTGTCTTCGTCTATAACCTTGCTCTGGATAACTCCTACAGAATCAGAATCACTAAACACCCAATCGGATGTGTGCCCCTAATTGTCACACACCCAGCTGCCTATTATGATACACTTAAGTTTCGCACTTACCAAGCACGAGCAAAATGAATGTGTTGCTACTAGTGAAAAGGAAGAAGGCCTTCGCTGCGGAGTTGTTTATTAGAGAAACAGCAACTTAACAGTTTACGGACTATTGGACAGGGGAGCAAAACTCTCATTTGCATCTTGTTTACAAAACTGAATATCTATCTTCTCCTTGAACGCGTCTTCCTGAACTTTCTCTGGATATTCATTGACTGTTACCCAAATGCAAGCAAATGCTACAAAGAGACTCCACAAATTCCGTAATAGATCTCACTTTTCAAGAGACGCGAAGCGGAATTACGGGGAAACACACTACTCGCATGTCTCATCAGTAGTATCCACCGTTACACACCTTCCCCCTTTAAAGGTCGTCCGCATTCCACCGATTTTCATTTACCTCCGTCAGGTCGGCTTCAGCAGCGGGTCTATTCGGCCGCTCTTCGGGTGTATCATGCCACTTAAGAAGCTGCGTCCCATTTATTCTTTTCGATTCCCGACTGTCTTGAATTGTATAGACGTTCCCCCGGTGGTCGGTAACGACAAACGGACCTTGCCATCGACTGCCCAGCTTCCGCGACCCCAATCCACTCCTTCCAGGATTCTGATGATCCTTCCACTTGACCTTCGCGCCTATGGGGAATGATCGTGTCTCTGTACTTGCCGTTTTCTGCCTAGTCCTTGCCTGAACGGGCTAGCTTTCCTCCTTTCTTCGCCTAGCTCTTCCGAAGACAAGCGTGTTGCCGGCCACAGTCCAATTTCCTGATCAACCGGCAGGCACGGATGTCGACCGTACATCAGCATAAACGGGGATTTGCCTGTGGTTGGCTGTATGGAAGCACGATGGGCTAGCAACACCATTGGCAAGTTCATTTCCCAGTCACCTTTGACCGCCAGCCACTCCTTGATCGTTCGATTATTACGTTCGGTTAGACCATTTGTTTGCGGGTGGTATGGTGCCGTCCTTAGCCGTCTGATACCCAGCTTCTGCAAGTAATTGCTAAATTCTTCGCTATCGAAGCAAGGCCCCTGATCGGTTAGGATCATTTTTGGCACCCCATGGTTGGCCACGATGTGATGCATTACCACTCCGCTGATCGTCGTTGCCCGTTGATTTGGCACGGCTGTCGCCTCGATTCACCGTGACAGGTGTTCTGTCATTATCACGATATATTGGTTCTCGCTGGTTGTCACCGGAAAGAGGCCCATAACGTCAACCGACCATAACTCGCCGATTTCTGAGACAGGAATAGGTACCATGGGATGGGTTGCCCCTGTCGTGTCCCCTTTCATCAGTTGGCACCGCTTACAGGACACCACATAATCCATCACCTCACTTCTCATCCCGGGCCAGTAGGCCCTCTGCCGAAGTAAGTCGTACGTCTTGGTGCACCCTGTATGTGCCATCTCATGGCATTCGACGATAAGCTTCCGTCTCAAGACGCGAAGTACCATGGGCAGCACAACATCCTAATCGGTCGCGTTCCAGGAAATTATGCCAGCTTCCGAGGACCAGTAGGATGAACCAAGTGGAACAGCTTGCGGATGTTTCCATTTCTTCGGCCCTTTGAGCCCGCCAAGCTTCTTGATCTGCAGGGCCACTCAGCTTTACGTGGCGTCAGATGATTCGTCGGGTGGAGTTGTGGTTGCGCCCAGATGGTTCTGTCCGTGGCCGTCCAGAGAGGGCATGGTACTATCAGAGATCCAATAATTGGATGAGGTTGGCTGGGGGCGAGATGGCCAAAGTGGTAAGAGCGCGAATTTATTTACCGAAAGGTCCGTGGTTCGAACCAGAGCTCTGCCTCTCGACCTCCCCTGTCTAGGATTGGGAAACCTGACAGTATCTCAGCCCTCGTGCAACCTTCGGGTGGCATGCCAGTTAGGCATCGAAAGGGTGCTACAGCTGAACGATTTTTTTCTGGGTTGTACCGCAAACAGAAGTTCTTGCGCTGAGTAGCACGGTTGATATCGGTTCCAAGTGGCCGATAATATCCGACATCGGACCGTCTGACAGGTGCTCGAGGGGCCGGCTCTAGGAGTTTGCCTGATTTCTGGATTCAACAGCTTCCCAATAGCTAAGCGAGGTGTGAGTGTTTTGCATAGACCTGAAAAGCACAATGATAAACAACAGCGTACACGTGTTTGGTTGGAGTCCACGCTGGTCTTCCAGAAGTAGCTGCAGACAGTGAACGAGCCTCGCCACAGAAAACTGACGGTGATGTGGTCTATTTGGATTCGAGACTGCTTCGTTGGTGAGTGCCACGTGTGCAGGCGATTTCCGCTATTACGGAAACTGGTATTGCAAAGGAACAGTCTGTGACCGGCACACACCTGAAGTAAGCGATCCCCGTCGTCCGTGCGTCTCGTGTCCAAACCAAGACGACCACCCAATCGAGCCTCAGCAGCGCTGTCTACCTACCTGGGCGTTAATGTCACCAGCAACCACAACAATATGAGCTTTTAGCACGCTGTACAAAGGCACCTAAAGCGTCATAGAAACTGTCCTTGGCAGATTCAAGAGTATGGACTAGGCCTAGCATGCCATAGCCTGTGTCCGCATATGAGACACACACGGGATACATAGAGAATGTAGGATTTCCGAGGAAATTAGTTTTCGACGAAAACTCCAAGATGAGATGTAAAGGTTGGTTTCTTCAAATCTAGTTATCTGTGGTGGAGACCCATTAGGCAAATCAGCAGACAAATGAAGACACGAACCAATTTCACTGATCACATTCTATGTATTAAATCATCCTCGTCATCGACGGCACATCAGTGCTCAAACACTAATGCTTCGCAGTCAGTTCGATCACAGTACTTGTGTCTTGCGTCCTTGTTTCTGACAGACAACTGAGATCAATGCAGAGGGAATCCAGCGTACGAGCAAGAGCTACCTGTTGACCTGCTTGCTTCAGTGAGCGAACATTAAAAGCGCCTAAGTAGACATGCTTTCGGGGTTTGAAAACACCTTCGAAGTGTTTAGGGTTGTAACTGAACTCGGACGTACAGAAGCTGCAGCTGAGTGTGATCCAGAGCGAGCAAAACGGTCAGTCCCAGAGCTGGGACCTGCGGAGAAAGTATTCGAATTTGGGTAGGGGTGGGTTAGAAGAGGGGAAACGTGGAAGAATACGAAGGGAGACGTCAGCAGTAACATATTTTCGCTTACCCGCTTTCGTGTATGCAGCAAAGCGACTCGGCTGGCGATACCACGCAACGGCTGATGTTACTTGTAATTATAATGGTTTTACGTGAGCTCAGAGACTGCCAGGGCGCCGATGCCTAGGCAGGAGGATTAGCCTCCTCAACCAAAGCCTTTGGGTCAAAAGCCTGACCACGATGCAACGGTGTTTGGCGGAACATGCGAGTGTATTACTATTTTTATGGAACAAGTCGCCAGACATGTTCTAACCTCCAACCTGGAGGGCAGGGAGATTGTGTTCGCTAGACATCTAGCCACTGACCAACCTGGTATTGGAGACTGTGAGTGTCGCAAAGCCACCAATGTGTATAGCTCACGGAGGCACACAAATCGTCACACTACGGTAAAGTTCAGTATCTTTGTGAAGGAGTCTGTTCGGTTGCGCTGATCATTCCCGAAAATTTGATCCATCAAGGTATCTACTCTCCTGAGGCGCCCATTTAGTCATACATATGCCATCGACTTCAGGTGGTCAGTGGACGTCAATGCTCCTTGATACTCTTGGGAATGCGAGTTGTCTTCGGACTCAGTGAACAGTAAGTCAAGAAATAGTGCCTTCAAGCCAGTCTATAAAACTCGGCACTCTTAAGCCACCTGTGTGAAAACCACCGTCAGACTGCACTCCAGTTCTGCGGCGCACTCACTTTCATTCATGAGCCACATTATTACAGGCTGATCTCCTCTGCGGCTATCGGTGGACCACAAGAGGTGTGAGTGAAACAGATTTCCATCGAATGTAATACGTGGAATGTAATGTCACGCCTGCCAGCCTTGGTGGTATTTTAAATGTACGGGTACGCGGGAAGAGCAAATATGCTAATTAGCTATCTCTCGTGACCGATTAGTTTGCGCTAGCTGCCTCTACCTTAGGGGCGCTACAAATTCCACAACTAACAAAACAGCTGTCAAAAACGAAACCAAGTCTCCACTTCTGCGCAGAAAAAACAGTGTAGATGTTCCGTTTTGATCGGGATACTCGAGGAACTAGCACTTCTTTCCAAAGATCTGGAAGCCACAAACAAAGAACAAAGCGGCCTGCATGAAAGTCGATAACGAACTTTCTCCTGAACGAGTACGTAGCGCCATCCATTCCGGGTCTTTTGGCCGCGAAGGTGATCCAGATCACTGACGCGGTAACCAAAACCGCCACGGCACCTATAGTGAACAGACACATTGGAAGAAGCAGGTTGATCACCTGGGGATCGTCCTCCATAACAATTGCCAACAAAACTGGTACAGTCGCTCATTGGTGATGTTGTCACAAAGCCTGAACACGAATCGCTTCACGCAGTGGTTACGCGGAAATCATCATCATCATCATCGACAGCATGACATCAGTGATCAACACGTGCAACCATGATGTTATGCGGATAGGGAAGCAAGCGAACATCTGGGCTTCTAGTCAAGCTTTCCTCCCCAACTGCCATACAGAGGATCTCGGAGCGGGCTGTCAGCATTCAAAGTTCGAGCGTACATCCGAGGATCGCTCTCTAGAGACGCGAAAACTGGCCCACAGCAGTCCTAGAAGGGAGCGCTATTTGAGTTCCTCCGCTTGAGGACAGATCAATTGACCCCAAACTTATGGCCGACCGGATGGTAGTTATGACACCTTCTGCTCTTGAAAGCACGCGGACGCGACCGGCCGCCATTCCGGATTGCAGTTTCTACTCAACCACCGCAGAACCCTCCACAACCGACGAAAGACGCCCGTGGAGAGGCCAGCCTCGCATGGACGCAGTGTTAACCGTATATGGAATTATCACCGCTTATTTCCTTACCGGATGACAAAGGCGCAGCGGTGAACTCCAAACCCAATTCACAAACTCTAAGCTGGATTGGGTCCACTGTGCAGAAACAAACAGAGAAATTCACCGACAGATCAACCACAAGCATTCACCTCGATGTCAGGTAACGCTGCGAGGACCCCACAACCACTGAAAATGCGAAACTGCCGATCTCCGGCTCCACCCCACCAAAAGTGGCCAGTCAGATTGTGGACAAAGTCGTCAACGATGACTCCGATAGCCATGCTCATCCTGGTGGCACGCTCTCAACCACTCCCTTCGTACTCTTGACTGTGTTTTCTCGCCCAGTCTTTCCTTTTCTGCAAGTATGAACAAATTGCTTACCTGGCCACAGCCGTCCCTGGGATGAGTTCGAGCTAGCCCGTCGAACCCCTCGTTCGGACTTGACCATTCAGTCTTTGCGAATTCACTATGCCCCTTCCAAATGTTCGACGATCCTAATTACGATGCTCGTATGCCCTATGCATTAGCACTACCTCACCGTCGCAAATATCTTTTCACCCAACTTCCCCCCGACAGTGACACCAGTAAAGCTACCCAGCTTCAGTTTGAACCATATTTCTGAGGCGTCTCCTGCCGTTTGTTGTCACCTTGAATTTTCCGACCTCTTCATCTCCTCTTCTGCTTTTCGTGAACCTGACCATTGCCCAACCGCTCAAGGTCACTCAATGAAGGCAACGTCTCTTCAGTTTTAGTTCATGTCAACCTATCATTAAACTGGTCGTACCTCATGCCTTAGTGTTCTGCCTTTTTTGTTTTCCTCAGTCTAGGATTACTTATCACGTGGCATTTCTAGCCGTTTGGTCTTACGTTTCCCCCTCTGTGTCGTTGTCCGCCAGGTTCACGTCGTAAAATCTGATCATGCCCAACTGGCATGCTCCCTTCAAGTCGGGATATAAACCTATTATTATGATAGAAATTCCTTGACTAAGGCAAAAAAGAGGTAGATTTGTGTCGAGTGACCTAGCACCCAAGGAGTGTCTGAGCTTGCCAACATAGTATGAGGCACATAAGAAACTATGATAAGGACGCTTCTGCTTGGTGAGTATACGGTGTACTCTGAGAGCAATGTAAGAGGCCAGCATTGGCGGCAGATTTGTGGCCCCGGATAGCTTATGGCCATGGTAGAAGTAGTTGCGTAATTCTGGCAAGGTGGGGAGATAGTCGATGTGACAGGGGGCAAGGAGACTACCCGACGGTTATTGGTAGGGCAATTACGATGCGAGTTAAACAGGAAACAGTGGTGGTTTTTAGCTCTGTTGTAGAGTCCTGTCGATGATACTGTCTTGTTCGTAAGGGCGATTATTGTGAAGGTAATCAGCAAACAGAGGAGCCGTTTTTGGGGAAAACTTCCTATAAAGTTGGTACGGAGTTGAATAGGAACAGTGAGGTAAAACGTCGGCAACCGGCAGCAGAGTAAATGCTACCAGCTCCGAACAATTGGTGGGTCACGGCAAAAAAGCCAGTAGGCGCTGGTGGTGAGTGTTGGTATCGAAGGTCTAATAAGAACCCAATACTTTATACGTAACCACTATTGGGGACGTGAGGGTCAAGGGTGTGCCTTGCTTGATTGGCTAAGTGGACTTAGTGTGACGCAGCCCCAGGCAATACGAAGATGATAACGGCTTTGCAGGTCCATGAAAGCAGTGGACGTCGCAGGGCATCTTCGAGCTACCTCATGTGCTTTTCCTTTGCCTGTATTTCATAACGTTGTTAGATCACTGACACTACCGGGACAAGTCCAAACCAGACAGTCGGAGTATCAAAGCGCACCTTTACGGATTTTCCGACTAAAAGGCCAGTCTCAGAATCACCGGCCAATGGCGAAGCAATCGTACTTTTAGGGTGGCAGGCACACAAACGTACCATGGCGCAACACAACAGGGCGAGTCCCCTGCAGGGCGTACCCAACAACCACACGAAGTCTTCATCCCTCCTGCATGTTACCAGATCTGTAAGTTGGCAACCACCAAGCAGCCATAATTGCGGCTTGTGTAATAATAGGTAACTCCAGCCATTGCATACTTTATTCTGTCCGTTTGGAATCTAGATCATAAAACAGCGCGGCAAAAAGCAAAGAGCCTCTGAAACAGATAGGTTGCGGAACAGGTAAACTGGACAGCAGCTACCATGCGGGTAATGGGGACAGCATGGAGTTGTTAGAGAGTGTGTGCTATAGCCAGGCGATGACCCAGTGTCGGTATGAGCCACCAGATCACACAGAAGGAGGCCACCATTTCGTGTGTCTTAATGAGCTGTGAAGCCTAAAAACCGAATTACATCCATTGCGTGCACCTACCGCGCGTGATTAGAGCATGCGAAGTTGTTCCCAAGAGTGAGAAATCATAGCCTTATTTCGTTTCATATTAGTAAGAGCTTGGCAAAGAGAAATAGCACGTATGAGAAGGGGCTCATAGCACAACCCAGGAATGTAACCGGCTTGACGGAGCGACACATAATTTGTCTGTGCACACAGGCCCAAGGCCGAAGGCAAGAAACCACAGAAGAGTCAGCGGAGGTGAGCATGAAAAGATTTATGAAGTCAAGCTCCAGATGCTGTCGCCAACAGATCTGCACTTCAGGTTAAAGGTGGAGATGCAGTTCCAGGAAATGGAACTTCCGCACAGGAGATAGATGAGAAGGTGATTAATGACCAAGAACACTCGGGAGGGAAGAAATTTCCCGTGCGGATTGAGGCCGCAGGATCTCCACTGATGAGTACACAGGCCAGGACCAAACAACAGAATCTTCAGCGCAAGGTTTCAACTTAGACTGGCCTGTGGAGCAAAAAACACTCGGCTACCTCATTAGAAGGATACGAGTAGAAGATGATCATTCGAAAACCTACATGAGAGGATGTAGTACTTATGGGGGATACGGACTTGTTCCATAGTTTGAGATACAGACAGATGAAAACGTTTCGTCAAAAGCAAGGTCGGCAGGTCGACAAGGGGCGCAAAAATACAGTTTCGGATATTATAGAGAAAACGAAAAGAAGACGGGGCGTAAGTCAGCACTAAACGCTCGCCGGTAGACCAGGCAAGGCTGTGAGCCTAGGTTTAACCTAGTGAACCACAGACCTTGGGGTTTGGTCAAACTCTTCACGATCATCATGAGAGCCAAAGACGATGCCTGGTCCGGCATCGAAAGCAGACGAAATATGATTAAAGAAATATACCCGGCGTGTGCTAAATGACCACCGGTCTGAAAACACACATTGTGAAGTGCTGAGATCCTTGGTGATGATATGGCTCACGGTAGGAACCTGAATAGGGTGCTCTAGGGTACAGGAGAGAAATCAACCATGGATGCCACGGTAGCTTGCTGGAGCAGGTCGTGATAATTGCTTATACAGGGAGACGGTGGTGAAGCGGTTCCAGTGGCCCTGGCCTGCGCCAGTGAGGAGGGCGGCACTGAAGAACTCTAGGATTAGGTCCAGGATGTCCGGGCCACCAGCTCTTACATTAAGGGACGGGATACCGTCGACCCCTAGTAAAATGAAGTCTCCAAGGCAGCCAAGTGGGCAGGTCAGGCCGGGTCAAGTGACTGAGAGGGTGCAAATGGTGGGGTTCATTTCGTCAACAGCTGTGGTCGTCACGAAACTATTTAAAGAGAATCGAGTAGAAAGGCTCAAAAAAGACTCAGCTAGTGAAGTGGAAGTTTGTGGTACTAACTATATTGGAACGGTCCATCACATGCCGCAATGCGGAGTATCGCAGAGGACTTAGAGAAGCGAAATCTGTGAAAGTGGTGTCACAGCATATTGATCCGAAGTGGATGGGTTATTGCCGTAGACTACTTGCGCTTCTCAACAGCTGGTTTGCTTGTGGTAAATTCGTTAAAAAGAATTAGCAGTGAGGTGTCATGGGCTCCAACAGGGGCCAACGGTACTTCCTGTGTTTATCGCCTGGTACAAGTAGGCACCAGTTTGAACGAAGACCAAAACATGAGAAGTCCATGCGGGAGCAAATTAACATGGTGACGATGAAAATTGCCGTAGAAAACCTTCCCGGACTCTGAGGGCTACGAGAGAGAAGGTTCTCAGCTCAGGTTTTGTGGCCTAATGAGATTGCAAGTGCCTCACGAATGCCATGGGAAAAGGGGAAAAAACTTAAAATGGGCAAGAGGAGGACAAGTACTTGTACAACAGCAAGTAGCAACAGGGTAGTCGCGATAAGGCAACTTCGGGGAGACTGCAGCAATCTCAGCGCTGACAGAGCGTGAGCGTATGCAACGGAGACGGACTCTATGCGAACTAACTGCCAGAAAGTGAGAAGCCTGAGGAAACAAGTGATAGAGGGCACCAAGTCTAATCAAAGGCGCAGTTGCGTGCAAATATTGTCGAACAGAATTAAGTTCTCGGGTATTGCCATTTCTCCTAATCGCAAACTAGTTCACAGTTCAGAACTCACCAGAAGTGTCCCTCACCGGGGTGGACGAGTTTAGTCCACTAAATTTCCAAATCAGGGGTGCATTCTGGTGAACGCAGTTATCTCACAATATACACATCAAGGCGCATTGTATGCAAATCACTGCACAACTTCATCCTAACCAACGACAAATCCAGAAAAATGATATTAGTTTTCTCTTCAGTTTAGAGTTCTTTCAGGATCCGTCCGGATGTCTGTTGTTCCTTTCAGTTTCCTTTTTGAGGATTATTCTGGCTGAAGCGGTGACTTAGCCCTGCGGAAGCGGTGTGCTGGTTATGCAATCGGTAGGCTTATCAAGGGAAACGAGGCATAACTTGAAGTCTATCACCCCAAATAGACCCATGCATGTCGTAGCGTGCACAAAGCGCGGTTTTGGATGGTCAGAGTAGGTGGAAGTGTAATATGCGGTACTCACGCCGGGTTCAGAACCCGTTTCTTACACTGGTTTCTTACATCGTTCACTAATACCATCCAAATAACTACTGTGGCCTTCTTATTCCGGTAGTCGTCGTTTGTTCCATATAAGCGGTTATTCCTCACTTTTCCTCCAACCATTTTACCCCACGGACACAGATGCCATGTTGTTGCTTATGTTACACCCGGGCTGAACTAGAGGCCTTTCTACTTTCCGTTCTAAGTTTTTCGTCTTTAGACGGGAGCCCACACTGACAAGGATTGAGCCTATGGGTGCCTACGATGTTATGGCGTCCTGCGTTATTATTCGAATATGCTTTGGAATGCGGCTTTTTTATGTCTTTCTGCGGCATATTAGCCTGTTTACATTCTCGTTGAATAGCTGAAAACCACTTCGGTTTCCAAGGACATGTCGACGCAGATGTGGAGAACTTGTTCAGGGCCGCATTCACACATATGCATTGAATTGTACACGGTTGGTTGAATCCGAGGATGCCCCCTTTGTCGTAGGTTTCACACTGCAAAACATCCTTTCAAAAAGACGGGGTCTAGCGATAATCTATAGGTAGTTTATCCATGCGTGCGGGGCTCATAATATGAAGAATACAGCATAACATATACCTGACAACCCAGGGTTTTTGGAATTTCATTCAATTTTTTCACTTTGTTTGTTGCAGTCACCTAGCATATATTCTGCGAATGGGCGGTCAGAAATAGTTACCTAAAAGCGGATATCAATAGCCTCTTGTGAATGTAAGCAGTTTGCTAATATAAGGCCCACAAATGCAGCTAATCTAATATCTAGCCACTGTCGGTATTTCTTTGGTCGAGCAGGACAATGCTGTCGCTTGACACGGAGGAAGGCTTAGGCCGCAGTTCCATGCTGGGCCTCGTCGCACCGAGAACCCTTCCACTTAATTCTCTTAATCAATGGACGGCCGTGTTAAGTCACAAGATTCAGTTTCTAGTGTTTCTAGCAATAATTTACAGCATCAGTTGCAGTACTACACTGCACAAAATTACCGATCTCCAAAGTATACTCAGCTGAAAACACCGGTTTTTAAAGCAGGTCGACGGTTGCGGGAGTTCTTGTGTGAAACCAAAGGCCGATTTCCTACAATCCCGTCCTGAAAAGTACTAATTAAAATTGGGCTGCAACAGGGGTTGAAGAGAGTAGGAGGCTAGTGGTAGAGTACGGTGAGTAGCCTGGAAGTATTTTTAGGAGTTCTTCTGACTTGACTACCTGTGAATCTTTAGGTTGCACACATTGCACTTATCGTACGCGAGAGTTACTAAATTGCTGCAAAACCTTGCAGCTGAGTTGTTTACATCTTTGTTATTGTTATTGTTAAGCTTAATATTATCCCCGATGCTTCAACCTGCTTCAATTTTAACTTCGTTAATGAGGACGTCAGTCGACATACCTTCGTTCGCGAAAAAAATCCGAAAGCAAGCGCGACCGAAGTGAGTTGACTGAACTACTTTTCAGTTCACTTCAAGGAATATCCCTTTTTTCTGGCGGATCTAGGAAAGCGGCAGCAACTTTGAAGTCCGTGTTACGCGGCGGAAATTTTGGACCAACTGCAAAGTAAAAAGTATTTATTATGGTGTGGCCTTTGGCCGTCACATTCGAAGCGTAGGTCTGCAGTAGTTGAGGGGGGCGCCGATTGCGGATTATTTATGGACATATTAACATGCATTGCAATGTTGGATAACGAGGGAGGTAGATGCTCCTGGCTATATCCTTTCGTTTTATAGTTGGTAGTTCTAAAGTTAAGAAGAAAATTTGTCTTGTGTTTGTAAAAAATATTTTGGTTACCCATATACTTGGTGACGAAATTACTGTTCAACTCACGCAGCATGTTCCAGTTAGACTGGACCTTGTCCACTATCTGGGAAATTGTATTTCCATCAGTCCTTATGAGTCTGCTGTCCTTTGTCACAACAAATCTGTGCACAACGGAATCCTTTTGACGCTGCTCCAACAGAGCTACGGAGCCCTCTAACCTACCGTATAATTGTTTATACCACATGAGACAGCGTCCCGCCTTCTTGCTCGTTACCACATCGACTACGTCCTCATCCTATCAAGAATATTTTTTAGGCGGATACTCTCTCGCCCTCGCATTACCCTTGCTGGCCGACTGAGACCAAATGCTTAAAATGACATACTTTCAGCACCAATGCTAACCTCTTGCACTGCTATTCGAACAAGCTCCATAGTCACTAAACAGAAGTATACTTATTCCCGTCCAGACTCGATACTCTAAGGTTGCTGAGAATTCTTCAACAGCCCACGACAGGTTTTGCCCTTCCTGTTTAACCAATCTTAAATGGAATAAACGTTGACTAATTTTCTATTATTCGATTTCAGGCTACTTGTTTCCCTCTCCCACTCACTCTTATCAACCCATTTTTCTCCCCCAAAGCTTCTATCTTCGACGGTGGGTGCTTTAAACGCCCTGTACGTCTGCTATCCAGCACGCCTGTTCCGAGCTTCACATTCACATGGAGCTTTAAGTGAACCGAAAATCTCTGTGAAACCACATCATCTTTGTTTCACCCGGGTGACCCACCTGGATTACCCAAAATCCCGTTGCCAACAGTATTGCACGTCCTCTACCGATCGCTCCTTGGGGCTGCCCATATATGCCCCCACAGCCTAGAAACTGTAGCTAAAAATGGGAACAAACAGCGTACCCAGCCCCAACCGCCTCTGGGATAAGTTCGAACTAATCCACTCAGCCCTGCATCATATTTAATCATCTAAGTGCAATTTCAGTTTATCGTTCACACAAAAACGAAAAAGGTCTTCACACTTCGCTTTCGATCCCGTGCATTAGCAGTACCCCACTATTCCAAGAAAGTGGTAAACCCAGCTCCGCTCCAACAACGATACCAGTGAGTCTGTAAAATTTTACTCTGCAACTTGATCCTGACAATCCAGCTGATAAGTGTCCGTATTTTAAAGTTCTCCAGTTTGACATGCCCGTTTATGATTATCGTGACCCTGACAATGAACTCAACTGTTAAGGGCAACTTGGCCTCAGCAGCTGATCCATAGCCGCACATCTCAAATTGCTCTGAAACCGTAGTTTGAACAAAAGAAAATTTAACATAAAGTGTAACCATTTGACGGTGCTTGATTCAAAACCCAAAATCTCCCCAAACGGTTGCAGCTGTGCTGGAATTTGTTTGAGCAAACTCAATGCCTAATTTAGACGCGGAACTTATTAGCGCTCCAGTATATAGATGTTGAGCTCGAATTTCAGGAGAGACACCAATAAAGTTTGAGTACTACGCTTAAATGGATTACAAAGTTAGGTGCACTTTATGGATAAAAACACAATGCACACAAAAGTGCGGATACTTATCGGTCTGTGAGGTCTTTGATGAGGTTGAGCGAAGAGAAGCCGGATACGGGTAGCGTTCTGTTGGCAATATTATCGCCACAATTGTTCCTTGTTGTCCGTGGCCTGAGTTTGCTGACGCTAGATTCACGTGCCGATTCGGCATGCAGTTGAGGTGCTCTGGGCTGGGGTGTTGAGCCGCCTGCTTTCCGCAGTGCGCGTGATGCGTGAGTGTGTGATTGTCCGTGTTCTGTCGTCATATATGTCGTTGCGACGAGTGGAATGTGAAAACAACAATGGGAGAACACATGGGATCCCTAGAAGTTGACTGAATCAAAGTTGAACTGTTGTTGACATTTTGTTCATCAAGGTCGTATTCATGTCACGATGTTGACGCGTGATTGTGAGACAAACAAAGCAGGTTGGGGATAGTGGGTGCAGGTGTGAAATTGATTCAAGGAGTAATTAGGCGAAAAGGTAGTCGTTACAAATTCATATTTCTCATGGCTGCCAGTGGCCTAGCATGATTCACTCGTGAAGATTGTCAACCTTTTTCAGAAAGGGCTGGTTTCTTATGCTTTCTCTACTGGTTTTCGGTGTATTCTGAAGAATACATGAGCGGTACTTCCGTTCTCTTTGTGCTTTCAAACGCAAAATGGAACAATCATTCGTAGCTTATATAAGAAAATGTTTTCTATCCTTGCAAAAAGCGTCCTGCGTGACAGAGTCAATGAATTTGTCGCGGTTTGTAAGCTTGTTGGGTTTTGTGATAAACTGCACGCTTTTATCGGGTGTACCGCAGGGTTTTATCTTCAACAGCTTGCTGGCCTTTTGCCAGTGTCACGGGAAGAATTTGGGGGCTTATGGGAATAAAAGGCAGACAAGGTATGTGGTTGCGAGCGCTTCGAAGTTCTGGCAGAAATTCAGAGGATAGTGACGGTCTTGTGGGCGCATATAACAAGCTTGGCTGAGAACTGGTAGGAACACGGTAAACTATGGGTTCTTCTTAAAAGAGAGCTTAACTGCTCGTGCCGGTTTAGTAGTGGCCACGTTTACGTTGGATAAAGCCCATCACCTAGGAATCCTTTCCCTTTTCCCAAAGCCACCTGTACCCACAGTCCCCCAGTCATGCCCTTATTCTGACTATAACCTTATGATTGTGCCTGGCGGCGTGCCTCTCACAAGTTGGGAATAAACATTGTTATTATTATCATCAGAGTTGGTATGGCCGTCATGGTTCCCACATCACGACTTCCCACTTAGTTTCCTGGACAGCCCCGTACATGAGTCAGTTGTTGTTGCCATGGTAGCTAGGGTTGGCTAAGTAATCGTGAAAAATAAGACCAGAATTCATCAAGGATATTCTTGGGTCCACCGAGGGCGCGGCGGGGTTGTAGGCTGCCGTTCAAACGAGGCAGCTATACAGCCTTTTCTGCATCAGGGCTAAAAAAGAAAGAAATGTCAAAAGTTTCGCTAAAGGGCATTATGGTATGACTTAGACAGCGGCTTGAAGTATCAGGCAGCCAAGAGTGGTCTCATTTTCTAACTATTGTAGCGAGGCGGCACTGCTCAAGTTCGAGAACGGTTGTCGACATTCAGGTTTAGATAGTGGGTACGCTGTTGGTGCAAGTGGATGTGAACAAACGTGAATATGAGGGATATGCACTCTTTAAATTTTGCATAACTAATATACTTTAGAGCGTGTAGAGGCAATAAATCAGAGAAAAACGTGTGGTGCCTAGTGGTGTTACACGGTTGAACGATGAGTTGACCTCAGAATAATGCCCTAAGGAAGGCATGGAGGCTTTGCAAAATGAGTTGCATCGGAAGCTCCGTACTGCGTGCACGTAGTTAGTCTCTGTTAGCAATTTTCACTCTGCTGTAATTGATGTTTAGAATTTATAGAAAGATTGCTCGGAATATATGCCACAACCAGGGCATGCTTAAGCCTTTTGCACAGACGCTCCAAAAAGTTGCTTTCGTTTTGGATTTCTCTTTCCTCCACTACGGACGACGGTGTGTAAGGCCTGGCATACGGTAAAGATTGTCTATGATGAGATACCATGCAGTTTAAGTGAGAGTTGCCAACCCTACGGTCCATCACAAAGTTGAGAAGAGGGGAGGGATAAGGGGTAGGCTAATCAAATACGATATTTTTGAATACGCAGCCAAGGCGCGATAAAGACATAGATCATATGGGGCCAGAGTCCATGTGCTACGTTGCGGACAACGGCAGGAGCGGTGACATTCTGGCGATATATGTTACTCCGGTGTGGGTTGAAGGATATTAGTTCCTAGCAAGTGAGATATAATAAAGCTTGTAGTCTCCAGCTAGACTAGAATCAATATCAGAGGCAATTAGATCGTAGTGGGAATGGCGGTCTTAGCAGCTTAGCTATTCGGATATTGTTGACCTGACTTTGGAAGTGAAGATGGGTGGCATGACTTCGGCATAACTAATGTGTTTGATAAGCCGCAAATCTATAACATACATGGAAAGGAGCATCAGAGGAGGCCTGGGAAAGCAAGGGACTTTCGAAATGTTGTGTGTCTAATATGTGGAAGGTTTATGTCTGTATACGACCGGGTGTTGAAGATCACAGAAGAGTCTATTTAAAACGCGAGCACGGGAGTTGATAATCGGTTTCCCAGAAAAGAGCATCTAGTTGAAGACACTGCTAACGCGCTTGAATATGGGATGTTTACATGTTATGGTATAGACTACAGAGCTGTTGTTCTTATTATTTGTCAAGGTATCAGTATCAGGAAGCAGGGCGAAGTGAACTGGTTCTCTTAATGAGCAGGTTTGACACCAAGTACCCGCCCACTGACTGAATCGTCGCTACGGCTATATCCGTGAGTGCACGTTTGAAGATATATGCTTTCCTTGATTCCTATGGCTCAAGTCTAGATCACTGATCTTAGGATTGAACTGTACATATCCCCATTAGGTTTCAGTTTCGTTGCCTCCACTGGTCACTGAAGCTCGCTATCGCACCAACGTTGAACACAAGGATCCCTCATTTTTGACAGTGGGACCGTTTAAACAGGTCACAAGTTTACCTTCACAACAGTAAGAATCCAACTTCAGCGTGGACACCGGCAGGCACTGCGGTTAACGATATTAATTAGGCGCTTTGTGGGTTGGCCTCTGAAACTGTCAAATCATGCGTTTTCAGTATTGCCGAAAATGTGCACTGGTTGTACTGGATTTTTCCTTTCAGAAACCCTGTCGAGTTAAAGCGACTCCCTAAGAATGATAGCTGGATTGACTATATATTACGGTTGTGCCTATGTAATCCTGCGTCATGGTACCCAGTTGGAACGATCTGTCACCGGGATGTTGGTAATTCCTATGCACCTATCTGAAAACTCTGCATTCTCTCATATTGGAGACTGGGGGTCATTCCCACAGGTGCATGCTCTCATCAACACTGCACGATGCGTCGGGTTATCTCCTGAAAGCAAGGCAAGGTTTTCAAAAAACTGTCGTACCAATGCTTGTTTAACCAACCCATCCACTTTGTTACATGTTAATAGTGCAAAGAATACACACGTTATTCAACTACCCATCTTGGTGGAATTCACACCGGATATTCTGGAGATTTTTTGTCTCCCATTTAGAGCCAAAGATTTGATTTCGTGCTTTATCACCTAAATTGGTTATCACCTGCGGATCGACAGTAGTCGGTGACCTTCACTCACTTAACCACAAAGCTACAAGCGGCATCACTGAGCCGTGCAGCTGGATAAGGCCAACTCTCCGTATGAGTTGCAGCGTCGAAGACCTCACGGTTTGCGCGAACTTAATTTCGGCTTACATCTAGCGAACAGCTTCTAAGTAATGGTCTCCAGTTTTCGTTTAAAATGGTTGGCTGGATCACTGGAACACTGTTACTTCTCCAGGATCGTTTTTCTGGCTCCATAATTTTTGCGACTTGCAGTTTTCTTACCACGTGCCCGGTAAGAGCTCCTAGTATTACCTTCTTCGAATTGGTTGTTTCCCGCTAGCTTCAGGTTGTAACGGTCTGATCTGTCTCAGTTGGTGTGGTCCTTTAAAGATAGAAAGAGCCAAAATAAATGTCTCTCTGCCCTCGATATCCAAAGTATCTAGACCGTACCAGTTTCTGCATGGCCTCATCTACGTCGGATAATGCCACTATTTTGTTCCTGTTGCTCTCTAATGCATCCCCCGGTACACACCGCTGACATCAGTCTTGCCATTATTCAGGCAGTAATATTGTACTTATGCCTGACGAAATGCTATCCTGGTAATGTGTTGGAATACTGGTAGCTCGGGTGTGATAGTTGGTACTTGATCAGGCGGCTGTTGATCTGCCTATGCTATGCTATCTGAAAGCCGGGACATTATTACACTGAACGGTACGAGGGAAAAGCCTACAGAAGTAGCTCAGTGATAAGGAATTAAACTGTTGCACACGACGGTGCAAAGGAGCGGCTGGCTCTTACAGGAGCGGGATCACATTCATTCCTTAGGTCATCAACTAAACTTTCAAAAGCAAGAGTATATTGGCGACATCAAAATGTCAGACTGCATGGGTGGAAGAATGCTTCCGCTTGCTTGCCTCTAGACTTAGTGGCTGCGCGAACAAACAAGCATTTCAGTAGTTTTGACGGAATGCCCCCTCAAATAGATAAAACACCACTTATGCTTATTAGCAAACAAAAACGCTTGGATGCCTCGCAGGAAACATGAGTGCAATTTTTCGATCTTCAAGGTTGGAACAATGGGTCAGCAGCTGATCCATGGGGACCCCAATGAAATTTGATAATTTCGAGGAGACTGATCCGCTTGAACCTGGCAAAGAGCGAGGAAACGTGGATTTATTTGGCCAGTGGAAGCTGGAGGCAACTGCTCAAAGGCTCTCCCAGTGCTTCACAAGCAGGAAGTTATGTATGTCTAAAAATATTTCAAAATCTCAATGTCTGGGGTCCCGCACTTACAATTTTGAAATTGTAAGGGACGGGGAAGTAGGTTGAGATTAGTCAGACACCGCTAAATCGGGAATTAGCCGTGCAGAGCTTGAAGATGCGCCCGATGCAGAAACACAACTTTTATGGCTTTGTTGATTATCCCCTTTATATATTGTAGGATATGTAGCTCTGACTTATGAGTACGTCTTTATTGAAGGGAGGGTGGTCAAAGCCTATAAAGGCCGAATTCATGATCACATCTTTGAAGACAATGGAGGCACTCAAAGATGAAAACGGGTGAAGGAAATAAGACAAGACGGGGTTAAAGCAAATCTTTTGATGATATGGAGTTGCAATGCATCTAACCTTGATGAACTAACTGCTTTACAAAGGGACAGAATGTATCCGAATATGTTTGGGAGAGAGTGAAGCAGGCTGGTTGATGCCACGGAGAGAATATTTATGCGCAAGCCCCAGAGGCAATCGTACAACCAGAAATAAGTAGAGGGCTCTGAGTGCGGGCGAGGATTTTGACTGATGAACTAGTTGATTAGGTCAGTGCAGCTGCGAATTTTGAGGGAAACCCGCAAGTAATTGGCTTTCTGCCGAGGACAAATAAATTGGTGGAGGGATTCCGGACCATACTTGCTCTTGTTGGCAAATGGCGCCGGGCGTTTCGTTTTTAACTACAGCTAGCCTAGAGGCACTCACGACAAAACTGCATGAAGCCCTAATAATCTGCTTATCGCCTAGTCGTCGTAAAGCGAGCCTCTAACGCCGGGAATGTGCACAGGAAAGGTCATGGCTGAGATGGATATGCGAATGCTATCCCATCCTTCCATCTTCGCTGTCAGTGGTAAAGGAGTTATTTGGACTACGAATGCTGTACTTGATTGCGGTAAAAGGGGTGGATATTGGCGAGCATTAGTCAACGCATTCCCCAAGATTTTCTTCCGCGGTTCGTCGCTAAAAACGAAAGAATCGTACTGCTTGTTGGTATACGGACTTGTTGTAGAAAGACTGGTGTGTTACGAGCAACCTGCAACAATTTAGGAGACTGACGGTTTGTCTGAGTCCATGTGATAGATTCTGACAGGTAGTGGGAGGGGTGGTTCGGGGCAGGCCGTTTTGAAGTGGCACGGTTGGGGTAGATCAAGCCTTCTTAAAACAGCTGGGCATAATATCTTTGGTAAACAAGGCGGCCCCATCTTGATTACCGAAGTCCAGACTGACAGGAGCAACCCGAAACGATTAGGCAGAAGGTTAAGTGGATCGCGTAACCGGATGTGTACGAATGCTTACGAATTGAATCTCTCTTTGATTCTTCCGCATGTCGTGCTGTGGCGGGGAGAGGGCCACTATCTTAGGCTTCGAGGTTTTATCAGCCTCACTGGTCACACGGAAGAACTGAAAAGCTCTAAACGGTGCTTTGGATGGTGCAGTGTGCAGATATGCAAGGCCATCGAAATCCCTGATAAGGGTGCTTCGGCCTTTCACCGATAGCCCAAGGGGTGGCTTCGATTTTGGTTAGAGGCTGGGCACATGTTGGAAAGTGCTTTTCGTTATAAAGAGAGATTGAGTTTGATGCCAAGATCACCACTTGCGCGGCCCGCAACTTACCAGTTCAATATGTCTCCAGTAGGTGAATCAAGCCACCTGATACCAGAAAACTAATTCTTGTGGATGAATAAAAACTACTTGGAACTTCTGCTTTGTAAATCGGAACTACATTTGGTCAGGCGCTGGTAGTTCTGAAAAATTTCCAGTCCTCCAACATCCAATCTTTTCAAGACGCAAGTACGAGTGGCCTATAACCGACCTGGCCTTCGGGGAGGAGGACATTCGACAATTCTTGCACAAGATCCATCCGTTCTGCGCGCTGAGGCCAGACGACGTCAACCCAACGATCCTGAAGGAAACGTTGTTCGCACTGGTAAAACAGTTTTACATGCTGTTTCGTCAGTCGCTTGACGAAGGCCATCTTATCTCTGCTAGGAAGAAAGCGGTTGTCACGTCAATCTACACAATTGGTGACCGACTATTGCCCGGCAGTTACGCGCCAATTAGACTCACCAGTGTGCCGTGCAAGTTGATGGAACGCATCCTGAAACGGGCCATCCTAGATCAACCTACTAGCGACAACTTGGCACCTCCAGTTTAACACGAATTTATCCCAAACCGTTCTTGCGCGACGAACATGCTCGTATTTATGGGCAGCTTAAGCCAAGCTAAGGAGGAGGGATCATATCGGATGCCATATTTTTTGACTTCTCAAGAGCAATGGATCGAGTCCCACATGTCCCACTGCTCGGCCCAAAAGACATTCATCGTTCTACGGATGATTCGGCGCACCTTCTCCAGCATTACTCGCAATGGATCGGATGCCATATTTTTTGACTTCTCAAGAGCAATGGATCGAGTCCCACATGTCCCACTGCTCGGCCCAAAAGACATTCATCGTTCTACGGATGATTCGGCGCACCTTCTCCAGCATTACTCGCAATGCTCTATGGGGCCTACGTTAGACCGCTTCTTGGATATGCCAGCCAAATTTTCTGCTCAGGACGCACGGAGGAAGTAGCCCTCATTGAGCTTTTCCAGCGAGCTGCTAGGTAAAGGGTCGCCGGCCTTGAATCCGCGGACCATGAAAGGCGTCTGGTGGTGCTTGAGCTCTTTTTCTCGGAGTACCGTCCACTCCGAGGAGGCCTAATACTTACTTTTACGCTGTTTGAGCATGGTTTTTCCAACAGGTTTTCATCGTTGACCCTGCTGACACGCGACCGGGACATGGTAAGATTTTCAAGCACAGAGCAAAATTTTCCCCATTTCGGGTAGTTGTTGCGTGGAATAAACCTCCCCAGCTGTCCACGCTCCATCTAGAATCCAGTTCAAAACACTAGTAGACACTTTTTATACGAGTCCTCGCGCTGGCAAGCTTACTGCCCTTCGCTGAGTACTGCTAGAGCAGTGTTACACCATTTTTTCGCTGGTGGCTTTCAGTTGAACGGCAGCCGCTGAACGACAAGAACAAAACCGACCTGGGAAGCTTGGGCTAAAGCCCTGATCCTGTATATCGGTCCGTGAATCCGTGAATCCGTGATTAAATCGAACTGAATCCAACCTCTCTCAAGGTCGGCGTGCACCCGGATGGTGAGTGGACTTCAGGTGCAGTGTGGTTGCCTTTTCCTTCAATTCTACTGACTAACACATCCGATTTCCCCTAATTTTGCATTGTAGCGTTTCCAGTTTTTTCGGTGAGCCGAGGCAGTCAATATACCTATTGTTGTTGGTGCGTGCGTTAGTGAAGCATAATTATGCGTCATATGACGCATGCGTTATATAACGCATGTCTGAGTCGTTCCGAAAAACCCAGCTAATTTTGCGCACGGTTCCTGGTGGCTGTTCATTCAGGGTTTTTTCACTCTTGGTGTACATTTTGAACCCTATGCATGCTGTGCTGTTTGGTGTAGACGCATGCGTTATGTACCCCCTAACCGCTCAAGCTCACGTTCGGGTGGACCCTAACTAAAAGGAGTGTGCTGGAGCTAAACAAGGTACCATAAGCGGGGGAGGCTCCAAGTTCGCGGTCCATGTAAGGATACTTTATCGCAGAGTCCTGCCACCTAAAACTGCAATTCCGCACGGAGGTCCGGTAACTATCCTTTCTGGGTTCAGACATTGATCTGTGGGGGCAGGTTGACTGTGCACACGTCAAACATGGCCATTTGAGTTGCGAATTTAGGTTTATCTTTGACGTCGATGTACAGCAGTTGGGGTCTTCTAGCTTTGATAGGCGTTGGATCAAGGGTGATCGAGTTCGTCCGGGCCATTTCTCGTTCCCTCGAAGTTTCTGACTGGATGACAGGATATATCCTCCTGATAGCCTTCTTTCCGTTTTGTCAGGACTTCTCATAGGGCAGAGAACTGTAGTGCATTGGAGTGGAACATTGAGCTTCAGCGATATCAATGGCGCAAGCCAGTAATGATAAAGCAAAAATGCATTATACTCAACAGTCAGTTGACAGACTTGTCATTTCATTTGAACGCACGAGTGAGAGCGCAGCTTTGACCGAATGGTGTACTTGTAGATTCGTTAACTTCATAATCCTCCGGTTATCATCCTTAGGGCTCACAAAAAGCTGGAGGAACCTGTAGGTGTGGGGGAATTGGACAGTGAGTTGTATGGAATAGATGACCATACGTATGACCATCCCACAGAAGTGTAACATAAACATGGGGGATGCCAGGAATCGAAAATTACCTATAAGAGTGGATCAGATAGACGGCGCGGTCCTCCGTATGAGCTAAGTCCATTCCCTCCAGCAGTCAACATTTGACAGAATTACCCGGTGGAGGAACCCGCTGTCGAAGTTGCTGGTCATTCTCCCGCCATAAAGCTTTATTGAGCCGTGTTTTGAGTAGAACCGGAGAGTCCACTTCTACTACCAATGCACTGTTTCGGGGCACATGAACCTAGATGGTTGGGTAATATTTTTCGAGTTCTATGGATTTTTACTGAACGGTCAAGGCTTTTGGACGGTTTTCCCTTGAGGCGAGATAGTAACGCGGTCGTCCGGAAGATAAGTGAATTGTGGCCCACAGGAGCTCACTAGAAACCACGAAAAATATTCTGGTAACAAAAGTTATGAGCATAATGTATGGCTTAAATTTCACCCACTTCAGTATGTAGGCCAGCTTGCACCAACCACACATTATAATTCCCTAAAATCCTTGTGTACTGTGGATCTGAAACACACATACGAGACTCAAACGTGGTCGTGCATCTTAAAGCGCTAAGGGCAAACTCATCTCTTCCACGTCTCACACTCTGTCCGGTGCTCCCGAAACTGTCATGGAGAATATTAAGCTCAGTCCCAGAGCTGAACGGGCTTCATTGATCCCAGTGAACAGTGATCTTTGCGCTGCTCATTCAGTTCAGTTAAGCTCAGTGCTACTCGGCTTAAAAACGGTGCCTGTTTGTAGTGGCGGGGTATGCTCCTGCAGACTGCAGTTACACCGTCGAGATTTATGAGCCCCAGATGACCCAGTGGTTAGGGCGCGGACTCACTGACCGGGAGGCCCGTAGTTCGAACCCGACCTCCGCATCTCTACTGTCTAAGCTTGGACAACCTAAAATATCTCGGCCCTCATGCCTCCTTCGGATGACACCCCAGCTAGGCGCTGAAATAATGCTACAGCTGAACCATTGAAATTTATCCGGACTCATTCTTAGGCATGAATCACTGACCTTGTCCTCCTTGCGGACTGTACGATTGCCCAAATCGGTCATCTAAGCTCCTTAGAATCACGTGTGGTCGCGTTGGAGTCGATGCTCGTCGCACAGACAACGGAGAGCGACTTCAGTTGTGTACTGATCATGGAATGTTTCTGGCCAGTGCGAACTTTCAGCATAATTGATCGTATCGCGTAACCTGCCGGCCACCAATTGCGAATCAACCATGGACCCAGTTGGATCACGTGGCCATCACTCACCGGTGTAGAGCTTTAAATCAAGACTGCTGTTCCTTCTGGGACACAACTTGACTCCGATCACACCATGGTGCTAGCGCGCCTGATACTTCATTATCCTTCAGGCCCTCGCAAGTCAGCAAGGAACATGACAATCCACCATATTCGGAGACCCACTGCAGGCTCAACAGTGTCGATCTGAGGCAACCCAACTGCTGTCTACGGTAAACTAACTGTCCTGGTAGTGAAGCATGGCAAAATGTGAAATGCGTTATGCTAGCGGTGTCCCTTTATGTCTGTCGGACTTCATCGATACAATCGAATGACCACTGGATTTCGTTGATCGCTGGTCCTGATTGATACTAAGAAATCCATACCAGCGGACGGCGACTGCGGCGGTGCACACAAATCCCACAATTTGAATAACAAAGAGCCGAAGCAAAAGCCGAGGGATTTGGTGAGCAGTGAAAGTCCATGAGATAGGGAAGACTTTCGGCACCGGAAAAGGCCCCAACCTAAACTACTACCGGTCGGACCTGCGTGCTGCGATGATTTTTCGGGCTATACTGGCTGGAACTCCGTTTCCCGAGGTTCATCCATGTCGTGAAGGCCAACGGTGACCAACCCGATGAAGAACGGCGAGTACTTGTCCTAGGGGATATCGCGCTGCGAGGTGACTTGGAGACCAATTCGTACTGTCCTCTGTGATAGGAGTGTTAGGGCATTAATTTACTTTCTTTACGTAACCAGAATGTCCGTGCCTATGTAACGGCAGTGCTGTCTTCCTGCGAGGAAGGACGGGCTGAAAAGCCATCTGTAAAAAACGCACATTCCGGTCGGCAAACGCTCAACCGTGACCGCCTGCTCATTATTCCATACGGTGAACAAAAACATGCATCTTCTTACTGTCTTGTAGGTCAGAATTTTGATTCTAAGGCATGGGATGTTTCATTTGTCCTTGCAACTCGTCGCCCTCAACCCCTCCCCACCCACCTGCCAGTCCCATAATCCTTGTTTCGTTCCCAAACTATCGCCCAGAAAAATAAGCCAAAATAATCTCCTACTAAATCCGAAGGATCCGGTACGCATTTCCGTATTCCTTTTCAAATTGGGCATTAGGTATCTCCTGCTGAAACTTTGCTTCCCCTCTCTATCGGTGTATGCTTTGTCTCGTATACATGCATACAAGACCCAACTTTTGTTGTACACCTCAATCCGCGTAGAACGAACTCAGGTAATTCTACGGTTTCGATAGTGCAGCGAGCAGCGATAATATGCGCGGACTGTGACTATTTGATATCCCCAGCCATGTAGCCTGATCCCGACTCCTGGTACAACGGAATAGTAATAAGACGAAAACCTGGACACAACTGTAATGCTCCGAACAACAAGCGATTTACAGGCGATAACGAAAAAATGACAATGCATATATATATATATATACATATATATATATCCTTGTGAAAAGTGTAACAAATTCGACGTGGGTCGACCTGGATATGTTCTGGCTGGCGGCGGCCTCGGTCTCTCCACTGCCTGGGAAGAAGTGCTGGATCAAACACTGAGCTGCCGGTCACACTCTCTTCTTTCGAAACTGCATCAGCTTTCAGCTCAGAAGTATCGAGCAATATATCCAGTGGTACGGTATCCGAGTTTCCGGCGTGCTGTTAAAGCGGAATTGGTTTTGATGTCTGGTCAAAGTGTCTTGACCAACCAACACCTCGTACATCACACTGCCGCGTTTGATCAGAATAACACCTGTAATCCACGCATCGTTTCCTGGGCGATAATCACGCACAAGTACGGGCATTCCCACCTTAAATGGAGCTCCAGGTGCCACCGGTACGAACCTTGACTCAGTAGACTGTGTTGGCAACATGGAAGAATGCACAGTTACTGCCCATGAGTCCCTCTGCAGGTGACTGGTGGTTCGCCACAGCATCATTCGGGGACGTTCGGTACACAAACAGGCATCTCTGAAGGGCTTCGACGGATGTCTCTTCCTTTCGAGTTTTAAGCAAGGCCCTCTTAAATGTGTCGACGAACCTTTCTGATTGACCATTCGATTGCTGGTGGTACGGTGGTGAATGAATGTGTGTTATAGCATGTCGAGTGCAAAACTCGCTGAACTCAGCGGAGATGAGCTAAGAACCATTGTCCGAGACGATGGACTCCGGTAAGCCGTGCTGGCTGAAAATGTTGGATAACACACGCAGTGTATTAGTTGTTGTTGGAGAGGACACCGAAATGATTTCTGGCTACTTGGAAAAAGCGTCAATCAAAACCAAATAGGAAGTGCCACGTATCGGTCCTGCGTAATCAATGTGGATCTGAGACCAAGGCTTCTCAGGTCGAGACCAGGGAACGGGTGGTTGATGTGGCGGGTCCTTGGCAGCTTGTTGTCACCGGGAGCAGCGTTTTACAAAATCAGTGATGTGCTGGCCCATGTGCGGCCAGTAAGCGTAACTGCGAGCTATTGACCTCATTCGGTTTATTCCTGAATACCCAGAATGGAACTGACGAAGGACTCGATGGCGTAAAGATTGAGGAATGACGACGCGATCTCCAAACATTAAACAGTTGTTTACGACCGACAATGCATCTCGGCGATGAAGGAGCTGTCGAAGGCAATCATCTTTGAGGTTAGGAGGCCATCGAGAATTCACGAATGGGATCGCCTTTTGAAGCGTTGGATCAGCCTTGGTAGCTTGTTGAACTTCTGTCACTGTCAAGGGCAATGCACGAACAGACTGGACCAACTGGGTGGCGGCAGGGTCTTCGAAAGCAACCTGCGCAATAACCGTGTCTTCTCCGTGATTTGGCTGATTGCTGATCAGGCGAGATAATGCATCGGCCTAACTGAAGTCAGTGGTGTGACGATATTGAATATCAAAGTCGTAGCCCAGCATAATAAGCGCCCATCTTTGCAGGCGGTTGGCAGTGTGCGGGAACACCCTTATTTGAACCGAAAATGGAGAGCAATGGTTTATGGTCGGTAAGTAGGGTGGAACGGCGACCTTGCAACAACTTATGGAAACGCCGGACGGCGAACACCAAGGCTAACGCTTCTTCCCCTATCTGTCCATATCGCTGTTCTGCTGGTGTTAGTGATTTGGACGCGTGCATGATGGTCTTCTGTGATCCGTTTGGGAAGACGTGCAGAATGACGGCACCGACTCCAAAAGTAGAGGCATCAGCTGCCAGATGATCGGCAGCTTTGGGTCGTAGTGGGTCAGTAGCAGATCGGAAATGAGCATCTCCTTTAGCTTGTAGAATGCTTCGCATTCTTCTGACCAACGCCAGGGGACGTTCTTTCCAAGTAATTGATTTATTGGGGGTTGAATGCCGTGTAGCGAAGGCAAGAATGCCGAATAATAGGAACGTAATGATGGGACATCCTTAGGAGGTACCATCTGCTGTATAGCTCGAACGTTCTCCGGGTCAGGATGACGACCAGAGGCGTCGAAGATGAAACCAAGATACTTCACTGTTGTCAAGAAGAATTGACACTTCTCAGGATGGGGACCGAGGCCATTGTCCTGAATGCACTGCAGGACGGCATTCATCCGATCAAAAAGCTCTTCAGGTGAAATAGAAACGATCAGCACGTCGTCCAGGTATGCGACCACACCTGGAATGCTGGAAAGAATGGTGCTGGAAAATTTCTGGGGCAGTTTTGACGCCAAACGGGAGACGGGTGTATTGATACAGCCCACGGTGTGTGTTGATTGTCAACAGTGGGCGTGATTCTGGTGCAACTTCAACTTGAAGATGCGCTTCAGCAAAGTCGATTTTTGCGAAGAATTTTCCACCGTTCAGAACAGTGAATAGATCGTCGGGCACTAGCAGTGGATAGCGGTGCTGCTGGAGAGCGGCATTTAGACCGGTTGAGAAATCGGCACATATGCGGATGTCACCGTTGGGTTTCTTCACCACGACGATTGACGCTGCTCAGGCGAAGTGGGATACAGGGGACAGAACGTCTTGTTATTCCAGCCGTTGAAGTTCGGCATCTACCAGTGGGAGGGAAGCGTACGGGCTTGGTCTCTTTGGACGGAAGACTGGCGTAGCACCCGACAGGAGGTGGAGGACTGCTTGTATCGCAGTGCACTGACCGAGATCGGATTAGAAAACAACTGGAAATCGCTTGCTAAAGTCGGAGGTATGATCTGGATGAGCCGTGGGAGACTGAACTGTATTGCAAATGATACTGATTGGGATGTCGGCTAACCCCAAGCGATCGAACCAATCAAGACTCAATAAGTTCAGCTCAGCTGCCTTTTACGTAACACGACCCCACGAATGTAGTTCCCCGAAAAGATACACAGTATTGGAGCTCATCGGAAAGTCTTAGTTCTCCACCGCAGGTGCTGGTAGCAGTTCGAGCGACTTGTCTGATCCGAGGTTGCCCGAGCGTGCGCCAAAGCTTCTCCGAAATGATGGTAATGTCCGACGCAGTGTCCAACTGCAGACGGACTGGATGACCATTGATGGTAACTGTGAGATACTTTCGGTGACCTGGGGTGTTGATCTGGAAAGTAGCCAGCAAACTGAGAGAGGAGCCAACAGGGTTTGATTTCGGTTTGAGACAGACGAGTGATGACGGTTTTGAAGCATCAGAGGCCGTATGCATCCGTGACTGACAATACCCATCTTTGTGTCCCGCGGACTTACATTGGCGGCACCGATGCTGCTTGTAGGGACAGAACCTGACTAAGTGCCAGACTCCACAGTGCCAACATTGTGAAGGTGGTGTCTTCTTTGGGCCTTTGTTTTCCTTCGGACCAGAATGATGTGAGGCCAATTTGGTCGGGCCGGAATTGATACGACCAGCTGTTGCGTAGCCTGATGGATTGCATGAACTTCGGAACCGCCATGACCCCCAAGTTGGACCATCGCGGTGTCATGCTTCAGGTTAAGCAATCGTTGACGTTCCGAGGTGATGGCCTGCAGCGTCATGGATGGGTTCTATTCGATGCGGCTGAGGAGTCGTGTACGGATTTCTGCATCCTTCGGGGATTGTAGGCCGCATATGGAAATCAGCGACTTGAACTGATCCTCCGTTAACGATCCTAGTTTGAACCGTTCGCATTCCCGGTTCAGGATGCCAGAATAAGTGAGAAAGTCGTCTGCGTCACTTTTCACCAGCTTCAGGCATCGATAACGGATGTTGAAAATTGACGTTTGCTCGCCAACTATTTGCGAAAGTGTGCGAGCCGTTTCGTCGAAAGTGAAATCACGTGGGTTCTTTGGAAGAATGTAGTTAGCGTACTTACTATGCCCAGCGAGTCCAAGTTTGCGGAGCAGCAGGCGAACCTTCCAACTATCATCCTGGGTTGAAAAGTCGACCCTGAACAGGTCTTCGTAGCGACGAAACCAAGCATCAAACGTTATGCCAGCCGAGGGTTCATAGCAAAACTCGTTGATACTGCCAGCGATTCAGTCAACCGACTGTCGGACGCTCGACGCAGCCGGTGAAGCCAAAGATGTAGTTGATAGTCGCTCCGTAAGTACTTTTATGAGTTACCATTGTTGCTCAAACATTATTTTGAGTTGATCTGACCCCACCCCCGTCGTCAAATATGTTACGGTTTCGATAATGCAGCGAGCAACAATAATATGCGCGGACTGTGACTATATGATATCCCCAGCTATGTAGCCTGATCCCGACTCCTGGTATAACGGAATAGTAATAAGACGAAAACCTGGACACAACTGTAATGCTCCGAACAACAAGCGATTTACAGGCGATAACGAAAAAATGACAATGCATATATATATATATATATATATATCCATAGTTTGACCTTGAAAATGCCGGAAATTCGTTAGCACACACAAAGATACAGTTTTTTGGGATATTAATATCCCCAACAGGTATTTCACTCTTCGAGTATTTCGTTATCCTAATGTAATGGCGCTGTGGGAGTTGTACTCAACCCCAAGGCCGGAAGCGCTTTAGTAGACCGGATCCCAGTAAACAGTCTTCTTGGCGCTGTATGGTTTTCTATTTCAATTCAGAGCAATGTATGTGGATGCAGCAAATGATGTTTATTTGTCGTATTCGCAGACAGACTGCAGTTCTGAGTGTGATGGAGGCGAGTTATAAAAGTTTTGGCGTCAACTTTTACAGCTGTCTGTCCAAGCCATCCGACTCGACTGAATAAACACTTGTTATCGTCGAGACCATCATTCTCATTTCCTCCAGAAAGTATACGCCAGTTACTGGTGACTACGATGGTGCACGCAGATTTCTCAAACGTTGGATAATCAGGAGCTCGAATTAATCAATCAATTTATAAACCATATACGATAAGCACATTGGATCAGCTACAATAGTTTCGATCACCGGAAAGCGGGACAGGGTGGGAGATACAATGAAGCATTGGAGGTGGTGTCATGTTCAGTCAGTTCGGGGACCGGGTAGCCACGCATTGAAGGCGATAGCTTTTACGGATGGGCTCTACCGATTTCGCGATTGGGCCGTTTCTGCCAGTTCATTAACCTTTGGTTAGGTGAGTCCCGGGGTCCCCATCCAGCGAGCCGGCAGTTGCCGACACGACCAAATGTACTGGTTACTGTTCTCATACCTCGTTGCCAGGTCATACACTGTCCACCTCTCGGTCGCTTCCACTCAGCACAGGGCTGGGAGAAAAGAGCTCTGTGAGGCAGATGGTCTTCTGGCATGCGCAGTACATGTCTTAACCGGCGTAACCCATGAAGCTTGAGTAATTCATCTGTCGCAGGAGAGTTCCTTCTTCTTAAGACCATCTATCATAACTCAGCCTTGCTAATCCGATGTTCCCACCAGACCTGACCAGTACTTCGGAGATACCGGTGGTCAACCACTGACATCTTCCGTATGTCCTCTACGCGTAGGGGCCACGTCTCTGATCCACGAAGCAGTATGGATCGCACCACCGCAGTGTAAACTCATCCCTTAATAGACAAGCTGACGTCACGTCGGCGCCACAGGTGTCGGAGGTTGGCAAAAGCTGCCCTGGCCTTTCCGATTCGAGAAATAATCTCATCTCCAGCCAGTCCACCGGGACTCATACAGGCAAACAAACAAATTTATCTACTACGTCTATTGGCTCGTCTGCAAGCACGAGGCTTTGGTTTGATCCAACCCACTCTTGTAGCAGGACTTTACACTTTGCAGGTGTGAAGCGCATGCCAAACCATGCGGCAGAGTTATTTAGGATGCTTAAAATCGTCTGCATTTGGGGGTATCTGAACCAAGGAGAGTAATATTCAATATCTGTGACCGACGTCCCGGTAGCATTTCGAATCCCGAGGTTTCAGAGGCAGGCAGAGAAACTTCAAGCAGCATGTCAATAACAAAGTTGAAGAGGAAATGGGAAAGAGGACAGCCTTGTCTTACACCACTGGACGTGGTGAACTCAGGCGAGAGCTCCCCATATAGTCGTACGCGCCTAAAAGAGTTCGCACACCGTGCCCTCATGAGGGATATGAAGTTGGAGGGGCTCCTTTAATCGCCAGACACTGTCAAAGCTTTTGACGATCAACAAAATCAAAATCCGCTTTCAAATCAAGAAATACGACCAACGTGAGACGTCTTAAGGATTGGCGCTGTTTAAGAATTTGTTTCAAGGTAAAGATATGGTCAATGGATTCTCGACCAAGGTGAAACCCAGCTTGATTCTCATGAATTTTTCCCTCCCGTTAATCCATCAGCCTGCGCAAAATAATGCCAGAGAGTACCTTCTCTGCGACGGATACCACGGTGGCTTTCATATGGCATTCTTGCGCTCATTAAATCTGGGATTACGGGCGAGGAGCTTATTCGCTTGGACTTCTGTTTTCGTTCCAAATCTTCTGCAGTATGGTTGTCAAACTGTTCACCAGGACCTCACTTCCTTCTTTGAAGAGTTCGGGATGCAGACCATCCGGGCCGGGTGCCTTGTTGCACTCTCGGTTGCCGATGGGTTGTTGTCAATGCTTCATTCGACCCGCTTGATTCTTCCAGCGGTTGTGTTGAAGGAGACCAGCTGAACTGTTCCTTGAAGTGTTCAGCCAAATGTTCGGTACGATTGAGGGAGTGAATTGCCTTGCCGGCTTTTTCGCATATGATTTCACTGACACGTGCCTTCTTTTGCCCGGTTGATTGACTCAACTGAAACGGCTCAGCTGTTGCCTACAGCGAAAGCTTTATCTCTCTCCTGAACTTTTGAAACCCGGCAGCCTTCTCTGTCATTCTTCAGGCTCCTGATTATCCGGTGTTTGAGGGATCTGCGTGCGCCATCATAGTTCTTAGTTGCTGGTATGGCCTTTCTGGCAGCAATAAGATCTGCTGATCTCGAAGATATCCAGTGTTCATTGAGTCGAGTCAGATGACCTGGACAAACAACAGCTGAGAGCGTTGCTTTTTTAAGTCGCCTTCATTCAATTTCCGAGCAATCTTCGTCGTCCACATGACTGTGCGTTTCCAGCAGTTTTCTAGCCAGGTCAGCTCGATACTCTTCGACGACTGAAACTTGTCGAAATTGATGAATGGAGCTGCTCTCCTTCGGCACGCGTAGTGCTGACGGAAAGCGAAGTGCTAAGCGGGTCCGCAAGATGGCGTGATCACAGTCAAATTGCGGACTCACAAGGAACGACAATATGTAACTGGTAACCGTACGGTCCAAATGAGTCCTTGACTGTCTTGTGGTAGGTGGCCTCCAATTAAGTCAGTGTGGGAATTTGTGTTGGAAGTTCGTACTAAATAGGACCAGACATAGTTTGCACGCAATTGAAGAAGCCGCTCCCCATTTTCCGTCCGTTCAGAATCGACTCCAAATCTGCCATCTACCTGTGCTTCTTCTGGAATTAATCGTTCAACTTAACCATTCATATCACCCGCTAGGCAACGGGTACTTCCATTGAAGAATGTGTCCAGCACCAGAAGCTGCGTTGGTTGGGACATGTGTTGCTTATGCCTAACCATCGTTTGCCAAAGAGAGTGCTGTTTTCCATGCCGTAAGCAGAGAGGTGGCCAACCTTTGACCTGACAGAGTGGTATGGAAGAGATTATGAAACGTTTGGGTGCTGTCGGTGCTACTCGCCTTCCAGAATGGGGACCGCGTGATCCCCACTGCGCCTGGCTGGAGACACTACAAGATATGGCTGCCAACCGACGTCAGTGGCTTTCTTGTTGTCAGTTTCTATCCAGATTGCCTGGGTGAGTGTTTGAAGGTGTAGGCACCCCGGGTTGATTGTAGTAAGCTAGCACCAAGTCCCTTCCCCATCCACCTTTATTCTTTTTTTTACAATAGGGTTTTCAAATGAATCATGGTTGCATGGCAGTGGAGCATCGGTGCTGAACACTGATGTCATGCTGTCGACGATGATGATGATGATCCACCCTTCTTGCCGACTGAAATTGCAGATCTTGATAAAACTCGTTCTGGGTCCCAGAGCTGCAGTCTTTTGGACCGTATGCGGATACAAACAAGAAACACCGTTTACCGCATTGACCTGCATTGACCTTAGTTGGGCCGGACAGCCGCACAGCACAAGGGTGACTGTTTACTGGGATCCAGTCCAGTAAGGCGCTGCAAGCCTTGGGGCTGAGTGCAACTCCCACACCGTAGATACTACGAGTTTTTGCATCAAGATCACCGGATACCCGAAGAGTGAAATGTGGAACATCTGGGCTCGTCCTAAGTGGCTTGAGATGCACGACCGAAGTGGAGTCTTGTATGCGTGTTTCAGAGACACAATATACATCGATAAAGAGGGAAAATAAGGTTTCAGCAAGGGATGCCTGTTGCCCAATTTGACATAGAGTACGGACATTAAAGGCTACAACATGGATCAGATCTTTTAAGGTTAGTAAGTGATTATTTTGGTTTATTTTTCTGGGCGATGGTTGAGGCCCGGAACAGTAGCTAGGGGTCTGGCAGATGGGCTGATTGCACTGCATTGTACGATGGGTTGGGAGGGAGTGTGAGGGAAGGCCGGTGAGCGGAAGGTTGCAAGGGCAAATGATACTTCCCTGTTGCCCAGGCCGAAGAAGGGGGTTTAGTTGAGGTACTCCACCTTGAGCCTTTGACTCAAATGTCTGACCCACAAGGCGGTGGTAGGATATCGGGTTTTGTTTGGGGACCCTGCCCCTAGCCTCTGACTCAGGAGTCTGGACCGCAAGACAGCGGTTATTAGGGTTTTCTTGGGGGACCCTTCCCGGAGCCATTAACTCAATAGTCTGACCTACTTGCCTGTAAGGGGCCGGCCTGGCCTGCGGGCGCAAGGATTAGGACATTACTGTCTCACTCCTGATGCGGCTGCGCACAGCAGGTTCCTTTTGAACAGCACCGGACTCTGGTTTTCAAAGTATTTCGGCCGTTTTGAATAATGCGCTGGCGGTTGCGGTCAATCCTTGGGCGATCGGAGTGTGCGGTTTTTGGGGTCGACCTTTTCAAACTCGTCCTTCCTCGAGGGAAGGCAGCATTGCTGCTTCCATAAATGTGGACATGCTGGTCGCCTGGGGAGAACGCCTTACTGCCTTCACACTCCTTTTGCAGAGGACAGTACGACTTTACCTCCAGATCCCCTCGTATTACGATTACTCGTGTTACGGGGTGTCACTGCTTCCCTTTGACCTTCCTGACATGGTTGCACTTTGTGGAAGGAAGCTCCAGCCAATGTACCCCGCGAGATCATTGCAGCACTCAAGGTGGGGTCGAGCTAACCGTGATCAATCCACCCAGAAACGCTAGCACGTTTTCTTTTTCGAAGATGAGAATGTCGCTGACGTATTCCTGGTTGACAGTTTTTTTAAGGACCTCTGTTGCGCGTCTCATTTTCCGTCGACGATGAGATTTTATAGGGCTGGAGTGGGAGTGGGTATCTCTTCGGACTTTTTTGCGAAAGAGTTCCGCGGTTTTCTCTCACAAAGAACTCAAACTTATTAAAGTAATAATCTTCCGAGGCTTGCATACCGACCGAACAGAACAGACTGGTTAGTGAAGCCAAATGTGGGCCGAAATCTAGGATTATGTTTAGCCTTGCCTCAACCGCTGACGGAGTATGAAGACATCAACGCAATCTCTATCCTACAGCAGTCCGGCATTTTGCTTTAGGGTTAACGTATCACGAGCCACGACGGACAAGTGTCGCTAGGAATCCCGTAACAGCTGAGGTCAAGCTGATCCTCCTGTGATTGTCACGTTCACCGGGGGCCCGTTTGTTAATGAGGACACTCCTGCTATTTCACTCCAGTTGTCTGAGACAGTCTCTCTCTCTCAAACTGGAAAGTTGACGTACATGTCACTTTTCATAATCTTAACTATTCAAACTCAGTTCTGCTCAGTCTTGTCCCATATATTGTGACATGTAGAACTCTTACATTGTATCAGTCATTTGATGCCGCCGAATGCCGTGAGAGTAGCGCAGAAATGACGTCTGCTAGCAGTGTGGTGAATTCATATGACATTCCAACCTTACCAGGCCTGTCTGTGGAGTGTAGTGCACCCCTGAAGGGAAGCACCACCCGGGTAGTCTGTCGCCAGTGTGTGTGCCGTTTCCCGAACATTTGACGGAATGTGCATATGTAGTCTGTAAAACCGCTTCTGGGTAGGGATCCTATTTTCTGTATTCAGGTCATCCTGTTCCAACAAAGAACAACAGAGTCTTGGTAAAACGGGACGGGCTGTTGATCCTGTGATTGCCGTCACGAAGAAACGACCTTATCGTAGTGTGACGGTTTCGATCACCGTTCAGTATGAAGATTACACACATGAGGGCTTTCAGAAAGACTAAATGGACAGGCAATTACAGTTTAGACTCAGTCTGCCGTTCTCAGAACTACAGAAGTTGGATTAGTTACGGCAGCTATTGGGCACTATAGCTATCGTTTATTTTTGAAGAGCATAGTCACAAACATAAAAAGTAAATGCGAGCGATGGATGTGGAAGGGTTACAGGCGAATGTTAGATAAAAAGGGAAGCGTCCCATTCGAAGTCGTACTACCAACAGTTCCAGTCAGACAAGTATGTTTGGTATGGAAACACGCGTGTAAAGACCAGCAACCGAATAAAGAACAGACAATGCCAAATGCTCTTCAAGGCGTGGTAAGCGCCAGCATAATCAGGACTTTCATATCAGGTACAAAGTCTCCGTAGTGAGTCAGGTGTGAAATTCAATGGCAAGAATGAACTCTCGACGCAATGTACCACGCATACACGTTTCGTAAGTACGTAGAGAGCCCAAAAAGACAAGCAAACACAAGTCACTGACTCTGATCTTAGGAAGTCCCAGTCCAATAACAGCCTTGGCGGGTTGAGGAAAGCAGATCCCCCGATAAGAAATAATCATCGGTTGGTGGACCAAAACGTCGACATCGCAGTCGATTGCGCGTAGGGCTGAGCTTACGGCGATTATTCATCAGCACCATACTTCTAACTCTACACAGTCACTCCGCGCCCATACGCGACTATGCTTACGTCTATCATAGTTTTTTGGCGCTCTCGAGCAGCAATTAGGTTAGACTTGATGAAAGACGTCTACTTAGATGCTCTCAGCTCCTCGAAGACGGTGTACACCAGGCAACGGAGACGTTTTGCGGATTCCCTTGCAACCGATTATGACGAGCACATCTACCATCAACAGAACTGCAAAAACCACTCTCCGATTGGTTACAGTTTCCACGGCAGAAGATTATCTGGCCATGAGATCCCGAACAACCTTGCTAAATGCGGAATCGTTGACCACATTGCGTAGTACACGGCACTGAGTAGAAAGCAGCTTTTCCATACGCACTCTCCGCTGCATCGGGATTGTTGCACTCAGACTTGGGATACCAAGTCCCCCATGTTGTTTACCGGCATGGATGTAGCTGATCGGGGTATCCTTCGGTAGACGTAGCCAGCCACGAATAGATTGCCTGATGTAATTGTCAAGCCTTTTGATCGTGTTTCGGTGGGCTTTGTCGAGCAGAAGCGAATATGTCAGTCTCGGCATCAGGTACTTGCTTGTGATGTCCATTCTTTGATGCGGCTCCACCGGGGAACGTGTCACTTTGTAGAGCAGTTTGAACAGCTGCTGTCGGTGGTTGAAGACTCCTTTCCCTTTGAAAGTAAAGGGGATGCTCAAGTATGTCACGGTGTCCGTCGGACCCAGATGAGGGATGAGTTCCTCGGCGAAGCAAAATTGTTCGACTGAGACCGCTTTCGCCCGATGTTTCTTGTCTCCACAAATCACCAACGCTTTTGTCTTTCGGGCGTTGATCTTCATACCAGCTTTTCCCAACTCGACCTCAGCAACTTCAAGCTTAAGGCAAAACCATCTACTAGGGTGTCATGGAACTGGTATCCCAGTTGCGGCATCGACAATCCAAGAACCTCATCCATTGCCATGATGAACAATAATGGGGAGAGTGGATCTCCTTGCCTCACACCTCTGTGGCAGTGAACCTCGGAACTGGGGAAAACTGCTACAGCATTCTCATAGGACTGTGCGATGTATCGAACTAGAGGTGACGGTGCTCCAAACGCCTCGGCAGATCTGACGATTGTGTCATGCGAAACCGAATCAAATGCTTTCGAGATATCGACGAACGCCAAGCTGAGGTTAGAAGCAGTCGCTGAAGAGTGACGAAGCAGGGCATGTAACAGCGATGTAGCTTCCAAACAGCCGTCCCGATGTAGAAATGCAAACTGGAGTGAAGGCAGTTGCAATCTACGACTCCAGCGATCAGCAAGCCCCTTGTGAAAGCATCGGACAAGAATGGATGATACGGAGATCGGTCTCAGTTGATCCGGTGAAGTCGGATTGGGGACCTTCGGAACTAGAGTAATACGAGCACGCCACAGGTGTGGGGGACAACCCCCAGCTAGTAAGAGTAAGTTGAAGTACCCAGCAAGTACGTTCGCATTGAACCGGCGGAGCATCCTGGGTGTGAGCTTGTCCAGGCCTGGGGACGAATTGCCCATTGAACGGACCGTACGGCCGACTTCCTCTCCTGTGATGGGCTCAATCAAGCTCCAATCGGATGGTACTATTACGCGACTGGGCCGGCTGTCCACGTGTTTTGGGGCTGAGAGCACCTGTTTCCAGTACTGCTCGGCGTCTGGAGGTAGGCCGCAGTTGCCCTTGTATAGATCTTTCCATGACCCATCGAGCACAGCAGACGCTGCATCTTTCCGTCTTTGGTGGTATAGGGTCTGGATGGCGGCGTAGTTGGCTCGGCGGATCTGCTTTCGGTTGACCGGCATCCGATAGACTAACTGACGGCGTCGGGATACGGTTTTCCAGGTGTGTGGAAATGTCCTGGAGGCGTGGAGGTCCAGAAGCGAGAGGACTTGTTCCGGTGTCATGATGCCAGACTGCAACCCTCGGGCAAATGCCAGAAGGTCAACACTAGCAAGTGAACTGTCAGCATGGGATTCTAAGAGTGACACGGCGCAATTCACGGTTTGTTTAAACCAGACGCTATAGTCATCGGCTTCTGACGAGTAGGCCGCTATTTGACCGATGGTTTGGTCAGGTCCACCAGTTGATGATTTGTCCTGTTGTGTTTGCCAATTAAGCTCCCGTAACCTGGTTTTGATGCTGATAGCCGATCGACCAGAAAATTACTGCTCCAATCTCGCGAACAGCGCGGTTTGCGTGTCACAAGACGGATATAGGTTATTAGCCGGGCCCAAGAGCGATTGTGACTCTTGTTGGGACCAGCGGGCACCGTAATACTTCACTCGGCTGAGCATATCTGCATTATGCTGGGTGGGTGCTGGCTCAGGCCAATATTCGTGAGAAAAAGGTGGGAACAATCAGCGCAGACCAATTGGGCTATCACGTTTGTACCAACACTTTCATGGACGTGAACCCGACGGTGGACTACCAGGCCAGCTTTCGCTTTGCAGCACTTGCCACATTCCTCACGTGAGCCCGAAGAGTCTCTCCTGTGAACTGGTTGGAACTGGTGCGGAGGTGCCAGATGATTCGTATTGTACATTGTCAAAAATAACCAGCACATTAAAACCAAACAGAGTGATTATCCTTGTCTGGAGTTGCTGAACTCTAGCTCACCAAGACTGACGTCCGGGCTACCCAGTCGGCACCACGAGGAGGTGGTTCAGCGCGTCGACCAGACCTATGATACCTGATGGGTGAGTTCGCACTGGTTATTGTTCATTCCCGGTTACATGCAATCGGTCCAATACTTCTGAATGTCCGTGAAACGATCACTGTTTACTGTAGCTTGACCCAACTGGGAGGCACGCAGTGAACAACATGTGACCTGGAGACCAAGCATAAGGATTTTAACAACAGACATCAGCCGCGTTAAATAGTCGGGACACTGGAGACGCGTCCCGTCAAGTCATTGATGGGACAGTCCACACCATTCTCATGGAGAGTCCTAACGCTTGCCCTATCCAGCGTTTCAATAAAAATGGTCAAATCTCATTTGATGCGTGCTCTGAAGCTCCAATGAAAAGGTGAACCTAACGACTATGTGCGCGAAAACTTTTGGATGGTGTTCGTTCGTCTTTCACCATTTCGCCCCAAAAAGGAGTACAATGTGAATTCAAACCTCTTCTATTTGAACGGGACACTAATAATCAGGACCACAGCCTCTACATTTAATGACCCAAAATGGGAAATTTGGTAGTATTGATAAATAAGTCCCAAATAAGCCCCACTTGTTGGCGAGATTCTAGAGAATGACCTTCCAGCAAAATAATGTACTCTAAATGGGATCTTCCTTATTGGCGGATGGTGGCCCATCTTGAAATTTTATGCCTAATGATGAAGCACGAGTACTTTTAACGATCGGTGTTTATTGTTATTTCGTTTTATATTCTCGAGATATGTGTAGTAATTGAACACAGCAAATGCGGTCGATGTGAGTGTTTACATCAATATGGGGTAAATCTTTCACCATTTTCTTTCCATCTTAAATTTGTTCGCATAGAAGGGTGTGAAGTGCCCAACACTGAACTGAAATAAACCTACTACTGATGTTTTTTCCTACTAATGCCGATGGTTTAATCAAAATCTTCCTTCTGCTGATCGCCATTCCTCCCGCTAACACCCGTAAGAAATTTTTTGAGTCAGTCCATGAGAAGCGTTTCTCACTCATCGGTATTCATGGGTCCAACCTGTACGTCCCTTTCGCATTTAGAATCCCAGTGACCTGTTTCAACTGTTTGCCCCATCGTGCGAGGTGCGTGGTAGGTTCGTTGACACATTGCGGATTTTTTGACAGCCTGCTGAAACAATGGTTACTGATTCCATTCGTCAACCCTACTGTGTATTGACCCGATAATCAAATCTTTGCTAAGGAGCTGGCCACCAATTTGTATAGTGTAGCCAATCTCCTTGATCTGCACTTCCGGGTTTCCACCGCCTTGATCTACGCACAGAAGTGACATCACTTTTTTGAACGTCTACAACACAGACGTAAATGACGCAACCCTCCTGGTGTACTGAATTTGTCCGGGGAGAGCCTGAGGGTGGTCTATCGCCGTCCCTGATGCAAATCCAGGATCGCAAATGCTTTGAAATAAGCGGTTTCTCTGAAATAGTGAAGATTATTGGAAAAGGTTTAGTGGAATCAGCCATGGTCGCATTTCCTCCCTGTGTTCAACTCTACGAATGTCTTTGTACACTAATTTGAAGGTCGGAATTGTGTTCCCCAATTCGTGACACTTGTGACCTCAAGGAGGTATTTGTTTCATCTACAAAAAAGCGTATGTATCGGGTGCTTCCTGTGCTTGCTCAGTGGCTAAGCCTCACAGCCATACAACAAGACAGCCCACGCTGGGGACTTGTGTATCAAGCTACAGTGCGGGCAGTCTTGTATGGCTGTGAGACTTGGCCTGTTTAAGCAGTCGAACTGAGACGTCTTCAGGTGTTCGACAATCGTTGTCTCAGAACCATAGCTCATGTGGGTTGGTGTCGGCGAATCCGTAACGAGACAGTTAGAAAGCGAGTTTTCGTTTGTGCAACCGGTACTTCCATTGAACAGTGTATCCAGCGTTGTTGTCAGTTTTTATCCAGATTGCCTGATTGAGTGTATGGGGATGTAAGCATCTCGGAATGATTGGAGTAAGTTAGCACTAAGTGCCTTCCCCGTCCACATTTATTCTTTTCTTCACAATAAGGCTTTCAAATAAATCATGGTTGTACGGCAGCGAAGCATCGGTGTTGAACACTGATGTCATGCTGTCAATGATGATGATGATGATTGCTTGGCGGTTGCATGTACGGTAGCTAACTGGTATCGATGACGTTCGTGATGTCAGGTGTTGTTGATTTTGCTAAGCTCCCTCAGTGCCCAATTTTTATTGCGCTAATCATAGATTTCCATGTAAATTGATGCGGTCGTACGGCAATGAGTCGCCAGTGTTCTTCCCCCATGTTGTTTTCATTTATCATTCCTATTATGCGAATATGTTGGTTTTGTTATTTGAGGGCCATGTGTCCGTATAAATGGCCCGTGTGCTGTTCGTCGGTCTCCCACATTTGAGTCACTAGGAGAGTGGATTTTGATTTAGACGTATTCTTAGAGAACAGCGAAACCAAAGATAACTATTGGGAATCTGAGTTATCGTGCGTTGTTTCATTTTGTTCGGCATTATTCGGCATTTTATTAGTAAAGTATTCCACCGAATTGCGCTGTGTACTTGTCCGAAGTTAAATTATCGATCAAGCCACATGCAGTTCAACCACAAACAGTCCACCGGTGCAGCAGGTTAGCGTATCCTTTCTGATTTCGACATAAACTCTTCAAAGCGATAGCCATCTAATAATTCTGGATGGATGGCATGGGACAACTCCATTTTGGTGCATCCACCATGGTCCTGACGGGTTTCATTTTTTTATGGCGGAAGAGGGAAAAAAACTTGCGCCTTCAGATTGTCTCCTTGATGGGGGTGTTTTGTCTAAGGGGTTTTCCGCGGAGAAAGATTACGACCTTATGGAAATCTACAGGACATGGGACATAAATTACTGTCTCCAAGCTTATTATCACCTCGTGGCTGGCTATGGTTTGTACTACGTCGGGCCTTTGTTAGATGAGGTTCGTATGGGCACTGCATTCGTCCCTTCGATTCTGGGTTGCGTTTATTTCAATTATAACCGTCTTTCTTGAGGGTATAATGGTTTTTCCCTCTATTTTTACTCGTTCTTTGTCTTCCTTGTTTGAATTGCCGTAGGGCGTATTGCTTTTTATGATGGCGATAGACAAACTGAATATACTTTTGCAGAGGAAGCGGTCATCATTGATTGGTCCTCGTCATCGGCAGCTGGATATGCTTCGGTCTGTGGTCTCGAGGTTGGCTGGTTGTAGGAGCTTTGTACAACTGCGGTGGGCACTGACCGTTCGTACGTTTCGTATTTCACGAGTTTCGACTGTCTTAGTTAGCCTAAGGAATGCGCCTTTCGTCCACTTCGATGTGCACGTTACTGGCAACATTAATGAGATCTAGGTTCATTTTAGAAGGGTAGCTAAAGCTTCCTCATACTATTCGATAGATTAGAGGTACAGTATCTTGGTGACACGGTTGCCACCCTATGGAAAGGTTAGTTGAAGGCGCTGACTAGGGTGACTTACTTGTTAAGAGAAACGTCCAAAGATAAGTCAATGCCTATTTTACTTCAAATGATACAGAGTTCGAAGTGTTCGCTATTTTGTGATTAGTTTGTTGAGGGATTTTTTAGTGAGGATTGCAGACAGCACCGCTTGGACTCTGTTGCCACATGTTTCTGAAGCCTACTATTCAGGAAAATGACTTTAGTCAGGGTTGCATATATTGACTTTGTCTTCTTTTACCACCTATCCTTTTCGATAGCTTTTCTGCTCAGTGGTGACTACTTGCTCTCTCTTGTTGTGTTTCATCTAATCCATTCTCCACCCACAGTCTGTTCAGGACCTGCTGTTTCTTTTGTACATTGCGTAAATCTGTTGTTACTATTGGCATTTTTTGAACTCAGAATCACCCTATTTCTACAGTTTCTGTGGATTTTATTCAAGGTGCTTTTTTTAAACCAAGTATTGGTTGCTTAGAGTATTCACTGCACACCGAAGCACTGGGTTAGACGTGTTGCCTTCAGTTAGAGAGCAATTTGTTCCTGACGTTCATAACTCTTCTGTTCTCGTAACTTTCAGCCTGCTTTCCCCCTGAGTTTGCTCCCGGAGCATTTCGTTACACAATCAACTGACGACGCTGCTGTTAACCCCCTTGAGGTTGTTGAGCCAAACAGAACTCTGTGCAAATGTCAAGCTACCCGTGGATCTCATTTAACGCATCAAAGCTCAATATCTGCTTCCTCACCATGGATTCCAACAGTCGATCTCAGATGCTGTCCTTTATTTCGACTTCCTGGGCCGGTTTGCCTTCTGTCCCGTGCTTCGTGCACGCTTAGGTCTACTGTCGGTGGGACCAACTTTGCTAACTGCGCAGGTATCTCACCAACGATTACGTTTAATTCCACTGATAGCAACTCATATTCCAAGACTTTTAGTGGTACCAGTCCTTCATCTGAGTCCTGCGATTACTCCGTTTGTGTCCCAGATCAGTTTGTAACCTATCCCCAGGTAGAATCCGATATTCATCCCCTCTGTACAGTTATCTGCTCTGCTTCAGATCATGGTCCACGAGCTTACCATCCTCCCGTAACGCATACTGGTGATGTGCTGTCTATGGTTCCTGGTACACTGGTTTTCAGTCCAACATTTGTGTCAACCGTCAGTGCTCAACCCCGAAGTTCGCATCAGTTTGGGCCAGTTTTCTCCCAAGGTTCTCAGTCCGTACATTTCACGCAGTTTGTCCAATCCGACCGTGCACAGTATCCACAATCAGCTATTTGTCCTCAAACAGATGAATCCAAGTCGTTTGGCTTGACTACTTCCTATCTACCTACCACCACAATTACACATCGGACTTGCTCATCAAGCGATCACAATTATCCCAGCACAGCACCACATGGAATGTCGCGCACAAACGATCGCCATAACCGCTATGTATTTTCTGATGAGGAACTTCGCTCTCAGTTGGAACAGTGTGCCATAACTGACATGTCGAGTTTGCCTCTGGATAGGGGCAGTAGTACACCTGCCTCAACAACTGGCTGTTCGTCGGATCGGCCGCACGACGAACTCACAGAGTCATTATCCTCATCTTTCACTCAGGGCTCTGTGTCAGACATACCACTGTCAAATTTAGAGGAAATACTGGCCAGGTCCTCTATCGACGATGTCTATTTAGGTCCCGTTGAGGACAAATATGGCAAGTTGTTGTCACTAGATCCAACTCTTCGAGTTGGTAGTGAAACTGCATCACTGCCGTACTCGTCTTCTTCTCTTGCATTTTCTCCGCCTGGCGTTTTTATGGTGACAGAGATGTGGCCCTCATTCATGTCGGAGCGCTTAAGCCATTGCAACCACCGAATTCATTGTATGAACTTGGCTTCTTTACGAAAGTGCCTTTATGATCATGGACTCAATCAACTCGGCTCACTTGCAATACTGAGGCGACGTTTGCAAGAATTCGTTCGCCGCATTCGTGAAGCACAGTCCGCGGATGCTAGTCGTTTGAGGCTTTCCCATGAAACTGGTGATTTTCTCACGTCGAGTGATGCGACTGACCAGCTGATTGAGGAACAACCAACCGCCTGGCAAAGTTCACCCGATAAAGCCCCTAATTGTGCATCGATGGACAGCAATTGTTCGCGTACTATGAAACTCCCGAAGCCAGTCGTCCTTACTCCGGATACGTTCTACTCGTATCTATTAATAATCGATCTCGAGGCCACTTGTGATTTCCAAGAACACCGGCAATCTGCGCCCGAATATCCCCACGAGATTATTGAATTTCCCATTTTGCTGTATAACACCCGGACGCGTAAGTGTATCGGAGTATTTCACGCCTATTGCAAACCCAAATTGCGACCGGACTTGACTGCCTTCTGCACAAGCCTGACACAAATAAGTCAACATGAGGTGGACAATGCACATCCGTTCCCGCACGTTTTGGCACGAATTGAGGATTGGCTATTCAATAGACACGGATTATCTAACGTTCGCTGTGCTGTTGTGTGTGACTGTGGTGCGGACATGGGCAAATTCATGCGTATCCAGTGTCGACTCGACGGAATCCCACTTCCTTCATGGGCTACCGTCTGGATTAACTTGAGCAAAGCTTTCCGAGTGTTTTATAAACTTCCATTGCGTAATCGTGTCACACTTAGCACTATGTTACGTGATCTTAATCTATCATTCATTGGACAACAACATCGTGGATTAGATGATGCGATTAACATACTGCGGATCGTCCGCACACTACTTGCCGACGGTTGTCTACTACGCGTCAACGAGCGGGTCGATTTTGGACGTGCTCCTACCTATGTGGCGGCGGTTCCTCGGTTGGTTGCTGAAACCACATCCGGTCTGATGGGAAGTCGCTTAATTCTACTCTGCAAAAAATCCCGGCTGAGTACTGGAACCAGTTCTCAGGGCGACAAGAATGATACTTATAGCCGAAGCACTCTAGCTTCAGATTTACCCGAAGACCATATTCAGTCACTCTTGTGGCTTGCAGATGTACAGAAGTCTAGAGTTTCCAAAGAACAATGATGAAACATTTCTAGTTGTCCCTCTGTCTCCTCATCTACACAGATTTTCTTTATTCTTTTGTTACTCTGTTTTTGGGGTTTCCCGGATTACCAAATGACACGTTTATTTTGTCGTTTTTTTCCGTTTGATTATTTAACACAGTGCTTATCCAACGAGCACACCGCACCTTCTACACAGACGAGTGTTTATTAATAGACAGTGAGGACATTCTCAATTTGACGTTGACATTTCTTTTTTTGATATACTTTGCTCCTAAAATGCTCCTCTCAACAATGTGCACACAACTCGCACCCACCATTTTCATATTGCGAAAGTTTCTGCATGACCGCTTCGTTGCTCCACATCTGTACCCTTGTTCAGACAGTATGCAGGATTGACTGCTTTACCGTAAACCCGCGAGTTTGCGAGGAATCGAACAAATTTTCCGTATTCTGACGTATTTGGAACACAAATCTCGTTGTTATAGACGAGTCAGCTATGCGCCTTTGGCTCTGCCATCTTCAATTGTCTAAACAAGAAATGAGACCGCATTTATGCTGCTCGATTAGCACTATTGTTTTCTGTGCTCCGTTGGCAGGCGTAGGTATGGGTCGACAGAAGGCCGGGAGCGTATCTCAACTGCAGGCTGGCGTTACCCATCGAAATCCTAAGCCGAGGTTATTACTTTCATTCCGAGCGGATGGCCTCTTTTAGGCTTTGTGACTGTTTGATTTCTTTCGTACCAGTTTTTCCTAACAGTTTGCTGCACAACGGCACGCCCGGGGTTAGGCGTGGTGTCCGCACCTTTTTTGTTATTTTTATTGCTTGAATGCCATCGCGTTGCTGAGAGGTGTTGATTTAGTTTTTGGTACATGAGGACAATATTCTCACAAATGGAAAGGAAAAACGATATAGCGTTTTAGACGTGATGTGGCAGTACCTAGTGGTTTTCGAAATAGGACATTGAAAGACGATTTACTTGAGGATTGGCCCAGGTTTGATTTCTTAAAGTTGGCGTAGCAAGTACCAGATCGCATACGTGTAAATTTTAAGTCCATGATTTTGCACCAATCTCGAACAGTTCTCAAATAATCAAGCAGATAATCAAATTGTGCGGAAAAATCCGTCAGATCAACAACTCTACCTCACAACGTCGTATCCTGTAATGAAGGATTCAATGGTTTTTTTTCATTTACATAATGTAGATGGGTAAAATATCCAGGGATTTATAACGGCAATTTTCATTGGTGGGTTCCCTCTCAATGAAGGTTGACAAGCGGCCTGTCGAAACTTCGGTGCATGCAAATCTCTGCCAGTTGGCTTGAGTCTACCTTGCGCATCAACGTGGTTCGGGTTTGGTATAATGTAAAATTCTAACAACAGGTTATCTCCCTGTCCCGCCTATTAGATGCAGTGGCTCATCCGATCTATCGAGTACGCGGTATCCGTATTCTTGCAACGGGCAAGCATCAGTTCTGGAGGTAGCTTGGACAAAAACTGTCAACTCGTCCCAACACTATGAAAAGGGTTTCTACTTGTGTCCTACAAGTCAATCACGCGGGTGTGCTGCTATTTTACTAGGTGTTTTTACTAATATTGGTGCAGGCGCACTTATGTCGAGTCAGGGTTTTGAGTTGCACACCTACTCTTGGAAAATAAATTACAATTCTGTTGTGATTGTCTAACTATGCTCAGTTGCTAGTTCTAATTTGCGGAGTAGTCCTTGTATGGTACTCTGACTTGTTGTCTGTGTATCCCGAAACCGCAGAGGTCACTTTTTAGTATTAAGGCAGCTAGTTGAAATGCGCTACTCGTATGAGTCAAACTAATGGCACAAATGTAAGACGTCTGAATGAGCGCCAAAATTTCGGTCACCTGTATGAAGAGTTGTTTTTTTCTCGAGTGGTTCTCATAGACGCCATTCGTGTGGTTTTGTGAGTTGTAAAAATCGATGGTAGGTGGCATGTTCGCCTGAGTAGAATGTATCACAGTTGGTTGTTTGTGAGGTCGCATCGTTGAGCGTGGAATTTCCATCGGATCATAGTTTCAGCAACTTGGTTTCACTTTTGTGACAGCCAGGTGAATAACGCACGTAATACATATGATACAGCAAAGCCTGAATTAAAATTCCTGGTCAATTCACAGTGCCTTACTGCCTTCACTTTACTCCAAGTCAAGTGAAGTAAAGCTCTGTACACTCTGGTGTGGGTTCTCAACTTACAAACTTGCAGCCGTGTCACATGGAAATGTCAAAGTAATTTTAATTTTTGCGAGTGGGAAACCACTTGAAATAGCCACCTGGGTGCATTTCAAACATGTAGCTGAGAGGCAGGGTTGTGGGGGTAACTAAAAATGAGGTACCTAAGGCTTCGCTGAGTTCCTGTAAGTGGAAGTTATAGCCAGTAGTGTTTTGTGCTTGGAGCATCTACCTACGATAGACCGGTGGTGGACAGAACGGGAGACTGGAAGAATTCATTGGATTAAGTCTGGACGAGCCTCCAAGTAGGGGCGTGTTGCGGAGCCCATCGACACTCCTGCTTACTTGTATGTGTTAACTTGGCGTGGCTGCAAACCAGTAACGTTTCTCGTGGATCCTTAGGCAGAGGGCGGGGGGAAAATATACCCAACAAGAGAGAACACAAACTAATGAGTACCTTTGGGGTGATACAACTAAAGAGAGAGGTCTCAATTCCACGTCGCGCATGGCCAGGCTTCGAACTCCGTTATAAATGGCTTGGATGTGGGGGGAAGGCAGTAAGGCTGATTGATGAGGTCATGCCTTGTGTTGTAACTATTGATTGATGTGAAGGCAAAACCGACACAACCGGCTGCTAGACTGCTGTGTGCAGTTGTGACTGACAAAGGGCTTAATACAATCAGTCAAGAGTAGATAACAGGTACGAGTAAGCACGAAAATGTCCTGCTTGGTCGAGGTGCTAGATGTCACAGTGAATACACGGATAAAGACCGGTGCCCATAAGAGCGCGTCTGCTATCTTTACCCGTAAAAAAATCATCGACAATTCAAAGTTGAATAGGTAAACACGGTACTGGATAGTTTTGAGGCAGCCAAAAATATGCATACAGTGATCCACTTGGCTGGGTGTATAGTCCACGCAAGGTGAGTGTTACACCCGACATTGAGAACTGCTACGTTAAGAGCTACTAAACAGCTATTTGCGAAGTCGGCTGAAGTTAGTGGAAAAAAAACGGGTGTTCTTGGACAGAGGAGGAAAGCATTGCACTGACCAGTTAACAATTTGTTTCAGTTCGGTTTTTAATTACAAATGTGCTCCAGGCATCATTGATGGGCACAGCTAATCACCATTGCATCAATGTGCTTGCGCTCATAAGGAGACCAGGTGATTTTGATATTTAGAAACTAGAAATGGGAGATCAATGCCCAAGTTGATGCCACCGTTATTGGAAAAAAGAGAAGACAACCGACAGTCCGCTTGTGCGTTATGCGACACTGTCTAACTGGCTTGATCAGGTTCTCATTGTCGCGTGCTTTCATAAAGAGCTTAGGTGCTAGCCACCTGTTAACGCTAACAAAGGGGGCTCTGTCGTCAGTAACCGGCACGAGTAAAGTCTAGGCTCAACTTCGAGATAAAATGAAGTGGTTTAGTATCTAGACGGCGATCTGGTATTCTACAAATGTAACAAAAACAACTAGGCGAAACGGCTGTCGGTTTGCTGAGAGTATCTGCACGCTCTAAACAAAACGTACGAGTGACTGAAACCGCAAGCTTTGCATGCTCTCACTTGCAGCATGTATATCTGTGATCCTTCTCCTGTTATGCTATCCATGGCAGTACAGTCAATAGTGGCAGTTTGAGTACCGGGATTGATAGGCCTGAAAACCACAGCTGGTCTTGTCAATTTCAGGGCTAGAAGAAGGCATGGCAGCTACTTAAATGCTTACTATATTTCAGGGGGCGAGATGACTCAGTGGTTAGTGCGCGAATTTACTGACCGGAAGTTCAGTGGTTCGAACCCGACCTCCGCCTCTCGACTTTCCCTGTCTAGGCTTGGGCAACCTGACAGTATCCCAGCCCTTGTGCTTCCTTCTGGTGGCATGACAGCTAGGCACCGAAAGGGTGCTACAGCTGAACGAATATGCTGCTATTTTGAAATCCGTAAGGGCTGGACTACCGCTTACGCCCAGCCAAAACGATCCCGTTGCTGGGGTTTGATGCTGACTGACAGTTTTTCAGTAAAAAACTTTCATGGGCATACATAGTTCTCTCTACTGGCCTCAACGTTGCATCAGAACCCGGCTTGATTTGGTTTATTTAGGTACTGGAGGAGTTTCTTGATCCTCATGGTTGGAACGACAATGTAGCACATTACAATTCCTGTCCTCGACACGGAAGTCGATGGAATGAAGTCTTAATGAATGCCGCATTCGAGAATAAGTTCACGTGGCTTCATAAGGCCCTCATTTACTCACTAAGAAATTATGAGTAGACAGACTGCGCCCCCAACGCACTTCTATGCCATTCAACCTACGGCCCACAGGGGTGTGTATTTTGAGCGTTAATCATGTCTTGAGCTCGGGATAGCCGCTTGACTTCAGTCGTACATTGAAGACGGGAAAGTTATGCTTATGAGTGCCCTACTTCGGCGACTTTTCATCCGTATTAATTAGTATGTCTAAGTGAGCGGTAGCGAACAAGTGCTTTGGCAATAAGCATTAGAAATAAGATTCGTAAAATTTCGGGATCGTACTTGCCCGAGTCAAAGTCTTTGGTGAGTTGTCGGCGTGTTTTAGCCAACCCTACAACATTACCTACAAAGCGGTGACACTTCCTATTTGTGGCACATGCACTTGGTCACATAACCAATTTTATCTACTTCTTACGGGGTGGGCAACTTCATGTACAGGATTGTGTGCTTCTGCCAAGAATGTTTCAGTCCTACGGTTTGTAGAAGCCTATTTACAACGCCAATAAATGAAACTGAAACTGGCTGCTCTGATACAAACAGTAATTTCTGTCTGAGGACAGAACTACCTCGAATTGCATCTCCGCTGTTCATTTCTCCGGCATGCACAGGACGTATGAGACACAAGGATGAAAGGTTGTGCTCTTGCCTTGATAACACCAGTTGTCCCTTCTTGAGAGCGTCAGTGCAGCAGCTTCCAACAGACCCCACCAAATTTTACAGGACTGAGGGTATGGTCAGTTCTCACCTGGCTGCTGGCTCTCAAAAGCCCTCGCAGAAAGATTTACATCTGTAACCCCTGAGACCTCTTTGACCTCTTTCAAACAAATAGACCGTACCGATTTTCGGGGTAGCATACTGTTTTGTGGACAGTGGGAAGATTTTGACTACACAGTTAGTGATTTCTTCTTGCAGTTGGAAACGAGTCATCCTTCAAAGCAGAGTGGTTTAACCCCTACTGGGATACATCAGACTTGTGTATCTCCTTAAGCTCCGAGAGGAACCGAACTCGCAACCTTTCGGATAGGTGTGCAACGGGTGGTTGTGGTTAGCCTGCAGTGATTCCTAAGATGCACACAGCCGATGATTACCAACATGGGTGTCGCAGCGTGGATAAACTTCTACTTGGAGGATGAAACCATGATTTGCAGGTACATTCAGAGTGTGTTTGTTTGAGTGGATGCGTAAGATTTTTCCTCGAGTAGGTAGGCGATGCTGATGCAGTTGTGTATCCTAGGAAGCCCACAACAGCAAGTAGACCACCAACTCCAAACTTTCTGAATGACTGACTGGGGTCGTGAAGTTGCTTGTGCGTCCACCCGTACCACGTAATAAGTGAGTCGTCCGCTTTTTGCGTGGGTTCTCCTTCATTCATTTCTACACTGTGTGTTTTCAATTCCGCATAGGTCGTAAGCAAGGCCTTCAGTAGTGTCCAATCTCTATTTGAAAATCGTCCTTCCGTGGAGTGCCTCTCCGTGGACCTTGCTGCTCGTTTACTGACCGCATTGTACACATACCGCCCAGGTGATCCGGCCATTTTCGAAGTATCCACCGCCGCAACTGATGCAAAGACGGGATTCACCGGTTTGGAAGTGCTTGTCTCATTGAAAGTATGTCACGGCTGAACGATTAGTTATTATTAATTTTAGTCTGATTGATTGCCTAAGCTTTTTGAACATTGTGCGCGCTCTTGGCTTCAGTCCACTTATCACATTCTTAACACCTTAATCATAGTGGTCCATGTACGTGTATCTGTTCGCTGAGCTTCTCAATTTGGTTGCACGTGTTCCGTTACCAACCCAGGTAACATCATAGTTATTATTGGGTTGGTCGTGAATAGGTCGCGTTTGCTGGACGGTTGACACGCTTACTGATTGATCCGCTCCGTTGAACTTTGAGTCTGGCCTCTCGGACGTGAACTTTGACATGTCGATCACACGATTATCGCTCGTGCCAAACAATCCATCCGCTCGCTTTGACCTGATCGATTAGGCTGATGACTCTGCTTGAAATGCTACGTGGGGCTAGGCTGTCAGACACAGATGCCTGAGAATAATTCCAATTTCATCTATATTACTGTAAGTTGAGAATATTCACAGGCTTAATTGTTTATCAACCTTAACGGACTCAGAACATTAAGTCAGCAGTTCTGAAATCCTTGTAAACTCTTGACCGGAGCCTTTTCGTTGAGAAAGGCATTGTTGCATAAACAGAATAAATGGCTGGAAATGAGGTCGCACCGTTTTTATTAGTTCTATTGTTAACATGTCCAACGAGCTGCGGAAGTTAAGCCGCTTTCTGTTGACGTAGTGGTCAACAAAAAGCTTGTGAAGTCATGTGATGACGCTGGTTAGAGTCATTGGCCTGGCTGATCAGTTGGAATTTAGGAAAGGACGACTATGGCCTGGTTGCCGTGGTATAAACGTGCTCAGAGCATAAACTGTAGGGAAAGTGGGCTATCTGTGGTAATATTTCCAGCTTTCATAGACACACCCAGTGGTGTCGTTAATACTGTTGTCATACCGGAATGCCTGTAACACGTGGCGTGCCAGAGAAGGTTAACCTAACTAATTCTCATGGTTCCAAATAAATGAGTATTGGCTGATCCAGATGATCAGTGTGTCAGATGAGGTTAAGGTGACTCGATGAAGTGTGCTTACTAACAAAAAACAAACGACTTGTTACGTCATGCTATGTCACTCACTCCGGAGACGTCAACATAAGAGTGAAGGGTTAATGTGGCACTTCATTCGTCACCACGGTTAATAAATGACCATTAGCTGACTTATTCAATCCACCGGTGTTGCTAGGTCAGGTGAAAATTTCGTGTCATTTGAAGGAAATTGTGTAGCTGTGGAGCGATCAAATGAAGTATATTTCTGTTGAGTACCACAACCTTACAGGTTTGGACTGAAAAGACTCAAATCCATACCATAATCAATTTAAGGACCTTTGTTGAACCGAGGTGGAATGAAGAATCTGCCAGGGACAGCGAAAGATTCATTTGAGCGCATTCAGCACAATCAGCCAAAGTACTAACACCTGCTTCTTGTCAGCACGGCAGAAAGGATGCCAGTATCGGGGGATTTTCTGGGACAGAAAGCAAAAGAATTTGTTGACAAACCTGACGAAGGCGTTTTGAAACCAGCAGTTTTGGGCTGAAGGAATTTCAAAAGCGGTATAACATCAGTTGAGGACTACTCATAGGTGAATCTACGGAGGTCCCCACCAGCGAAATTCCCAAGTGACTTGATTGCGTTCCAGTCGTCTGTGAGGAATATGAAACAGCGGACTTACTCATTGTTGGAGGAAACGACATTTTTCGCACACTAACTGGAAGTACTATTGTGCGAATAAGCGAACTCTCATTTGACGCGAAACGATCGGAGGAGCGCATCAATGTATTGCTGTGCCGTCGTGAAGCAGTTATTACAGGATGATAAGGTGTTCTCTGGTATGAACACGACCAGGCTGGGCGTGCAATATGAATCCAGTAAAAAACCATATACAACGAAGAATTTACTGGATAAATGGCTTTGTTAATTCCACACAAAAAATAACCCGACAACAGAGAAGAGTTCTAGTGATGTTGGATAATCCTTTTGCACATCCAACTATTTAGCACCGTTCCGTTAAACTGACATTCCTGCATGCAGCCATTGTAGAGAGGAATCACTCAGTTCGAGACAATGAACTGCGGGACAGCTTTTATCACACTTTTTTCTACCTATACCATTTTATCTATACTCCCGGCTCATAATCAATCTTCGGCCAGTAGATGGTTTGCTTTCGCAAAACCTTTTCGCTAGGCCCAATTGTTAGACGCCACTGTGTCGGCATGGAAATGCTTGAAGCTAGATATCTAGTGTGAAAATCGACGAGTTTTTCTCGAGCATGGCTTCGGTACACGGGCTAAGCCCGGCGATCCTGCTGCTGCGTTGGACGCCAACTTCAAGACTACATATTTTGAACCGATTCTGATGGGCCTGATGCTCAGGGAGCAAGCGACCGTTGGTAGGCTTTTCGTCTGGTAGTTTATTTTTGCTAGACGGTCATTTAAATTCCGTAGAGCTCTCAGAAGAAAGTAAAACTGACGGATAAGATACCGACAAATACACTCATTTGCAAATCAATTTGGTTTTTGCGAGAGACTCACCTGGAACCCAGCTGAATCTCCCGTTTGTGATGTTTTCAGGCTGGGCTGTCGAAGAATTTTCAGCAACCTTATGAGTAGTCCATTACGAATATACATGTATCGCGATATCTAGGATATCTTACCAACTGGAACATGAGGTGGCCTGGTGTAGCACATTCAGTTGCCTGAAAACATCACAAACGGGAGATTCAGCTGGGTTCCAGGTGAGTCTCTCGCAAAAACCAAATTGATATGCAAATGAGTGTATTTCTCGAAAACAGTGCAATTTGGGTTCAAGTAGAACATAAGGTTGACGGAAACTCGGGGACTGCGCCTACCTGATGAGCCATACCGACAAGTTTTAACAAGCATGGCTGATCTATCACCCAAACATTTGCAATACAGTTACACCGGTTTTTTTATGTAGACTATCTACTTCGCCATAAGAGGCAAAATAAAGGAAAAGTAGACTGTTTTGAACTGTTTAAGCAAAGGTTTCTACTTTGTGTATAAAATAGGAAACTAAACGGTTGATTAGTTCGCTTCTTCCCGAAGAGTGGACCCCTCTAGCCTAGAGTGGTCTTTAATTCTCCCGAAGTGATCGGGACGGCTAGTTAATTGTGAAAAGCCATGTAACCGCACTAATGTGGTTGGCTGGAGTCAGATTCCATAAGTTTACGCCAATTTTATGTAATGATATCCTGGACATTTCTTAGTGTCTTGTGTTTTACAGGCCACATTACTTACCACTGTATCCTAGCCTGTTGAATTTCACGTTTTCTGTCAACAAATTTCGATAGTTCGCTCGATTTGTTTCCTCGATTGTCGAGATTACTCCACCTAGTCGTGTCGATCGCCCAACCTACCAGGCTGAAATTCCCATTCAGATGTGAAAGCTTGGAAGTTACTGGATTACCGTGTTTCTTATTATCTAGGTTGCAGCTAGGCTCAATCAAGTCCGTGGTTTAGGATTATCGTTGAACGTTTCAGACCCATACGCATGAAATGAAGTTGGAAATTTGATAGCCTCTTTTTTCCTGTCTACTGCACCCAGCTGCCTATTGCCATGCTCTCGTGCCAAGGAGACCTATTTACAAAGCTTAGTACGCGTTCGTGCAATTACTCGCCACGGTGGATATATCATCACTACATAGTTAGTATAGCCTGCATAAATATACGGATGTGAGCACCAGTTTAACTCAATTAACTCGTGCATAGCAGTCGAAACTTCCCCATAGATGACGTTTTTTAACTACGGCGGCGCCTTGAGAATGACCCCCGAAGTAATCTTACAGAAATAACAATGGCTTGTAAAAATCCTCAGAATGATTGATCAACAATCAGGAATCCCTAAACAAGGGAAGATGAATGTACGTTGCTGAGCTTAGAGAATTAACACACTTGTATCCACCAGGGCAGAATCTACGAATCGGTTGTGTCCCTCAGTTTAACTCAAGAAGATTCGGTTTTGTATACTTTGAGTACTCTCAGTTCGCCTATCTTTCTCGTTGATTTTTCTCTTACCGAATTAATTAACCATTATGGTGCGGCCATGAAGCTTTGCTGATATTCGTGTCTGTCTGTTTTCGTGTCAGTCAACCATTGGGTACAAATCAGAGCAAGGATGAATTCGAACTTATTCAAAGGATACCTGCAGCACAGCACAGTCTTAATAAAGGCAGTTTCGCCCTTTCATAAGCTTATTGATGGTGAATTACTTCCCACAGAATAATGGCCGTTTACTTGTTTATAACAGGAAAGGAGACCTGACTCTATTTTACACTAGTATGTTCAGTACTTTTTAATGAGTGTGAGACTTCGTGTTAGAAAAGTGAACCAACAAGATGTTTGGACGTTTTTGCCCTTCGATCTATATAAACTGGTCCTACTTCAAACATTCAACGCTCCGGGAGGCCTCAGCAAGTAAGATCGGCAAACGGTTATGCTGTTTGACCCGGCACCTGAATATTACTATTCAGTGTCCCGCCAGGCTGTACACAGGAAAACGGATTTGGGGTTAAACGAACAGGTCAGTCCTCATGTTTTTTAACTCGAGGGATTCACATCATTTTCTCGGTTCCCCAGATCACTATTAATCTGGTCGCCTTCGCGACTCTGGAAAGACATAAATACATATGCAATATAATCCAACCGGGTTTCCTGGACTGGATAATAGTTCTTTGTAACGGAAAGACTGTCGTAGCAAAAAGGTAACTGAGACACTCTGGACGATTGGAATTGTTTCGTTTTCCCTAGACCGGATTGGATAGGAAGAGCACTGTTCAGAACAATGTGAAGAAACTTGAGATTAACAGTTAACCACTATCAGCGATTTATGAGCTCGTTTACATCTACTCACTTGTGTGCATCAGGTTGTATACAAAAACAGTAGGATACGCGATGGTTGGATGGCCTGCGCATAATATTAGAAAAAACTATCAGTAATACGTCAGTCAAACAACCTCTCTTTTGGTAACTCTCGCAAAATCACGGGCTACGCATGATACTCGCAATTTTCCAGTACGCTGAGCTCTCCAACGCGATACATTTCTCTCGGCTTTTCGGAGTTCATAAAATAAGGAGAGCGACTGTATGACTCTAATCTCCGCTTGGATGATTTCTGACGAAGACAAACGGATTTCAGCTAGGAATTGACCAGGAACTAGAAGAAAAAGCCTTTGGAAAAAATGTTTGTGCCTTTACACAGCAGTATTTCTGTTCCGGCGCTCCTAAAGATCTGCATGGTAAAATAAAGTCCTGTATAGTCGTCTATTTTTCTGATAATTTGAAAAACACGGTTCAATACTCAGCTCAGACAGTGGTAAACTGAACTAAACAGATGAGTCTCTCGCGAAAACCAAATTGATCTGCAAATGAGTGTATTTATCGTAAACAAAAGATCATTGATTGGTCTAGACCAAAGGGTCTATTACATCGATACTGGCATCTTGGGTCTATCCAAACCATAATGGTTACGCGACAGTCAGGTCTGCCACATTTTGTTGTAATGAAGCGCTCACTGGATACGTCAATCTACAATATATTCTCGTTATTCTGGAGTTAGTTCTTCGTCAACCTGAGGATTCTGGGAAGTATTCTACACTAATGCTTCAGTCATGACATTTTCCTTTGGTTCTCGAACACCCGACATCAATCGATTGGCCCCATTCCACCCATAATTTCTCAACAAAACAATGTGGTTGCGTACAATTCGCCACAGTTCGAATGGATTACCTCAGCCTGTAATAAAGTAACTCGGAGGAATGGGCAGATATCCGGATACCCCAAATGAGCATACATATGACTGCAGTGGATATAAACAGCAGTAAACAAGTATGCTTTGAGTCATACTATCTCACCTCCGTTTCCTAAGGTTGTTAGCGAACGCGTCAACTGAACATAATCGTTTTGCTGCGACAGACCCACAGTTATGTAAGCAGTCCCTCAAAACATAATGGGCTAAGCTTCCAAGCTTCCCTCTAGTTCTCTAAAATTGTTTAGGTAAGCATTTGGTCACCAGCCTTAGTTAGTTTGGTGCGGTGGCCACACCTTGAAAATGTGTTTGCTCACCGCCTTGATGACATCAAAAAAAGTGGTAGTTCCAACTCAATGATTATGGATTGAAAATATGACCGAATTGTAACGAGACATCCCGGCTGTGGACATAGCCAAACATGAACAAAAACGGATTATGCATGTGAATAGGCGATTGGGTCCATCGTATGCATCTTCAGAAGCCAGGACAGAGGCTACTCGTTACCAGGTTACTCAGAAGTAGTTAATCCATTCTCGAAACTAAGTAGAGGTATCCAGACTGTAGCTGACTTTGTTCTACATTTCGTAGTAAGATATCTGAGTCTGTTTCTCGGCGCTCTCACCTGGTGGAATTTTTAAGGCACTTGTTTTGCTGGTAAGCTTATTAGATCGGAACGCCTCAATGTTGCCACGTGACAGTGGCGGAAATTGTGCTTAAAACATAGTGGTTTCGTAATTTTGTCGCAGGTACCAACTGTTATGTGTAGTTTCTGTATCGTGCACTAACAATCCGGACATGATGGAGTGTTCACCGTGCAGCTCTGCTAAGGTGACTGTCTGTGACCGTTCTTTTACAGCCGAATGGTTGCTGGCCATACATGTATGCCTAGGAAACGTCTCCTGAGTTGTGGGGTTTAGGAGATTACTCATTGAATGCACTGTCCGGATTAGCGGCTTGGTCACACCCACCTGAATCGCCAATTATGGGCTGATAAGTTTATAACTCTCCTCGGACGTTCACCCTTCGATCTTACTCCTTCAGGCTTATATCAGATAGGCGTCATTCACATGGATGCATATGCAGCTCAGCACAAAGCGTATGCGGCAATACCAGTTGTACGCGGGTATCCATCAGCTTCGTTTGATGTGACAGACCAATTCGGAAACGGGTGCTAGCCCACTATGTCTGTCGCTGTTACAACTGAGTGTATTCTTAAGAGCAAATTGGTCCATCCTTTCATCATAGGTAGACAATAACGAGGACATTTCAGCCGGTTACCCATTTGACCACCAGCCACGTGACCAAGGTCACTCGATGGGTTCAAGCTCGCCATACCAAGCGAGTCTCTAAGTTAGTTCCACTCTGCATCTGGTTCCCTGCTGACCCGTCTCTTTATGTCAACAACTGTCGCGTACTGCACGCACACCTTGAGACTTGTTGGCAAGTGGCCTGTAAAGTCGGGACTGTGACGTTTCGCTACTTAGTACGAGCCTACTGACCACCATCCGTCCACAGTTCGTGCTATCTGCTCGGTATGCTTATTTTCATTTGTCGCTGTTCTTCTGGTTTCCCTTAATGATCTGACGGCTTTCAGGGGACTCTTCAGTCTTCTGCTACCCCTTTATATTGTTTTATTTGCTCCGGACTTTCACTTACATGAGCTAACATAACAACTCGAGTCCAAAAGAAACACCGTGGCATCCGCCGCACAGTCAAGGATTCTACTATGTGTGTCTATAACTAAACCCTACGCAAGTTCAACTTGAACGACCGGTATTCGAAGGTCCGCACATGTAGACCGTCTGCTGTCCTGCTCCTGCGTTATAAACACTTTTATCCAGTCGACGAAGACCAAAAGGTCATCAGATCTTCGAAAATGGTTTCACGGTCCGATACAAAATATGTGTAAAATCCTATGTGGTGTATGTATTGGCACAGCCAAATCGGTACGTGGCCGGCCTGCACCCTAAGTACCGCACATTCTGTAGTCCATGAACTAAACTATATTAACTGAAGATAGTGGATTTAACCACCCGATATAATTCACTCTTATTCGCTTTGCCGAGGACATTTTTTAAAATGAGGCTACGAAGCGCTTGTAAGTAATTAGACTCACTCAACACCATTTGAATGACTTACAAGTGCATCTGTTGTTAGAACAACCGTCCTCATGCATTACTGCTATGTCTTAGAATAACCGATAGGAAGAAAAATGTATGAGAAACCTAAAAATTGGACTTAGCACACATTTGTCCATATCTTATTCGCAATACACCGTGAACGACGAGCTAATCGGGTGAATTAGAGGACACCAATTCAAATAAGGATGGAGAGCAAGGATAGCATGAACACCATTATTTATCGAACCATTTTTTCACTGTACGCACTTGCACTAGACCTAGGCACACGAGTGTAAAAAGCTCTTTTTTACTGCTGCGTAGCAGTTTAGTCTGTTATGATGCATTTGTTCATGTGTGGTAATGTGATGCTTACAGTGAGCAATATGGTTAGTAATTGACGAAGTTTCTATCCCCGTACGGACTAATTGTGATGTGCCCCTAGAAAAAACATGCTTCCAAGGAGGCTCATTGAAGGCGGTGGTCCCAGTGTAGTGCGCACAGTGTGGAAGCACCAGAGGACACAGATTCTCCGAAGGTAGGCTTTACGACAATTTCTATGGGTGGAAAACCGGAAGAAGGCTCATGAACCCAAGCTTAGTAAGCAAGGCTGTGCATCAACAACGCTTACATATAAATCAACCAAAATGGCAGACACTGTATACTACAAAAGCGATGATTTGCGAAGAATTATGAGTCGTATGTGCCTAATCACCTAGCCTGCTTCCCAAAAGTATATTTATCTGATTCTCCGAAGTCACGAAATTGTGACACGATACAGTTTGCACACCTGATTTGTAATCGGGTCGCGTGATTCCAAGTATGGATGAGAATATATATGTAACGACAACCGATCTTAAGCAAAGCTAGAGATAACTTTAGATGATGTACAATTACCGTTCCCATGATGGGCCTTTCATTCGAGGACTGCACATGCTGGTCTTCGTGGCAAGGGATTTGAGCCTCCCAGGGGAAGTTCATCTTCTGACTAGACAAGCACAGAATAATCGTGTGACCAAGTATGGTCACAGGTCATTCGGTCAGGTCTTTGAGTGACAGGCAGATTTTTAGGAATTCCAAATCACGGAAATTGCCTCGCTTCGTCGGAAATAGTTTCCACAAATTGCACACTTGCGTGTAAAATGGACTCATTTTACTTTATTATGATTATTACCTGCAACGTGAGATCTGTTGTAAGTTAACCAGTAAAGGTGGCACTAAAAATAAGTCTAAAATAAACCAGCTTTTTGAAATTCATGTTAAATTTACGCGAGATATGGCCCGTTTTGGAGACTATAGGCTACAACGCGTTTAGTTCTCTTACTGGGTTAACAGCCAGCCCAACGGTCCATTCCACGTCCGTCCAAGGAATTTCGTAACAGTGATATTTTTTGCGGAATAGAGTTTTTTTGGAGCCAAATCTACCTCCTTGCTGCTAACGGTCGGTCCTGTATTGGACCAAATGTTAGCTAACTGATGAAGTTCTTCAAAAATGGCCCGTGATAGGACACTTTTTAGAAAAAAATTATTGTGCTTACTGCAGACGTCACTGTTTAGTGGGCCGATGATGATGACAAGAAGCGATTGCCAGATTATTTGATCATACAACCAAACCTCCCCACACCGTTGCCGGGGGATGATTTCCCCGGATGGATGGAGAATTTGGGGGGTGTTAAAATCGGGCACTTGGCTGTTAATCAAAGATTATCCTGACGTTACGCATACACCTAAGCATTAAGGTTCAGCTGTCACCAAGGTGATCTGATTTATTTAGGGCGTAGTCGCATCGATAAACAAAGCAGCCACTCAGTGTAATATCTTCAAAAGCCACTTCAGATTGAATTCTCGTATGTTTTTAACGAGGATCCGTCCAGTCGAAGCACACAGACTTTTTCAGTCCACAGAATCACTTGGAAGACATTGTTTTGCCAAACATGAAGCAGCAAAATCTCTCACCTTAAGGAAATTTCACAGCTTGACGATGTCTGAAAGTTGCTCGGACATAAAACAGGTTCGCGAATTGTCAAAGTGCATACATCGGATTAGCGAACGAATTGCGAGCATCAAATTTACATTTTGCACCGTGCGCAAATGACCTTCAGTTTTAAGTGGATTTTAATCACATTCACTAATTGTACTCTGGTGAGATTGCACCACTTTTCTCCAAGTTGCAAAACAGAATCAGGTGGTCTAAGATTGAAATACTATTGCCATCATCAAGACTCGTGCGGTTCAGTAGCACACCAGTCTTGTTGATTCGCTTAGCTAGAGTTACTGGTGCACCTATTTGTGAGAGCGCCCGTTAATCCATTGTTTCGTATAATGAACAGTGCAACTATTTCCATGATGTTGCGGTCAGTATCAACGATATTGTCCTGTGTGTACCGCAATAATCCACCACTTACAGCGACACTAGACAGTGCTTTCGTGGTGCAGTCATTTGGTGTTGTGTAACAGTGTGTGTCATTCTATACCGTGTAAATATTTCACAAGGCTGGATAATTTGTTCGCTCAACTGCCCTGTTTGGTGCACTGCTACACTCTGACTGGGCAGCCAATTTTGATGGGCTTCGTTCAGGATATATCTGGAGGGCTGCTGAATGCAACACTGCTGAAATGTGTGAAGTTATGCCGAATCATGGCAAAAAAGTTGGCACCGCTATGTTTTAGTTCTACAATCTGTCCTTTTCCATGTTAGAATCTGCAAGCACTTAGTTTCACTGCTAGACTGAGCAGTCGGGTTTGCGATGCACTGAGGTAGGAAAGTTTCCATGATGGATTATAACTTCCCTGTGACCAACAGGAAAGTTCCCAATTTATATGAAAACTTGGTGAAATGTGCTTGAAGTCTTCCAGAAGGCATCTCGAAAGCAAGGTATCCTCAAGATTTAGGGAACGAATTTGCGGCGAATATCCCTTGGCGTCGGTTGTCTGCAATATAAGTTACTCATACACTACTTACGGTATATAAGCAGCCAAACGAACGGATTAAATTGATTAGCTATTCGTTGTGGCAATGCTCATCGTCTCGGACTATGTTCACATTTTGAAATCCATGCAAGCGTTTTGTGACAGCAAAAGTTAGTACAATGCTAATATAACAGCAATTACTTGTTATCACAATCCCTGAAGTAGTTGACAGACTGCTGAGCTGCCTGATATCTGTCGCTCCCATCAGCTTTCGACTTCCGTTTGTTCGTTTAGAATCGGCTAATAAACAAAGTAGGATCAGCTTGGTTTTGATGAGAGACTCACCTGGATCGCAGCTTAATCATTCGTTTACGATGCTCTGAAGCAACTGAATGTGCTGAAACAGGTTGCCCCATGTTTACTTTGATACGATATTAGAGATAGTCCAATACATTTTATAGTCATTTATAGCCATTACCTAAGAACATCATGAACGAGAGATCCAGCTGGGCTCCAGTCGAGTGTTCTATCAAAACCATACTGGTATGCAGATGAGTTGATATGTCGAATTCCTTGCAATTTAGGTTCAAGTAGAACATAAGGTTGACAGATACTCAGGGACTGCAATTACCTGATAAGCCTCAAGAACGCAGAAACCGGTCGTGGGCTGTCGAACAATTCTCAGCAACCTTGTGAGTAGTCTATTATTCTATGTTTAGGTTTCTTTTGGCGGTGATTTTATTAATGGTCGGGATGTAATACGTTGTCTTATCATTGAGGTCGATTTATTTGTTCTCCTGTGGCATCATATGGTTTCGACGCCATGTCTTCTCTCTAACAAAATCATACCTTCAAGTTCATTGAACAATAACTTCCATGCTGTTGCAGGTTAGCAGCGTAACATGTGGACCTGACTTTGCAGAACAACAAAGTCATTTCCAGAATAAACTTTGAGCATGGGAAGAAGTCAATTTGCATCATCAGCTAACGTCTGGTAAGTTAAAACTCATGTGCAAACAAATGCACAAGTCAACATAGGAAGTTTCAAAAAACGACAGCCAATACACAGGGTGTTGAATCAGAAATCTCACCCTGTACTTATATTAAAAAAACTTCATATAGACAACCGCATTTCGCGACCCAGGTAGCAGGATTTAATATAAAAAACGAAAAGTATTCTTGAGCATCATGATGCAGATTTAATCGACTCAAATTCAGTTTTACAAGCAGTAAAGAGCTCATTGTGTTATAAAGTGATTCACAAAGGTGAGGTCTGGTCTTCCATTTGCAAGTCTGGACAAGGATTCTTCAAACATGCACTCAACAAAGGGGAAAGCAAAATGGATGGTCAGTTGGTGCGCTGCATGAAAATGGTGCAAACAATAAAGTTAGCCGGATAAGAGTGAAGTGTGTCGCACGACTTGCACACGACTTGCAAACATGTAGGCCAAAAGATAATTAACCACGAAAATGGTCAGAATATGAGGAAATGGATGGCACATGTTGCCATTAGGATATGATTAAGCTCACGCTTGAGCCAGGGTGTTATATATATATATATATATTATTTGCGAAGAGTAAACATTCATCGCTGAAGACAAGAAAACTAAACCGACACTTGAATTGAATGTGAATATTGCAGATCAAAATATGTGCATCAGATGATCGCATCATACTGCAGATGAGGCAGCATGATGCGACTCCCATAGATAGCTCGAAAGAAGTGAGCACTTTCCACCAAGTAACGAGTGAAAAATGTTAAGAACAGATTGAACAGTAACCGGTGTTTATCCAACTGCTCGGAAACAACCGATCCTGTCAATCACAAGAAGCAATGCAAAACCCAGTATCTCACGGCAGCATGTTTGATTGATCCATCGGAGACCCATGCGTCTCCGCGAGCTTTCTACTACACTGACCTTGTTTGGGTCAGTACTAGCCGAATCATTGACGTCACTCCGTTCGCGTCATCGCGTTTCTCAGCATAGGATTAGTAACCATATTTAGAATGCGGGGTTTCTACGTAACGTGTTTTTCATATAGCTATGACCATGCGCGGTATATTTAATCGTTTGACAGGAGAAAAATCTCGGCAATGAGTATCAAGACCTATACACTCAACAAATCAGAACAAAACAGAACTGGGGCTTACGTCAACAGACCATCAGAATTTCGTCGGATGTTATGAGAAATATGCTGAGCTTGTTTTGCAGCCGAGCACCACCGTTTCTAAAATCTCCAGGCCAGTTAACTGGGTCACTTGAGTCAGAGATGCGTACTTTCATTGTTTTACATCCTGGGGTATAGGACAATGGTCTTACTGGAGGTCAGCCCCGAACAAAGCAGACACTTGAGGCAGTACGATCACGAGCTAACGTGCTGTAAAACAAAACTCTTGGACCGCTATTGTGTGCACCGGGGGGCTCACATAACTCTAAATTCACATTTTGGTACTGCTCATATAATGTTAGTTTCAAATGTAGCGCGGGGTAGTTTGGATTCGGTTTCGCAGATCAATTTTAGCACCATCCGAGATATGACATACCAAATCAACAGGTGTCGTGGCGCATACAAAGCACTAATTTCTGTACGTCCTTTAGTGCATACAGATTTTCCGCCCAGTTTTCTGTAACTGGTCTTGCTTCTTAAGAACCCTGAATTTGCTTTGTTCGCGCGATTAGAGATGATGCTGACGGTTTTGCTGAAAACGTCATATTTTACAACTCCAGATTCCAAGTGATTCTCAGATTACGAGAGCGCGACTTTTGAGGGACAATGTGTCTGATTTATTACAGATGTTGGTTCACACATCTCTGTTACCAAATGTGAACTTTTAGGACTGGGAAAGTTTTAGGTGAAGATTCAGGCGTGGGTGCAACGCATGAAGGTCCGGACTTGGGAGAAATCTATGCAGCATCCCGCGTAAACACTGTATAGTCGATAGACTGAATGACAACATGTAAGATAACCCTCTTTCTAAGGCCAGACGAGCGACGGAACCGCTCATGTTTGGGAACATGTTTGTGCGTTCTTCAAAATGAATGATGGTATGTCCTACCAAATGGCCAAACAAGCCAGATAACGTTGAAGGAGGTGACCGATTCGTCCGAAATCTGAGAGATTCAGTGGAGTGATTAATTATGTAGCCAGGAGGGTAAAATCCAGACGACCTTTGCTTCTTCTCTAATGTCGGCTAGCTGAACCATCTACGGATGTCGGTCCGGGTAAGCTAGAAGGTTAGCAAGTCCAGACGGGGCAGACCATCATCCTTGCTTTCAACGTACTTTTGGCGTTGCAGCACACAGCGCGGACCCACGGACCTAACGTACAGGTGCTTCGGTTAAAAAGGTGGCTTGCCAGCTTACCGTAGAAATCATGTGAATGAATTTGATGGTGTGAATGCCGCCGCGCAAATGGCCTGTGCTCATTGTTTCCACCAGTTTCTGATGAATATCGGACTGAGTCAACATCGCCAACATGGGAACCCTATCCATAATAAACCAGATAAGCTGACCGACTCTATACTTCCTGTACCCGCTAATTTCCGTCACTTGTGGCATCAGAATGGCATATCACTGGGCCCCAAGTATCGCGTTCACCAGGTTACATTAAGAGCTGTAATGGTGTTTGTGCACGACAGCAGTAGGGTCTCAAAAACTGGTCATTCAGCAGTAAGATTGGTGCGGAGCACCGCCTCCATGTTGTCTAGGAAATTCGGGAATGGTAATCGAAACAGTTAATTCATTGATTTAGCTCAATGTGAGTGAACAGGCTTTTTACCTCGTGAAGCACTGTGCTAGCTAAGCTTATAGGCCGCGGCTGCTGAACTTTTAAACGGAGTGTACCACCTACTCTACGATACGTCATGAGGAACTGTAGGGTACCATGTGAGCTTATAAGTGTACGCTATATATAGACTAAGGAAATCAACAGAAATGATATTTTGTCGTCAGAAGTGGAGTGGCATACCGCTGGCATCCTGCTTAGCCTACAAACAGCATGTTTTGTCAATAGCCTTGGATGACAACTCGAACGGGCTGTTGAAAAGTAAAGTTTTGTTATTTTACAAGATGATAATTCGGTTCACGAATCGAAATGTGAAGGATTCAATGCCCGTTGTGTTAAATTCGACAAACAGACCACATGAAACCTAACAGAGCCAGGTGCCACAACGAATCGTTGATGACTGTAGGACTATGTAGGACACCTATTTCAACCATCACGGTTGTAACCGCAGATTCCGATCTGCGTTGGACACGCACGAGACTGCCATTTGGCGAAATATAATCCCATCTAACTCCAAGTCTCTTTGCGAAGGAACCAAATGAACAGCTGGAGTGAAATCTCATGGACAACCATGAGTAGGTAAAGGAAACCATGCGAATCCAACTAGGTAGCAATTACTTGCATCAGCAAGTTTCAATCACCATTGATCATGATCAGCACTCATGTCATTGAAAAACCTGGGACACTGTAAACTCAAATGCATTCATTTGCTTATCGGGAGACACGCGGCTGAATCCCACCTGAAACTTTCGTTTATGATATTCTTCACTGAATGTGTTGCATAAAGGTTGCCTGATATTCCGGTCGGTATGCTATTCGAGATATCGCCATATATTTTCCTGAGAGGAGATTCAGGTGAGATTTAATTGGGTATCTAGTGGAAGCCAAATTGGTTAGGAACTAAATGTATTTGACGAATTTCGTACAATTTGGGTTCACCCAAGCATCAGGATGACGGAGACCTGGGGACTGCGCCTACATGATGAGTCCAAATAATGGCGAAACCGATCATGGGTTGTCAGTGAGTTTTCACCAAAATTATGAGTAAACTATGTGGCGAATTTCAAGGTTGCCAATCGCGGTAGGGCCACTGCACCGGGTCAGAAACTAACCGATTTAGAGCTGAACTCGACATCCGCGATGCTGATGAATGAATGACCCGTTTAGGTAGTGTGTGCAGTGTTCTCGATCGCACTCAGCATTTGTCGATATGACTAAAACAACACACTTAAGCCCACAGTGAATGACATCAATCACGGTTACCAGCGACCAATGGGTGCTGTGTGTTTAGGCGAACACCGGACTGCATAGCAGAAGGATTGGATAAAGTTCGCTTGCTTGAAACTGCTTTGGAAAAACTTCCTGACCGGTCCACCGAGCTAGGTTTCACAGAAATCTCAGGATTACCACACCACATGTAGTTGTCTGCTGCTGTTTTATTTCCACGATCGACTGATACTGACTGTTCAGTGTGAGTACGAACACTAGTTTCGCTGCTGGATCTAGCAGAAAAAGATACCGAAAAACATGAATATTCGTCACTTTGTGTTGTTGCCATTATTAGTGTGGGGTTATTCAGCGAACACTATCGATGCTTGCCAATCAGTCTGTTTGATCGACAAGCTGTTCCGCGAATGTGAATACGACGTGAAGCAGTGCAGGCTACCTGTTACCATGAGTTGACCGGAAACAACGACCGGAGACGTATGAACGAAGTTGGTTGCAAACTTTGGAAAATTTGATTGAAAATCTTTTACAAGAGTTCTCACCATGAGAAGGACACAAGTTCGCATACAATTTTGACTGACACAAGTTCAGCGCGTAACATGATGTTTCGGGAGTACCGTGCGTACAAAATTAACCTGAGCATACATCCGAAAGTAAGCTGCAGTCGCCGGTAAGCGCTGAAGCTGGGAAGATTAAGAAAAGCTGATGGTCATAATGGCGCTCTGTATACCATTTAAGCTAATTTTAGAAGTTTTCTCTCGCATGGAACGCGCCCTATCGTTATAAATGGGGACTAAACAGTAAGGCAATCAAAACCGAAGTAAATCATGCTCTTGTGGGAGGACTTGTCCCCCAAAGACTAATCAACATATTCTCATGTGGTAGAATCTGGAAGAGTGTGTTCGAATTCCCCTCGGAATCAATGTGATGCAAAACGTCGACGAGTCCGAGCAACCAAAAAACAGGTGCAAACTGTATATCATTTGTTCCATCAGATGTATTTGGCTTAAGAAGACGACAAACCGAACTGCGTCCTTATTGTTGGAGATGTCGATTCTGCTCCAGTTCGCGTAGTATACTTGTGATGGCCGGACAAAGTCATGTTCACGGGAATGGTAACATGACTGACTCTACGGATATTGACTTGTAGATCCGTTTAGATGGAACAAAACAAAGTCAGCTTGAATCGTGAGAAATGCCGGACAAGTCTACACAGTAGTACGATGTTCCAGCCTATCTGGATGGGGCTCAAGAAACCAGTAGTACGAAGTCTGTAGGAATCGGTTTGGGATAGTAATCTTGCGACTTCCGTAGGTGATTCGAAAGTGACAAGCTAAGAAGAAATAAAATCTGGATACATTTCGGAGAAAACATGTGAAATATTCAGATAGAATCGTGCCGTTGTGTGCGTGACAGAAAGTGTAGGGAGAAAAATAGGATCTCTGAACTGAGTCTGATAAGCGGAGATCGAGAAATTAGAATAGAATGCCCACAGAATGCGGGCAAATAGAACAAGAGCACGTGAAGACGTCCCTTCCCTAAAAACCTTTCCGGACAAAAATAGACAATGAAGAGTCAGCAGCTGTTTGGAGAGCTACATGACTCATTTTAAAAGGCAGGAAGAAACATGGGAAAGGAATGTGGATCCACTGGGGACAGGAGTTATGGCATGCCTAACTGCCAAAATGCCTGAAACTGGACAACGGGTTGGACGAAGAGGCATCTTGTCAAAATGAATTGGACCAGTAGGTTGGGTCGTAGTGGGAGTGTGAAATACTGGACGAGGAGACTATCTGGGCGAACCAGTGCGGAAAAGACGAGAACGGGGTTTGTCATGGCGAGGACCGGAGGGATCAGGATTCAGCACCGACAGGGTTGACAGATGAAGGTGGCCAGTTGACGATACGTCGGACGGGAGGGTAGGCCATGTAGGACGAAGTATCAGCATGAGCACAGTTAGACGGAGTTGGTTGAGGGGGGCACTCGGCTGCACAATCTGAACGTGAATTACAGATCAATGAATAGAAAATCGCAGGGATGATTTGTTTACATTTGAAAACAAATCTGCATGAAGGACATTACCAGAAGCAAAACGGCCATCGGATAATGTAACTGAAACAGATTCCAAGAAAGGCGGCTTATTCTAAAAAATAGCACAAAATGAAGATGGAATGGACTTAGTCGTTGTATACCACACACACACAGGGTTGCTTGTCACACCTATTCCAACTAAACTACCTCAGAGAATGGAAGCTGACGAGAATGCTACTGCTATCGACTAGTCATATTTAGCATCGTCTTCAGCCAAGGGCCTAAAGGCTCAACAGAGCTGACCGAGGAAGGCGAATGGTATCGACAGTGGTCAGGCTTCCTTGACCGCTTCCATACCATTCGGTCAGGATACCAATTGCTCGGAAAACAGCATCCCTTTCAGCTTATGGTTCTCTATGCACTTTCCAATTCAAGTCATCTTGCAAAACTGAACACTGGCTTTACGACGGTCTCATTGCGAATACCTTTGCAGCGGTCAATTGTATAAAAGTGATTTCAAAATCTATGGGACATTACGAGTCGGTGAGTTTTGGCAAGTTGTTTCGAATTTCAACATTGCTTGTCAGATATCATCGTTTGCCAGTCTTTAAACAATAAAGATTTCCCGTAAAAAATGACTTCGCTTATACGATAAGAAACACCGGCGTTGCTGTTGACGGGAAGGATGACAGTGACTGCAAACGTTTCAACGTCTGACGGACTTCGCTTAGACAGTGGAAACTATGAAGCACAATGAAAATATCTTTGAAGACAAACTCACTTTTACAAGGCTTTGGAAGTGGACCTCCTACAACAAACCTTGGATTTATGGGTAACCGTGCTGTTTCTGATGCAGCAATACTCAAGCTAGTCGATTCAGAAGAAGCTGGTCCAGCAGTAGGCGGCTGTAGCAACTGGGTCCTAAGTTGAGAGACTTTGTGATTCGGTATCGATTGGGATTTTGGTGTCGAAGGCTTCTCGGTGGTCTTGTCAGTAGAACCAGAGGGACACGCATGTTTGTCCGCTTCCGCCTTACTAGTAACAGCACTGGACGAGGGATTGGGACACACAATCCAACTGTTGTCAGGCCGAAGACGTAAGGTGGACGTTTGATTGGACCTAACTCGGACCGACTGTGTTCGACCGATAGGACTGACTTGTTCGATGGTCGGCGGATTTCGAGCCGATCGGAATATCCCTGTGGTGGGTGGGGTATCCTGAGCACTAGCAGAGTCACGTCGTTTACTCCAGTATGTCATTCGCTCAAACGCCGCACCAGATGTACTGGATGATGAGACGGGGGCTGACGGAGTGAGTGTTATCTGCTCTTTCACAGGTGTCTGGCCAGCAGACCGAGTCAGGCGACTGGTAACGGGTTCTACTTGAGAATTTCCACCGACTAAAGGGTTAGAGCATCCAGGTAGAATAAAGCGACGGTGTGGAAACTGTGGTGAAGTACGAGGGCACGGAGCACACGTGACCTGAGATGGACGTTTGGGCGTTGCGTTATTGCAGACCAATGAGGACTGGATTGTGCAGGGTTCTAAAGTAGATTCCATAGGAAAATGAGAGCAAATGACGAGGAAGTGGAACAAACAAACAAAGTTGCAATTCCAAGGTTCAGCTTAAAACTTAAACAACCAATCAACATGGCAAGTTACCTCCAGGTATGTCCGATCGCACAGTAGATGCTCGCACTGACGATTCAACATTACCTCCTAGAACCTCAGGGTTCCACCTCTTATTTATCTAAGCCTATCTAAGGATAAGAGACATCGAATCCTGGCCAACCAACCTGGTTAAGTCAGTAAGCTGGGTTCATTATTTTCAGGCCCATCGGACTCTTCGTAATCTCTCCATATTCCTACCTGTACCTTTTGTTTACAGCCCGGTACATGTTCCGAGTGTATACTCCGTTCTTGGATTGGTATTTTCTTGCAACCCTTTCTGGGCTGCAAACCTAATCCTTGTGAAAACCGCTTTCGAAAAAGATAGCTTCCTAGTTTGATTTCGAAAATACTTCGTAGCAGCACCGAATTTTCCTTTCGGGCAAAGCATAAGTTAGTCATAAGGTGGTCATGGTCAGAGAAGGGGGGGCCACTTCTTCTCATTTTTCTATGAGCAAAGAAGTTCAGGAGAAGTTCACCCGTCTCAAAGCATCTTTACTTTACCACAAACAACGCCAAAATGGGAGATGCTCTTCAGAGATACCGTCCCTGCCACCAGAAAACCACAATCGCACAAGTCCTTTGCGTTTTTAAGCCATCCCCACCATATAACTTCCCTCCTTAATCGAAATGATATTTCCGTTCCCTCGTTTTTTTTCCGGGACTATAACTCATCTCACGCACTCTGCATCACCTCTTCCCGCATCGTTCAACTTTTCACATTCGTGAAAGCATGCACCTCAACAAACCACGTCACATTGTGTTCTTATACTGTTTAGTTTAGTTGAACGCGGTCTCTGATAACATACCGTCTCATTAATCTATGTTTAAGTGTAGCGTAACTAGCTAATGACCATCCATAGAAAGGTAGCGTGAATTAGCAGTATGGTGGGGAACACCGGAAGTGGATTGGTGATTCATGACTCGACTGGTACGAGTGGGCTGGCTATCACAGAGAATGGGTTTGGACGCCGCAAACTCACGCTAACACAAGGGGGAGACACTCGATGTTAATGATCACTACGCCTTCTGGAGGTGACGTAATTTCTCAATGAGTGCTATGGATGCGAACATCACAAACTGATCCAGTTCTCGAGCTATGTGGGGTTTTAGCGGAGATTACACCATGGTCAGGATACAACTTCAATGTAGAACACAGCCCCTAACCTCAACCGGGCGAGGACTGAGCTACCTGCGTTCTAGCTCAACATCACAATTGAAACCAGAACCGGAACTTTTGAAAAAAAGGTAGGTGGATATCACAAAAAAAAGCCGAGCACTCAAAATCTTTAATCGCGCGCATTTTTGTCTATGCAAAAAACAAACAATGATAGCCATTTTTCACATTCATCTACTGGGTCTCTAAAAGTCTGAGTCTGCATAAGTGAATCTCGGTCACGAAGGGAGCGGTACTCGAAAACGAATGTACACGCGTGATCAAACAGTCCCTGTGAATAAGAAAGAACAATCCATTGGTAGTTGGTTTCATACCGAAAGTGGACTAAAACGGGAGACATCAGGACATGTGGACCTATAAATAGAGACCCAGAGAGTTACCCTAGAAGCAACTGAATCCTCTCTAGATGTTGTATCGGTCGGTGTCATGGGTGATGGAAATTCCCGATGAAGAAGAATTATCAGGAAAGCAAATCTTTGAAAACGCAACCGCAGTGACATTTAGACTCCTGATCGTTCCAAGGCAATCGGAACTGTAGAGGTCGCACGAGTATAATCAACTGTCCACCAAAATGAACCAATTTCAACCGGTCTCTTGAAGGGCATTTGAATTTCTATCCGAGAGAAAACACTCGATTTAAATGATGTCTACAGAATGGATATTTACTATCCAAGAACGTCAGGAAGAAAAACACAATGACTGCTGTTTCCCTGTCCCTGAGTTTCCTTCAGCGCATGTTCTACAATGCCCAGTATAGTGTTCATTCATTTCAGGGTAAACGGTTGTAGAGAAGTTTTGCTGTGCTTCGCTTCTTACATATCGGCCAAAACCTTAAGTGACGCAGGCCCTGAAACAACACACCCATCACATGCCCCGATTATTCCTTCCAGATAAATTTGCTGTATGTCTTGTACTCGTGCCACGTAACCGCACTTTACCAATTGAAGTGACATCGGGGCTGGATACCAAACCGACACACTGTAGGGTGGAATAGGATAACTCGTACTATCAAGCACGAAGGATGTATTACTCCATCCCGGGTACGGGTGCTCGACATCACGTTGGAACGAGCCAACGAGGACTTCCTGCGCTAGCTATATGCCTCATTTGGTGAGTTGAGGACTATGCACTTCAAGGTATCCGAGCGCAACTCATACAGCTGCAAGAGTAGAGTTTTGAAGCTCGGCAACCCAGACTGAAACATTTTGTTCTATACTGTATCTCGTAGGTTTTTCAATATCCCCAACGGAGACATTCAGAAATAGAACGAAATCACATAATAAACGGGGTTGGAATGATTGATCGGAGCATATGACAGATACAGATTACGATGCTTCATGCTCTGTAACGTAAAATTACAGGCTGTTTGTGACGAGGAGGTTGCAAAAAGCGTTAAGTTAGATATTAAACTGGATTCGTCGCTTAGACGCATTCTCATAATACCAGTAAAAACTTGCGACACTCGTTCAGATGCATGTTAGTGACGAACGGCCCACGTGGATTTTCCCCCAAAAAGTGTGATGCTTGCCAGGAATTGCATTAAGGGATGGGAGGAAAATTACTTATTGTGACAAGAGACCTCAGTGAAACCTCGTCTAATGGGTGAAGAACATATTCTGCAGCGAGCAAAATGAGGTCAAGCGACCCACTGGATTCTCGTTACAGTCTTTGACTGAGAACCAGGGACCCGTTAATAAAAGAATGGATTGAGGGGAAAACCTATAAAAGAGAGACGACGTACCAGGCGGCTCGATCGCCTGTGAAATAAAGATTTCCATTTCTGTACATTAGGTTACACACGGCGTAGGAGACACATGCGAACGTACCAGGTTTCGCAATGGATTATGAACAAGTACTGTGAGCAATCATGATAACGGGATGAGTTTGGAGTGCATCTCATCCCGATGCATTGGGGAGCGCTTACAGAAAAGTGGGATTGGCATCGCACGACTTGCACAAGCATAGCGACCAACGAGAAACCACTTTCAGCTTCATTAGGGTAAGGATTTGATTTACCCTGAGCTAAGTTAGAATAGCCTGAATTTTGTATGGTTTTTCTAGGATTGCGTAGAAAGGCTATTAATAGTGTTCCGCACGAAAAACAACTGACATTCCTAATTGGGGATAACAAGAGAGCTGAACGGACAAAAAGGAGGTGAGACCTGTTTGTGTAAATAAAGCACCCGGTACTAAAATGACATTTGAGTTGAACGTGAACATTGCAGATCAAAATATGTGCATCAGACGATTGCAATCGAGGTAGTATAATGCGGCTCTCATAGATAGCTTGAAAGAGTGAGTACTTTCCACCAAGTACCAAGTGAAAAATGTTAAGAACAGATTGAGCAATAACCGGTGTTTATCTAACTGCTCGGAAACAACCCATCCTGTCAATCATAATTAGCAACGCAAAACCCAGTATCTCACGGCAGCATGTGTTTCACTGATCCATCAGAAACCCGTAAGTTTTCAAGAGCTTTCTACTACACTGACCTTGTTTGGGTCAGCATTAGCCGGATCATTGACGTCACTCCGTTCGCGTCATCGTGTTTCTCAGCCTACGTCATCATTCAAGTTATAGGTGAGCGTTTGACAGGGTAACTAATTAGAGAACATTCTGGGCAACGAGCATTAAGACTCATACAATCAATAAAACGATAGCAGAACGGTGAACTTATTTAATAAACTGTGAGAATCTCACCGGATGTTATTATGAGAAATATTCTAAGCATATTTTGGACTCGAGTACCACGTTTCTAAACTCTGCGCGCCAGTTCACAACGTCAATCGTTTAGAAACATCCGGATGCAAAGTGGTTTTCAGATTGTGGGAGCGCGACTTTTGAGGGTCAGTGCATGTTATGGTCCACACGTTTCTGCAAACGAATGTGAAATTGTAGGGCTGGGAAGTTTTGAAGTGAGTAATTATTCATCCATCATTTATGAATGTACACACCTCAGAATGAGGGCGACAGTGGAGCACCTGGTCCTTCTCCTACGCACTCTTTCCTCTTCAGTGGAAGACTAATTAATCAAGCTTTGTGGCTGCTGAGGATCACTTCCAGGGAATTCGCGATTGAATCCGAAACGCTTAACCCTGTGGATGGTCAACAGCGGTTCGGGATATTGTCGGGGCCGACTCATCACTTGGCAGGAGAGGATTGCCTCATAATAAAGTTTGCCTCAGGTATTTGCATGATGTGTATTCGGATAAACCACTTCGGACAGTCATTCTATGGGGTGCTTTATATCAGAAACTCATTAATGCAGCTCGTTGGGAGGGCACACGATTCGGATCCTGTGAAGCTTCAATTGCCATTCGAAGTGCTGGGGGAAACTATGAAAAGCACAGTTATACGTCGCTGGGAACGCCGCAGCACGGAAGAACCGCGAAACCTAATACACTCGGTTGCACGTCAATTTAGTTTTAAAGGGAAGCTCAGCTGATTCCCTTCTGAAACTGTCGTTTTTTGATATTCTTCAAGTGAATGTGCTGCATAAAGGCCGTCTGATGTTTCAATTGGTACGATGTTCGAAATATCATGGTATATTTACCTGGTATGAAACATTACTCATAAGATAGCTGAACATTCTTCGAAGAGGAATCAGACAGGATTCAGTTGAGTCTCCCGCGAAAATCTAATTGCTTCGGAAATGAGTGCATTTAGTGGATTCGGATCCAAGTAGAAAATGAAGTGCATGGAAACTCAAGAACTGCGCCTACCTGACGAGTTCAACGAAGGGGCGAAACCGGTCGTTGGCTATCGAAAAGATTTCAGCAAACTTCATTCTAGAAAGAAAACTGCAAAACCAACTTTCGTTTCTTTCATGCCGACAAACTAAGCTATTTTTCGGTAGTATGCTTGTTCGCATGAGTTCCCGATACACAATAGCCGTAAACGGTTTCTGCGATATCAAAGGATACTTTCGTGAGCAATGAATTGCGGTGTAAAAAACTTTTTCACCAAAAGTATCAATCAGTGAAATGTTGCATGATCGTCCTTTGTAAATAGACCAGACAAAGGAGAATTCCGCCAATTCCTTTTACCCGAAGATGGGTGTGTGTGAACTATAGGCCATGCAATCGACCGAAATGAGAAGCCTGTGTTCGGATAAGTACACCGTTCTACATTCACCCTCGTCAACCCACCGTGCTTGCCGATGGGACTGGCCGAAATGGATCGATCAGACAGTTAGACGCTATGGAGGGTGTTGTATAGAACAAATCACATTCGAACGTCGCTACAGGATACAAATATTATCTGTTGTTATTTTTATCAACGTCCGCGAGAGTCGGTACAACTGAGGAGTACAACTGGTGGTGTACGCTTCGGATTTAATGCGGCTTTCGCTAAAAAACATGGGAAGCCACATTCTTAATGGTCATGGTAGAAATGTGACAGCCGTGACAAAAGCGAGCGGTCTGTTGGGATAGTTTTTTTTTAAAGATGCGTTTTTAGTTTCGCGTCCGAAAATGATAACATGATTATGCCCGTATCAGGTGTTCTTAACGAGACTTGTTTCCAAATAAATATCTATCCCGCAGGGGACCTAGTGTTGGATTTCTTGCTTCGATCCTGAAAGAGGTTTACGATAACCTTCGCCCCTCCTCCACCAAAGAGAGGACACCTGGGGGAAAATAGGCTTTCGACAAAGAAGAGGATGAGAAAACATTCTTGAAATTATCGAGGCCTGACCATAATTCAGGATCCAATATATCTGAGAATGGTCATGTATGCTAACTACTTTCCCAGGATGGGGCACCAGTTGTCTAGAAGGTCGTATTTTAAGAGGATATCTTACGTTGCTGATTTGAGTTCTGGATAGTACGTTATTCAAATCCAATAATGTCTTCTCGGTTGCTCTCGTCGAGGTGTAGGCAACCTGACGGCAATTATCCCGCGCGGTTAGTTCAGGGTGCACGGTGGCTATCCACTGAAAGGATGTCCTAGCTGAAGTGTTCAGTTTTTGGTAAATGTGACCGTGCTCCAAGGCTCGCAGCAAAATGGGGAACTTAGTCGGCTCGTGTCAGTCCTCCAACCATGAATTATGTGCAGGTGACTTGCGGTGGTCCACTGAATATAGTAATCCTGGCACTTTTGCGACACTTCCCCCCTCACGTACAAGCGTTATACACTAGGAATATTATATTTCATGACTCGAGATGCCCCATATTACGGGTCAGCTTGCCACATCCAAATATCATGCAATCCAAAGAGAGGACGTACTTCTTTCCACGATTCCCTTCTGGTAAACCTACGTGTACGTAGTAGACGGGCGAGTCGAGAATGATAATGATTTCCAGTATTCATAAACTAGTTACTTCTCATTGAAGAGGTGCTTAAGCACCAGTCAGTATTGTCGCCTTGTGCATACCTTGATCTACAAATCGTCGAGTCCCAGGAGAATAGCATGTAGTATTGCGTCAAGTAGTGGGTAGATGTGCCCGTATGCAAGTCCGGACCTGTAAACACTCGTGCATATAGGAACGCAGTTAATACATTCAGGTTCAGCTGATGATCGGCCAAGGAAGGAAGTCCGAATGCCATTTCATGATAGCGCCGGCCTTGGCCGAATCAGACTAGTTTGAGGTGTTATTACTGTTCTTCCAGCGGTTCGGCATCAGAATACAGTACTGTAGTAACGCGTTAGCAAACTGAATACGGTTACTTACAAACTCACGGGCCGAAAGTAACGGGAGCGTGTGTTTGGTGTCGTTTGTCTAATTCACCAAAGTATTCTTATGATAGTCTTGCTGACGAGCTACGGTGAATCCAAAAACATCCGCAACTGAGGAATTTCTTCGGTTAAAACCCACGTAGCCCGGTTGTTAGCTATCATGCAAGCTATCATTCAAGTGAAAAAGTGGAACCATGGGACCCCTTAGCCGGCTTAAAGCAACCATTGGAAAGTATCGTATAGAAGGTGTGGAAACTAAAACTCAGACAGCAAGGAATGATGAATGGCCTAATCATTTCAAAACGATCGATCAGTAAACTGGCAACCAACCTGCTAATTTGCAAGCCATCTTGAATACGTAGAAAGGTCGAACAGATTCCACCAGACGAAGCTCATTAGTGGAGTTGCTGGAAGTCAAAGGTAACACTGTCTCCGACGAGCCGGCATGTCGCTCGACGCCTGTGTACAATAATGACGGGGAGGAGACGATTGGAAGCGCTAACTGGGCTACATGTTGGTGTATGTGGATGTGGCATTCCAGGGGCGAGTTCGTCCGTTCGGTGGACAGTGAACCGGGTGCTATCAACAACGGTTCCACAATGGGCGGAAGAGGAAGTTCCTCAATAGTTTCGATGGGTTCGAAAAAGCTCGCACTGACATCCCCAAAACGTAATTGTGGCAACGATGTAACCGAGACTTTCGTTATCAGTCCAATGTCACAGCCTTGGTTCACATTCTCTACCAGATCAGGATGCCACTGACGAAGACAGTGGGAATTCTGAGCTAGAACAATAGCTGATCGGTCCGCTGGAAGAAATAGACCAGTCAGAATAAATGCCGTTAGGGGGATCCGGGTGAATCGGGTCAAATACCTGAATGAAACTTTCAGCTCCCGAACAATGAGAACACAACTGAACACACAGTAGTCATTCGAACAAAAATATGGCAGCAATATAGAAATGTATACCTGTAACCAAAACGACATCAACTGGGAGTTTCGCAAACACCACTTTCTAGTGAGCAGCTCGTCTCGATCAAGTCGGTTAGACTGTAGAAATTTGGCATTTTGTTCCACTTACTGCTGCAACGGGTCAACTTGAGTGTATCCTGTATTCAGTTCTGCACCAGTTTTGCTTAGTTAACATGGGTTGACGGGACTTAGCGATGTCTCAGTTCTGGTTGAGCTGTATGATAGTGGCTTGCGATCGAAGGAGTGTCAAGGTCTAACTGAATTCCGACGACTATAATTTCTTTCCACCAAAAGAACACCAACAGAAAAGTGGATATCTGGCCCCTCTTCTAAGAGGTTGCGCACCAGATCGTAGATGATAAGGAATGTAGCTGTGAACTCTGGAGAGTGAGTATTTGAAACATGGGCACAGGATTTTGTACAGAAAAAAAACTTTTCAACCGCGACTCCATCGATCAAATTTCTGCAGCTTGACAGCAAGTTGCAGGAGAAAGAACTGGAGAGTGGTGTCTTTGGGTGGTAGATAAACTTAGCTATCACGGCTATCCCAGCAGGCTATAACACAGGTGGATGAACACTACTTGTCCGCCTCTCGTCAAATGGGAAAAACGACTGCCCAAAGAGCCAAAATCATTAAACTTGCCCGGTCACACTGCGTACAAAACAGTTAGCTATGACATTGCCAGGAATCGCCTCCACGGCAGCCGTCCATGTGTGTGAGTTAACCAAGGTTGGCGACTGCGTTTCCAACAAAAGACGCGAAAGTTATAGCAATTTATGAGTGTCTCAAGGGACTCACGGGCAGATGGGTACATTGAATATAACCTAGAGAGCATAAACCATCATCTTGGCTTATGCAGTAACGCACTGGCGAACAAGTCATTCTGAAAGTGATGGTTGTACTGACATCCAGAGTTTTGCGTTAGTTCTTAAGTTTCCCGGTAGCTGTATAGCATTTGTACGTTCTAGCGAACTCTTTTATGGTTCATATCACTGCCATAGGTCCAGCACTACTGTACTGATCAACAAATTACAACTCCGTTGGTTATGTACCCTCTAAAGGTAAGCAGATGATTTCCAGTAAACTGGTGAAGAATGATACCAGAGAGAGAACTCAACCTCAACCATGAACTTAGGGTCAATCAGCTGACCCACGCACGACATCCCTTCTACTGACTGCATATTCCATGTGCATTCCATTCGATTCCGAAAGTTAGAATATTCACAAGCTCTTGAGTACAACTGACCTCAAGGTGCTTAAAGTGTAACGGGCGAGGACGATCGACAGACACCTGCTGTGAACAGCATGACATTTTAGATGGTCATCTAAAATACAAGTGAACGAACTCTATGAACCCCAAATAATCTACTGGAATAGATGAGGATTAAATTCCAAGGACACTGAAAAGGCTGAAAGTAGCATGGTAAACCAGCAATTAAAATTTATAAAACACACGACCATCTTCGCTCTGCCAGTCCTGGTGAAAAACATCACACAGCAAATGAGGAAACTTTTGTTACGCGATGTACAGGTAAAAATTAGATTGGAAGCTTGAACAAGAAGTTTGAACCAAAGAGCGGACGCCTGGGAATAAAACTGAATCACCGACTTTCCGCCTGCTAGCTGAACTCTCGGGACACTAATCCACATCAAGCTGATGTGGAACTTCATATACATGTGATGAATTATCGCCTGATAACTGTCGTTGTTAATATCAAACTCCTTGCGCAAATTCCATAATAAGTTGGATGTTAACCTCGTCCAGATAAACAACGGCACCGGTTTTCGAACAGACCTAAGGCAACAGGACTCCGTGATGAACAGATTACGCGGTGGATCATCGTAACCAAGGCGTAGGAACGTGACTCAGGACAGTAGCTTACATGACAGAATACCCGCTTTTCGTGAGTTGGATTGCCGTTACAGAAGCTCACCTCGTTGTCGTTGTTATACAAACGTGGATTCATGTACAGAAGTTAATAAATCCTCATATTATGTGCACCGTTACCGAATAGCCACGTGTTTAGTCAATACAGGTTAGTGCGACGTACAAGCCTAGTGTATTGTTCGGTGTTGATCAAGACGTGAAATCTTGCAATACAGGAACCAAGGACGTGTGACACCCAATGGAAGTAAGGTCCTCTAGGTCGATAGAGGACCTAGTGACCTATGGACCTAGCAGCTGTGGATACCAGTAACAACATGAACGGGAAAGAATTGGGCACAGATGAAACTGTTGGAACCTACCATAAGTCAGCTGGCTAATATCTTTACCCCCCAAGTCCCAGACTCGGTATGGCCCGAAATCTCTGACGCCCGGCTGACTGGGAGGATCAGCGGATAGTGTGAATGGAGCACATGGGTCTGCCTCAATTAGGGCTAGAACGTCATGGAATCCGAACGACTGGCTGCACTGTTTGTAAGCGAATAACTCGACCTCCAAATCCACCGAACTGATAGTTCGAGTATCTGAAGAGCTGGAAGGTAGCGCGGGTGTTGGCGTTGACGCTGAAGATCGAGGGGGTGGATCCTCCGTGCAGGACGGAGGTCGCTCAGGATTTCTGTTGGCCATATCAGACAGGGCCGCATTAAGCGACGATTCGGGAGCTAGATAGGGTATGGGATTGGGTGGTCGACCGAATTCCGCGGGTTCCTTACAGAAAATGGGCTTGTGCCGGTTGGAGCTAAAATGATCGAGTAAGTCCAGAATAAAAGGTTAAAACGTGCAGACAAGTCTGTTGACTTAAGCATGGGACAGTTAGTTAACTAATGTGATTTTGTTTACCTAAAAACATAGGATCAAAATATAGGTCCCAGCACCAAATAATTGAGCTGGTTTCGTTCCCAGTAGGTTTAGAACAGATTTCTGCCTTCACATGTCCAAGTACAACAAACAGTTGGTCTGATAGCCCGGTATGCTAGCTCAAAACACCTAAAAACGGTGCGATAAAAAGCTAGATTCTTGTTCAGCATCTTTCAATGAAAGTGGATAGAAAGAGTCGTTTCAGAAGAGCTTGGTAAGAAAGAGCTTGGATAGAAAGAGCTTCAGGCACGACCAACCGACTAAGGGTCACACAGTCCGAGTTACTTTCAAATATTGAGCTCGGTCTCATCTATATTCGGGCAACTTAGTGGCACGGCAATCGTTCTTCGAAAAAGATTCTTGAGGTGAAACATCATAGATGAGCCACAAGAAGAGAGGAACCGTTTGTGAGCTGTCGAAGAGGTCCTAGCAACCTCATGAGTGAAGTGCTTCGTCAGGAAACAAGATACTGCCTGGTTCCGAAAATGGCTTGTTTGCTCTCCACAAAAAAAATCGCAATGTAATTTTGCTATTCAGTCAACCAGGCTTACCAGTCGACCGTTAAGTTGAACAGTTCTGGGTGGTACAGTAACATGATAGATTAGTCGGCTCTCCTCGACTGGACACGACTTGTCGGATAAATTGGCCAAGGATACGTAGACACACGATTGAAATTCATTAAGATGAAGCATAAGATTAAACGCTTAATGCCTCGATATTGATCGAGCAGTAGAGAGTCAGCATTGCCTTCATTCTCACTCTACAATCCATCGCCATCAAAAATCATTCAGGTTTCGTTAGGTGACACAAAAGTGACATGTTCGTTTTAAAACAGATGAGAAGTGATTAAGAACACCGCACAAGTATGCTACGCTAATCTGGTGAGCACAAAATACCTGGCGCACTTACTCCCACAACAGAAAATTTGTTACGCCAGGCACAAGGCGGGTGACGTCACCCATCTACAAAAAAGCGCGGTACCTCAAAAATGTTTCTTAGAGGGGACACTGTCTTGTAGTCCTTCTGCTGTGGCGTTAGATTAAAACTATGTGAAGGTGCCACCTACTTTGGTTTCTCTTCTCGTTCTAAAGGGATTGTTGTGTTGTAGAATTATTTAACATAAGTGTCAATAATACAGGTCAACTACAAAAGCCAGTTTGGGAGACACAAGTTCCCTTGCCCAATTTCCATGGTACAGCCTTCGTCATGTGTGTGGGGAGGTGAAGCAAAGGTGCCCCAAAGTGATTTAACGTCTTTAGCGCCAGCAAGCAGTAGTAGGCCACTTAATAGAGAATCAAACATTAGTCATTCAAATGTATACCCACTGTCTTATCCAATCGGTAAGCTTGGTCGAATATCAAGTTGGCCCATCAGGTTACCATGCTAACCTGTACAACTGGTCTAGATGCCGATGGTACTAAACTTAAGCAACAGTTTGCAGTGTCCGTTCTCATGGGCTCAGCAATGATAAACATGACACGGAGTGATACTCTCACCAGAATTGTGGAACTGGTTGAGCTTGACATTCGGATAACGGGTAAACGTTCTTTCTATCTGCACCTCTACCCGGAATACAGTAGGGTATGTGGTTTGTCGCCCGATTACTCTGTAGCCTATACATAGCAGATCGAACAGGACAAAGAAGCGCTTGAACGGCGAGCTTTCGTCGAACCATAACAGTGGAGCCCAACTGCAGAGAAATATTAACATTGCCACCAGGGCTGTCAATATTCGTAATAAAAAAGTGACAATAATAGGCAATTCCGTCTTAATGAGCCTACACATCACACCTGTCAATCGTCCCACACTGGTTATCAAGCACAGAGTCAAACTTCGAATACTCCACACATCACTGAGGATGTAACTTCACTTGCCAATGAGAGATTTCCACGTAAACTATACCCTCACAAACTTTTACATTTCAAATACTTTCAAATGTCAACGAACACACAATAAATCCACCAGAAATATGAGTCGGAGACGGGTTTACTATTCAAGAACTTGTGAATGTAAGATATGAATAGGAAGGTTGTTTTAAAGGGACGCAGCATCCTACTGAGGTTCTGACCAAACATCGGTAGACGTGTATGGATAAGCTAATCGCCTCACCCGAAAAAAAGTGTGAAGGACGTTCGCGATCCGACACAGCGGATAAGGTGTTGTCAATACAACGCGAGTTGGGAAGGTTGTCGTTGACTGGTTTCCAACATACGATGGTGGTTTGCAGCTGTAAGCAGCTTAACAGGGCCTCCTCGAACAACTAAATTAGCACTAACCACAGGAAGACTGGCTGCATACAATAAAACGCTCATTAAAAAATGAACGTGCTTTGATAACAGCACATGAACGTTAACAATAAACGGACTCGGACCATTCCACATTGTTGAAAGACACTTAGGAACTACGATCTGTAGGTTTAGGACAGCGAAATGCATGTGAACAGTGTCTTGCATGAAACTCCGTGACAACTCAAGTCGGCATTTGGATGGACAAAACTGATCGTCAGTTAATCGCAAACAACCACGTAGTAAACGCAGTAATACACATAGTTAGAAACACTTCACTCCGGTCCCATGATATAATGACAATGATAATAAAGTCTCTTTCGAGCCTGCGACAAACACCACCGTTGGGGAAAATACCTTTCCCACAGAGACCGGGATGCGAATTAAGGGCACACCAATTAGATATCTGAACAATGGCATGATTATAGCACTATTCCCATTAAGTGAGTCCGTGTCACCCACCATGAATTTCACCCATATCATCACCATCATTCAAAGCTGTAAAAACCACAAACATGTTGAACAGTGGTTACAGCTGCAACAGTTCACCGGTGATTAGGGGAGGTAGGGGGTGGATAGCGGTATAATGATATAAGTGGTGAGTGGATACAGAGATCTCAGTGGACTGTTCACCCATATGGCAAACAACTAATACAAGTCCCCGCACGCCTCTGCAAAGACTAGCTTTCAGAGGGAGACCACACGTGTCTGGCCTCTTGTGTGCTCCTCCAATGCTGAAAACAATCCTAGAAGAAACCAAGTATTCAAAGTCACTACAGGTGGGTTTTATGAAAGAAACAACCTTCTATGTATTCTTGCTTTAAGAAGACCGTCTGAAACAACTGATTATAAGTGATTGCTTTAAGAGGACATAATTATGCACTCGTCCTCTCGAGAAAAATCGCTTCAAAAGACCGACGGATGGTGATCCTTTCTGAGAGTTGACTGGTCCGCTTTTGAAGAAAGTTTACCATTGAAATGCAACTCAAAGGTAAAACAACGTGGCCTCATTTGACTATTGGTCCCGCCTAAGGGTGTTCTGTCCAGCTCACACTACCCAAACATGAGCTCGGTCTCTGGGGCTTAGCAAAACACAGAACATCACTCGATGACACACCATACAAGTCAGTGTCATCATGTCAGATACGCAACATGATTGCCTAGACTCTAGACAGTCCCGATGCAATAAGATGGCGCACAAGCTCGGACCCGAATGATGAAGTCAGTGCAAGAATCTCAAAGGCTCGAATCACGTTTGCTATTTTGCGTCACTTGTGGCGTCAAAAAGGCATCTCACTAGATCTTAAGGGTCGTGTGTACCAGGCTACAGTAAGGGCTGTGTTGTTGTATGGGTGCGAGACGTGGCTTCTGCGGGCAGATGATGAGGCGTCTCCAGGTTTTCGACCACCGATGCCTCAGAAGCGTGGCTGGTTTTGGATGGCGTCAGCGTGTTAGTCACGAGGTGATTAGAAAACGGGTATTTGGTTGTGCTGCAGGTACATCAATCGGGGAAATCATCCAGCACCACCGACTACGATGGCTCGGTCATGTGCTACGCATGCCGAAACACCGTCTACCGAGGCGAGTGTTGTTCTTCGTGCCTCCTTCAGAATGGCGCAAACCGCGAGGTGGACAGCGCATGACTTGGCAGAAAGGCGTGAAAGAGATCACGAAGAGTTTGGGTGTTGTTGGTGTTGTACGCCTTCCAGGATGGGGTCCCCGTGACCCCGCCTGTGCTTGGCTGGAGACGTTGCAAGAAATGGCGGCTAATCGATGTCAGTGGCGTTCATGCTGTCAGTTTCTTTCCAGATTGTCTGATTGAGCGGTTGGAGGTGTAGGCACCTCAGAATGCTTGACATAGGCCAGCACTAGGTCCCTTCCCTCATCCACTCTTTTTCTCTTCTTTTCACTCTAGGGCTTTTAATATATAATTATATATATATATGCATATGAAATTAGACGAACTTTATGGTTGTACGGCAGTGAAGCATCAGTGTCAACACTGATGTTGCTGTCTTTGATGATGATGATGATGATGATGACGATGATGATGTATTGGATGGAGTTCCTTATACTGCATTTAAGATAACCGAGGTCAAAGAGTTAATGTGCTGGTTTCAGCGTTGTATTGTATTGTATTATTATTATCAAAATTACCACAAATGACTGACGAAATACTCTCATTTGCAACCCCCCCTGGTGTAAATTAGAGACTCGGACGAACCTCACGTTTATGAAATTCTTCATATGGATGTGCTGCATAAGGTCACCTCATTCTTAAGTTAACCCGATACTCAAGACATCGCAGTGTATCTTCCCGACAGAACATACTGAAAACTACTGGGCAGCTGATAAATGGTTCTGCTTCTCTTGGGGCCCATCAGGTAGGCATAACCCTTGAATCTCATGTTCTAATTGAACACCAAATTGCATGTAAGTGAAGAAGTAGACTCCTTTGGAAATTAACTGGATATCAACGAGACTCAAGTGAATCCTTTGTTCATGATATGCTTCAGTTGGATGGGCTGTGGAACAGTTTCAACTATTCGATTTTCTCCGCTAGAAACACCGTTCCCCACTTGAAACCAGTTAGGATATTCCCCGAGTGGTACTTGTTCGGAGTCACTAGTGTATATGGAATCGTGAAATAGGAATAAGTTACGCCCCAAAGTGTTACTAACGCGTTACTTACTTACTTACTTGGTCGGCGAGCTGGACCACCTCCTCGTGGTGCCGACTGGGTAGCCTGGACGCCAGTCTGGGTGAGCTAAGAGTTCAGCAACTCCAGACAGGGCTAAACACCCTGTTTGGTTTCAATGTGCTGGTTACTTTCGACAATGTACACTACAAAACATCTGGCGCCTCCGCACCAGTTCCAACCAGTACACAGGAGAGACTCGTGGGGCTCATGTGTGAGGAATGTGGCAAATGCTGCAAATCGAAACCTGGATTGGTAGCCCACCATCGAGTTCACGACAATGATAGTGTTGGTACGAACATGGTCGCCCAATTGGCCTGTGCTGATTGTTCCCGCCTTTTTCCGACGAAGATTGGCCTGAGTCAACATCCCGGCACGCACACCCACCCAGCAGCAATGCAGATAAGCTCAGCCGAGTGAAGCATTCCGGTGCCCGCTGGTCCCAACAAGAGTCACAATCGCTCTTGCGCCTGGCTAACAATTTATATCCGTCTTGTGAAACGCAAACCGCGCTGTTCGCGAGATTGGAGCAGTATTTTCTGGTCGATCGGCTATCAGCATCAAAACCAGGTTACGGGTGCTTAACTGGCAAGCACAACAGGACAATCATCATCTGGTGGACCTGACCAAACCATCGGTCAAATAGCGGCCTACTCGTCAGAAGCCGATGACTATAGCGTCTGGTTTAAACAAACCGTGGATTGCGCCGTGTCACTCTTAGAATCCCATGCTGACAGTTCACTTGCTAGTGTTGACCTTCTGGCATTTGCCCGAGGGTTGCAGTCTGGCATCATGACACCGGAACAAGTCCTCTCGCTTCTGGACCTCCACGCCTCCAGGACATTTCCACACACCTGGAAAACCGTATCCCGACGCCGTCGTCAGTTAGCCCATCGGATGCCGGTCAACCGAAAGCAGATCCGCCGAGCCAACTACGCCGCCATCCAGACCCTATACCACCAAAGACGGAAAGATGCAGCGTCTGCTGTGCTCGATGGGTCATGGAAAGATCTGTACAAAGGCAACTGCGGCCTACCTCCAGACGCCGAGCAGTACTGGAAACAGGTGCTCTCAGCCCCAAAACACGTGGACAGCCGGCCCAGTCGCGTAGTAGTACCATCCGATTGGAGCTTGATCGAGCCCATCACAGGAGAGGAAGTCGGCCGTACGGTCCGTTCAATGGGCAATTCGTCCCCAGGCCTGGACAAGCTCACGCCCAGGATGCTCCGCCGGTTCAATGCTAACGTACTAGCTGGGTACTTCAACTTACTTTTACTATCTGGGGTTTGTCCCCCACATCTGTGTCGTGCCCGTGTTACTCTAGTTCCGAAGGTCCCTAATCCGACTTCACCGGATCAACTGAGACCGATCTCCGTATCATCCATTCTTGTCCGATGCTTTCACAAGGTGCTTGCTGATCGCTGGAGTCGTAGATTGCAACTGCCCTCACTCCAGTTTGCATTTCTACATCGGGACGGCTGTTTGGAAGCTACATCGCTGTTACATGCCCTGCTTCGTCACTCTTCAGCGACTGCTTCTAACCTCAGCTTGGCGTTCGTCGATATCTCGAAAGCATTTGATTCGGTTTCGCATGACACAATCGTCAGATCTGCCGAGGCGTTTGGAGCACCGTCACCTCTAGTTCGATACATCGCACAGTCCCATGAGAATGCTGTAGCAGTTTTCCCAGTTCCGAGGTTCACTGCCACAGAGGTGTGAGGCAAGGAGATCCACTCTCCCCATTATTGTTCATCATGGCAATGGATGAGGTTCTTGGATTGTCGATGCCGCAACTGGGATACCAGTTCCATGACACCCTAGTAGATGGTTTTGCCTTCGCTGACGACTGGGTCGTGTGTGCAGAAAGTCAAGCTCGCCTCAAAGAGAAGCTTGAAGCTGCCGCGGTTGAGTTGGGAAGAGCTGGTATGAAGATAAACGCCCGGAAGACGAAAGCGATGGTGATCTGTGGGGACAGGAAACATCGGGCGACAGCAGTCTCAGTCGAACCATTTTGCTTCGCCGAGGAACTCATCACTCCTCTGGGTCCGACAGACACCGTAACATATTTGGGCATCCTTTACTTCAAGGGAAAGGAGTCTTCAACCATCGACAGCATCTGCTCAAACTGCTCGACGAGGTGACGCGTGCCCCGTTGAAGCCGCATCAAAGAATGGAGATCACAAGGAACTACCTGATACCGAGGCTGACATATTCGCTCGTGCTTGGCCAAGCCACCGAAACACGCTCAAAAGGTTGGACAACTACATCAGGCAATCTATTCGCGGCTGGCTACGTCTACCGAAGGATACCCCGATCAGCTACATCCATGCCGGTAAACAACATGGGGACTTGGTATCCCAAGTCTGAGTGCAACAATCCCGATGCAGCGGAGAGTGCGTATGGAAAAGCTCCTTTCTACTCAGTGCCGAGTACTACGCAATGTGGTCAACGATTCCGCATTTGGCAAGATTGTTCGGGATCTCAGCCTTCCGATCCGTGTCCATGGTTCATGCGTAAACACCAAGGAAGAGCTGGTGGCTGCTTGGGGTGATAGCCTGCACAACAGCGTTGACGGTCGCGGTTTACGAGAGTTGGTCGCTTCGCCTCTTTCTAATCGATGGCTTGTATTTCCAGAAAGAGTGTTTCCTCGGATATTTATCCGCGGTATCCAGCTCCGATGCAACCTGCTCAGGACGAGAGTTAGAAGCGCTCGACATGGTCACGGTGGCCAGACGATCTTATGTCGTGGAAACTGTGGCCAACCAGAGTTTGGTGCATATTTTGCAGTCCTGCTGGATCACGCATGACGCCAGATGTGCTCGTCATAATCGGGTTGCAAGGGAACTCGCAAAACGCCTCCGTCGCCTGGGATACACCGTCTTTGAGGAGTTGAGAGCACCTACTTCGACGTCCTTCATCAAGCCTGACCTGATCGCCGTTCGGGAGCGCCGAGCGACTGTAATAGACGTCAGCATAGTCTCGGATGGGCGGGGGTGACTGTGTGGAATGAGAAAAAGCAGAAGTATGGTGCTGATGAATTTTCCCTCGCCATAATCTCAGCCCTACGTGCAATTGGTTGTGATGTGGACTTTTTGGTCCACCAACCGATGATCATCTCTTATCGAGGGATCTGCTTTCCTCAATCCGCCAAAGCTGTTATTGGACTGGGACTTTCTAAAGTCACAGTCAGTGACTTGTGTTTGCTCGCCATTGTGCGTTCTCTGCGTACGTACGACACTTTTATGCGTGGCACATGGCGTTGAATGTACATTCTTGCCATTGAATCTCACAACCAGACCCAGTATGACGGACACTTTGTGCCTGATGTGCGAGTCTTGACTGTGCTAGCGCTTACCGCGCCTTGAAGAGCATTCAGCATTGTTTGTCCTTTCTTCGGTTGTTAGACTTCACACGCATGTTTCCTTACCAAAATTCTTACGGACGTTGGGATTCATCCTATCTGACTGGAACTATCGGTGGCATGACTTCGAATGAAACATTTCTTCCTTTTATCTCATTCTCCTGTAACCCTTTCGCATTCATCGCTTGCATTCATTTTTTATGTCTGTGACCATGCTCTTCAAAAATAAACGATAATAATGTATGGCTTACAGACAAGATGTCCGCCATGCGGCTGAGGCAGACAGGAAGGCACGAGACTACCTGAGTGACTGAAGTATTGATAAACCAGTCAAACGCTGAGGTTTCGAGATACGAAGGGTAGTTCGAGGCTTTATGAAGCTTGTATAATGTCTATATCTAATTCCCGATGATCACTCTGAAGGTCGTTCCATTTAATCCAAAATGAGCGTTTCGGCTCAATCCCTCCCGTCTTAACAAAAGTAAATCCAGATTTCATGAAGCTTAAATTTGCCGGTACCACCCAAATGGCCCATGCGAGCTGCGAACTAGACCACCCACTATGTATTCACTCTTAATAACGGTATCTTGTTGCACGCTAATGCACTTGTCAGGTTGTTCAAGTCGGGACAGGAGCAGTTGAAATACTGGGATTGGGTTTGAACCAAGGACCTTTCAGTTAGTAAGGTCGCGACTCAACCACTGAGCTATCTCCGACTCTTTCATTTGACATAACCCAATTGGGAAGGTATGGTGGCAGAATTTCATCATGTTATTCAAGGCGTTCACTGTGGTTAACAGCTATTATTTTTTGGATAGCTTCGTCTTTTCGGAAGACAAGATGCTCAATGAAACAAGTGTCACTTACTGCTCTGCAGCTGGGACAATTGATTACTGTACGCGAAAGGTGAAATAAGTGCGTTTGAGACATTGTATAAGTATAGTGGGGAAAAGTTAAAACTGGTAGAATCTAATTAGAATGGCGTCCGTCCGAGGAGTCCAATGCAGGAGACTGACCTGACGAATTACGTGAATGCGGAGGTTGCGAAGTACTCAACCGCACGAACACTATTCATAGAGGGAATCGAAAAAACGTAATGCGCTGCTATACCAACTTTCCGTATGCGGTGTGTGATGGTGTGATGTGTGAGTGGTAAAAGGTTGCGCTACTTAATGTGATGTGTTTCGGGAAGAAATACTGTGATACAAACATGAAGCAAGATTAATAGGTATAACCACAGTTGGGAAGGATAACATATGCCTGAAACCCATACCAAACTTGCTTCAACTCAGCTCGGTCCAGTGGCGCAAACTGCGATCTGTCAAGCTATCCAAATGAACCTGGTTGACCACATCACTGTGTTGTCAGAAAAGGTTCAGTTTAAACCAACAACCATAATCACAACCTGCAACCAGCCAGGTTTTCAAGACATAACGTAGTTTCGAAAACGATAAGATACACTCTTGATTTCATGACGACTGCTGATGAGCTCACAGGGCGACGACTATACAATACTTTGAGGCCTTTGTGAAGTAAAGTTCTGCGAAAACAACAATACTGTCTTCCTAGTTCCATGCTTCTAATTTCCAGAACATGTTTAGAACCAATCAGAGGACGAAATCAACCGTTGGGAATGAGAATCGTAATCCTGTTAGCGTTTGGACCAATTTAAGAGCCAACGAGCCCATGTTCCACTCACCTTGCCTCCAATATTCCCTGATACGTACGAAGCTCACGCATAAATGTTGGGTTGGGTTGAATGCACGGACGGCGGCACTTGACAAATGCAAAGGCAGTGTCCAAATCCCAATTGTGCTCTTTCATCACATAGGCAATCACCTGATTAGGACAGTCGAGAAACGAGATAACCGAGGTGAACCGAGAAGTTGAACGGAGGTTAGAAAAGCGAGTTGTTTGCAGTAGCTGCAGACGACAACTGTCAGTGAAGCTAGGTGGTTTATAAAAAAAAAGAAACCATATGGGTTGTTGCACAATATCGTTGTCAACTGACACTACCAGAAACTCAAAATAAAATCGTTTTCCTCGAACAGTTGCACAAGCTATTACAGAAAACAAGGTTTTTACCGAAAGAACAATGTGTAGATGGCACAGAGCGCAAAACGTTTAGCAGACCAGTCAAACAATAAAACTGAAATCCAAAGAAATGAGCTGACCAGCCAACAAAGCATGACTAAAAAACAGCACAGGTTTGAGTAGTTCAAAGTTATGAGTACCGTATGACCTATCCAAGGAAACTGATTAGAATCAACTAGATGACCAATTTCCTTACTTGCCAATAGCCCTGAACATACGGACACGGAGTCCGAATTAAAACAGACAGGTGAAAGTTTCCGCTCATAATACCAACCGGATCGTGACACAGAATAATCTCCGACCCTCAAACACGACAAATTATAACCAATAATTGGAGGAAACGGAGATTACTCACCGCTGTAGCCGATCGACTTATGCCCATTTTGCAGTGGACCAAACAAGCCGTGCCTTGGGCTCTGAAAGTAGTACCGGTAGGTCAGCAGGACGAAGTTTTAAAGAGAAAGCAAAATTACTGAAAATCCTCTTCACGTTCACGAATGAGTGAATAAGAACACACATGAGTTGGAGTGTTGATGGCCGACGGAAAAGCTGCCTGTTCTTCTCCTAGGGAAACCACCTATAAGGACCGACTAAGAATGACCTCGTCTGAGAGGGATGCGTACGCTAAAATAAGCTGAAAAGGATTAACTGCCCTGTGCCGTATACGATCAGCAAAGGTCTGACATAAAAATTATTTGCTCACTCCAGGCGCGTTTTTCAATCGAAGGTAATCACTTCTGAGGAATGACCTCCACTGACTGCAGTCCTTCCAAGGGAAAATGCATATGTTTTGAGTGACAGATTCTGTATTGGTGTATTTTTATCCTGCTCCGAATAAGTCAAACTGTTGAGTGTTGTATGAAGAATCTGATGGTGTCTCCTTGACTGTACACAGGTATTACCTAACATGGGGCGCTCCAAATAGTTAGCCATTGGTTCATATCTCATCTCAATTTGGAGTGCTTGGATTCAAACACATATTTTAGGGCTGATGAGGCTTTCTTGTTCTAATCGTAAACCAAGAAATGCACGGTTTTATACGTGAAATTGTGCGCTCTTGCGTGTTCCTTGCCAACGTGCACTGCTCAACAGTTCTCGGACTACCTGAGGACTTTCGTCGCCTTGAAACAAAGCTTAAAGCGACGTTTACGAACAAGCCCTATCCCGATACTCACAAGCGTCTTCTTTCCTGCCTGTTTATGGCTTTGCTCGCATACACCGGATGGTAAGCCGCACCATCTTCACTCACACATCTTGCCCCAAGCATTTCGCAGTCAAATTAGGGATGCCGTTGAAGAAAAACAAGCCCGTACGTTCCTGTACGAGAGTTCAGTTATTCAGTATTAAGCCAGTTATCCCATTAGTAATGAAACTGTGAACATCGAAGTCCAGGCAGACTTTTTCTTCAGTTAGTCGCTTCTGCCTATGTATTCTCCTTTGTGGATGTTCAGATGAATTGTGCTACTTTTCAGGCACATGGACCGGACAGATTGAAAGCCTGTCTGGGTCAATCAATCAATCATTCAATTAGCCAATTATTCAACCGAGCGATCAATTGACCAGTCTAACATTCATGCATCCATTTAGCAAGCTAATCAGCCAGCTAGCTAGTGATAAAGTGGCACAAGCAGATGACTGAAAGCTGTGGACAGTTTATTATTCCATATAAGTTCAGGAACTTCTGAACTAGGACCCGGTGGAAAACGGTTATAAACATGAAAACGGACGACTCAGGAACGCGACCCTCTGGCTGACCGTAAAATTCTGGAACCGTAATTAGGAAAAAACGCAAAACAAATTTTAGAGACGTTTTAAAGCACCCACAATGGGCATCAGGTCAGTCTCTTTCTTAGGGGCTCGTTCAGCTGTATCACTCTTTCGGTGCTTAACTGCCATGCCATCAGGAGGAAGCACGAGGGCTAGGATACTGCCAGGTTGCCCAAGCACAGACAGGGGAAGTCGAGAGGTAGATGTCGGATTCGAACCACGGACCTTCCGGTCAGTGAATTTGCGCTCTAACCACTAAGCCATCTGGGCTCATCAGGCAAATTTAGTCCCGGAATTTCATAAACCCTACTTAATACTTGAATAATAAACTATTTACGCAGGTTAAACATTTGAATCCAAAACATGACAAAGAAAACAGAAGTCTTGAATTATTAGCATACACGGGAGATTCACGTGATCGTTGACTTTATTCATCCATGCATATGCACGCATTCAGAAAGCAGAGCATATGGTGGAGGCAGACAGCCAAATTGCATTTACAAAACCGGTTACGGTCCACAATCTGCTGGAGGTTTGGTTGAATACCGAAAAGGAGCAGACAGTTCCCAAACATATGTGGGGAAAACCGGTGTTCATGACATTTCCCCCCAACAGATTGGTTGGTTGTCCGTCTAAGCGGCTAGGTAACGAACACTCGTGAAACACCACTAGTCAACCCGAGCATTCGAAATCAGACGACAATTTTTGCATAAGCATTTAGGCGCAACGTTTTTCGAATCACTGATGGAAATGAACAGGCCTGATAGTGAACAATGGCGCGTAACAAAACGAAGATGAAGACAAGGAGTGAGTGAACTGTTAGCGTAACAGAGGGCAGTCAGTGGACATCAGCACTCGAGTAGTACATGACTGGTGATATCTTCCCCAGAAAATGGACATATACATGTGCGTAAAAAACCAGTCCAAATCGTAAACTGGCATGGTGGTGTTAGTTTAACGCTATACACAGATACATCATAAATGACAGTTTCAGCTGGGTTCCAGGTGAGTCTCCCGTCAAAACCAAATTGCTATGCAAATGAGTGTATTTCGCTGACTTCGTGCAATTTGGATCCAAGTAGAACATAAGGTTGACGGAAACTTGGGGACTGCACCTACTCGATGAGCCCCAAGAAGGGCTGTCGATGGGATTTCGGAAACCTCATGAGTAGTGTATTACGCCCATAGCGCTTGAGCATGTTCACAGTGAGATAGGACCCCAATGAGAATCTCTGGTGCGAATCCAGTTGGCATTTGTGAAGTGGTGGCCTCCTACCGGAGTCTTTGCAAAAAGCCCACTACATTAGTTTTTGTTTTTCGCCAATCGGGCCACCAAAATAACCACCACGTTGTGGTACCTAACGTGATAACACCATGCATGCGTATTGGCTGGACGGTGCGAAGGTGTTCCCAAGGCTTCATAAAGTACAGTTAACATTTCCCACGGTCTGTAAGTGCAACATTCCAGCGCAAACATCCATCCCGCAGCAGTGGAAGGTCGCAGATGCACTTTTTGATTGCTAAAAACGAGAACGAAGTGAATGGTGTATACCCTCTTCACTACACAACTAGTAGGTTGTTACCTTGGTGAAGAGTGCTCGTCAGGACAAACAAAAAATGTGACCTGTTCTACCACTTTAATCCTTCTTTTAATTATTGACTTTTGAGGTTCGTTAAGAGAATAACGCACTGGAAGAAAAAGACACAAAAAAATGACTGCCGGTCTTGTTTTATACTTCAACTGTAAGATAATATCCTGGAGCTAAATTAGGCCAGAATGAAGGTGCATCATCCGTCTCGACAAAAACTCAATGACACATCGAAAAACAACGATCTGAGAATGCTGAGCAGCTGTGGGTGACACAATGACGGAGTCATGCGCTTGTACGCGGAGAGTGGAATGCCATTTAGGTTCGTTAGTTCATTCCTGATAGCTGGAACTACATAGAGTGATCAGGGGCCACGTGCCCAGTGATGACCTTGAGGTTGAGTTCCTAAAAAGCTATGCGGTATGTTGGTCAGAAACCTCCCTGTAAATTCTTGAAGTTGTATGTTTCAAAACATTGCTGCATCGTGGTCACCAAAAAAGAAAACCGAGATCGTCCTGAAGGTGAATGCTACGCTGATGTTTGACCGGCACCGTTTTTCACTGCCGTTAGTGTAAGGAATGGCACAAAATAGTCAGCGGAGTTTCTGGTAAGATGATTGACACTATTGAGCGCGCATTCTGAGAGAGGTTCGAAGCTGCAGAAATATCAAAACTAGACAGTTCGCATTTTCATCATTACTGACATCGATAGCAATAGGCCATTCGTAAACAGCAATGCTCTACTGCCAACTGAGAACGTTACAAAACAAGAGTAGAAAGAAGTCAGAAGGGTAAAGATTTAGTGTAAAAAACCTGTGTTTTTATGGAAGACGACCAAGAACAAAGGCCTCCACTTTCAAACAACATCTTCATATAAGGGTTGAGAAAGATATCACCAGTGATATTGACCTAGCACTCGTCCAAAGCAAGCTTAGAATACAGTGACAGACGAACTTCGGCGGGGCAACCCGACTGCGGAGTAACACCATGCTCAGCATTGGGAATAATGACGTGGTGTGTTCCGCAGTTTCTATCCGCGTTAAAAGAACGTTGCGTGGACCCTATTGGGATGTGTAAAAATCCCGCAACATCCTGAATACAGCGACTTTCATTTCGCGCTGCCACGTTACGGATCATAACCAGCAAATCTTTAGACAATGACGGTTGGAGAAAGAAAAACGCTCTCATCGGTAGAAGAACTTTGAACATGCCAAGTACATGTGGCAACAGCGTTAATCCGAATAACTGTGTTTGCATAACGAGACCGATTCATTTCCAAACACTTATAAATTGTACGCACAACCATTCATTGAGTACAGGCCGTAGCTACCCTAGTCCTAGCACGCAGCAAAGACAACGGTGATAAAATATTCCTGGGCTCTGAGGGTCGCACTGGAAACGATACAAAAACCGTTTGTACATTTGGATAACCCAGTTTCTTAGCTTCGGAGGAATTCATTTCAGATACCATAAATGACGCAAGTCAGAAAACATTCACTTGAAATTGCGTACATCAACTCAATGTCACAGTACACACACGGGGTGCACTATTGTCACGGTACGTAAAGCTGTCAATAAAGTTAGGTCCCTCATTCTCACATTTCAGGGTAACACAGGGGGATTAGAAATCCTGTTGACTGCAATTTGAGGGAGAGATTGCCTTTATGTGAACTACTACTAATACTACTACTTTATATGAGCTGCTATGGCTGATAGTATTTCATATTCTTCCATCTCTTTGGTCCCGTTTGGAAAGAAGTCTTGCACAATGGACAACAAAAATGAGATGCTAGTCGGGACCAAAACACCAGATTTTTCCGCGAAATCCAGCCGAAGCAGGTACAGCGAGCTTTTCACGTGGTCCTGAAATCAGTCGACTGCTACTTGTCAGTCGCTGTCTCGTATTCTCACTGGCTGCTCGGTTGGACGTCGTCCGATTTATCGTAAGAAAACCCTGATATACCTATTGTCGGACCTGATATAACAGCAGGGGGGTCAGCTCTTACCTCTTGGTCAGGTACGCTGATGAACTGCACATCTGCAACATTTTCCAACGCTTGAGTTATCCGAATACTCCATTTTTATTTATCATAAATATAATTGGTCTGGGAGAGGAGTGATTGGTTCACATCGAAGCACAATCTAGCAGGATTTCCTTGTAATAAGTGGATTACAAAGTGGATTAAACGTGTGTGATGCCATGCAGTTTGGAGAAGCTTTCAGGGACAGAATACTTAACTCTACTTTTACAAATGCGATCCAAGGGTGTGCGAACTAGGAGGCATATGATTTACAGGTGTACGGGACAGCAAGTAAAAAAAACTTTGTGGCCTTACTAATTTTTGACGATACAGTAACCACTTTACTGATAAACATTAACGACTTTGTATTAATGTCCCGTAACTTTTTAAGTGAGTTGAGTGAATCATTACCTATGAGGGATACAGACATTCCATTCCCTATGATGTGACCATCCCAGACCCTGGACCATGTAGCAGATTTAGTTTATCAATAAGCAAAGGATTTGACTGGAAAAAACAGACCGACCACCGTTGGACCGACACTTAAAAGCACATCAGACTTCGTGTACTACATACGAACCATGAGGCTGCCATTTGTACAAAACGTTCAGAGGGGAAGCTCATTAGAAGGTACCAGGGGTCCTCAGGTAGACAAAAGAACACTATGGCTCACCACTGCTATGCAGAAATCAATTACCTAGTCAAACAATGTTGAGATTTGCTGATTTCCAAAACAAGGTGGACTCCACTTGAGAGCCGTAGGGCCAAAATTTTCAATCCCTTATGGGTGCATCGGAATTCTGCTCATCAACCCCATTTTGAATTGCTTGGGACCGAGATCAGTGGTCCATATTCGGGGTGTAACACTCTCCAAAGACTAATCTACACTAATCTACCATTTTAGCCACATGGTCCGCTGAAGTTGAGAAAACCAAAACTGCACGACTATTATGTGCCTACTGCTGCTCAAGCACCTGACTTATCATCAAGTCGAAATTCCGTTACACTCCCTCGGAGTTGTGCCTCATGCACCGAGTAGGGGGTTGCGGATTATGAAAGTTGGGAGACGCGCTACGACAAGCTTAACGTTTAAACTTTTAGGGTTCGATCAGTAACTTTTCATGCATTTTTGATAAAGGCACATTGGTTGATTGGTCCGAGTTTCCTGATACGCGTTCACGCACCGAAATAAGTTGAGACAATCTAGTAAGTGCAGATACATCAACGCTGCTATAAGTTCACCATTATTCTACGGAGCTTTCCACCCGTAGCATAGCCCAGTGAAAAGTGGAATTTATTAGTGCTCGGTAAAGGGTTGGTCCGACCCCGTAAAACCAGGTTATACACAAGTGTCCCCTTGACTGTGTTCGTCGCTGAGTGATACCTATCATAGGCCCTGGATTTGCCGTCTTCTTGTTCCCGTCAGTTCAAGAACAAGGTTACGATGGTTTCCTTGGACTATGCTAGCCCCGTCTGGGCGCATTGGGTGGTCAAAACAACCTGTAGTTAGCACGATTTATCCAAACTTTCGTGCGAGGTGTTCTATTCAACAGTGAAAAATCGAGACCTGAGGAAATCGTCCTCGCATGTGAGAACTTCTCCATGAAGAATCACCCTTGAAGGATAGCTAACGGTTGATACAAAGCTGATTCTACACTAAACATGCCCCCAATTTACGATTCTAATGGAACTAGGCGCTCCAATTATGCCTCGAACACTTCCGCAATTAGGACTACAGCCAAGCTCTTCATTGTGAGCAAGAGACTAGCTGGTTAGCGATATATATATATATATATACGCTATGAACGAGTTCTTATGGAAGCACACTGTCGGAGAGTACAAGGGCGGCTACGTATACGTTTATGGAAAACGGTTATGCTGACACTGACGCACCCCAATGAAGCAGCACCGTCCAAAGTAAGTGGTCGACAGGTTCACATAGCGGAACACATAGCGCCATAAGATCAGTTACCGTAATTATAAGTTGCATTTGATCTTTGGAAATTCATCGAATTACTATCGGAAAAGTTACCAGCGTGCCAGCAAGAGCGGCTTGTTAGCTGATTTGCTTAGGAGTTCGGACGTTGAAAGCTACTACAAAAAACAGCACCTGTTCAATGAATCACTTTCCTATGTACCTGACTGGTGTATCTACGGCTGGGATCGACAGAATATTAATTAGATGTGGAAAGAGAGAGGTTGAGAGGTGACAACGAAGAAAGACGGGAGTTGTCAGTATAGCGTGGGCTCACTTATCCGTCCTGTTGCACACGCCGAATAAGGAACACGGTTGATGGTACTATGCAACAGCCGATGTGGCATGAAGGTATCTTGGTTCGCATGTGTATGTGGGCTGGAAAACCACCAGGGCACCTGGATTTATGCAAGAGAACGAACATCGTCCCATCCAGTCTTTTGCTCGAAGAGCCTGACCACAAATTAGCGTGATATTACCCAACTACTTTAAAGAAATAAGTTGCCGACTCACAGTTGTAGAGACACTAGATAAATTTACGGACCAACCAGATTGGGAAACTCTGTGGATACTGTCTGGGCATCCTCCGATATGGCTTAATGGGTTACTGAAGTACGTCAATGGTCGCATCACGAGGTCCGACGTTAGTTGTGTGGAGTAACACAGCGTTTTTTAGCACCGACTTTGCCCTTCATTCGATGATCTAGCCTGAGAACTCACATGCAAATTTCTTGCTTAGACACCGACGAAGTGTGTTTATCATGGAGTTTTCCGGTGAGACATCGCACACGGAAGGGGGAACAATTGTTTGGTAATCCATTCAAAAACACGTCGGTAATCCTTTGTTTTAGTTGGGCAACCTGACAATGTATCCGGGCTCGTGATTTCTGAGTTGTATAATGGGGATGCATTACTTCGTTTCACTCAACCCCGAACGGAACACCATAAAAGCGTGAGTCATTGTGCTTGCACTATCGTTCAGCTGTAGAACCCTTTCGGTGCCTAACTGGCATGCCACCCGAGGGAAGCACGAGGGCTGGGATACTGCCAGGTTGCCCAAGCCTAGACAGCGGAAGTCGAGAGGCAGAGGTCGGGTTCGAACCGCGGACCTTCCAGTCAGTAAATTCGCACTCTACCCAATCGGACCACCTCGCTTTATCAGGCAACGGAACCGGTTCCGATACTTAACAGTCCGTTTTGGAAAGAATCCTAAGCGAAATATGTAGCACTGAAAAACGCTCAGTTGCGTCGCACTTTTGGCGTACAGCTGTCGTGAAACTTAAAAACATGGGGTTTTAGATACTGCCAGGCTCCCTGAATATAGACAGAAGGAAAGTACTGCATATATTCTTGGGATCTGCCCAAAAGTCGGTTTCCGGACAGATAACTAGTTACTATTTCACGCCTAAACCGCTGAGCTCAACACCGAAACAACAAGAAACCAGTTCTAGCAACGACTACTGAGTAGGTAAACCCAGCTCACAACTTACTTTGCCTCGTTGATGAACCGGTGGGTTTCTTCAAAATGGGACAAAAGTGATGATTGTTCATCGTCGTAAACACGTATATTCTTATATTCGAATTTTTCTCCTGGAAAAAAGTTGTCCACCTCTCTGGTGACGTTCAGAATGTGTGAAACGGATCGGCGTTCTAGTTCGGCTCGATTGGATGCATTAAAAGTGGTGCCGAGAAGCAAATGATCCAGTATGGCACTGGCTTCATCCATGCGCCCGTAGATGGTTAGAACTTCTTCCTCAATGAAATGCCGATAATCCCGTAACGGCTGCTGCAGTTCCTCTTCGAGACGTTGGCGAAGCTGTGGTAAAAAATGCTTGAAGATTAGAAGCATGCTACAAAATATATGTAAATTCGAAACGGCCATGTTCACAACTTTTATGTGCGGATGTCACAGCAATTTCTGCACGTTTGCTGACCCAATTCTCAAGATGACCTGACTGTGCCTGAAGTAACTCTAGAGATGACTCGATTTTAAAGTGACCCATGTGGGCAACCCTTCGGGTTTCATAACACCAGCTAAGAACACCTTAGGAGGTTTCTGTGGACAGACTTTCGGATTCCCAAAGACACCAAAATTTAGCACAAAAAGGTGCTTCAAAATACCCAAAAATCCCAGTTCAGTATTCTGCTTTTCTTCTAAGAAATCCCCAACTAACAGCTCGAACAAAGAAGCTTTTTCCGGACTCTCTGTCTCCTTTTCGTAATAAAAACCCATCCATATGACAACCTTCCGCGGATTCAAATTGTTCAGCAACGTGAATCTTCTGAATTGTAAAAAAAACGTTAGCCTGTAAGTGTGAAGTACGAAGCTCACGGCAACAGCACACACTGGGTGGACTTGAACTCGGTTCACCAAACTTTTTCAGTGGCTGTACAGTGCGTATAGGTCGGAGGGATGTCCTATAGGCACAAATTCCGGAGTGAGTCAAGCAGCTACTCGATGCACAACTCCAGGAGCTGTACCATTCAACCTTAACCTCTTCATCAGCACAAATCAAGGGACTAGGTCTTGTGAGCTTAAAACGCCGTTAATAATTGAATCCAGAAACTCTCAGTATGTACACATACCTGTAGCACTGTAACCTCCTCCAGATCAACCGAGTACATGATTTCCTGAAGTTTCGCTGCCAAGAGAGCTTCCATCCGGCGACGTTCTTTCCTACGTCATTGAAATCAAAGGAGTCTTTAGTAGTAATATCAATCCGAACTAGGGGAAATCGAACACGATAATATGAAGCATTTGCCAATCCTAATTTAATGATGGACGACTCACAGGAAATGTGTGCATCATAAGTGGCTGGTAGAGTTTAGGAATTTGAGCATGATTCAGTGCATCAATCCAAGCGCTTCGGTTAAGATGCAACCTTTTCACCAAGCCTACATGGAACTAGAACACAGAATGAGCGACTATTCTGATGGCTTAAGTAGTTCATGTTTAATATGAAACGATCATGACCTAAGGTGTTTGGCCATGCCACCCCTATCGTAATTCAGCGAAACTACGGTCGTTTGGGACGACTTAGATGCTACAAGGCCAGGCTTTATGGGCAAACTTAGTTTCACCTCTATAGCCCAATTTCTTTTCTTTGATAAAGATATGAAAAATGTCCAACCATCTTGGCTAAAACTTTGTTCCCCTCATTGAAGATGTTTCTTTTGCGCTTAACTGGTCTCGAACGATAACGACACGACTGAGCTTCCTGAATGGAATCAGGAAAATTAACTTCATTGTCAAAATCAGTGTATCCGAAGACATCATTGACTGAGAAAGTCACGTTTTTTAGTCCTAATCAGGGAATCGGCTTTCAGAATCTTTTCACAATTACTGGCCTGCAAAATATACAAGGTGGTCACTGTCTATATGTTTCGTTTGTTTATACAGCTGTTTGTTAACACAGCGATCATCACATCAACCATCTCCGCCCTTTCCCCACTTTCAGTCATCGCTACTACCTGATGAGGTGTCTGGTGGTACGCCCCAACGAATGACGAAGGTGAGCGCGAACTTTCTAGACCGAACTACCAGATATACCTAGGTGGCTTTTGAAGTCATGATCCCAGTATAACCCAGTTTTTCAAACCCGACACACACTCCCACACGAACAAGTCCACTGTCCGTCTCCATACTGGTGAGAGAACGGTGTATTCAAAGGTTGACAAAAGCAACCCACGAACTCGCCCTAATGTTCACCACCAATTAGCTTCAATGTAGCAACTTAAAGAGTAAATAACTGTCGAATTTCATCATCATTGGGAGTACCTGGTTGTAACTGAGTCAGAGCAGACAGTCGTGACAGTTGTCCGAGGTTGTTTTTCCCGAGCCACAGCGAGAAAGTGAAACAACCAATTTTAATAGGGAAGGCGGAAACCCGTGGCACACTACTTAGAGCTTCACAATCTTCTCTCCAGCTGTTGTACTCACTTATGTCAAAACCTGATTAAATCATTTTCTTATGTCACGTTACCAGTACGTTCCCTGCATTCATGTCTAATCCGTACCATTTCGAATTAATTCCCCTATTTTTGCATTGGACAGACGGAAATTTGGAAAATCTTATGCGGCAACTGGATTAAGTATAATGCAGATACAGTGGATTTGCCGATTTATTTTCATCACTTCTGCTTTAATACGTAGTGCGCCCGAAATTCCCTAGGTCGGTCAGATAAGCTAACCGTCAGGGACACCTTATGCCGGTGTATACCATACCGAGGTCACTAGGGTTGAACACTAATCCCAGTGTACAATATAGAAATAATACAAAATAGAAATCACGCTAAAAACTAACTCTGCGATCCGTAAGCTAGAACAAGAGATAAATAACAGAAGTGAGGTGTGGCGTGCAAACAGGTAGGCATGCACAAAATCAATTACGAACGCATAAATGATCCTTGCAAAGTAGCTTACTCCTCGTCAGTTGCGTCGTCCGATAAGGGGGCTTGTGGAGGAACGTAGCGGTTGAAGCTGTCGATATCATCCGTCTTCAACCACTCCTGCATCTGACAAGTATCCGAGGCAGGCAAGTTGTGATAATAACTGACCCAGTCATGCGTAAGTCCTCTCGAAAAGTATGCGTTGGTTCTGGCTACGTGACATGCTCTGTTAACAGCTTGAAACGCAGCCCAAAGCGCTTGAACAGAGACAGGTTTGAACTGCTTTTCAGTGTCCTTTGTCACCAATTCGAATCCCCTATGGAAAACGAGAAACGACACTGCAAAATGGACCGAAAACATTTAATTCATGGAGTCGGAAATCTGAATGGATAGTATTACACCGATCGGAAGCTATGGTGAACTCCACGCATAAAAATTACCGTTGCTCTAATTGGAAGTCCAAAAATTAGAAAATTGAAAAAGATGTATGGAAGATTTGCTATCAATGCACTCAATGCGGAGTTGCGGGACTCAGCTGGTTACGCAAAATGCTTAGTGTATAACCTACAGCAAAGCAAATATCGTTTTCATGACAGACACAATATTCGTAACAAGCTTCCAAAAAAGGACCATATTGTCCCGGTCCCACACACCTTATGATTAGGCAAATGACTAGATAATCAATCCTTTCAAACATGGACAGAGAGATTTTGGGAATTTCTACTTTATTAGTCAAACATTAAAAGGATTTCCTGCCCGAAATCGGGGAAAACACAATTAGCTCTTACGGAAACCAATGTCAGTTACTTTTGGAAAACATCAGCGGCACGAACACTTTGAAGGAAGACCACTCAGCAAAACACTAGTAACACGGAACCGGAGCCAAGAGGCGGGAAACCCACAATTTCATTGTTAGGATCAGGACTTCTGCGGAATGGTCTGGAATTCCATCCTGACGCATATGTCCATTTCTGCGACCATGTTGAATATCGCGTTACATTGATTATCTTTAAGACGCAAGAGATAACGGCTTCGTGGAGTTGAACAAACCTCCCAGTTAGGTAAACGCGAGACTCAAACGAGCCTCTGGTTTGAGAAACTCCCCAAGCAAATGTGCTGAAAAAACAGCATCGGTTGTCTGTATACAAGGTACCGAAGTAGTGATATCATGTAAAACAAATAGACATAAAAAATAAACCAGTCGGCTCAAGAGCATGCGACAGTCAAATTTACCATCAAGTAAGGGCTATCAACGATAAGGCAGGACAACTGGCCGGTGTAGCATGAAATTATTAGTATCCTCACAGTTGGCGAGTGTATCTGAGCTGAGATTTTTCTGGGTCGTCCAAAGCAATTGAGGCCCTCGGCCAAAGCATTTGATTCAAGAGCCTGACCGCAAGGCGGCGGTGGTTGGCGCGGGGCTATCACCTTTAAGAAGCGTGTCACCGATTATGTTCCAACATCCAACCTAGGGGGTCGGGAAACTGTTAGTCTAACCTCTATTCATTAATCAACCTTGTATGAGCGACTATGCGAATGTCACATGGGGAACATCCAGCGTACCTGAATTGTTCACATAGATGCACAAACCGTTACATCACGGTAAAGTCCGGTCTACTTGTGAATGGAACATACAACCTAAGGAGTGTTTAGAAGCCAACAACTTGGGTAATCTGGAACAAATGGTCGACTTCTTCAGTGAGCTTGGCAACGAACTTACTACCAGAACTACAACTCGAAACGAATTCACACCAACCCACAACCAGAATCGTGGGCTGACCTAGGGTTATCCGTGTAGTTAGTTGTAGCAGTCACGCTGGCCACCCAATCGTGTCCTTAAACGCCCGCTTACGTACAATTCGGTGCTTCTGATCGAAATGAAGCCTAACAATATATTCTGTGCAACAAATAAGGTGAACTAATGGAGCATTATCAACAAGAACTAACGAAATGTACCAGGTATATCAGATCACTCTCCAGTCTTCCACCGAAAAACTCCATATCGACTCCGGATGGTACCGCTTCGTACTTAGCTGGCCACGAGCCAGCCCAGCCTCAACTGGATGAACATATCGGACTGCTTAACATGTAGAGCGCGGGTAGGGACCAAATCTTGGCAGATTCAAGGGATACCCATCAGTCGCTCTGAAACTTTCATATACAGTTTAGTTCTGTTTGAATTAGTGAGCTCGAGATAGCTTACTGACGAAGGGTCCGCAATTCGAACCTAACCACGGCATCCCGATTGATCCTGTCTAGGCTTGAGCGACCAGGCAGTATTTCAGCCCTGGTGCTGCCTCCAGGTGGCACGGCAGACAGGCACCGAAAGGGTGTTACAACTGAACGATCATTCATTATTAGTGAGCTGTTCCCGGGAGATCTGGGTACATATGTATGACTTTTGGTATCAAAAGTGACAAACCGTTTGAGGTGTCAGTCTGACTGATTTCGAGGCGAAGCTTTCAGCTCTATTGCCACTGTGCACACCCAGGCCAGCAATAAAGGCAAACGCAGGGCCAAACCAGAGGAATTTTCGGCAGAGTGGCTACATAAGCAAAAATCAACACTGCACCTTGCCCGTAACCAGGTTACTTTTTATCGCATTTGCTGTTCAACTCGCGATCAACCTGAAGATGAAGCACGTCATTTGGAGTACCCAAGTTTGACTTCTCGGCTAAGTGAGGCTGAGCACGCCGATGACATCATCGTTGTACGCAGCGGAACACCTTAGTTATAGATGGCCTTGGAACGCATCGGATGACACATTTCATCTCGTGGTATGCAGATGGATTCCTGCGAAATCAAAATTATAGGTAGATATATAGCCAATTTCAAGCCCCACCAACGGCCAGACGATCACAAACACTTTTCAGCCATTTCATCGAACACTCGATCAAAGGAACAGGTCCTTCTCCAAATAGAGGGCACCAAAACCCTTGTCCCTTCAGAGGACACAATTAAATCTCAAGAAAAAATTCCACGTATACTGCATTGCCACTCGACAAGCGCTATAAAAAAACATTCAGCTGTAGCACCCTTTCGGTGCCTAGCTGTCATGCCACCCAACGGAAGCACGAGGGCTGGGATACTGCCAGGTTGCCCAAGCCTAGACAGGGGAAGTCGAGAGGCAGAGGTCGGGTTCGAAACACGGACCTTCCGGTCAGTAAATTCGCGCTCTACCCACTTGAGCCATCTCGCCAAGTGCTATCGCATGAGTGGGTCCTGTTTTCGCCGCATCGACGACCTTTGCTATATACACATGTAGCAGTCAGCGACGCACACTGCTAGTGACTGTGGTCATCCGGGATGGACAGCTGACTTTCTAGGAGACAAGGTAAACGGATAGCCTTCTCAATAAACGTCGAGCGGAAGCGCACTGCACCGGGGATGTGCTGGAAACCTGCGTGCGTCGACTATATAAAAAACCATAGGAAAATCGTGTAAGGACTGCTGATGAGCCGAAGACATTGCGCCCTACCCTGGCGGACGAGAATGAGATCTCTGTAGAATACACTGGACACAGTGGAAGATTGGGCGGTGGGGATTCAGTACTAATATATGGGTAGGACATTGAGCGACACTTCGTATTCCATGGGTGGCCGGCTGACACAGCGCGTGCGAGGTTCGCATCGCAATCCTAAGACGAAACGACAACTTGTCAGGACAGGGGTTACAGGTTACCATAAGTTACGGCCTTCCAGGGCTCAATTTCCGTAAAACCGTACTGTAGCTATTGACAAGGTTCATCTAACCAGTCCAGAGTCGGTGTGCTTTCCATGCACGAAAAGCGGTCGCAGACAGAAGACATGCGACATGTGTCGACACCAGACTAAGCAATCTATCACATTGACCAATGCATCGGGCACGACTTAGTTACTCGTGAACAAGCCCACACTCAAACGGGTATGGTCTTTCTTTATCGGATCCTGAGACCACAGAAGCCTCCGGTTTTGTAAAACCGGCTACGTAAGGAGTCTCTCCTCTCTACCATAGCAATATATTTGTGGGATAGACACCCTGACAGTGTTATAGCACCGACGGTTGAGACATTTAGGAGGCTACTCGACACGCAATAGTGGGATAGTCCGCAGACCTGGAAGTGTAAGCCTGAACAGGTCGGGCGTTTACCCCGGACACCTTAACAATTCCACTAACTAGCTACTACATTATCCCGAGTTGGTGCAGAATGGAGCTGACATGGATCCGTAAATCCTCTCGTCTCAGCAATTTGAAACTGCATCATTTCCTAGTTATGTGGACCAGTATCAGCGTCCTTAGTAGTACCCAGTGAGATTCGCAGGGGGAATAGGCTACTGTGGTGAGGCTCCTCAATACCACTAAACAAATGACATTCTTCGATAATGACATCTACAAGTCCGTACACCAGAGTGAAACGGGAGATTCGGAGTGCGATTATTGTTATCTGCTGGTATCTAGTGTTTGCGTATAGTTTGCCCATACACAAACGGACTGACTAATAAAGAAATAATGAAATGGGAACACGAATGCGACCTACCCGTCCCCGTAAAGCTTTACCGACATGTCTTGCCATATTGGGAGAACCAGACCAATAGTTGCCTGATGATTAGTGATGTCAACACCCAACACTGCTGACTCCTCAGTGCCTTGTTTACCATTTGTGGAAATGACACAACAGTATCGGTGTCGATGAGGTCGAGGATACTCGGTTTGCAAACGTACAGCCTAAAGGGTAGTAAAATCAAAAGCGTACATACCAGCTGGACGTAGTCCTCGAAACGTAACAAAGCGAGAATTCTTTTTAGATGATCCTGAATATCATCTGATTTATTATGTCATTAATTTGGGTAAAACCAATACCGTTGGGTTTTATGTGACTTGAACGTCTCCGAGATCTGACATTCAACCCCACAGCAGTAGCTTTGCACATCAAGAAATCCTCACTTTGGCTGAGCGACACTTAGGAAACATAACGCCTTACCTGCTCTTTGATGAATTTTCAAGCGCATCCTGAACGTTAGCTGCCTTGTCGGAGTCCTAAAAATAGCTCACTGAGAAACTAAGGCTTACGGAGGAATGCGCAAACAAAGAGCGGTCGATAGTTATCAGAGACATCGTCTGAATTAAATCGGAACGCAGAGGGTTTTATACTGGACCATTGCAACAGGAAAGACACCTGATGGCCAATTGGAACTCAAACAGCTGATTGGTTGCATGCTAGAAATGAACATCAAGTCAAGGTCACAGCCTTCAGACCACACCTCTAGGGGATAACGCGAGCAGCTTAAAAGATTCTAGCAGAACTTTAAAAACGAAGACTCTGTGCTGTGGAACCAGCACTACTTGAGGGCTTGGATTATCGTTCTTGAATCTACACAAAAGAATACTATTTTAGCAGGCAAGCAAAATAATCCGCCAAGAACCAAACACCTCACAGGCGGCCAATTTGTTTTCACTGACAAACAGGCTGATGACAATCCAGCGGCGGGTGCACGCTGTTCCGTGGACTATTCGGTGATACACATTCGAGCCTGGTGCCATCTTGCTGTCGTTTGAAAGCAGCACCTCTGGACATCCTGCAGCTCGGGGTGGCGCTATCGACACCCTGCCTCGTCAGATCTCATAGTAGATCCACGTATCAGGATAACTATGTCGTCGCTGTGTTATTCCGACATGTTTCTGCGTCACAGAGAATCAAAACTGTAATGCTTTATAGGGTTTGTGAACCGTGCAGCCCCGTATGCTACACTGTGTGGCGTCAATAATGTGTCCGCAAAGATTTTCCTAGCGGCGAATAGAGGATTCGCAAACACTGTCTACCGGCCCTCTGGGCTGGGGACATACGCAGGTGTGACACTGCTAAATAAGACGCCAGAATACTCCTCCAGTCCCATAAAAACACTGTCGGCTTGCTACCGAGCTCAGCAGCAAATGTCTGTTTAGGATTCCTAACCGTCCTAATGCTCAGCTGTAGTCACCGTGACTGTGCAACCCTGCATAAAAACGTAAGCCTCCAAACAATACCAGGTCGGTCGTCCCTTGGTGACTCCGTCTTAGTTGCTTTATGCAGTAGGTGGGATAAACAAAAACACGGTACGTTTGGCGCCTCTCCTCCACAGTCACTAGTGAAATCAACTTATCACTCAAGCCTATACTGGTTCACGGTGCACACATGTTTGGCGAGCTCCCTGGAAGGTTATACTGTCTTCTCTTTCCATGCACACCTGTTGCTTGCATCCGCTATTCGAAAGCTCTTTATATCTCTTCCTTTTATTATTTAGCGTTTGAATCCCGCTGCAAATTATCCAGAAACTTCCCTACGCACGCTTGGTACTTTAGACACAGGCGCTTGTAGAATTTTCAAAAAAAATTCAAGCAGTACAACTACGCCTTTGGCGACTTCAATTTTGGACGCTACTACATACAAATTTTGGCTGATTCCGCTATTAATGCAACCGGGTATTGATGTCGACGCATCTCTTAAGTTTCAGGGGGTGGATACCTCCCTGACTGATTGCCTGACTGATAAGCAAGTTACTACTTGCTTTTCCACTGTCCACTCCCAAAAGGATTAGCAATGTTGAACGACAGTGAATACAAATTGGTCGCATTTCTGTTAGCTGCTGGTGTGGACAGCATGTTATTTACTGCGTGTCATTTTGCAATGTACAGCTTGGTCCAGACTGTGTAGTTGTGTGGTGTACGTTCTGGTGAAACTGAGGAACGGGCTATTTACCTGGCTGTAAACATTATTCGCTTTATATAAGTTACAAAAACTCCCTGTAGTCCATTGCTACCTGTGGCTTCAATTCGAGGTGCCTCCCTCTAGCTGAGCTTGGAAGGTACAGAACAACGTAGTCGAAATGAGAGGTTATCTAAAAGTGCGGAGCTACGGGTAACATAAAACGATGTTGAATATACACACTGCAAACAACGGTGAAAGTTTTCGTTTGAACAGGAATACAAGCTACTATACCTAACGGAGTTCACAATAGCTAAAATATCCAGCATGTGTTTTAACTATTCTCCTCAAGAATTTGAATGTGGGGCCAGGTGTGAACGCTGTCTGACAAACTACATTCATATTCGCCTGTCTCATCCATGAACATGTGCGCCGAGAAATCTGCCAGTGATGCCCTTCACGATAACCCATCATTAAATTTAGAAGTCTGCAATTAGTACTACGACGTACGGGTTAAAAGGTTTTTGACCGCAATAGCCCCAGGCGGGGAACATGACAAAAAATCAAGCAAGTGGTCGCACGCAGAGCGTCGTTTGTTAACTAATCCCGAGGAAAAACTATCTCAAATTCTGATTCACGGTTCCCGAACTCACTCAGATTAACCACAAACTGTTATGTTGTCCATTAATCTGAGGTTATTTAAGACTAAAACCGAAACCTCCTTAGCGGAGGTGAATCCAAAAATAGAAAAGTTCGGGGTTTACACAGCTACTCATGCATAACACACAAAATGTGCTGCGATCCTGATTTATGACTGGCTACAGGCAGATCAGTACACAGGAGAGGCGTAGTGCTGTCACTGATGCAAAGGACAGCTTACCGGTTGATGTGCCACCCCTCGTAGCACTGTCTGTAATAATTGCAAACACGCATCCTTTTTATCCGTTCAGCATTAGGAGCTTAATAAATGTGTTGCTTCTGCAACTGTAAGTGCGTGTTTCGGTGCAAGCCCTATGTTAACGTAAAAAGTCTTCTTAATGGTGCTTTTGCAACGTAGCATCCGAGGCAAGGCCAAAAACCACCAGTCACAAATAGCGAATCGCTTGCTTGGTTTCGGCTGAAAGGTCACAATTCAAACAATAACCAAAGTACCATTTTAATGACACGAAAGACAGTTTACGGATGTCTGTTTACAAAGAGCGCTCTTTTTTACTTCAGACTGGGATCCCTTTTGCTTTTGAAGTTGAGGGTAGGTAAAAATGACAATGGATTTTATGTTGATAACACTGTGCAGGACTTAGTATGGTTAACTGTAGCTAACCAGAACACTTGCAAAGTCTCTAACAGAGGAATTCCAGGTGTTCCTTACATTTAAGGCGTTTTTATTTAGGGACCACATGCAAAATACTACTGGTAAACATACGCACCTAAGCCTCCTTGGCACAAATACGCTTTTAAGTACGATACCGAGCCTGTACTTCACACGGAGTTCACGGAAGTATGCAATCTCTTTGCAGCGTCAAACTTACGGAAAAGTTGAGTTGAAGTTCTTGACAGGGAAGGTGCCCACATACAAACTCATCCATTGCATTACCGTAATTCCCTTCGTGCTGGATAGCTGGTTATGTCTCTGGATTATATTTTCTAATCAAAATATGTTTTCACTACCGGTAGTGGGATACCCCGTCGATTAACGTGAACATCGATGAATGTATAATACCTACCATGAGGTGAGTAGAACGCTTAATTTTTGTGTGGAGAACACTTTCAGCGGCTTTGCTTCGGAATATCAGTAGTCCAACTACATTGACCACACACGTGACCTGAACTGCAGGCTGGGGACAGGCAAGGCCGTGTTTAACCGGCTCCAAGCATATCGCTTACATTGAAACTACCATTAAGATACGCCAATTGACGGAAAGTTCACTAACCCCTGTTCTGAGTTTAATCCGTTTGCCCACAATTAAATTGATTGCATTCGGCAAACACTAGAGTGGCCTGGGTGCAAGGCATTCCAGAAATGGTGCTGCCAATCTGAACTTCGGTAAAATTTATTCCGAAAATCACCGTTGATATACGCAAAGTTGATTTGCTACATTTTAAGGGTAACCAAAAAAGTTACAGGATGCCACTTCCTAGCCAACCAGTGTGAAAAGTAAATAGATAACCGGCAGCCACGTTGACAGCTAGAGAGGACGGTCTGTGAACTGTGCACACCATGTTAGTGCTCGAGGGCTAAAAACTGGGAATCAAGACCGCCATCATACAAGCCGGTCCCCTCTACCCGTGAAACTAACATTCACACCTACAGGGGAGCTATCGTCGGTTTCTTCTTGCCCATCCATTGGAGACAGGTTCGTCGTGATTTGAGACAAAACGTTTCGAACAGGCGAACCGCTAAATGTCAGGTCTTGCGATTACACTCAAAGTTGGTATGCATCGCGTACTCATATGCCGGTATCCACTGTGTCCCAATGCAGTGCTCCATGCCAAAGGACGGGTGGGTGCTTACAGCTTGCTGATTCTCAGCGCTCGCTGAGAAAATCCTTGTGGCGTCACCATCGTAGTCGTCTGGTAACTGTGAATAAATTGTTTGTATTGAAGCACAGGCGGCCACAAAATCTGAGAGACGGAATTCCGTCTAATAATAATGCACTGGGAGGCCAATCAAAGTCGCTAAATAGAATTGTTTCTGCTAAACCGCAAAGTTGTTTGAGAAAGATGGTCCGTTGCGCACATAGCAATTGTATTTATCTCACAGTCTTCTCAGTTTGCGACAGCCAAAGTAAAACCTTACACGTAAATACCGCGTGGAGTGCGCGCCTCTATGAGCTTGTCCGTGACCGGAGTATCTATATAACATTTCGTCCCTCTACCTTGCGGAGCAAATAATGAAATACACAGTGATACAGATCTTTTGCAAGTGATGCACGTCGTTTCTGCAAACGGGTACGGCCTTTGCTACAAACAGGATACACGGCTTGTGGTTTATAAGTTTACAATTCAACAGGCAATTTTTAAAATTAGCGTTCTCGATGGGGGCTTAATCGGTCTCTCTCCGTTAGGGACTGGTATGGACCGCAAAGCTCTGAAAGCTCTGGTTTGCACCAAAAATATGTATAGGCCTTAAAAATATGCCAACAACGCCAGTAAAATCTGCGTTTACACCTTCAGGGCCGGTTGCTTGCAAACAAATCCGTCACGTCTTAGCGAACCGGTGGCCTAATTGTAGTAAAAAGCCATCCCGGTATTTGTCACGCACATTTTGGATGCGGCAATAAATGGTATTCTTTTAGGTGGTGAACGGTCTTCTTAGACTACATATATGCGCTTAGTCTGCCTCCGAATTTGGCGCAGTATGCAACTTACAACCCAATTACATGAGTATATAGTATATATAGTATGGTGTAGCATATATAGTATAGTACACATATATAGCATATATATAGTACAGCATACATATATAAGCTTTTACGCAGTATTAATAAAACATGGTTTAATTATGACCGAAACTGAAGGGTTTTATTGACAGATAAATACTTTTGTCAGGACCGTCTAGGAAGTAATACTGATTTCCACTATGATTCCCCACAATCGAGGGCACCAATAAATTGTGAGGTCTAAATACGCGCTGTTCCAAAGCACTGAAGTTAAAATCCATGTGGACTCCAGGTGGCTTTGTGTCTTACAGAATGGTCGGAGCCATCGAACAACGAGCAGTTGCTATATAGTGGTTACGTGGCAGGATGACGTAGCAGGTGAGAACACTATATAATATATTGATAACTGGCATCATGAAAAAAGCAAGAATGTAAAATTAGCAATTGGACGCCCGGGAGGATCAGACAGGAGAGCGGTCAGGTATCCAGGCATTGGATACAGGCAGACTGACAGTGAAAACAGGCATTACACAAGGACCGTGGCACGTATTCACGTAATCACGTTCAGAAAGTATCTCCGAACCAAAAGAAACGAAAACTATCTGTAGTCTGACCGACAGTGTGTCAGAGCAACACGTACAACGGGTGTAGAACAAAAGCGCGCGCTCAAAGTCGTTCAAAACAAAACCACGCTAAACAATATCAGGTAGGGCGAAATATGGAGGCAGTAAAAGATATGGCCACCGTGGAATTCAGATTGACGAATGGGATTGCCCGCTCGGTTACCATCCGCGCGGTTCGGGTTCAAACCCTGGCCAAGCATTTTTGATGTCATAGCGTGCACTCAAAAGTAAGTAAGGTTGATAGTTAGTTGCGCACAAAGCCAGAAAGGCGACAATATCTTGATACCAACAGCTAAAACGTGAGTAAGCCTCGAGCGGGAGCGGGAAAGCGGGGCTGAGCTGCAGGAAAAAACAGCTTTATGGCGAATGGGTGTAAATATTGCCACCTGAAGGCAATCAGGACAAATGGGAAAGTTGGCCGTTGATTGTCGGTAATCCACAAGTCGGATGAGCACTCTCGTCTTTCGTTTTGAACCAGGCTTCCGCAGTTTGGGCGATTTGAGAGCCGTCTCCGAATTTGCTCAGTCCAACAATTACATTTTGGACAAACTCGAAAACGGCACAATAATTTAAAACATCAGATTTTGCGTGGCATCTGCAAAATTCAGTAAATTTTCACGCAATCGCTCTTTCTAGTGCTTCTCAATGTACGCTGGCTGTAGCAGTATCAAAATGTTACAAAGCTAACACAAGCTGTTAAATAGGCAGACAGACACTGGCAGTTGGGGTAGAATTCTTGTTGGTCGTCGGACCATTTCCGCATAAGCCCGATCTTCACCAGATCGGTTATAACTTAGATGTTCAGCTTACCAGGGCTTGGGAGCCGGGGCGGGTAGCTTAGAATATAAATTTCAAGACGCGGCTGTAGTGCACACTAAAAATATATAGACCAAATAGCCACAGAAGACAGAGGACAGTTTTATGCTATTCTACGGTTTGGACGAAAACGCGACCACACTCAAAACGGGTCAAAAACGGATTCCATGCCATCTGGCTTCGCCATACATTTTTTAAAACGACCTGCTGAATAAAGAACCAAATTTTATTACGTGCCAACAAAGGCTTTTGGTGATGTACAATTTGTCCAGCTGTTTTGACACAACCTTTTTATGGCGGATGCACTATGTTTTGCAACGGTGGGTGAGAATGTCTGAAACCATTTTTTTGCAGGGATTGGGCTTTTGAAAGTCTCTGAGCGAGGAAGCTTCATCGTATAAATTTCCAGCCTTTCCATCCAAACTCAACCAAAAGATTGGTTCGAAATGATAAGCCAACAAGCACATAGAGGCAACACCGCAGGTCCATCAGTACCCCGAGTGTAAGAGCCTCAGCGGATCAAACAATATATGATCCAGCACAGACAGATACTGGTGATCAGGTGAAAGATTCGAACGCTTAGACGGAGTGGGTTGTAGGCTGTAGAACTCATGCTGACGCTGTTTGTGCAGTTATGCACATACGCTCATATAGGTTGGTGCCGCTGTATAGTGCACTGCCTCACCGGGCGTCCAAGGAATTACGTTGAACAGGTTTATACTAGAAAACATAACAGATTGATACCAAGCTTCGTGACAGAAAGGCTTGGAAAATTTTTCAGCTGTCGCCCTTTTGTCACACAAATTAAAGGAGGATTATTGTAGCTTTAATATGGGACTAGCTCACAGATAAAGCAGAAGCAATTTTACTCGCGGCTTTTAAAATGCACATGGCTCCTGACAAGCCACCAACGAGCAGTACTGGCAAAGACACTAATCATGTTTTGTTGCCAGGTTATTGCCTGACCTATGCTGTATGGGGTCTCTGTGCTTCCTAGGGAGATGCTGACTTCGTTGGCGTTGTGTATTTTTATGTCTGGTTTGGGCTTCTACAAGGCATTAGCGCACTCATTTGAAGGATGTTGGCTTGTGGTAAAGCTCTACACCCTGTGAACACTCTCCAGCGGAGTGAAAAAATGAAGGGAAGGTAAGAAAACGATATCCGGCCGCAACAAGAGCGAGAATGTGAACAAAAGCTGTGATCTGTTGGTAACCAGTACACTGCTAAGCCGCAGTTATGAGTATGCACGTACTTATTTTAACGTTGCAAATAGAGTTGTAGGTGCGATTCTGAAAAGCCGGAAACAACGCGATGTGTGGAGGAATTTGGAGTCCGTCTCACTCTGAGTAAACTTCTTTGATCGGTGTTATTGAGGCAGGCAAAAGGTTCGAAGTTCATAGAACCAAGTGTTGGTTATGAAAGTGACGGGCGAATTTGTAGACGGAACAATATAAGAACGTAACACAACAGCCACAGTTGGAATTGTGGCACGTATTCAGTGGGTTTACACGGGCTTGCGTCCGCAAGTAACGTGCTTGATTGGCGGTGGTGTGACGAAATATGGGCGGGACATCAGCTTGGGTATGGCAGTCGCAGAACAAATAGTCCTGCCTCGTACTTTTGTTCATGAATGGCTGCGTATATGAACATCATGACAACTGAAGTTACTGAACCCACAGGGCCGTTAGGTTAAGCCAGAAAACTGTCCAAGAACGGGGACAACATAGGGAATAATGTTACTGAAATCCATTGTGGGCACGGCTTGGGGAATAACCATTTTCACCAGCCACACGAGGACATGAGACATCTTCATTTAAATTGAGGGCTTAAGAGGAAATGAGCGCAAATCGAGTTGCTAAAGAGCCCTAAGTTCAGAAAAAAGACTACAGAATTAAACAGCAGACAGTCAGTAGTGTCTAAAAGTAAAAAAATACTATAACGGCGCGGTATTACGAGATCGTAAGAAATGATACCTTAGGTGGCGCCGGACGTTAACGGTAAAAATCCTGTTTGGGTATGCTGAGCAAAGGCTACGGAAGATCAAAATGACCGGATGTAGCCAGACTTTGCTATGTGAAGCCTGAGTAAACGAGATGGCGCGCCGCTTGAACCATTGCTAACCGTGTGTTCTACCATGAGGCTGAGTAGTTGGAGAAATAAGCGAAATGGGAATAGGCGATGCTCAAATATATCATGTAATAGCACGCGCTCTTGCACGTGAGGAGAGGCGTCAGGCCTATCACATGGGGTGCCGTGACAAGGGTAAAAGAAATTTACAAGGCTACTACCGACAGTATTTTCTCAAAGGGTTGATTAGGAGATTAAAAGGACAGCAAGTTATCAAGTAGGCGCAACAGTAGGTAGAGTGGAAGGACAAACATTATCTGGTACTGCATGATACGCAGAGGAAAGTGAACTAGTAATTTTTTAGGCTGGGCAGGCATAGAAACGTTGGGGGGCTTGCAGCATACAAGGACAGGACTTTGAAGAAGTAAAATTGCCTGCACTTGCTTGTTCAAGGAGATGCTCTCGGTGAGGCGCATTCCCAACCGAAGGAAAACAGTGTAGGTTTCGTAGACCTCGTGACCTACATAGAGCCTGGATAGCAACCCTTCATTTCTGCTGTGGTGGGAGTTTTGATTTTATAAAAGGATTTCCAGAGAAATTTGCTAGGGTAAAAAAAGATGAGGTCAACGGCACAGGCAGTTGTGAGCTGCTTGGTTTCTTGCCTGGCGTCCCGTATACAAGGACTAGTCTTGGAGCTCCGTTATTCTTGTGATTACAGGGGAGGTGCGCTAGCGCATGCAATTTAAGACAACGCTTCAGCATTTCACAGCCACTCCGACATGATGAAGAGGCTGAAATCTCATGTGCACTTGGTGCAATGTCTCTCGCTTCTGTTATCCCCCTTTGTCAATATGCCACACTGGGAAGAGGGGTTTACTTCCATGAAAATCATTTTCAACAGTGATGATCACAACGCGCGACACGCAGTTCTACTCCCTATTCCTTCCTTCTTATCCACTGTACCACTTCAATGAAGGTAAGATTAGTACCCTTAAGCGTCTCCACGGTCTGTTTCATTTACGGATACATTTCCAGCTTGCAGAATCAATCCCTCAGTCCTAATTTGCTGATCACGACTGACTCGTTCCCTACTGACGTGATTAACCATCATATAGTGACTTCGAGGGTTCAGGCAATCTCAGCGCCATACTTGTTCCCAAACCCACGACCATTTCAGAACCAGCTAGTTGGTTTGACTTCACCGCTCTCTGATTTCTGGGTGGTAACTCTCAGGTTTCCGTCCCCCTTATAGCTTTGGTGGCTCACACGCATTGCGCCTTAGCTAACGTACAAACTTGTCAAGGTTAATTCAAAAGTGCCATGTTTCGTTTCTGGGATGCATCATTATGCCCAATACGTCAACTCGGTTGGAGAACCTGCCATTTGGCTACGAAACGGAGACTACCAAGTGTCTATCAAATGGCTGCCCGGGCTGAAGCAGAGAAAGATTCCAAGTTGAAAGTTTTCGAACTGCAGGGAACAAGCAGGTAGAAGGGCTTTTCTGATAGTTGAGGCGACCAAGTTGGTGAGTTCTTTCCCCCTGGTGACTCCGGTAGAGTAGAGCTTAAAATGACGGAAGCAAGAGGGGTAGCTATTACTTTTGGCAAGTCTAAAAGTACGAAATATTCCGTACCCCCTTTTGAGATATGAAAAACTATTTTAAAGCAAGCCGTCTGCCGCAGGCAGGGTTGTGCAGCCCCAAGAAGAGTTTAGTGGTCCTAATTTGAGCCTCCTCAAGATTAGGCTAGTTGCGCTACAGCCATGAACCAGTGGCTCGGACGAAGTACTCCACGTGAGGCGAGATATACGCACTTGCGGCAAGCTGATAAGCGTGAGGCAAAGGAATTCTAGGGCGCGGCTGAGGTGTTTACAGTTTTATCGCATTTGAAGCACTGAGCTGAGTTTACCAGTTCTTGTTGGATGTCAGGTTGTAGGTCGTATTTCGTGACGACGTCTTGTCACTGGTTGAGGCCGAGGAGACAACTCCGACTGATATGGCTTTCAGAGTGAGAATATGGCAGCCTTCAACATTGAGTGGCAATTGGTTACCCGCGTACTAATGAACCACCTGGAATTATTCCTGATGTATTCCGCGGCCTTGAATCTTCTGGTATCGCAGGCGTATGATTTACAGGGAAAAGTGTTGTAAACAGAAATGATCATTATGCCACGTCTCATAATGTGGGGGCTCGGATTCATTCCATTCACTCAAACAGCTGTAACCATTATGATCATCCCTGGGGAACGTCACACACCATCTGAAAATGAACTCTATTTTATTATTACTGCTTGCTGGTTTACGTTTAGTTCCGTCGGTGCTTCTTGAAATTCATAGGCGACCAGGTATTTCCGTTGAATGCTGCGTTTCACTAAAACAGATGTCTTGCAAAAGTGCGACTAGATGAACTCTTTTGGATCTTGTTAAGCAAGGGGTTTTTGATGCAGAATTTTTGTGAGAAACCCCTCTCTGCTCTGGTAACAATTGTACTCTTACAGGTAAATCCACAAACGTTGCGCCACAGATGACTTTCTAATTCTAGAGAAAGCTAATATTAATGGGACTTGTTAGTGACTAGCTGTATCGAATCGTCTACCGGCAGTTTCTATTAGCGTGAGAACTCCTTGCCTCCTTTGCTCAAGAACTATGAATGTGTAGAGAATTTTCCGAAGTGCTTAGATAGTAGCGTGATTGCCTTCGTTCCGGGAGGGTAAGTTAGTGAGATGTATTTCGTCAATATCCACGGTGAACTTCTGTTCCGTGGTTTGAAGTATTTCTCCACTGATGTGGTAAAAACGGTCTAAGCCTTTCTAGAATAAACCATGCCATGCGGTTCTGGGGCACTGACGTGGGCACAGGTAAGGTGACGCATTTTCTACAGTCCCTTCCGCACAGTTGGGTGGATCATTCCCCAGACAGAAGGTGTGCATTATTTGATATCTCCGAATCGGTTGAAATACTTTTAAACAGTCTCTGATATGGCGGTAAACATGTGCAACAAATGGCATAGGCGTAAGCCTGTATTCATGCGCAGGTGAGGTGTAGCCGTCTCGACCAGCGGTGTATTTACTCCGGGCGGGGTCCCGGAGTCCCCCGTGGAACCCGCGCACAATGGCTGCTCGCAATCAACCTCGTGTCCTCTTACTGCTACTGGTTTCACGAGCTAGTTGGCTGCGGAGGGTTTCTGTCCGCCCCAAGGCGTTGGTCAAAAAAGCTAGACGATGAAAGCGAGTTGCCCAGGGGGCGCTTTTTCCTTGACGTTCGGGATACTATCTCCAAACAACCCTTCAAACGCTGCATAGCGCTTGCCATTCTACTACTTAGGCCTGAGTTGACGTTAATTATAGCTTCGCTGCCGACAAAAAATTACAGGAAAATGAGGTTTTTGCAACCAAATGGACTGGGGTAGCATGGGCTCCCTTTTTGTCCGGATGAGTATACGCAAGGATGCATTGGCGGAGCCTCTGTGGCCAAGTTATCCCATCATACGTGTTGCAACTTCGTATATCTTTTAAAATTGCCTCCCATCTTTAATGTCTGCCTTCCCGGTTAACAATTCGAATGGACCGCCCTTTTTGGTTTGGTGTAATTGAACCCTATTTCAGTTTGACAAGACATTTATATTTACCGTTTTCCTTGCCGCGCAACTCGTTTTTACCGCTTCTGTTATGCTATTTTTGTACCAAAACCTTGGTCAGCGATAAATTTGTTTGAATGCATGAGTTTGCGACCCGGTTTCGATCACGCGTTGACTGTTGATCCATATCGGCTTTGCTTGCTTTTGGAGTACCTCACCGTTTGTCGAAAACCGTTGAGGTTTGTAATTTTGTATTCCGTGTAACTACTTTCATTTTTATAGTACAGCACATTTGCGTAGCCATTCGTTCGGAGTTTTGCCGGTTTGGTTGCTAACCTTGGTGCTCGTTGCTCAAGAAATCGAAACGGTCGTTAAAATACGGTTAAAACGCAAACGGAAGGGGTTTGGTCTAGAAGTTGTCCCCTGAAACTGTGTCTGCATGACACTTTATCTGTGAGTAAACGCATTCTGAATTTGCAGATGAAATTAACTTAAACCCGAAAAGTAGCTGACAAATGGCGGAGCTGGTAATCGTTATTCTGAGGGCAATCCAATCCTGTAACAATTTGTCTGCTATTTTGGCACTTGAGTATGGATATATGTGTGGTCGTTGGTTTGTATGCTCAGCTAGGCAGTTTGATTGCAATCGTTTCATCATTATCAAAGTGACAACATCAGTACGCTTCTAGGGAGCGTAATTGTGCGCTTCATTACCAGTAAACCATTAATTTGTGGCTGGGCACCGCCAACATCCCGTCGTCATGCACAACTAGGCTCCTTAAAAACGCACCAGTGATATCACCTCAATTGATGGCGAAGCGTTTGTAATAAACTTGTCCAGCTCGGCTAAAAAGCCAACGACCATCTACGCCGTCTGATTTGCCAATATTTACCTCTGGCGCCTGGGGAGGATGAAACTGGCAAATCAGATGTTAGCCTGCTTCAATTGCAAAAAGCGCTCTACGGTAATTTTGGCTGCACATAGCATAACACAGGAGACAATCCAGGGAACCATTTTCTTGAGATAAATGCGTCTACAGTGGGCCAAGTTTCCTTGATCACTATAGGGTCCCCCTGTTTAGCGGCGGCTTTCCAGTAGCACAGCATATTTGCCTAGACGCACCTGCGTGCCGTATTAGAGTTACAGGATAAGTTTTTGGTTTCCGGCGAAATTTGGTTGCACTATGTGGTCGGTCTGTCTCCAACCGTCGTAATGTTTTGAATTGAGAGTTTGTTCGCACTGTTTTAAGGTGGAAGTACCGCGGCATTTCAGCTCACTAGAGTTTATAATCCTGGTCGCTAAAGCTGGCAGATGCATATTCTTTGGCGGACAGTCCCTATCGAACTTTCATGCTCTTTTCTCTCCAGGAGAACATAATGACTCAAAAAACGTTACGGCGCACGTGTGTGCGACAGCTCTATGGTAATGGATTGCAGTGGGTACATGGCGACTTAAGTCGTCGAAGTACCGGCAAGATCTAGTAACTCCCAAGAGCATTTCCATCCGGTACACCAATAGCGCGGTAAGTCGTTGGGTCTGAATCTGGCGGCTCTGTTCTCTCGCGTGAGAATACCGCCCTAACACTCTCTTCTATCTAAGCCTCTTAAGAACTGGTGTTGCGGTGGTGCCTGCGTTGATGCGATAAGTTGGGCTTCTGTTTGTGCACAAACGGGGCCTTAAGCTTCCATGATCACTCGAGGTGGGACAAAGTTTCCCTATTCTTGTTTGTCTCTGCTTTTGAGTGGCTAGGATGAATACAGTGTTCTGACGCATCAGTGCACATCGTTATCGTTGCCTAGTTGTGTTAACCCTGCATGCTTTTTTTGAAGTTGACGGATGGTAGGCAAGTAGACAGTCGGGATAACTGGTGGTTTGGTCGCCATTTGGTACAATATTGTTTGGTTTAGCGGTATCCGGACCAGTTGCGGTTCGTTGAGTTGCATCGGGATGGCATTTATTCAGGTTACCCGTGGGTTGAGCTCGAGTTGGCGGGTTGGCTTCACACCGCTTTATCCCCGTTTCATGCTGAGTGACGTCTGTCATTGCAGCTTTAGCTGACGATTTCGAACCGCAAGACAAGCACAACCGTGGGATATTCGAGTCCCACGTGGGTTACCGGTGGTCGGAAACGCTGCAACCTTTACCGATGCAGTGAAAAGATTTTTAGAGCAACGATGCAAGAAGGTTGGTGAAATCAAACCATGTTATGCATTGTTGAGAACGCGGCAGAGTTAACTCTCGGGGTTCAAATAGTGCAGGCTGTCGGGCATCGTACTAACACTACCTTTGCTTTTCTTCTTCGACGGTTTTGTGCCTAAAATGTTTTCTGGGAGTAAGTTTTGTGGCTAGTTAACAATCAATGAGCATCTGGGTGTTTGAGCCCAACGTATTCTTGTTGATCTCTTTTCTGGGAAATCTTGGACCGCGCATAGTGGAGGCCTGGCTCGCATATGGAAGTGTCCGAGAAGTTGCTTGCGTCAGTTACGGTGTCCTGACAATAGTTGTGCTGATTTGTATAGAAAAGACCACGTCCAGGGTTTGGATTCTGTCACAGCTATAATCTTTGACGAACACTGCTTTGTTAAGTTCAGCTGACTTGTGCGCTAAACAACCGTGCATCAAAGTGCACACGGTTTAAATTTCCGCAGATCATTTTGGCAAGGTTGATGGAACTCAGCTTAGGGAGATCAGAGTCACGCGTGTTGAGCGATGCGGTCTACCTCTGGTTGTCCGGTGCAACAGGAAATAATAGCTAAGCGGTGAAGGTGATGGCACTGAAGCAAGACGACCATTTACTACCATACCTACCAGGGTTACCAACCACCGGTTTTTTTCATCCCATGGACTAAATTCTGAGAGGCAGAATTTAACAAAACTACTGAGTTGACTGGTAGCGGCTTTCATCTTTCACTGCCACGTCAGGGACTGATTAACCTTTCGTCCTCTCCAGTGAGTGCATTTTAGCCAAAAATGCTCTGTTAGGCAACAGATTCTCTGGCGCACAAGGCAAATGGTTCAACTAATGTAGCCTTTGGCGTGTGACCAACGGACCAGCGCACTAAAGGTCCACTGACCTAGTGAACCTTACAGACCCAAGCAATGCCTCAGAAACGCCCATGGTGAAGCACAGGGAAATTTTGAGTGTTTTTTATCTGTTAAGCAGGACCAATTGGACCGCGGCATTGTATGCTCCAACCTAGACAACCAGGCTGACGTCAGGCGGGCACCACAACCTTTGAAGGATATTATAAGCCTACCCATTTTGTCAGGCAGTCATTGTCAAAGCACAGGGGCTTATGGAGATCTTCAGATAGACAGACTCGCCCACTATACCCAAAATAATGGGGTTTAGATGTAATTTTGTTCACTATGGGCTCAACAGGGCTGTTACTTACGTGACGTAATTATTTATTTTTTTCCCAACTCTCAAACTAATCCGTTACTCTTCCGGTGACTGCTCAAGATTCATGACTGAACTCCTCTGTTTTATTATACATATATTATATATTATATATATTAACTTTCTTCATGACTCGATTTATGCAGGCATTTCTTGAGTTGCTGTTGAGCATTTTTGTTGCACATTGGACTGCACAACATTTTTCCCGTTTAATTTGTCTGACAGCACACCGCCCTTTCTGTGCCATCCTTTGTTGTTAACCGCCCAAGGTTCAATCCAGCCGTAAACTTTCCTTTTTATTATGCTCATTATTTACTGGTAATTTCCTATAAAAACATGGTCTACTCATCCATACTGTCTGCCCAAGGCTAATTCAAAATATCGTTTGCTGCCCAATTACGACTAATGAACAAACGCAGGTGAAGTTCGTAGAATTGGTTACGCCGCCATTATTAATGACCGTCGTTGAATTAGAATGCACGATACGTGTCACATAGGACACCTAGATCATGTGTTTAGGATAATTAGGTAATTTCTTTCCTTGAGATTACGGCCTTAGCACAGAATAATGCATAGTTGGGTAGAATTACCGTCTGAAGATCGATAGCCGGCTGCAAAATGACTGTGTCCCAACTGCAGGGGAGTCGCCACTTTGACTACTCAAAGTGGTCTGTTCAAAGAACAGTGGTAGGGTTTCTGTTTTCGATTCCCGTGATCAAATGCCTCAGAAGTAATAATAATTTTCAGTCCCAGATGATGTGCGTCATAACGCCATATATGATCATCGGCAGGACTGGTTGTGTATAGGGAACTAGTCACAGACGGCTTAAAAGGTTGTGGGCATGGCATCTCTCATCCCAACGGAGATCATCATTTTGCGATTCGAGTAACAAGAGCTGCTGTGTCAGAAAAGTGGGCAATTATTAAGCCATAAAACGCATTTTAGGTGGTGCGACGAACGTTTTTGTACCAAACAACCTGTTTTCGACGGAGGGCTAGTAGACACTCATTACTGAACAGCAATGTGATATAAGGAAAGCGGTATACTCCAAAAGAACGACATTCCAATTTGAGAGCCCTTCGTTGATAGGTGATTTTTACGAGGTACAAAAGAGTTCACAGTTGATTTCAATTTAGTGGGCCCTATGTTGAACGCTGGGAACCCTTGTGCCTAAAGTTTATGCTGGCTGGAAATAAGGGTTTCTCAGCGCGCAGATAAATAGGTCGCTCCTCGTTATCTCCCCAACTGGTCTCGAAGTTATACTTTCTATGGACGTGCTTGATCAAGCTGTGCACTCATATTGCCTGCGGAAGCCCCAATATACCCACATGTCACTGACCGGAGCAACCGCTACGAACCTCGATAGAAGTTGTACGCCCTAGCTTCAGAGCTGCCGTCTATTAGACCAAATGGTGACAAAAAGCCTATTGTTATTAAATAACTTCTACTGCGTCCACACGCATTCTTCTTGACCAAACGGTTTTACCTTACAACACCAAGGCTTCTGTTTGGTGGACTTCAGTCAAGTAAGTCACTTGCAGCCCTTAGTTGATATGTATGAAGTGCGAAGCATAATAATAATAATAATGTTTATTCCCAACTTGTGGGGGCATGCCGTCAGGCATGATCATAAGGTTACAGTCAGAATAAAGGTATGACTAGTGGGACTGGGTACGGGGGGATTTGGGTGGGAAAAGAGGACAGCGCCATAGGCGGTGAGCTGTATCCAATGTAAACGTGGTCGTCACTAAACCGGCACGAGCAGGGAAGCTCTTTTGTCGAAGAGAACATCAAGCAAGGTCAGATCGTTAGGATTTGAAGGTGGCGGGCAAAAACAAAGCGAGGGAGGGCAAAACAAGAGGCTTCTTGCCTGAAATATGACAAGAGAAATGTAAGCTGTGGAAAATCAGAAACCAGAACATCAGATCTGGTGAAGCAGCAAAGTTGGCATCATCCAGCCGATCAAATTGAACTGAAGCCAAAAACAACCGCTGAGGCCTCGCGGCCTTGGACTATTGGGCTCGTGGCCAGGGTCACAAAAGCGTAAGTGGGGATGATGAAATGGAGGGACCAGCAAAGCGGGTAAATGGTAGCAGGGATCTCAGAGACATGGTATACAGTTAAACTGTAGTGACTCACTGGTGTCGCTGTTGTGGAGGCGGGCATAATAGTTCCTTTGGAAGAGAGAGATGGTGGCAACACACGAGCCGGAACGCGAACTGTATAGAAAGTTATTGGATTTGGTGGGAAGCACAGTAACACAGAGATGGTTAAATTTCAACCAACAGTTCAGCAGGTTGGAATGAATGTGTCATGGAGCCAGCTGGGGTCAATTGGGGAGTTTGTCGTATTTGTAGTTAATGGAACGATTGGGCGAGGGCACGGTCGAGAGGAATGGAATAGTTGCGGGAGTGCTATCGAACTGGGTATGGCAGTGCCGTGCCATCATTGGCCTGACATGCTTCAGTTTTTGGACAGCCCCGTAACGGACGTCACATTTTAAGGTGAGTGGGCTGGGGTGTGCAGTTCTTTGGGCAGCGGGATTCATTTCAGGCTGGTCGAGGAAACAAGGTGGAGCGAAGCCGATATGGAATTGCAGGGTTCTTTTGGTCCGTTTGGGGATCCTGTGGTTGAAGCTCACCGGCCAGGTGGAGTGGGTAACAGCCAACCAGGTCCTCCAAACCAGGCATTGCCGAAGTTCGAAGCATGCACTAATACACACACATACACAGATAAAAAAGAGTAAAAGGTCTGAGCGAGAGCAGCTTGACGCCAAATATGACACCACTTAAGGTCATCGAAAGAAAGCACGCGCAACAGAGTCCTTGAACTCATTAAAAGTCATTTTTTATTTTACTCGGTAAAAGCTTAGCTACGGAGGAACGGCTAGATAATAATAAAAGTAATAATAACAATGTTTATTCCCAAGTAGTGGGTGGCATACCTTCAGGCATGATCATAATGTTACAGTCAGAATAAGGGACTGACTGGTGGGGTTGCGGGTGCTGGGAATTTCGTGAAAAAGGGACGGTGACGTGAACAGTGGGAATTATCCGAAGTAGATTTTGTCATGCCTAGGGCGGCATGGGTAGGGAACCAAAATTACACGGGCTTTTCCTTTCTTATGGGGAAAGTATCAGATGAGATAAGATACTATCGTTAAAATTTGAAAGTGGCGGGCAAACAAAATATGAGGGAGGGCATAGCAAAAACCTTCCTGCCTGGTACGTGATAAAAACTTCAAACTGCAGAACATGTGGAACCAGAATGACGGATCTGGAAAGGCAGCAGGACTGCCACGATCTGACTGGCCAATTTGAACTAAAGCCACCGAGGCTTCGTGGCCTTGGGCTGTTGAGCGTATGGTCAGGGTCACGAAAAGGCTTAAGTGGGGATGGTGAAGTGAGGGGAATATGCGGAACGGAGAAATGGTGGTAGGAAACTCAGAAGCACAGTGTGTGGTGAAACTGGAGTGACTCGCCAGTGTTGGTGCTGGAGTGGAGTCAGGTGTACAAGTGCCTTGGGAGAAGGGGTCCATGCAAACGCACAAGAAGGAATGCGAACTGCACGGAAAACGACTGACTTGGTGAGGAGTACAAACTAAGAGACACTGAGAGACCTTGGTGGGGGACCTGTGGACAGGGTTCTGTAACCAAAGGCCCGCATGGATGAGTGACGCTTCCGGGTTACGCAGGCCTAATAACGCACTGTGTACAAGATACCTCATCTTTGGCGTTTGACCAATAGATCTGAACCAAAAAGCACTTGGAGGGTGCAAGGCTTTGTTCGGACACCTACCGCACATACTTTGGCTCAAAAGTCTGATTTGTGGGATTGACTTTTAGGGGTTCGTTGCGAAAGCCTTTCTGGTGCCAATGACATAATATTTTGACATTCATAGCTGCGGAGAGCTCGAATGGTCCGGGTGAGTGGGGATTGTCGCATTACTGTCCCACTGCTAACGCTACTGCACACGGCAGATTTTTTTTTGGCAGAATCAGACCCTGGTTCCAAAAGTATTTCGACATTGATGATCAACTCGTTGGCGATTAAAGTATGCGGTTTTAAGGGCAGATCTTTTCAAACCCGCCTTTCCTCGTGGAAAAGGCAGCATTACTGTTCCCATACATATGAACCTACTGGTCGCCTGGAAGTAAGGCCCCACTGTCTTTATGCCCTTGTCCGAGTGGACAGTTCAACCATAGTGCAATACGTATTGCGACTTCTTGCAGTATGCAGAGCCACTGTTTTCCATCACACTGCTTCCCGTTAGCCTTCACGACATTATCAAACTTTAGGGAAGTGAGTTACAGCCAGTATAGCCCACGAGAGCACTGACGTAGGTTGCCCAATCACCAAGATTAGTTTGAAATATTAGGTCGGTACACACACAATAGTGTTAAGAAAACGACTGGTTTGGTTTTACGTGACTTCCTCTTTCCACGAAGCCTACATGCAACCTCAGCTAAATCCGGTCCTTGGAGGAGCCGTAGAGGGATTCGTACACAAGGGCTCTAGTGTGTCATTGGGTAACTGCCAATGGACTAAAGGCAGATAATTGACTGGTCCTGGAAACCCAGCCTGGTCGTGTTTAGCGTGTGCTGGGTGCAAAAACCAATCACTAAAGCAAATCAAATATGATTCAGCCGAAGCAATGGGGTTCTTGTCCACTAGGTCACTAAGCTTCAGCTCGATAGCTAACCCCAAGAAGCACCCGGTCACCCGGTGCGGCAGTTTTTGACCGAGAAATTCGGCGAGATCCTTGCCAATCGAGAAATATACAACTACCGCCGGAAGCGTCGACCAGCACTGTTAAGTAGGTGCCGCATAGTTGGGTTTCGTTGTGGCAGATGGTATGCCTTTGGTCCTGGAAAAACCTTGGGAGACCTGACGCTTGTTTGTACTACAGTCGGAGGTAAGTCAGTTTAGCCACATATGCTTCTTCAGATGGTGGCATATAAAGTTCTTTAAACGCGAATGTCGACAAAACGAACGCGACAAACCGTTTTTAAAAGCAACCAATATCCGATCTTTAGGTACAAGCTGTATGCCATCCTGGTAGCAGATGGCATGGATACCGGACGTCCGGTTACGTTTACCTTCGTGGAAAGCAAGCAACTTGCCCCCGTGCGTACTTATTCAAGGAGATGATGCGGGAGCAGTATCGGGTGAAAACATTTTTTTCATGGGCAAGTTGTGACACAACTGCGGGCTGCAAGAGTTGTTTTAGGCTGCTACGTCATGTTGTGTTACTTCCTCACTATAAAAGCTGTCAGGAAGCACGTTTGTACCATATAACGTCTATGTATTGTTGGTCACATACAACCGTGAACAGGCGCATATATTCCACCGTATAATCCGCTTGAACAAAGACACACGGCAGGTTTTTGTTTACCACAATACGAGCACACAGGTTCCTTCTCAAGAAGCGAGCTATCACGGGCAGCACAACATCCGAATCTGTGGCGTTCCAGGAAATTATGTCAGATTCATTCAGACGCAGCCGATCGAAGTGACTCTGGAACGTTTCCAATTCCTTGTCTTCCTCTCCGTTCTCAACGCTCCTTACATCCAACGAGGCGGCTGCAACCTTCCGTGACACAGGATCCTGCCGTTGGAGTTGCACCAACCTTCCGGGATCCAGTTCGACGAGGAGGCTATTGGCCCCAATCATGATCCTGGGGGCCTCATCTTCAGCCTCTGGCCGGGTACGAGGGCATTGATTCCTCCAGTGGCCAGGCATGCCACACTTGTAGCAATCATGATCCTGAAGGCTTCATCTTCAGCCTCTGGTCCTGACAGCCAATCAGCCAAGTGGTTCTCCTTCCCTGGCATGTGCTGGATTGTGAAGTCATACTCTTGCAACCGGAGTGCCCAGCGCGCAAGCTTTCCGCGAGGATCTCGGGTGGTCCTGATCCATTCCAGGGGTTGGTGATCGGTTTCGACATGGAATTTTTGTCAAAGCAGATATGGCCTCCACCTATCCAGGGTCCAGACGATCGCTAAACACACTTTCTCAGTGGTCGAGTACTTCTGTTCAGCGTTAGTCAGGACACGACTGGCATATTCGACAACTTCGTTCCTCTGTTTTAGGCCTACGCAAATGCCGCGGTCACTGCGTCCGTTGCAACAGTGAACATCTCTCCGACCCTGGGCACTTTGAGTGTCAGCTGTTGATCCAAAATCCGCGCTTTGACACGCTCAAAAGCCTCGTGTACTTCTCTGATCCATTCAAATTTCCCATTTTTCCCGAGTAAGTCGTATGGTGGAGCAGCAATCGTGTTGAAATCCTTAGCAAACCGCTTGTAGTGTGCTGCTCGTCCAAGAAACTGCCGTAGAGACAGCTTTGAATTGACAACAGCATAAGCCTTATTCTTTCCTGATTTTTCTGGCAGTGGGCTAACCTCTCTGTGACCCACTTTATGTCCCAGCAGTGTCACCGAACTCCGAGTGAGCTGTGTCTTGGCTTCATTTATCCGCAGGCCAGCCTTCCGGATCCGCTTTGATATAGCCTTTAAGTGAACTGCGCGCTCTGGTTCCGAATTGCTGTACAAAACAATATCGTCTAGGTACACTGCAACATTCTAGAGTCCCTCCGTTAAACGAAGCATCAAGCGCCGGAATGTGAATGGTGCCCCAGACAAACCAAACGGCATTCGTCTAAATTATTATTGGGTGTCCCCAACTATAAACGCCGTTTTCTCCGGGTCCTCCACCTTGATAGGTAGTTGCCAGTATCCGTAACGCAAGTCGAACACCGTGAAATATTGGGAATGCTTGTGAATGGAAAATCTCCGCAACCGAAGGCACAGCTACAACCCTATTTACGGTCAGTTCATTCAAGCGCTGGAAATCCGCGCAAAACTTCTATTTTCCGTTCGTGTTCCTTACGAGCACAACCTGTGAGTTGTACACACTACTGGCTTCGAATATGCCATTTTTCACCATCTCTTGACTCTGTTTATGGACCTCCTTCCGTAGATGTAGCGGCCATAAAGTCGAAAGCGTTCTGACGAGAGGAGGCTTTCCTATTCAATCCAAGGGCAGAAGCCAAACGGATCCTCATCGCCCGTGAACAGTTCGGAATATTGCTTGACCACGGACTGCACTGACGGTAGGTTACAAGACGAAAGCTTTCGGACATGCAGCTTACTTATGGCAGTGCTTGGATAACCTTCAAGCTTGACTGCGCCATACCTTGCCACCAGCTTTCCCTGCTTTGGGTCAACCACGGAATCTGTGCTCTTGAGAAATTCTGCCCCCCATTATTGTCTGCTCTATGCCTGGGCTGATCAGAAAAGAGCGCTACACGGACCTGTCACCTAGATGTTTTGAGTGCATTGACAACCCTTCAATTTTCAGTCGATATCCACCCGCTACCCTTACGGCTTTGGCGCAAGGTCTGCGTTCAGCTTGGTTACCTCTCCGCCTCAGCGATACCCCTGCTCCTGTATCAATCAAACACAACTCTCTCTTCCCGTTTATCTCGATAACGGCTTGTATGGTAGCTTGTGTCAGTGTGCTAATCGCAACCCAATTAGAAAAAGAGGAGTGCTCTAAAATTTTATGATTTACAAGTGGTCGGGTAGAACGACATTGATTCCTCTAGCGGCCAGGCCTGTCACACTTGTAGCACCGGCTTGTTCGAGCGTGCCTCCGCGATTCCGGCTGCAAGCTGTTCCACGAGTTGGTCCACTCTGGCCTGAAGTTCGTCCACTGGTGAACCACCCCTCTTCTCCTGCGACTGCAACGTGGCCAGTGGTGCCTCGGCCAGTTCCTGTACCAGATGCACCAGCTCCTCTACACTCAACTGGCCAGTCGCCCTCGCCATCCGCAACTGGACACGAAGCACCAGCTGCACACCTTCGACGAACTAGTCAGACAGCAACTGCTGGCGCGACACTCCGTCCAGCCCCGGCAAGGCTCGATTCAACGACTGCTGCAGGCTAGAGAAGAACACGGTTATGTCGCATCCAGGCCCCATCCTGGCTGTCTTGAATCGCCACACGGCCCCCTGGCGGTCGGCCGTCGTGTCGAACTCCGCTGCAAGGGCTTCCTTCGCGGCGAACCAGTCCATCTCCGGGGGCCTCTTCTGGCCGCATCCAAGGCCGCGTTCGCCCGGCCCCTGAGGAGGGTCATCGGGTCTTCAGCGCAGCCAACTTACTCCGGTCGGCATCCAGTCCAGCAGCCTTTGCAACCTCCTCAAAGTCCTCCAGGAATATCCGAAGATCCCCACCCTCAAGGGGTTGTGGCCACGGGATCTTCATCCTTCCCGGGTCGCGGCATCAAAGGAAGAGGATGAAGACCTTCGCTGTGGATTTGTTCATTAGAGAAACAGCATCTTAAAAGTTACAAACTACTGAACAGGGGAGGAAAACTCTTATATGCATCTTGTTTACAAAACTGGGTATCCATCTTCTCCACGAACGCGTCTTCCTGAACTTTCCTGGATATTGATTGGCTGTTACTCAAATGCAAGCAAGTGCTACAAAGCGACTCCACAAATTCCGTAATAGATCTCGCTTTTCAAGAGACGGGAAGCGGATTTACGAGCAAACATACTACTCGCATGCCTAATCAGTAGCATCCACCTTTACACTAGTAGCAGTGAACGCTGGTTTGCAACAGATAGCGTACCGCATCACGTTGACTGTTGTGGTGGCGTAGCTGGTCTTCTATGCGGTGATGCCATACATTAGTCATGTGCGTCAGCCAGGTTCGTTCAGCTGTTCACTACGATCGACGTAGATTCCACTTGGCTAGTTACTTAGGCATCGTGGATTCTCAGCCGCACGTGGGACGTGTACGTCAGCCAGGTTCGTTCAGTTGTTCAACATGGCCATCCTGGCAGTTTTTGCAAGTTACAATAGAGCACCCTGAACTTATGAACAGACTTGCATACGTCATCAACATGTGAGAGCCTTAAGTGCTTCCACTCTGGCAAGATTAATCCGGCCTGCGCGACGGTAACTCAAAAGAACAGTTATCAGCGTCTTTGAACACATATTTTGGTATTCGACCAGTCAAGCAGATATGAATAGCAAAAATTATTTACAGGATTAGAACCTTCGCATATTTTGCATCTACAAGGGCCACGTAGCTTACAGAAAGTTCAGTGGATTATTTCAACTGGAGAATCAGCTGTAGGTTTTGTCCGTTGTAAGCAATTGATCCTCCAACGAAATTCTCGGTATCTTGTTACACTAGGCAAAGTATTCACAGTCGATGGTGATTGGTCACCTTGGAGATTCGCTCACTTAAACAAATCGTCCATGCGGATGATTTCCAAAATAATTCATTATATATAGACCGTCTACACTATGAAGTGGTTACCGAAAAAACGTCGAAGCTTTCGATAAATCAATATAATTGTGCGAGTACTGGGCAGCCCAAATAATCGCCGAGCCTGAGAAGCACACCGAAAATTTCTCTGTAACCATAGCTGGAGCCGGGGAAATTTTGCCATAAATTTTTAGCATTTGATGGTATTGATTCGGACACATAAGATCTCTTAATACGACCGCAGTTTTGTTGAAAGTTGTTTAAACGTACTGAAGGCTCTCCATGAGCGCAGTATTTATATTTTTATTAGCAGCCACGGCAGAGCACGTTTCGTCCGTGAAGGGGTGATTGGTTTTGTGGAGAATTTAGCTCGATGACGGTTCTTCTCCTTCAGTGCATTTCAAGTTGCTTTGAGAGAGTGCATTTCAATAAGTTCCTAGTTTTCGTCCGCGCAAGCCTCAAAAGGAGCAGTAATTTGCTATTTATACATAAGATAGCGTTCTATTGCTTTTGAAAACATCCTTACAGACGAAGTCAAAATCGTGAGATGCGTCCCAATAATAATAATAATAATATGCCACCCAACTAGTGGGTGGCATATCGTGAGGCGTGACCACACGATTACAGTCAGAATAAAGCACGACTGGATGGGATTGGCGGGTACTTGGGATTGCGCGAAAAAAGAGGGGTATCATAAACAGTAGGCAATAGCCTTGGTCACGCCTAAACCGGCATGGGAAATGAAACAAAATTTCCAGGAGTTTATAATAATAATAATGGGGTTGTTTCTTAACCAGTGAGGAGCACGCCGATTGAGGCATCATCAGGTCGTTACAACTTGAACGCGGCAGACAAATACACAATGCAGCGAAAGTACAACCAAAAAGGCAAGCTTATTATGTGAAGTGTCACCGCGGCTATGGGAACCGAAAAGAACGAGGACAGTGGGCGTGTGGTACCACTAGTACAAAGGTGATTCCAGCAGACATGAGCTGAGACTGAAAACCGTTGCTGCCACGATTGACCTTGACCTATGTTCATAAAAAGCGAAAATGAGGGTGGAGATTGATGAAGTTGATCCGGAGACAAATGAAAAGTTTTGTCTCGAGAGTATCGTCGAAATTGAGTAGACTCACTGGTATCACTGTTGTAGGGAAGTCACGTGTAAAGGATGGTTTTGATAGAGAGATGGTGCCAATGCCAAACGAACACCGCAAAGGGAGCTGAACTTGTGGAGTAGGAAACCCGAAATTATGGCAGGAGACTAGATTGGTTAACTCCGAACGATAGGTTCAGCGGTTTTGAACGAGGAGTTTGGAGCCAAGCGAAAAATTCGTTTTTTGTCGTTGCGATTACAGGTTCAAGTAGGCGAGAGTTTGCGGTCAAGATTCTGAAGAAAATAGTTGCGAGAGCGCCATCAGACTCGGTATGGTAGTGCCGTGCCATCATTGCACTGACATACTTCGGTTTCTGGACAGCCCCGTGACGGTCGTCAGGGTTGCCGCAATCAGACATGCGATACCCAATTCCATGGCAGCTGGATCTGGGTTAGACGAGGAGATTGACATAGATAGAGTCAGACCGATGCAGAGCCACGGGAAAGTTCCAATCAGTAGGAGGACCATGTGAGTGTAGACCGGGGTCAAGCCAGATTAGGTGAATCGCACGGGGCGTTTGCGCAACTACAGCCGAGGTTTGAAGCCTGGGAAAAGGGGGAATGAGGAAGGAATAAGATGAGAGCAACAGCATCTGGTGAGTGCCAGGAAGCACTTAACAGAAAAATCCAAAACGGGATGACAGCAAGCCAAATGAGCCCAGGAAGAGGTGGGTATTGTTGGCTGACCTAGAAACCGGGTACTGGCTTGGCCAGCGTATATGTTTAATTTTGGGTAGGTAAGGACTCAGCCGCCGAGGTGGGAGGATAGCCGTTGGACAATTTGGAACAGGCTATTCCACAGTGAGATAACATGGCGGTGGTTTTTTAGCCCAGCAAAAAATTCAATCATAGGGCCGCAGTTATCCACAGGGAGCGTTAATGTAAACAGGGACAGCAGACAAATAATAAGCTACTGGGCTACAGCTTCAGAGATACTGGATGAGAACCGTAAGTTAACTGGAGTCTACTACGTCTACTCAACAGGAATGTAAGAGTATGGATCGCCAGTAACCCAGTCACTTCTGTCAGCTAAAAGAAACGAGTGGCGCATGGCAAAAACAGCCATTAGGTGCTAGTTATGACCGCTGGTAGTCAGAAAATAATGAGGAATTTGGGTTTTATGTATATATGATTGCTTCAGAGAACAAGAGGAACAACGTTTGTGTTATATTTGGATGATGGGATGGACTTGGGGTGGTGCACCCCAACTGAGACGAAGGTGACAACCACCTGCACCTCGATGCTAGTCGTGAGCTTCATACAGTACCTTCAGGCTACCTTATGTATATATATATGTTTTTTTAAACGAATGAAAGTACTGTTGTCATTTGCTTGTGTTTCTTGTGTTGCCAGACAAGTGACAACCAGGAGAAGTCCAATCAGGCTACAGACAAACAACGGTGCTCTTTTATGGTTTTTCCCGAATTAGGTTCATTGTTGTTCGTTTATAACCGAAAGCGCACGTGGTACTGAATGCCCGGTCAGCTTTCATATTCACCGCAACATGACTCTTTGATGCTTGCTCTCTACTACCTGAAGCACTACTACCCAGTCAGCAAGCGTATGTTTGGCAGGCTCCCCATCATGCGGTGCCTGAAAAGTGATGAATTAAGAGCCTAAGTTCGTTCAGGACTATGGTGGTTCGTCGTCGTAGGTTCGCCAATAGGTCACAGATCATTTCGGGAGGTACTGGCTATCCAGAAGTTTTACAAATCTCGCGTAAATTGCCTACACCCATTGGTAAGTGTTGTGACTCGCTGAACGATCGTGCAACTCTGTGTCCGTCCTTGGCTTCCTGCTCCGCCCACTATGGTATATCAGAAGGCACGATAGCTTCAGACAGCCCTATTACAACTCTATTTATAGGGTAACCGCGTCGAGAAAAAGATGATTGATCCAGATTGGCTGGTGTTCTGGGCAGTCAGAACACGCCTTCGTTTGGTCCGTAGCCCGCACGTGAAACATTTATCCTTTCGGTTATCAGAGATGGCTGGCACCAGGACAATGAGTAGGTCAACTGCTATATTTTGCTGGTTTCTCAAAAAACAGATAGTCACTTGTTGCCAACCTTTCAGGACTCAGGCTGATGGAATTCGAGAGTGGTGTTAACGGTGGATACTACTGATGAAGCATGCGAGTAACGTGTTTTCCTGTAACTCTGCCTTGCGTCTATTGGAATTTGTTGCGGACTTTGTGGACTTGTTTTGTAGCATTCGTTTGCATTTGGGTGGTAGGCAGTGAATATTCAGAAAAGTTTAGGAAGACGGGTTCAAGTAGAAGATGGATATGTGGTTGTTATAAACAAGATGCATATGAGTGTTTTGCTTTCCTGCCCAATATTCTGTTACTGTTCAGCTGGTGTTTTCTATTAACCAACTCGGCGAAGGCCTTCTTGTCTCTAGTTTCGGTTACCTGTGCTTTTCGCGCACGCTGAAGGTCACACTACTTCGATATTTCCAGAGAGTAGTAAACGTTGGTGTTACGCACGGGACGAACTATCTTGAGCACATAAATTTGAAACCTCTGAATTTCACCGTGGATACGCAAGCCATGTATGTTTCTTGCGAAGAATGACATGAGCATCGTGTGATGCGCGATGTATGTTTTCGTCGGGAGCGGGCACTGTGCGTTTTTTTAAGCCGTTCTGCTTGCTCAAGGACATCATGGGCGGGCAACATTCGGTCAAGGCTTTCGTCGTTGACAAGATGACGTCGCACATGCGGGCTTCCAAAGCTGTGTTCGGCTGAGGCGTAACGTTGTGCTATTTTTATGCACTACAAGCCATGCGGAAGCACGTGGGTTTCATTGTGTTGCTGTAACACTTGCAGACGATTCCCGACTGCAGCTGGCGTGTAGTCCGCCGCATGGCCCGCTTTGCTAAAGCAATTTTGTAAGTGAATGTGTACCAAACCGTAATCACGTAGGTCTCATCAAAATTTACAGATCCTACGTGGGCCCGACTCCGAGTTTGTCTACCAATTGAGTACCCACTGGTCGCACATCACTCGAAAGTGGGCCATTCATGTGTGGCGTGGGTTCGTAGATTTCGGGAACGTGACAAATAGCCATCTGGAGGACGCCAACGGGTGTTTGAAGAGGCACGTGCATCACGCTGGTATCCTGGAGTGCAACGTCCAGAAGGGCTGTCGGCACAACGTGTGGCTCATGCGCGAACTGAGATGCATATTGCTTAGCACTGTAAGCATCGGGAAATTCGCGAGGTGGACAACTGCGTTCTACGTGTGGTTTCCCGGATGACGACGTATGTCGCCAGTCAAGTTCTTGGGCACAATAACGCGTGCACGCAAAATCTAATGTACTGTTAGACAAATCGCTTCATGGCGGGAAACCAATGGTTAGTAACAGTTTTTGTGGTATAAACCCCAGAACGTTCTCATCCAGATTACTTCTCGGCTGGCACCTGAACGTGCACCTTTTGTCAATCTATCTGGCTACCCTGCGTGCACCTGCTTATGGTATTCAAAGACCACTCCTTACCCTGCAGTAGGTGAATCAGTCAAGCATGCAATGCCTAGGTCGATTTCCAATCCATCAAAATGGCTAGCCGAATACAACCTACCAGAGGAAGGCAAATCTTTATCTCTGGTTCTTGGATCACAGAAATCACCAGTAGAATGTATGCACAAGCAGCTGGAACGGATGTTTGACAAACTGAAGTTGCTGCAGCCATCTACGGCTACTGGCTGCATGAAGCATCTGACTGTACAAACGCAGCTGATGTTACGCCAACTTGCAAACACCACTCGTACAGACAGCCTCCGGTGTTGGAAGACAACCGTCTTCAACCTAGGTGATTTTACGCTGGCAGACGATATCCCCTGTGGTCTTTGTATCCAACCGACTAACCCAGCTGATTGCTGGTGTACGCAAAATCCAATACCGTATCGCCGTCACTGCTGCGGTGAGAAGAATATCTTCGGGTGCGCCCATCAGGTGAGCGCGCACGTAAACTATTTCCTGTATTCGCCGGTCCGTCGAGCAAACCAAACAAACGGTCCATCAAGCGATTGGCTAAAAAAGCATGCTATGATGTGGGCATCGATCGCTTCATAGAAGCATAGCCAAGAGTGGCCTGTAAGTCTGTTGCAATAAGATTATTCCGCCCTATTACAAGCAACTTTTTGTAGGCCCTACTTTCAAATCTCGAGATGACGAAGATTTTGTCGGGTTTCTTATAAAGTGACCTCCCCAAGGCCCCATTCAAGACTAGTTTTGGGTAAATAACCATGAGAAATGCAAGATTTCATCTGATGTTTTGGGGTGCACATCCTCGCCAGAACTAAGGTGGCTTGTACGGCAGCCTTTTCACCACTCTGTTGCTTCAGATTGCCTCGCGTCGAATGCTGAGTAAATGAGTCAGGACGGTCCTTCATTACCATTGATGATAATTATGAAGTATTTGGTAATTGGGCGTATCAAACTTCATTAAGTTATTATATACATAATATCCAGTTGGTTGTACGATTTTTCCTTCAGAACCCCTGTCCAAGGAAGTTGGTTTGTGGAATACGAACCTGGAACGACTACCCATTAAGTTCGTATCGGCGCATCCAACGTATAAAAATGTAATTAGCCAACGCTGCTTTCGTAAATTTATGGCAGCGCAAGTCAGAAATAAATGCGCGTAGATAGTGAGGTGGTGTTCAAGATCAGTGTTCGAGGTGAGTGACAGCGCATGCAGGTATGACTATGCAGGAGCGTCGATGGTCATTGTATCAAGTAACCGTGTATAGGTGAGACCTCGTAATCAGCGTCGCACATAGACACGGGCCAAGCAGTTACGATAAAGTAGTCGAGGTGAGCAACACCCGCTACCGTTCTCATAATGACCACTTTGTGAAGTATTCCACATATGGTGAAACATATTCCTACTAGAAATAATACCATTCTGTCGGTGATTTATCTAAGATTACCTCCTGACGCTGTACTGTCCATAGGGTAGTTATGCATAGCTGCGAAAGGCAGTAATCCACAAAGACGGTCCTCGCATCTCCACTGCACAATTCAAGCTGTTTTCTGACAATGGTATACTTAATGGAAGCTTAGCTCCATAGGAAAACTGTTGTGACGAAGTTCGCTGAACAAAATTATCTCGTCAGTTTAAATCTAGGGAGTATAAAGCAAAAAACGTCAACGACCGATTTTCCTGGGTGGAATTTGCATTGCATATTCTGCAGATGTTATTTTTAGTCTTAAAGAACGCTAAAATATGGTAAGGTGCGATTTCGTGGTTCCTCTCTCATAAACCGGCAACAAAATGAGAATCGGTGGTGGCCCGTGACCTTGAAATTTCGCTCACTTAAACAAAATGCTATGAACAACATATCACCTACGAGTGCAAATGGATTAGACTAACTCCCCATCAAATTCACAAACTCGAAAACCATATAGTTTTGGCGAAAATGATTTGGGCGTGCTTCTAGTGAGCGGCTCCAGATGGCCCAGTGCCTGACGCATCTGCTGTCCGCTACTGTATTTTACACATGGAAGGTTTAGTTGGTCTGTTTGCACCCGTGAAATCTGCTGGGCATAAATTTATCTTATTCACTCCCGAGTTGTTGGTGCATGCCGCCAGACATGTGATGTGTCGCCAAGACGACTAATTATGAAAGTGTTTACTTTTTTTGTGGATTGCGCTTTCTTTTTTCAAAAATAAGGACAAAGTCGTCTGAGTACCCTCGGACGGGCGTATCTGAACTGGGAATTCTGACGAACTTCTAATGTTCGTCCAATTAAGTCATCAGTGACGAAGTAAGACGACAATGGAAAAATCAACATTCTACTCCTACATCTTTACCTTCAATAGGGTATGTGCAAAACACCTCATAAGCACCCACCCGCCCACAACTTTGTGAATATAAACAGCTATCGGGGTATTGAGCTTCTTAAACTTCCCCTGGTGCGCAAACATTTTGAAATCCCTCTTGAAGCCGGTGAACAACAAGATTGCAGGGCGTTGCCCTCGCCTTTAAGGGAATACATAAATGTGCTCCACCGAGCACCTTCCAAGTCGAAGTTTTTTTTCTCGCTAGTCTGGGATGCCGTTTTCAAGTAAACTTGTAAGACGACGCAAAATACGCGACGAAAGAAGTTTGTCTAAAAGGGCGGTCGAGCCGATTCCTCCGTGAAATCAACTCTCACTGCAAACACCATTATCGAAAATGGCCACCACTACTGACCCATCCCAGTCAGTTGGATCGGTCTGTTGCTCCCGGCACCACTAATCTCTACCACTTGAAGACGCATCAGCCAGGCATTGAAAAGATGATGCTGCTGAACTATCATTATTCTTTTTCTACCAGAGTGGAGTAAATAATTGGAACAGGCATCAAATGAGGATTTTACCTCCATCACTGAACAAAGCCGCTAAGACCTAGCCATTGCCAACGGCCTGGTGACGCTTGAGGGATCAAAAGCACTCGTTAATTGCCAATGTCGCTCGATTGGTGAGTTTTCTGTGCAGGACTGCTTTTCGGGTCAATAATCCAGCTGAGAAACTGCAATTAGGCGGCTGAATTGTTGTTGAATATGTTTAAGCCAGATTTTTGGGTACCCTTTTTCGGAGGTGAGTAAACCGCTGTTATCAGTGATTGTCTCGCCTACCGGACGCCTATTTAAACCAATTGCGTTTGGCAGGTGGAGGTATACACCTACTTCCTTAGTTTCTTGCTTTCTCCACATCACCAGCCTTCTGAAACTTCTAAGCTGTTCGATCTACAAAGAAGAGGTTTTTTCTCCAACTCTGAGAATTTGTTCGGTGGCATTGCACTCTCTGTTAAGAGGACTTACCGTCCGAGTTTCGAGCAGTTTTAGAGCCGCATGGTATCCGGTGCATGAATATAGTTGGTGGCGCCTGACTAGCGTTATCCGTCTGGGGATCATTTACAAGTTCTTAAGTTGGATGCGTCTGCGTTGTCAGCATGGCTTATTTTTCACGCGTCAAGCGAGTCCCTTTCGCCATCTGATGGGGCTATTGTGCTCACCAGCCAGACAGACGGCAACACGTAGCCAGAGGACTACCATGATTCCCTTCCCCTTCCCTTTCCACTTCTTAGCTTTGAACCTCACTCGATTCCACGGACCAAATTTAATTTATCCACCTGCCATCATCTCAACACCTTCCATCTTTCAAGCCTCAATCTTAGCAGCTGAATCTTTGGATGAGCCTTTACCCGAGGGATTTAGTACCCAACTTTCCGGCCCACCGAACTCGACCAGTTTCTAACTTCAAGTTAGATGTGTTCCAATCCGTTTCTTTTCTGCGCCCGTAGTTTTCGCTTTTCTAACCAGTCGCAATTCATCGAAGGACGGACAATATATTTCTTGACCACTTCGAACAACCTGTGGGCGTTTAACCCCTTCAACATCGTTTACCTAACTACTCCGCTCATCCATAACGTGACTATCTGAATACCCAAGCATGAAAGTTCAAAAGCTGGCATGGAACTAGACAAAACCTGCCTTTAATCGTTCCTCAAGTCTTTTTTTCATTCATCAGTTCTCACATTGTCATGCTGCTTTCCCCTGCACACAAGTACAAACTTTAGTACCTGTAATGGTCGTCTCGATGAAAGGTCTTTTTATGATGGACTTAATCCATGCTTCGCAATGAGCTACTCCGGAACCCCAGTACACCCATCACTGTCCTGTCACAAAGTTTCTGACTTTTCATAGTATCAACTCGCTTCTGCGTCCTGGACTAAAGTTTACTGCTGGTCTTGGCTGAAGTTGAAAGGCTGATTAGGGCTCACTATCTTGAGGATCGTGCCAGCATAAGGGAAGACTGTTAGAAGATTGGTCAATAAGGCTGCGCGGATGGAGTGGATCAGATGGACAGAAGCTGCGGACGGGGTGACAATGAGCCAAGATTGTGATTGAGGATGTACAAGTGTATTTCAAGGCGCGCAGCGGGACCCTTTAGATGGGCCTATTATGGTGTCGCATCCGTCCTTCTGAAGACCATTTCCGTGGAATCAAAACCAGTTTGTCACACCAGATACCGCTGGTGGTTACTTTACCATGATTATGTCGAACGCAGCTGCTTGGCTCAATGACACACTAGAAAGATACCTAGTACAATCGGGTTAAGTCATCATAAATAAGCGGGGATCATGGTGCTAGTTTAGATAGATAAGCTGCGCGCTTGACTAAATCAAACGACAGGCAGCATACTTTTCCTTGCAACAATGTGCAATACAATAACTGGTAACTCAAGAAGTCTATAAGAAACAAGTTGAAAACAGTGTGGAAAAAATGGACCATCAAAATGGTAAAACAATTTCAAACAGAACCAATTTTAATACTGTTTTCCTCAGTGATGCTACTGTCAGTATTGAGCCCCCATAGTGCTCACGAGACCACAGTAATGAATGTTTTCCAAAGCGCTCAAACGAGCTGATTCTTACTGAGCAGCCGTTTTGTGGCAGCACGCACGATGCGGCGAAAGTGGACGAAATGGACCTTTCTTGGGGGCACATCAACAATTTCTCTGAAATTGTGGCTGACCGAAGGAAAAGTTTACAAAGGATTTAGCATTTCGCGGCATTTATTCAGAAATTTAGAACCTACCCAGATAGTGGCAGTTTTGGTAAAGTTTGTCCAAGTGTGCTGAGGGTTCAGCTTGGACGAGTTCATATTTTTAGTAGCTAAATGGCTCAGCTGGATGTCTTCATGAAGACGGTTAAGGACGTTGGTTTCAACAAGTGTTTCCTTCTGTATTTGGATGTGAAAATATATTGAGGAAGTGCATGAACAATAAATACGCCATCCGTGTCCACGAAAAGTCAAAATGGAGCAGTCGCTAGCGACTCATGTAGGCAAACATTTGCTACCGTTGCAGAGGGCCAAAAAATTCGTCGCACCTAGTAATTTTGTTGGATCTCTTTTACGCTAGTCACCACAAGCTGTATCAGGTGGCATGGCAAAGTCCTATCTCAACCGGTATACTGACTCCTTGATAGTACCATGGAAAGAACTACTGGGCTTGGGGGCAGAACGAACAGAGAGCACAATATGGTGGTCAGCACTTCGGAGTTTTGGCACAAACTCAGCGGATTGTGAGGGTCTTGCTGGCGCATGTGACACGCTGTGTAGGGAAAAATTAGAGATATGGTGAACTGCGGGCTAGCCATCAGAATGGGTACGGCAGTCGCGGTACCGTCATCGCGACATCGTACATGGGTGCGTAGACAGCGCCGTACATCAGCATCCTGGGCGAGTCGGGGTTATAAGGACACTTAGTATTGGCGAAGGAATCTTGACAAAGTGAGACCAGCTTGGAGCGATGATATTCTTGGATCTATCGGGGGCACAGTGTGATTCATTGCTGCTATCCAGACGAGGTCATAAGACAGCCGTATCTAAATCGGGGACTCAAAATGGTGAACCGTCTCAAAAAAAGGCTACTAGCGAGTTCTGGGGTATAAGTTAGACCGTGACCTGAAATAACAGGCAGCTAAGAGTGGTTGATTAAAATTCGATGGGGAAAGGAAGCAGAACGTAAGTAGAGGGCTGCCTGCTGGAAATGCAAGCATAATTTTTCAAAGGATACGCGATAGTAGCTGATCGATCAGGTGAGCTGAAAAACAGATGGGCATATTTGGCGTAAAATATAATCGAGAAAGTTATGCTCCGCCTATAACAGCTGGACCAAATACGGTAGGAGGAAGCCTGTGTAGAGAGGGATGCAGCAGGGAAACACAACAGGCTGGATGTGAGAAGGGCTCCACTACCTAAGCACACGTAAATCAATCGGTCAGGCACCTTAGGAGGTCGATTGTATTGAAAGAAGCCAGGAAGAAGGGAACTTCTGAGTGTCTGTTTAGATGAGATAAGGAAGAGCGTATAAGTACGCTTCTAAAACAGTAGGAAAAATGCCGCCAAGGTTGTATGGACACCAGGATGCAGGAGACGATTTGAAGAGCATTTAACTTGAAATCGCCGACATGGACCCAGTCGGTCGCGACACGCAAATTCTTCCACGCTTCCTGTCATAACCATCGGGTGCTGCTTTTTTGAATTGTGGTATATATATATATATATATTGCCAAAAGTGCCTTGAAGATGCGTCACTGTAGCAGCGCCCATTAAAGTGGTGAGGTTTTCACTAACTGGATGAAGAGCATCGGATGCAGATGTGGAGTTCCATAAAACCTGCAAACATGCTATTAATGTAATGCGCTCTACCACTTTCGATGGGAGCATTCAGCTGTAGCGTCCTTTCGGTGCCTAACTACCACGCCACCAGAAGGAAACACGAGGGATGGGATACTGCCAGGTTGCCCAAGCCTAGACAGGGGAAGTCAGGAGGTAGAGGTCGGGTTCAAACCACGGACCTCCCGGTCAGTAAAGTCGCGCGCTAACCACTGAGCCATCTCGCTCCCACTTTTAATGAACTGGTTAAAATAGTCGATACGACAAAGAACTTGAAGAAAGAACAAAAGCACCGTCCATTTATGATGCCCTTTAGGTGCCTATCTGCCGTGTCACCCGAAAGAAGTTTAAAGGCTGAGATAATACCAGGTTGCTCAGGTTTGAACCGGAGCAGTCGACGTGCTGATGTCGGGTTCGACACACGGATCTTCCGGTCAGTAAGTCCGTACCTTAACCACTGAGCTACCTCGAGCTCAAATGAAAGCAGCCCCGCCAGTGTCCTTGAAAACCGGAGTGTAAGGTCGAATCCCTCAAGTCCATTGATATAAAGGAAACTATATACAACTGTCTAAAGCCATTATGCGGGACTTGAAAGCCTGAATGATGCAGCTCCTAGACCCAACGAACTTTTCGGTGAACAAAAGACGAAACGGATCTGTTTTGACGTACCGGGACCATTGAAACACAAACAGACAGATCAAACAAATTATATGAGTGAAAGAAACTTGTAAGCCGGGTCTGAATGTGCGCGAAAGCCTAATATCCAGTCGACAGCTGAAACATATATAGAAATCGCACACAACGAACAGCAAAGTAATCTTTGTTTTTTCACCCTCGCACATCAAGCAGGGGGCCAGAAGGGACTCCAGTTGAAGCCGAACGTTAGTTAGTCGTGCACATGCGCTATCAGTAAGTGACAGATGGTGAATGAACCTTAACCGTGTGTCATTTACTATTTTTACACATGATTCAAATGCACATTCAAATATTACGGCTTATGCTATCCGTTAGCACTCCATTCTTTTTAGCATATGAGACATTGGACACTTGAATGCTCTGAACTGTCTCTAGGCCGCGACTCCCCAGTGTATTCACCGTACATCCTGCTTCTGTAAGGCCTGCGTACTACTGTCGAAATGAAGAACGGCAACCTAATGAGAATACCTGCTGAGGCAAATTAGACCAATCGCACATACCGTGGAGGCAAATACATAGCGGTCACGGCTAAGGAACCTAGGAGGTTAAGAACTAAATAGGACGGACCAAAGGACAGGCCATTCAACAATGGTAATGCTATATATATATATATACGCCAAAAAAAAATGATTTCACACCTCCAGTAGTCAAACGCACACAACGAAATTACAGCTCATTTTTTCGCGACTAACGCTCAGTGACTGTCGACAGACTGCCGGAGTGACCTTTCTTTGTCCATGTTATCCAGTCTTAAATGAGATAGTCCCTGGAGCTTGTGGTGTTGGGTATAACAACTCGTTTTTCATCTATCCACTAGACATAACTCAAAAGGGGCATTAAATAGCTAATCCTACAAGAGTGACAGGAGTTACGCAATCTAAACGGCATTGCCATGCTGCTATGACGTGGATGCGCGGTAAAACTACACAGTCGCAAGCCAATATGCTGGCAAGTATGGAATATTCAGTAGCACGCAAACTGAAGTTCGATCCAATCCTTGAAAAGATTTGCACCCAATCTCCCTAATCATTATATCAGTGCGAAACTATCCAGAAGGATCAACACAAACCAGTTACGGAGGCCACTCGATATGAACGCTGCTCTCTGACCCAACTTGTTCATCAGAGGGAAATAGTATACATAGTGAACAGTATTGCGTTTGCTAAGAATGTACCAAAAATAGATAAACATATTGAAGTTGAAGGACGAATTAAATCGAGTTAGGAGCGATCGGATCAACGAAAACACCAGAGGCGATATGATAAAGAACATGTGGATGGGGGGGGGTGAACATGAAAATGAATGGTTCACACAGAGCTGAAGAATAATGGTGAAGTGGTGAAAACAACCCATGAGGGACTTTGGAAACAAAGGAATACAGTCAGTCATTGCTTGCAGATTTAGGAATAGACAGGATTACTTGTCTGAAAAAGCGTATTGGCCGGACTCTGTCCCGGCTCAGTTTCCGCGAGCATTGCACTGGATGAAGGGTTGTAGCTTGCTAGCGCACAAGTTGGGTCGTTGACCCGACGAAGGGAAAATGTTATCGCAAACTTACATCGGTGCATAAAAAGCGGCACGGGGTTTTCACGGTGCGCACATCTTGGTACAGTGAGAAAAGGAAGACAACCACCGGTAGTAGTCCACACGGATTCGTAAGAGAAGTGCATCACATAGGCACTGCTGACATCGGCCGACATGTGGTATCAGACACGGTAACAGACGGGTGTGTAGGGCCATTTACGAAGTAACATGACCCACTTGGGATGCAAACGAACTAGTGTCGAATAGAGGGCGGCAGACAGACAGGAGTGAAGGCAGTGCTGGAAGCTGATCCTACGTAGTTCCCACTATAAAAGTGTACAACGAACTTTCTTCTGATCCGGTCGACTATATGTGGGAGGAGGTTGAACGGGTTGGCGTCTAAAACCATCAAGCATAAAACAGTTGTCAACAACAGGTACGAAAGATGAACGACATTAGGGTAACACATATGTCCTCCGATTGGACGAACCGTCGTCCGTGAACTAACCGAATGGAATTGAACAGTAAGAGGCAGTTCAGTTTCGTTTGAGAGTGAATTTACTGGAGTCATCCATGGACCAAACCGAATTTCAGATTAAAGAACCGGTACTTACCAGACTGCGTGAATGTTAATTCGGTAAAAGACGGTTGGTGAACAGTCAGAAGCTTATTCCTCCAAGAAGCAAACGACCCTACACTTTGTTAATATAAGTGATGCATGAATATTTTCTATATTTTTAAAAAATAGCATGATGGTTTCTCACCCTTATGCTCGCAGCATTCGACTCTCTTCTGTAAATGTGCCGTGGCAACAGAAGACGGTGCCGTCCAAAGGCAGGATATTAGTCCCTTCCGCGTTTGTCGACACCACAAATCATAAATGTGTTTGGATCTTTCTATGCTTCTGGAAGCTTCAAAGACAGTGCGCTTCCAGAAGTTTGTCAGGATTCCATAATCGAGAACTCTAATCCACGTCATTATCATCGACAGCAAAATGTCAATGTGCAACACTGATACTTCACTGCCGTACAACCATTATTTATTTGAAAGCCTTATCGTGAAGAAAAGAATAAACCTATATGAGGAAGGGGCTTGGTGCTAGCCTACCACAATCAGTTCGAGGTGCTTACAACCCGACACTCCAAATACCATGAAAGATTTCATATTTAATCTCACAGTGCATGGGGATTTATGGGGAAAAAATCAACTGTTCGAATGGGTCATGTGTAATGGCGTGCACGGGTTACAGCCCATTACCAAACCCCCTTCATAATACTGGTCTATGATGAGGTGTCAGTTGAAATGGTTGAATTCGGGTGCAGTTTGTGTGGAGTGTAAGTATAACCCAGGACTCAATCACAAAAGAGACAACATATCGCATTGAAAAAGCAACGATCGGGGTTGTTCATGGCGATCTGATGTTCATATTACTCCAGTAGTGCGCGCTATGTAGACCAACGTTAATAGCAAATAAAATGCTACTTCTAGAAAACTAGTTAAAGTCCTATCTGTTCCGTCGGCTAATCTACAGTACACCACGCATTCATGCAAGAGGGTTCGGATTGTTCAACCAATCAGAAATAGCACATATTTAACTGGCCAGATCACTGTTAATGGTTAACGAAACCATTAAGAAACACCGCGAATTAGGTACCAACTACAAACGGGAGTCTAAATGAGGAAGGTTACACACAGTCAAGTCGGTATATACTCCCCGTTCTACATCTACCATAACCCATCACTCCCCAACGTAACCAAGAGGACAAATCCTCGACATCGAATAACCGATTCCATATTTATAGTGCAAGTTACTGGGTTTCCGGACAAATTCTCCGATCCCGAACTCACTTCTTTCCTTCACATAAACGCTGAAATTCGACATACTACATGTGGTCCTTGACTGGTAACGAATTCCTCCTAGGAGAATTCGATGGTTTTGGAAGAATGGAGGCCTCAGGTTTGTGAACTCGGGCCTCCTCAGTTTCAGTAGTCGGTTCTTTTTATCCTGTTTTTGGAGCACGGGACATCCATCTTCACTCAGTGTGCCGATTTTCGCTGAAGAAGACTTCTCTCCCCAATTCCACTTTAGGATGGCACGTGCGTTGGGCAGTGTCACAAGTGGGAGTATGAGATATCCGTCATAATATGAATTCGGGTAAGCTCTACTCGTACGAAAAAAAAGTCGAATGTGTCCAGTGGGCACGACACTGAGTCATATACCACCGGGGTGGAACTGTATGAAGCTATGAACTGAAAAGGATGCATAGGGCACCAAGGGCTGAGAAACAGTGATTCGCAAAAGTAAGACAGAACATAAGGGTTACTAGTTCCGGTGCGTGTCCCTTTCCATACTATCTACTGGCTCAACACACAAAGGTGTTCGTCCTTGAGACAGGCTACCGTACTTTGACAATGTGGGTCCTTGAAATCGTCCCTAATTTCTCGACTTTCTTAAGTAACGTACAGTGAACGGTCAAATAAAGAAGCATGCCTTCTCAACCGACCGTTTCGTGCTATCCACTGCATCAAAGCCAACCTTTGAGTACCGCTGATATGATCAAAAAGTAAAAAATTCGGATGTCACATACCTGATAATCCGGACAAGGTCGTGGAAGAGATTGTCCACATTCACAGGAGGATCCTTGGCACTGGTCTCCATATACTGAATCTGAGAAATAGAAAGCCATAGATAATACAGCCATATATAGGTATGTCTTATAGGATGCATAGCTAATTGCACCATACACACCCGTGACCTTGGTCACATTGGCACCAGAATCTACCCATGATAAAAAGCCTACGATTTCCAAACACAATTGTATATTGTCCAAGGTTTATCAAAAAATTTCCAATGGATTGCTTTGCTTCTGCAGCTGTCTCCCCTGCAGCCTTCAGTCATTAGATAATAAACAGAAAGATGGAACACCGAGGCAGGACACGGGAGTGTTGGCACTTTGTCTGAGTTGCACACAGGGTTAAAAAGACAGCGCCCAAGAAATCGTCGGAAATTCCGACAGTATTTTCCGGCTGAATAGTTAGTCGGGTAGGTGTAACTTCTATCCGTTCATAGAATTTATTTTGCAAACCCCACAACTACGATTCTTGGAAAAGTCACGTGAATTAGCTGAGCTCGTCCACGTGCGTACATGTCAGCGGCGCGACTTGATGGTCTGTTCAGATTGAAGTCAAGATGTTACGTAAGTGGTGATTGTCTTTCGCAGCTCTGTGCTGATCACCGTTTAGACGCAATAAACGTTGCTGCGTTACATGATGTCCCATTATTGATGGACAAATACGGAGGCAGTTTGACAACATAGCCATTAACACCCGGTCGCCAGGCTCAGTTCATGATTTTGAGTCTTTCTGGATCACTCACACCGATTCAGACCATGTTATTATCCGGTATAAAGTTCCACAAGTTCCCCCGATGGACGAAGTAGCACGGGATCTGAGAACGGTCACTGTAGCTACTCGATGTGCGATGTCGTATCCCTTCGAACGTTGAGCATAGTCCAGCCGGAATGGCTGTTAGACGTCAGCTCAAGCAAAGTCCGAGGGTGGCCAGAAAAACCTGGTGAAATCAAAGTACATGGAAGAAGCTAGTGCAGCTGGAAATGTCCAGAAAATATGTCACCTGATACGCAAGACGAGACCGAAAAAAAACAGGTTGTAAGATATCCAATGGTAATATGAGAAATCGAACATAAACCAAGAAGAGGCTGCTGCAACATGGATGCTAGCTTCAATAGTACAGCGAACTTTAACCCCGCCAAGCGAGACGTAAGTTCGAGGATACGAGGCATGAATTCCACCATTGATCGCATCTTCATGCTACGCCAAGTGCTTGAGTAGCGTACCGCAGGCCAGTGTGGTGGTTTTCCTTGACTTCCAACAAGCTTTCGACTCCGTTAGTGAGTTGGCTTCTCTACAAATAATTGGTACGCGGGGAATGTCCTCGAAGGTTGTTAATATTCTTCGTGTCATTTATTACCGTACTTCCGGTCGTGTCAATTGAAAAACTACCCCACAACTGCTGTGGTTCGTCAAGAAGATCCTCCTCTGGAATTCCGTTTAATTTTGCACTTCACAACATCATGGAGTGTGCTCTGCTAGAGACGGAGATTTCATCTGGAGAAGGATTAGAGGACTCAGATATGAGAAGGACACTGTTATTTGACGATCCTGCGTCTGCACAAACTACTATAGATGGAGTAACGGAAGTCACTTTCTGTTTCAGCATGCAGTTTGGACTGCTAAAGTAAAGGTCTTATTTCACGACTTCTCATTCCCTTTGAAACTTCAGAATGAGGAGATTGGGTAAGCAGATAGGTTCGTTTATCATGGCATTTGTGTAAGCCGTGGCTGCACTGTGACGAATGAAGTCAGTATATGCAGAAACAAGATACGAGCAATATTCGCCAGCTTGCATCGCCTTTGGTGTCAGAAACGGATAGCACTGAGGTTACAGGACCGTGTTAACAAAACGATCGTGAAAGTAGTTCTGATCTATGCTTACGGAACTTGACCTCCGATGTGAAGAGCTCGGACACCTTCTGATACTTTGTCACCAATGTCTGCGTTGCATGGCGGGTGTTAACTGGCTGCGGCATTTACGTAACGAAACGATCTGTATGCAAGTATTGGCTAGTCATTCGGGCTCAATCATGCAGCACATAGAGTCTATCAGCTTAAGGTGACTGATGCACGCACTGCGTATTTTCAACCATCTCCTACCAAAGGAAGCCGCTGCATCCGATCCAGATCGTTGTGGGCGAAACGTTTGCGGAGGACAGGCAATAACGTGGCAAAGCGAGGGCGCTTGAGCCCGAGATAGCTCAGTGGTTAAGACGCGGACTTACTAACCGGCGGGGTCGTTGAGTCTTGACTGCTCCTTTCTAGGCATAGGTAACCCGGCAGTATCTCGGCCCTCAAGTTTCCTTCGAGCGACAGCGAGTAGCTAGGCACTGAAAGGGTGCTACAGATGAACCATTATATTATTATATCGTAAAAAGTAAGATTCGCAAAGGACGTTGGATCAAACCCACAGACGGCGTTTCGGTCCAACATGATACTCCGATTTGTTCATTTGAATGATTGCGGAAGGTTCAGGCAACTCGACCTCGGATGTTTTCTAACCGTAAGTCTCCATTCGTACTCAACCCAAAGCTGACACCTTGACGTGGTGGTCGGGCTTGAGTGCTGCAACGATCCTGTGGGCTGCACTGGAACTTCGTTCCATAAGGTGCAACCATGCCAGGAAGGCCAAAGGGGAACATTCAGACCAAGAACAGCAAGACCCGTTCTGTGAGTAATCGTGCTACCAGGCGGTCTGGAATAAAGTCGTCCTGTCTTCTGCGATAGGAGTGTGAGTTGTTTGCTCCAAGCGACCAGCATGTCCATATTCATGTAAACAGCGACGCTGCCTTCCTACGAGGAAGGACGGATTAGAAAACGTAGGCCCCAAAATCTGCCTTACTCCCTGGGCCCTCGGATTAGTCCAACCCCCTTCAGCCGAGCAGGGTCCCCAAAGAAAACTCTACTGTCCGCTGCCTTGTGGGTGAGACTTTTGAATCAAAGGATAAAGGTAAGATACCTCAATCAAATCTCCTTCCTCGGCCTGGGCAATCGGGAAGTATCATTTGCCAGCACAGTTCGTTGTCAATTGATGTCACTCCCAAACCCCTTCCCACCACATAAGTAAGTGTTACTGGGTCATTTTACTGTCAGTTATCTTACCGATGGGTCTTATGCCCCCGCTGCCTAGTAACAATAAATAACACCTTGCAAAATCCGCGAGACACTTCCTACAAAGGAGCTTTCTACGTCCGCACTCCATGTCAAATTGGCAAACAGGCAATGCTCGCTTATGTATGCTGCCTCTGAAACACACAAACAGGACCCGAGCGTGGTTATGCATCTCATAACGCCAAGGACGAACTCAGCTCTCATATTTCTCCCTCCGTGTGTCCGCTGATCCAGAAACGATGACTCGTGGAATACATGGCGCGAGAGTTGCACTCAGTCCCAAAGCTAAACGCGTTTTGCTGGATTGGATCCCAGTGAACAGTCGTCCTTGCGCCATCAGGTCATACAGTTCAATCAAGCTCAGTGCCTCTCGGCATAAAAAAAGGGTGCCTGTTTGTAGTGTCGGCTTAAGCCCCAGTGGAATGCAGTTCTGACGCTGAAAGACATTTTCTACCGAGAGCTATCCGGGTTTATTCGCCAAGCAAGAGCATTGTAACTCTTGTGGAGGATATGAAAGCCCAAGTCGGTTGTTTGGCTTCCTTGGAACCATATTTGGGCGGTCGATTCGGAGTTGATGCTCGTTGCACAGACAACTGAAAGCGAGTCCTCCGGTTGTGCGCTGATCACCAACTGTTTCTGGCAAGTACGAACTTTCACCATAACCTTCACATCGCGTACCCTGGCGGCCACCAACTGCAAATCAACAGTGGACCCATTTGGATCACATAGACATCAGCCACTGGTGTAGAGCTTCAGTTCAAGATTGCCATTCCTTCAAAGCCACATAGCATGATTCCGATCACGCCATGGTGCGTGCACGCCTGACAGCTCGTTTTTCTTCAGACCCTCGGAAAGCAGCAAGATGCATGCCAATCCATCATCTTCGAAGAACTACTATAACTCAACAGTATGGATCTGAACTAGCTCACAAACTCTCTACAGCAGACCAATACTGTGGTGCCAGTGAGCATGTGGATGAAGCATAGCAGGATGTGAAAGGAGCTATGTTGACGGGGTTCAGTGCTGTCAGTCCTACTTCTCCGATTCGACCACAAGACCACTGGATGTCTCGAGATCGCTATCCATGATTGATGCCAGGAAATCTATACCAGCGGGCAGTCAATGTGGCGGTGCACGCAAATCCCACAATGCCAAATATCAAGGAGCCCAAGAAAAGGCTGAGAACTCTGGCGGACACCGAAAGTCAAGGAGATGGAGAAGGCTTTCGATACAGGCAACAGCTCTGCCCTATATCAACTGATACGACCGACTGGCAGTAGGAAAGCAACGTTCAGCGAAACTATAAGTGAAAAAGATGGCCCATTAATTCATTCACAAAAACTTTGACTAGAAAGATGGACCGAACACTTCGAAGAACCGTTTGGATAGCCTCCTGCAACACAGCCTTTGGAACGAAAAGAAAGTGCCTGCAGAATGGGGCATGTCGACAGTTATTCCTACCCTCAAAAACGGTATGCGAACGGTATCGAAAGTACTCTTTGTCGTTTTCGTTTGAAGGTTGGCTGGACACAGGGGGAGACCGATCCGTGAAAACCAAGCTGGGTCCCATCCTCTAAGAGGATGCATCGATCACATTTTGGTCCTCCGACAGATTCTGAAACAGCGACCCTACATCCAGCAACCAACAATGGTTTGACTTGAAAACTGTTTCGACTCTGTGTAGCGTCAGGCACTATGGCAGCGTTTGTGAAGCAAAGGTGTTCCTCATAAATTCTTGACTCTCCTTAAGGCGCTGTATGCCAACTCCCACGGACGTGTGCCGGTTAAAGGGAAGCTCTCGCCTGAGTTCACCACATTGGGTGATGTCAAGCAAGGATGTCCTCTTTCACCTTTTCTCTTCAATTCCGTCATAGTGGAAGACTGACTACCACCCTCTGGTGCCTGTGGGTCGAAGTGCTCACGGAGCATTCGCTCATAGATATCGAGTACACAGACGACCTAGCTCTTCTTGGATCCGACGCCGTCGTAAAGCAAACATTATTAGGAAAATAGGAATAATTCTGCCTCATGGTTTGGCATCCACCCCACTCCAAACCCGTAAAGTGCAAAGCACTCCTGCAAGACTGGGAGCGCTCGAACCCTAATCTCATGCTTGCGGATGAAACGACTGACGTAATAGACAAATTTGTCTACCTCAGTAGCTGTATTAGCCCCGATGGTCTAGCTAAAGATGGTACTTTTATCCGAACCGGGAAGCCAAAGCAACGTTCGTGAATCTGCATCACTTTTTGCGTGGGTGTCGTATCAGCTTGTCCATCAATGGTCGGTTTTACAATGTTGCGGTGCGCTCAACATTATTATAGAGATCAGAAACCTGGCCGCTGCGCGCTGAGGACACCAAAATTTCCAGCGTTTGACCATCGACGTTTTCGGAGCATTTCCGGAGTCTGGTGAGAACACCGGATCAGTAATGCTGAAGAACGTGGAATGGTTCTCGGAAGAATCAACTCACCAATAATGGCTGAACTGATCACACCCCATAGGTTGCGCTGGCTTGACAACGTGCTCCGTATGTCACCTGACCGATTCCCTCGAAGAGCTCTTTACGCATAATCACGTGAAGGATGAAGACGGGCCAGGGGAGGTTAAACAACTACTTGACACCGAAGTATGGAAGCTATTACCAGCAAACTCGGCTGCGCTGGTTATTGCCATATTCCTGGATGGGAATTCCGAGACGGAACACATCAACGGTTAAAGACATTGTCAAACATGGCCCAATCGCGCTCGTGCATCCAAACCATTACCTTCAACGTGTAGCTTACCTCTAAATCTCGCCAATTGAAAGTCCACTGACAACACTTTATTTACGCATCAATCATGTCGAACACCGACTCCAGTGCGCAGGTACCTACCCCATCTCCCCAAATCATCCGTGAACGAAACTGTGGCAGCTATGACCACTGTATGTGGTTCTTGCAGCTGAGGGTGATGATAATTCGTACTCTTCCATCTGACCCTTTATTGAAGCATATTTTCCCCATTACAAACACTAGTCCTCATTGCCGGATAAATGATTGAACATAGGTTTACACCCAACAGTAAAGCAACCGTTCGGATGGCCGACGTGAACGTCTATGAGAAAGAAGCAGTTAACGGCCTCTATACGCAAGCCAATCACCATTAGCAATACCACAAAGATGGTATCCAGCTAGCGTTTCATTAGATTCAGAATGATATATGTTGACACGTGGTTGGGTTATCTGAGCATCGGCATGGGATAGTCGACCAGTACTTCGATTGAATAAATGTCAAATGGACCGGATATAGGAGTTGCCATACTACCAGACGTCATGCAAATAAGTGAGTCCCAGGTTAAAAAATTTCGAGAATAACAGTAAAAGGGCTGTACTAGGCTACATGATCCGGTTTACTTGCCAATCTACCAGCAGAAGAGGCCTGATCGAAACCGAGTACTGCAAGACACGTTTCCATGCGATTGGGTCGCAACGATTGCAAGCATTATTGAAAGGAACATGTTGGACTTGTGCATACTAGATTATCATTTTTAAAACAGAAGGCAGTCAGATGAGTTAAGTGACGAAAGAGACTGACGGTCCTTAGATTATCATTTTTAAAACAGAGTTAAGTGACGAAAGAGACTGACGGTCCTCATGGTTGGGACCTATACAAGAAAAATGCACGACAACCGAAATAGCTTTTAACACAAAATCAACCAGAACCAACAAAACGAGTGAACATTCACGTGACCAGAACGCGTGTGGTTAAGCCGGAACGGTTGAAAACCGACCACCTAACAGCCCAGAAAAGCCTGTAATTATGGTATAAAGACAGCATTTACGCAGCAACCTGTCATGTTAGCATTACTGCGGCATTCAGAAAAGTAACGGCGGCAAACCGGTGTAAGGATGCCTCGAAAATGACATATGTCACAGGGACACACCTTAAGTTTTGTAGCCAACTGACGTCCCTCTTCCTCGGTGATTTTGCGCTGTTGCACCAAGTCTATTTTATTCGCTGCAAGGATCATGGGGAACGTGTCCCGATCCTTGACCCGGAGGATCTGAGTATGGAATCGTTCAACTTGGGCGAAACTGTGTGGATCAGTCACGGAGAAGACGATGATGAACCCCTGACCTTTGCGCATATAGTGCTCCCGCATAGCACTAAACTCCTCCTGACCTGCCGTGTCTAGCACTGAGAAAAATAGAAAGTAAGCGAAGCACAAAATTAATAAGTGCAAGATAAGTAGGGTATATACAAGCAATTTTCGGACAACCAACTACTCTTAACGAACCCGAACACTTTAACACAAGTCTAAAGTAAGGGATTCCCTGAGGTAGAGGTTGTTCGACAACGTCAATTAGAATCTCAGTAACTGCACACAACCTAGTGAGTTCCCAGTACCAAAAAAAGGTTAGGTCTACTCCATGCTCGTATAAGTTATCTTCGCAAGTGAACCACGGTTTAGAATGGACTGACCTCATTTTATTAGGTTGATCAGATGGAGAGTAAGCTTGTGGGCGAAAAAAGACACTATAAGTGCACACAACCCTGATGTTCAAAGAGAAGAGAATTTCTAGGTCCCACCAACAATAAGAAACTCTGAAACTGGCAGGACGTGCTAATATGCACGTCCTACTATTACACGTCACTACTTCACGACAGGAGACTGGATGCAGCACAAGTTCGCTCATTTTCAAAAATGACCATTGTGTCAATCATTGCGCTGAGCACAAACTGGCTTTTTAGTAACTCAAGTGACGGCGCAGTGATCGCCCCGGTTATGAGCACTGAAGACCCACTTCCAATGTTAGGAAGTACAACAAATAGCTCGAGGCCAGCGGAGACTTATCATCACATCGCGTGATGGTAATTTGAACAGAACAGTGAGCTGGCATGAAGAGCCATGCAAACTTACTAGGCGTCAGTTTCTTCCGTTAGAGCAACAAAGTGATGCTGAAAGAATATACTTGCCGTACATATTATTGGGTCATTTTTCAAATTCACTGATTATAAGCTTTGTTAGTATCTTTTCATGGACTTCAACTAATAAAAAATATCGTATGAATCATCAGAACTGCATAAACGAGGATAGGCTGTTTTTGGAAACTTGTATTTAAGCTTGCGGTATATCCAGCCCACACGAGTGTAACCCGAATAACACAATCGCACGTTTCACTACTCACAAAATTCAAATAAGCCACCAAGAATGCAACATGCAAAGTCATCACTTGAGTCAGTTTTTCAGCTCGCAAACCGTGTATCGAAGTGCAGTGGTCCCAGTTGCTACAGCTTCTTTCACCGAGGATAGTGAGAAGAAGGGAGTGAAAGCCACGGGTTGGAGGCGATGGCCGAATCAGCTCACTGACGTCAAACGGTTGTTTGTTCAGTATGGCGGCAGGAAATGAGAGCTGCACAGTCAAGGCGATAGTCAGATGCAAGATCGATACTGGCTGCGTGCCAGCCATATCTGTCAGGGTTACTAACCATTGGCTGTTCTCTTCCCGCGGTCCCCATCTGGGGAGAGAACATTTACAAACGCGACTGAGTTGCCTGGTAAAGGCATCATGCCATCAAGCCATCAGCTGACGGCTCCAGGTTCTTCTCCATCCCATATAAGGTTGGGCGAAGAGGGCTCTATGAGGTAAACGGTCCTCTGGTATACGAAGTACACTGCCTAACCAGGGTAACCTGTGTCGTCACTTGAAGATCTGGTCAGAACCAATGCACCTTCGTGTTTGAGGATGAACATATACCGCGCAAATGTGCAAGATGACAGTACGACTGATCGGTTACTCTTAAGGTTAAAGGACTCAGGCTCCAATTTCATGAGATGCGTAGTGTTAAAAGTTTTCAAGACTGCAGAAACAAATACACAGGGACATATAAAAGATCCATTTCAAAGGATAAAACTGAAAGGACGTGAGCTGCCTGACAAATTGGCATCTCGACCAAAGCCCAACCGATAGACTATAAAAGACATGTAATAAACACTGCCGTAATTTTTTCTAACTGGGAACAGCTATGTGAAATTCACCAGTTATTCAAAAGCACTCACATGTTTTCTGGACGCTAACCCAACTAAATTAGAAGGCGCTACTATATATATATATATATATATATATATATATATATATAAAGAGTATTTGCGGACCGGAAAATATATTCAGAAAGTTCCAACCAAACAGACAGGAACACCAGAGTACGGACTAGGTTGAGCCAACTGCATAGAACTGTCATTGATGGCAGCATAGGGAAGGATACTATCTTAAGTAAGCTGATGAAGCCAGTCTGTCACTCGTTGCTATTCACGTGTGTTAACGCCTCACTTGAATTTCTCATTCGGACGAACGTGTTGTGCGGGTTCACTATTGTTTTGAAATTGTTTGTTTTGAATTACACACACCGAGGGCGCTGGAGAATACATACCATTTCGAACTTGGACGTATTGGCGGATACAAGCGCGTAGGCCCGAAAACTAAGCATCCCGGAACATGAAAAGGTAAGTACAGCTCAGTGGCTACAGATGTCTGACTCTCGTTGCCCAAGAAACGCGTTAACCAACAGGAGTCGGGTACTGGTCACGTCACAGACCGCTACAAATATTTTTAAGTGGTTCACACACACAGACAAACTACATGCTCTTTGTAGGGCCAACTGTCTAATTTGACCTCGCTGGTACCTATAACTAGTGCTGCGCTCGACCGCTGAAACATGGGTATCTTGTTTCCGCTTTTAAAGTCACTTTTTAGGCTACGGTAGACCTTCTCTAGTTTACCCTCGAAACGTATACTCATTCTTATTTTAATGCTCACAGATAATCGTTCAGTTGTAACCCCTTTTCGGTGCCTAGCTGCCATGCCCCCGAAGGAAGCACGAGGGCTGAGATACTGCCAGGCTGCCCAAGCCTAGACAGAGGAAGTCGAGAGGCAGAAATGGGGTTCGAATCACGGACATTCCGGTCAGTAAATTCGCGCTCTAACCACTTGAGCCATCTCGCCCCCATAGCCTAATAAGAGGTTAATCGAGTTAAAGCGAGCGAATTGAACAGCTCAGAGCAACTGCTCGTGATAATCAACTGGAGACGGGAGTCCGGGAGCTTATGCGGTAGAAAGAAAAATCTTAATGACAGCTAGGAAACTCGGCAATGGCAATAAACCAAACTCTGGTACCGACAGAATGAGGCAATAAAAAACAAAAAATGTTGAGATGCAAACATGGCAATATGTTGTAGGGAAATTACCGGGCAATTTGCACTAGAAAGCTAAATCCAGAAGTCACCTATGTAAACTGATGCAATTATCATTCGTTCACTTGTGCGGGCCTTGTTCTTGTTGCTACAATTCACACTGTCCTCACAAGTTGTCAGGCCAGTAGCCGGTACTGGGACACAGCAGTATGCGGGATGGGGCAAATCTACATAACACTGCTGGCACCCCTAAGCTGCAATGAAGAAACTGTTAATCATTTTTTACGGGAGGTTAGGTGTAAACAAGTCCGCTGCGACAAACAAAACGTCATGTACAGGTGGCACTGGCGCTGAAAAATTGTTATTTGGCAGTTAAGGTGCGATTGGTTGTTGCTGAGCAGGTAGCTACTTATTTTATTTTTTAATTTCGTTTCAATTTTTAAGAATTTATAATGGATGGTCTCATCACACTTCCACTGAATTGATTCCTAGTACATCGATTTCAAGGTCACAGCATTCGCCCTCAGCAACGATTACTTAGAATCTTTGCTTTTTCATGCATCTGGACAAATAATTCAGCGAGTGTAACGAGTCGAGGAAAGCGTGTTTCTCAAGCATGTCGGGTGCGTTTATTGGATTGTCGCAATTATGCGCACACGTCCGGAGAGAAAACAAATCCCTGCAGTGATCTCTATTAATACCTGTTCTCTATCACTAAACACCATACACGCCACCAGCTTCCGCCCCAAAGTAGTACCGCAGCGAGGTCAGTAAGGTTGTAATAATGCCGCTTCCAGTTGGACGGCAATACTGTCTCGTACTGACAGGCCTGTCAGCTATCGCAGCAGAAATGATGCCCTGATGTGTGTGAAGAGAGATGGGCACCGATCCATACATGTCCGACACAAATACCACGAAACACGTCTGATGATTAAGTCTAGAATGCAAACTCTGCATTTAAGTACCGATTGGTGGCCTTCACAGAGCTACACATTATGTCTGATACTCCAAATCTAGAACCGTTTGACTTCTGGCTTCGATTCCACCACCTTTACCACTTATTTGGACCAGCTCTTGGTAGACAAACTAGAAATCTGTCTTCGTGACCAGTTCCATGAACGTATGTTGCTCATCTGCCTCATAATCCAAGAAGAACTACATGCCACTCAAGAATCAACGTATGGAAATCAAAATTCACAGAAATCTAGCCAAACCCCGAAGTCCACACAAGCTCAAAACCGGGCTTCTCAATCGTTGATTTATGCATTCTGTCCCACAAAGTCAACCATTAAATATAAGTGAGCAGGTATGAAGTTGCCTTGTACATTGATTAAGTCACGTCAAATTCGTTTTTCATTGTCCTCTGATTTGGAATGGCGGAAAATATGCCCAAAGTGACGGTTAACCGTTGGTTGGTCGGCGTGTGCGGTTCCTCGGACAAAGACATTCTAACCCGCCTTGCCACGAGACAACGCAGCACCACTGGGGGAGATTGCTCAGTGGTTAGAGCGCGAATTTAATGATCGGAAGGTCCGTGGTTCGAATCCGACCTCTGCCTCTCTGTCTAGGCTTGGGCAACTTGGCAGTAACCCAGTCCTCGTCCTTCCCTTTGGTGGAATGGCAGTTAGGCACCGAAAGGGTGCTGCAGCTGAAACTGGGTGATTGGCTGCTTCCGTAAATATGGAGAAACTGGTGGCCTGCAAGGAAAACCTTACAGCTTCGTTCACTGGCCATCATCCACATCCATTACCACTCATCAAATTGTCCACTGCGACCAGTCTATATACCAGTTTCCTAACCACTGCTTCCTATCTAAACCGTCCTCCCCTAATAAATTCCGAGTATCCAATCTACATCGCAACGTTCAAAGGTCATACTCTCTCTCAGATTGGGCAATTGTTATATCTGACTGCTGTTCTCCCTCCAGTACCTAGTGCCGGAAAAAGACTCACGGGTAAGGAACACAACAGCTTTATTGCCAACAAGCGAGTGCGAGAATGAGTGCGAAAATACAACGGCCTCAAGTTATTTTATTGGAGGGGCACTGTTTGACCTTGGTCCAACGGTGACTCGCGCTGTCTTGCTTTGATACAAGGCTGTCACGCGCTTCATATTGAGAGGGACGTTGTCTGTTTGGTCGGCATCTAGTGGAGTTGAGGGTCTCAGTAGATTTTGGGCATTTAGTGGTTACTTTCAGGAACCTGACCTTCGCATTAACAATACAAAAATCCTGCTGAAACTTATCCTTCCCTTTCAGTCGATGTATGGTGTAAATCCAAAATACCAACACAAGACCTCCTCCATCCGCTAGGTCGTGGACCTCAGACTGCTAAGGACGGATTTATACTATTCACATTTCACTCTTCGGGCATCTGTTGATCCTGACACCATGAATTGGGAGGTGCATTCAGCAAGCCTGAAAATGCTTTAGTGGACTGGATTCCAGTAAGTCATCTTTGCGCTGTACGGTGTCTGTTTGTCGAGTCAACGTAGATCCATAGACCACAGGTCTCAAGATAAAGTAGGTTTTACGGAGATCTGTCAGAACTACTTCGGTCAGCAAGATGGAAGTATGTTATAATCCAAGCTGGACGACCAAAACCGGAAGAGACACAGGTGGTAGATTCGAAATAGATGTTCAGTAAACAGAAAATGAGAAGTATCTTCTTCAGTACCATTGCACAGCCGAAAACTCGTTTTTTATTGCCTCGTTACGGATAAGTCGACACCAACCAACAAGACCTATAATTCTGAGACAACTATTGTCAAACAACTCAGGACGTTCCGGTTCCGCTGCTCGAACAGGCCAAGTCTCACAGTCATACAAAAAAACAATCCGCACTGTGGCCTGATACCCACGTCCCTTGAGATTCAGAGATACACCACTCTGACGCCATAGGTGTCTCAAATTAGCAAACGCGACCCGGGCCTTGCAGATTCGTGCATTGACCTCATCTGTCACACTACACTCAGAACTAATACAACTTCCAACATAGGTAAAACGTTCCACAACTTTCAGTACCTCTCCCTGCGTTGTAAGTGGTGTGATCAGTGGCTGCATGTCCACGAGCATGACCTTACACTGTGGGTGCAAATTGCATACCGAAAGACAGGATGACTTTGGTCAGTTCATCCAGAAACACCGTTTTCTTCTCCTCTTCTAAGATGAGAACGATGTCGTCTGCATTTTCCATATCAAAAAGGGTTTCGAAACAGGCTATTTGAACACCGAGGTTTTGGAGACCTCTCATCATTCGTCTCATGGTTTCACCGATCGCAAAGTTAAACAGGAATGGAGAGTGTGAGTATCCCCGAAGGACACCGCTTTATGTACAGAAGCATTTGGAGAGCTTGCTGTATACTCTCACAAATCCGGATGTCCGAGAATACAAAGAGCATATTATGTTCACAAACTTCCGTCCTTGGTGGGCAAGCGTGTCAAGAAGAACAGAAGGGTCAACCGAGTATCCAGGATTACTAGAATTTTGGGTCGCATATACCTACGGCGTTGTTCTAGCACCTGACGGAGTGCGAAGATTTGGTCAACGCAAACCTTGCTACGCCGGAATCCCGCTTGCTGCTCTCTAATCCGTGTTTCACACACTCACTACGAGCCCCTTTTTTGAAAATGAGCACTATCACCGACTCTCCCCAGTTGTCTGAGACAGATTCCTTTTCCCAAATGCAAGCAAACAGATCAGACAAGCGCTGACTGAGAACTTCGCCCCATCTTTGAATAATGTGGGTGGGAGGACATCCGGACCAGAAGTTCCGTGGCGCTTAAGAGAACACGTACAGCCATTAACCTCCGAGGCCGTACAAGGTTCCACGTTCACCATCCAGGCTTCTACGTCAACTGTAAGTTCCAGATGAGTGGCAGCTGGTGGCCACATTGATTATTGTTCGAATTATTCGGCTCAATGGTCTTTATTCTTTATTCTCTATTCAAGATGGTCATTCCTTGATGGTTTCGCTCACCGGTGGTTTCCGGAGACAGGTTGCATGGATCAACTGCGATAACCTTCCAGCATAACCGGCTTTATGGGCCTCTTCCATTTCCTTGGCTTTCCGTATCCACTACACTTCAAGGTCGGCTCGCACGCTCACTTTCACTTGACGTCTGATAATTCGTCACACAAGGTTATGTTCTGGAGCTGTTATATAGGCAAAATTCTCAGTACTATGCAAAGAGGGGGCAATCTTGTCCCAGTATGGGTTCACATCTGATGATGGAGCATTTGGAAGACTCTAGAAGACGATTCTGGTAAGTCCGTCTACCATCCGGATCTGCCAATCCGTCAGTTGCCAAGCGGCCCAGAAAAACGTAGGGAGAAGTGACCTCGGTCTAGTCCGTGTTCAGAATCCACAGATGTGTTCCGAAACGACCGGCAGTCATCTACTGATCCGCGTCATCGGTAAATGATGGCTATGTGGTCGATTTGAGTTTGTGACCTGCATGCCGTTGGAGGACGCCATGTGGCCAGACGACTTCGGCTATTTCGGAATTTCGTACTGCATGAAAACAGCCTGTGGTCAGCACACAGCTGAAGCAATCGTTCTCCATTGTCCGTACGTACCCAGTCCAATCCATGTCAATCTCCTAATTGAGTTTCGGATACGCTAAGTCTATCACGTGTACATTCAGATTTTCGGCGACCACAACGATATCCGAGGTTTTAGCTCGCCGGAACAGAGCATTCAGGCGTCTTTAAACCTTTTTTGACGGCGTCCGAGTTACAGTCAGTTGGGGCGTAAACAGACAGCGATAAACTTCCCTCTTGTGAGACTCCTTCACAGACGTTGCCAGATGAACCGCGCAGAGGCGACTATCAATAGGTATCCAGTCAAGCAAGGATACTTCCGCCCGGTGACCCAGGACGATACCAATCCCTGCACATCCCGCCGCGGAAGCCTCTGGATCACCAGAGGTGCGCATCCGGAAGTGAGTGGAGAGTGATGGGACGGTTAGCTCAACCACTGTGCTTGCATCTTGAATTCTTGTTTGAGACATAGCACATATCAATGCCAAGCGAGTCCAGTGTGAGAGCAAGGGCAGCTTGTTGCCCTGCTTGCTTCAGAGTGCGGACGTTGAAGGCGGCCAGATAGACTGGGTGTCGGCACACAGTTCTCTTACAGAACTATGATAGGAGATGTGCGATAGTTTCCGTGCGCAATAAAGCGCAATCAACGTAGCCAATGCGGTTATTCCCGTGAAATCGGTATCCTTGAACACCTCATTGCGACGCGCAACTGATCTCCATGTGCTCTATGTACATGGTTGGCTAACAAACGGTCTAGGCAGCAGGTCACTATCTACACAGACCAGATATCACTGCGTTGAACATCGATAGCAGGTGCGGCGAACGCATTTAGCAACCGTTCCTCAGAATTGTGCTCCGAGCCCAGGAGCAATCAATCAATCAATTCATCAGCTATAAACCGTGTATCATGGGCACATTAGTTCCAGCTGCTACAGTTTCGATCACCGAAAAGTGGGGGTGCGGGTCATAGAGCCAAGCCTCGGAGGCGATGGCACGTTCACTTAGTTAGGGAACAGGGTAGCTACACATTGAAGGCGATAGCGCTGATGGACCGGCAACATTGACTGCGCGATCAGGTCATTTCTGCCAGTGTCAGTAACCACTGGTGATTTGAGTCCCGTGGTGCCCATCCAGGGAGGCGACAGATTCAACCCAACTCAGTTTACTGGTTGATGATTTCAAACTTAGTTGCCAGGTCATACACTGTCCACCGCTCGGCAGCGAAGCATCGGTGTTCAACACTGATGTCATGCTGTCGATGATGATGATGATGATGCTCGGTCGAATCCACACAGGACAGATCTAGGCGAAAAGAGCTCTGAGGGAGATGGTCCTCTGACTTGTGAAGCAGACCTCATGACCAGAGTAACTTATGAAGCACGAGTTATTCAGGTACCGTGGGAGAGCTCTTTGTCCTAAAACCATCTGGTGTACTTCAGTATTGCTAATCCGACTTTCCCATCAGACCCGACCAATGCTTCGGAGACACCGATAGTCAAACACTGACATTTTCTGTATGTCTCTGCGCGTAGAGGCCACGCCTCTGAGCCAAAAAGCAGCATGGATCGCACTGTCGCAGTGTGAATATTCCCCTTGACAGACAAACTCACATCACGTCGGCGTGACAGATGTAAAGAGATTGACAAAAGCTGCCCTAGTCTTCCCGATTCGAGAATTAATCTCAATTCCAGCCAGTTCACCGGAGCTTATACAATTTCTCGAACAGGTCGCACGGATCAACTGAAGTAATCTTCCGGAATCACCGGCTTTATAGGCCTCTCCCCCTTCCTTGGCTTTCCGTGTCCTCCAGACTTCACGGTTGGCACGCGCGCCCACTTTCACCTCACCTCTGATAAGTCATCGGGCCAAATTATGATCGGGACCGGCTGGGATATTTTTCCGAGATTCAAGCAGTGTCATTAGTCTGATATCCAGTGCTTGAGTGGGCCTGATAGCGCCATGACACAGGCGAAACTTTCAACACTGTGCAGACAGGTGAGGGTCTCGTTCCAGTATGAAATCACATCTGATGGTGGGGCATTTGGAAGAATCTAGAAGACGATTCTGGTAAGTTCGTCTAACATTCGGATCTACCAGAATCTCAGTCGCACCTGACACGGCCCTGGATAATATCGCTGAGTGCTGATATGGAGTAGCGGTTCATTACAGATATGGGTTGTGATAGGGCGCGTCCTAGACTCATGAAGAGACGACCTTATCAAGTTGTGAAGACTTGCGCAGCTCTGCAACCTATTGAGCTACATTGGGGAGTATGTACGTCGTGACACTCACAGAGCCTACGAGTTGATAGAAGTTGTACTTACAGTATCCTGTGTGTCCGGACTGGGGGTTGGGATATTTGTGGCAAATTGCTCCTTAAAATGTACACTGCCCTGGCGGTCTTGCACCTATCACCACCCCTTTTTTGTTAAGCACTGATCCAGAACCGTAATCACCCTCTAGCATAATGCTGGGTGCTCTGGCTGCATCATAATACACAACCAGAAATGGCACAATTACAAATGACCTCATGCCACATCGACTGTCGAGTGGTGTCCTCAGCTGGACCGCCTTACTTGCGGCACACGGCAGGGCGAGTAGGCAAAAACAAGCCACCGCGGACGTCTCCCTTCTTCGTTCATCAAACATTCGTCCTCTCCATCCTCATCCAGCTGCTAGCGACAGTCTCGTAGGCTCGCTTTTAGAAACCAACATGTCCGTTCGACGCACATTGCCGTTAGCTGAAATATCTACTTTTGAATCAGCCACGGCGGCCAATAACACATTGAAATCACTTTTCGAAGCTTCGATACTCAGTTCATATGGCAGCTTTTAACGTCCGCACTCCGAAACATACTGGATGGCAGACTGCTCTTGCTTGTACGTTCAACTTCCTCAGCCGATGTTTGTTGTCTCTGCGAAATGAAGATTCAAGACCAAAGCGAGGCAGTTAAACTAACCTCCCATCAGTTTCCTAATGCTTCCGGTTGCGCACATTTGGTGATCCAGAAGCCGCCGCGAGTGGTTCTACTGGCGTTGGTACTGTGTTGAACCCATTATTAGCTGTCTGCGCAGTTTGTTTGGCAACGTCAATGAGAGTATCCCGTAAATGCACCGATAATTGCTGTGTCCACTGCGTTCGCCTACAGACTGTAGCTCTGATATTACGAAATAGTTTTAACGATGCTTTGAAAGAATTACTTCGGCGGGTTAAGAGCTCAAAAATTGCTGTGGCTGCGGATGTGAATGTGTAAGTAGATAAACTTAGCACTGTCGAGGCGGAAATGGGTAGTCGCCTTGGACTGAAATTGAGACGCATGGAAAACGGTGAACAGCCGCTACAGTAGCGAGCTGCCCACAGACTGTCCTTGTGCAATAGTGAGTCCCGAAGCAAAAGAAAGGCGCTTTTTTTTTACATAGTCGCCTCCACAAGAGAGCATGGTACAAATAGGTCACATCGTCATTACTTAAAAGTGGACGTGGACCGACTACTGACTGACGCCCGTTTTGGGACATCTAGGTATTCGCCCGTTGTTGCTTGTTTTTGGGAATTTCCGAGGTGCGAAGGGTGTGCACATCCAGCATGGCCATTGGGAAATTCTCGGATCCTAATATCAACCAAACTTACCCAAGTCACCAAGTGAGGTTTCTTTTAAACAATCCGTTTCCTGGTGTCAGTCCTTATTATCCGAAACGCTGCAAGGTGCTGGGTATTTTGCTTGTGGAACGGTGCAGCCAACTACATCTAAGTGTTGGATCTCGAGCAGAACTATAAAACCTCCTGGTTCAGAATAAAATACAACTCGACGAACTGCGATAGGTCAGGAGTAAGCCATATCTGCGCGGGTCGAGAGGCCCAGTACCTTTAGAAGGCAGAAGAGATGGAGGTTAGAGACCCTCAGACTATGTGAAAACTACCCAAGCCGATAAGCGTGATGGGCACAAGAAAGCCTTTGGAAAGCGAAACAGCCGGTGATAAAAAAGGTCTGCTCACCTCTAGGAAAGAAGGCCTGAGTCGTTAAGCTGACCATTTTTAACAGCAACCCAACTGGCTACCTTCAATTGCTCAATGGGATTTCCGACCCACAACGGGGTCCTGGAATATGAACTAGGAACCTCCGACGGTGTGGGCGAATATCCCTTTTCCCTAAAGCGTCACGGAACTGTCCGTCTTGACGAGCTTCCATCCGCTCTGTTTAAAGATGGAGGTGGAATCTGCAGTAAGTTTGTCTAACTTCTTTACCGCACTCTGAGTAAAGGATACCGTCCCTACAAACTAGGATGAGTCGATAGTGGTGCCCATTTTCAAAAAGGTTGCTCGAAGGAGTGTAGCAATCACAGAAAAATAGCTTACCCGCCTCACCCGTAATCAGGCTCTGCGTTACTTAGTTCACAAGGATAGACGAAGTCGAGTGAAGACAGCAAGGATTCTGATCGAAAAGGGATAGTGTGGGTCACGTCTTCTCGTTTCGTCAAATGTTAAAACAACGGTATGCGTATGGGTGTACTACAGCCTTGGTGTACCTTGCATCTGACGCTGTCGGTCGGTTCGTTCTCATGAACGAACTTGTGTAATAGGGTATACCCAAGAAATCCATAAACATCACATACTTGTGGACGTCACTGTATGGAGAGCCCCCCTCCTAAAGATTTTCTGCAGGCATTCATGCGCACGAAGCCTGTCCACCATTCATTTTTTAGCTCTGTGATTGACGAAGGGGTCATCAAAACCCGTGTCCAAATGCCTGCCAGCGAGGGACTTGTTGGCCTGGAATACACATTACGCCAATTGTTGAAAAGCAGGATAAGTATAATGAAAAAAGCTGACCAAGGTCGCCAAATTTTGCGGCACTGAGCGTGAAGTCACGCTGCCGGACTGAAAGTCCTTGTGCATATCTCTAAGAATTCAAAGAATTCTGTACCCGGTAAATTAGTATGCGTATTCAGGATGTCACACTAGCTTTGACGGCGGTCTAACAGATGAAGCTGAGGCAGGAATCTCGAAGACGAGAATTTCTTCATCCTTGTACCAGATGTGGCACCAAAAATTCACACCACCGGATCCTAAAGGACCGCGTATCAGACCCCAGTGTGGGTTGTATTTTTGTATGGCAGCAAGAATGGGTCACTTCGGGTAAAGGAGATGAGATACCTTCAGGTTACCGACCACCGACGTCTTCGAAACAGAGGTCGAATAGACCGGAATTGAGTCTTTGGCGGAGCAAACAGCACTTCACCCAGATAATACAAACCAAAGTTGTTGGACCATGTTGTGCGCATGCCGAGTTACCTCCTGATGAGAACACCGCTGTTTACCGTCCTTAATTTGGAATGACACAAGCCTAAAGGCGGACAAATACGATTTGGCAGAAGTAAATAAAGGTTTTTGCGAGAGACTCACCTGAAACCCAGCTGAATCTCTCGTTTGTGATGATTTCAGGCAACTGAATGTGCTGCACCAGGCCGCCTCATGTTCCAGTTGCTACGATATTCGACATATCGCCAGACATGTATATTCGTAATGGACTGCTGATAAGGTTGCTGAAAACTGTTCGACAGCCCACGACCGGTTTCGCCCTTCTTGGGGCTCATCAGGTAGGCGCAGTCCCCGAGTTTCCGTCAACCGCATGTTCTACTTCAACCCAAATTGGACTGTTTTTCGAGAACTACACTCATCTGCAAATCAATTTGGTTTTTGCGAGAGACTCACCTGAAACCCAGCTGAATCTCTCGTTTGTGATGATTTCAGGCAACTGAATGTGCTGCACCAGGCCGCCTCATGTTCCAGTTGCTACGATATTCGACATATCGCCAGACATGTATATTCGTAATGGACTACTCATAAGGTTGCGGAAAATTCTTCGACAGCCCACGACCGGTTTCGCCCTTCTTGGGGCTCATCAGGTAGGCGCAGTCCCCGAGTTTCCGTCAACCGCATGTTCTACTTCAACCCAAATTAAAGGTTGTTCAAATTCCAGGATGATGACCAGGTGGCCCCCCGTGCTTGGCCGGGTGCACTGAAAGATGCAAATAAGTAATCGTTCGGCTGTAACACCCCTTCGTTGTCTCACTGTTATGCCACTTGAAGGAAGCACGAGGGCTGGGATACTACCAGGTTGCCCAAACCCAGAAACAGGTCGAGATGCAGAAGTCGGGTTCGACCCATGGACCTTCCGGTAAGTGAATTCGCGCTCTAACCAATGAGCCATCTCGCCCCCAATATATGGCGGTTACCCAATGTCAATGGGATTTCATGCTGTCAGTTTCTATCCAGTTTACAGATGATACGCCAGATCCCCACTTGTATTTTTTTCCTTTCCTTCCCTAGGCTTTATCGCCATCAACATCGCCATCACCATCATCAGCATCATTATCAAGTATAGCGTGTTCAACACTAGTGTGGCGTTTTGTACCTTTATTTTGCTTTCATTATAACACTACGTATTTCATCAATTGCATAATCGTTTTTTGGCGATGGGGGCGTAGGTAAATCAGCTCTGACCATTCAAGTGGGTACAACTGGTGTGCATTAAATGATGTCCGGTTTTAGTATTTCCAACGTATGTTCCAGGAAGATCATGACCCAACAATTGAGGATTCATATATACAAAACAAGCAAATCGACAACGAATGGTGTGTGATGGATGGTAAGTCAGTATTGTGGATACGCAAAAGCCTCAGTGATCAGGCGTAGTCATCTCTCCATATTCACTTCATTCATCTTCATTGACAGTAACGCTAACGAAGACCGTTGGTGTCTCACTGCCTGTAACAATTCGTTTGCGTATAGCCTTAGTGTACTTAGGCTCTGTGTCGTGTGTGTTCAGCTGAACACACACGACACAGAGCCTAAGTACACTAAGGCTATACGCAAACGAATTGTTACAGGCAGTGAGACACCAACGGTCTTCGTTAGCGTTACTGTCAATGAAGATGAATGAAGTGAATATGGAGAGATGACTACGCCTGATCACTGAGGCTTTTGCGTATCCACAATACTGACTTACCATCCATCACACACCATTCGTTGTCGATTTGCTTGTTTTGTATATATGAATCCTCAATTGTTGGGTCATGATCTTCCTGGAACATACGTTGGAAATACTAAAACCGGACATCATTTAATGCACACCAGTTGTACCCACTTGAATGGTCAGAGCTGATTTACCTACGCCCCCATCGCCAACTACCACGATTCGGTAGCGTGGACCATTCCAGGTATCCGCAGGCAGCCGTTTGGAGGCCATTACGTAGAACGCAAGATAAGGGTGGGCAGGCTATCCAGATTGAAATCGTCGCCCGCGATTACAGGGAACGACCAGGGGAGGTAGGCGCGGGGTGTGTGCGCTCGACCCAGTTAGCCGGGGTGACCTTGAAACAGTGCACGAAACCACGGATTCACCGGTTCAAGGATTCACGGATTCATAAACAGGATCGAGGCTTTCGCCCAAGTTTCCCGGGTCGGTTTTGTTCTTGTCGTTCAGCGGCTATGGCTCACCTGGAAGGCACGAGTGAAAAAAGGGTGTAGCACTCCTCTATAAGTTCTCAGCGCGGTCCAGTGTGCTTGCCAGCGGGAGGACTCGTACAAATAAATGTATAATAGTGTTTTGAACTGGGTTCTGGAAGGAGCGTGGACAACCTTCGGAGGAAGGTTATTCCACGCAACTACTACCCTAATTGAGACAAATTTTTGCCTAATGAAAGTGTGAGCTCAGAGCCTGAATAGCTTCTTACCATGTCCCCGCCATGTGTTTGGTGGGTCAACGGTGAAAAGCCTGCTGGCCAAGCCTTGTTCAAATGGGGCGTAAGTAAGGATCAGGTCCTCTCGGAGGCAACGATACTCTAGGGGAAAGAGGTCAAGCACCACGAGATGCGTTTCATAGTCCACGGATTTGAGGCCGACAACCATTTTCGTAGCAGCTCGCTGGAAACGCTCAATGAGGATTACGTCTTTCGTGCGTCCTGAGTAGACAACCGGGTTGGCATATTCAAGGAGCGGTCTGACATAGGCCCCATAGAGTATTTGGAAGTCCATGCGAGTATTACGGGAGAAGGTGCGCCGAATCATCCGTAGAACAGCGAATGCCTTCTGGGCCGATTTCTAAAGGTGCAGTGAGAAGGACAGGTTTGGAGAGAGCCGGATACCCAAATCCTTTTTGGCATCTATCCTTGTGATGTCTTCTGGTCCTTTCTCGCCATGCATGACAAAGGAGTTTGCTGAGTCTCCTCTAAATGACATATGGACGCACTTTTCGTCATTCAGAGGAAGGTGCCAGTCCAACGACCACTGCTTTGCGGCTTCTACATCCATTTGGAGGACAATGGCATTGGAACTCCACGATTTCAAGTCGTCCGAAAAAAGTAGACATGGACTTGCAAGAGAACCTGGAGGGTCGGTAACTTATGTCAGAAATAGCAGTGACCCCCAAACGTAGCCTTAAGGATCACCAATAGAGACCGGCGCTGGAGAAGAGTAGGTCGAGCCTACCTTCACTCGGAATGATCTGTCTGATAGGAATGCCTTGATCCAGTGTAGGATTTTCCCTTGAATCCCGTAAGACTGGAGTGTGTGTAGCAGCGGGACATGTGGGACTCGCTCAAATGTCTTTGAAAAGTCGAAACATATGGCATCCGATATGAGTCCCTCGTCCTTGGCTTGGCTTAAGCTGTCCATAAATACAAGCATGTTCGTCACGCAAAAACGGTTTGGTAGAAGGCCGTATCTGGTAATCTAAAATCAATATTTTGCCTTTAAAGCCCAGCATTAACACAGGATCTACGTTTGAAGAATCCATTTTGTCGAACAAGGGAAAGTGATTGTTGTTGCTTTTCGAGATTCTACACTCTGGCATTTTAAGTTCAAATCTGGTTTTTACTTTTCTCATGCTACTACGCATTCACATCTTGGATGAAATAGCCTATGTGGGGCCTCCATAAAAAAGTCCACTCATTGTAGCTGAAACTTCATATGTTAATTCTAAAGGTTACCCATATAGAGGTGCCACCTTAAAACATCGCAGTTCTTGGAAACTGCAAAAATTTTGACTAATCCCGAAGGCTAAGAAATTGTCCAATGTTTTTGCTTCATTGAAAAAATTGCTGCTCTGCCATTCCTCACATGGATTCATTGAGCGGGTTCTTGGCACCAAGTGGCATATGATGAGGCAAAGTTAACATTTTGGTGGAGTGAATCATTAAGAGTTGGTTTCTCGGGGACTACGTGTTCTCCTCCATTTAACTGCTGACACGGCATGCAATGCCGGAACATAGGAGTGCGGTTGTGAGTGGCCGAGTTTTGTGGCTACGCTGTTTTCCACTCAACAGCTATTTGTTTGCTTGGCTGTCAGATATCTTGGCAAGCAAGAAAGCATCACGAAGGCCGAGCACCTGCCAAGTCCTTCACTGAACACTTTCAGATACGCCTTGTCCGATCAATCATCATACTTATAACAGGAGTGTACAGGACCGGTGATGTCATATTTGAGGTTGAGAGCAGAGCCCACATTCCCTTCAGAGGGCCCAAAGATGTAGTTGTCAAATGGTATGTAAAAAATCCTTGGTATAATTTTGAACTCAACGGAAGCAAAGAAGTCCCGAAGTATTGTCCGGGAAATCCGTGTACATCAGCATTTTGGCTGCAAGGAGGATCACATCAAAATTTGAGTTTGTGGTATAATAGTAGTCCTAACGCTTTGAAGTGCCAGTCAGAAACGAAACATGATGACTTTCTCCGAAACATGCAGCTGTGGAGCCCTTTTTACTACCACCTACGCGACAGTTGCTACAAACTTAGCAGGGCAGCTAGGCTTGTGCGCTGCCATGGCTTTGCAGGCTACACTGGTAAGAGCATCTTTCTATTGGGCTAAACTACAACGGCTTGGCTAATGAAGAGTGGCCGGACCAATTGCACGAAATATCTCTCTTGTTTCAACCGAGTGAGCGACGTTCTTTGATCTGGGTAGGCGATAAATTCATTCACTATCATCTTTGCTTTTGATACTGTAGCAGTAAAAATCCACTTGAAACTTGATCTATTCGTCCTGCACTGAGGTCTCACAAATTTCAAGTTAGATTCGTATTTCTCGAAATCCAACATTCAATAGACATAAACCAAATGATATTACACAATAACAATAATAGTTGGGTTATTTCCAAATTTACGGGGAGCGTGCCAGTGCGGTCATAGAGTGGCAAACAAGAACAAAGCGGGTGGAAGCCAACACGAATTATTTCATGCTTGTTATGTGACCAATAATCGTAAATTGTGGAAAAATGAAACAATAAATCATGAGGTACCACTAGTTCAATGATAAAGCTGGTTGACTTGAGCTAACAGTGAAAACCATTGCTGACCATGAGTGATCTTGGACAGCTGCTTTAATGACTGGGGTGGCGAAAATCTCAAGAGGGGTGAAGGGTTGGTGAAATTCACAGTGGAGTTGAATAACAATTCTCGACTGAAAATAGTGGTATACACTGAAACTGAGTAGACACATGGGCGTCGCTGCTGGGGGGAAGCCACATGTAAAAAATATTTTGGAGGGAGTTGGTGCTAATGCACACGGCCGAATGAGCACCGTTAGTATAACCGTTGAACATATGGGGGGAAATGAAATTGTAAATGAAACGCAAAACCGGGATTCTTGTATCCAACTGAGGGTTTCAGCTACCTAGAGCGAACTCATCCCAGAGACGGTTGGGGCCAGGCAGATGAGTTCTTCGTAGTTACAGGTAAATAAAGGAGTTGGCGAAAGGAAAGAGTTAAGGTTTGCTTAGGATAGTTGGGGGTGTTCTATTAGTCCGGGTGTTGCAGTGCCGTGCCATCAGTGCGCAGACACTCCGGTTTCTAGATAGCCCTGTAACAGAGGTCAAGTTAGCTGCGATTGGACAGCGGATTCACGCCGTGAAGCAGCTGGATTTGGGTTTGAAATAAGAATAGACACAGGTGGAGCAAAGCAGATCCAAAATCGAAGGTAATTTTGATTCAGTTGTGGGTGTACGTGGACAAGAAAGAGGATCAGGCAGAATAGACTGAGACATTTACAAGACATTTGGAGTGACCACTGCCGAGCGCTTGAGAATGAAGTCGTGTAAGCACATCTCTGCTGGAATTTTACTTGGATGCTTCCTCTACGGGTTAAGTTATGTAGGCGGTTATTTTCAGCCTCACACACCTTTTAGTGATATTTTGATAAATTAATTAATTTCCATTCATTTCGTGGTGCCAACAGCTCACTGAAAACCGAGTGCCAAGGGGGGCGTTCGACTTCCTGGTGGGGGCATTTATAATACTGAAAGCAAAATATGCTTCGACATTTCATTTCACTGACTTTTTCAGCTGAAATGGATGGACGACTAGTTATCGCGCACCTGAGCTGCGTCAAAATTTACATCCCCTTAGCCAACTGTGCATCGAAGAATCCGCAGCGCATGCTAGCCTTGCTGATGATTCAGATTATTTTGGCTGCATCGCATGACAAATCACAGCCTATTTGATCGGGTTAAATCAGCAGTTTGTGATGTCGCTTTGATCTAAAGTGGGATTTGTTTTTTTGGCGTCATCAGCAGTAACATATAATACACATCTTTAATATCAAACTCTGTGAGAGCTCCCGGGTGATAACTGCGGTTGTCTGTTGCTTAACATCATTTGTAACGGGGTTTCGTCGCTAGTAAAGAAGCCTGCGTGCCTCTATCGCGACATGAAACGACTTGGCAGAAAACTTGACCTAAATACATAAGCCATTCACAATATATGATATCATTTGCGCCCCATTTAGTGGAACACTGCGAGTGTAATTTATATACTGAAGGCATTAGATTTTTTCACCCCCCTGCGAGCCATCAGGGTCTAGCAGGTGTTTATATCATGGCGATTTTCCTGGACAACATTTTCCGAGGTATCAGGACACAATCTTCTACCTACCACTGCTCGTGAAGAAATTACATGATACGAATTTTGATACGCGAACGACCAACCCAAATATTTTGTGTCAGCGAGAGTCATTTTAAATATTATTTTAGCCACAAAAACGCCTGAGAAATTCGTCCATTATAAGCACTGCAAATTTTCCTGGAAGTCAGGATGTTATATTTTATAGGGCATTATTTTCCAATTCAGTGTGTTTGTTGGCTTTGGACACTCCTTCAGTTTAACGAATCACACATAGGAGCAGGTCGCAGATAAATGCAATGTGCACACATTTGCAAGTATGAAGTGATGCCTTAGAAAGAATCGTGGTTTGCAAGAAATCATTAGCTTTCTCCAGGTACCTGTCAACCCCAGTAAGAGTGAAAACCGCTTATTTGATGCTGGCCGCGTAGAACTTAGGCTGTAAAGAGATTGAATGGATCAAGAAATTGGTATAGCCCATTTGAACGTCTTATTGAAGCCAGGGCGAAAATGGACGGAATCAGTTTCACGAAGTTAAAGCTAATTGCTCCTTGTGAGGGTTTTAAAGGGCACTCAAGCAGTGATTGAGGAGTGTGTTGGTGTAATATGATCCGTAATTAGCACGTTAACTGTTGCGCAGTAGGATCGCGCCATTGCATGCCATCGCTGCCGTGCTAAAACCTCGGTTACTTGATAAACAAGGCCAATTTTTCAAGGCCCGTAACGCAGTTCGAGAAGCTGGTAAATTTCAACAAAGAACAAACAAACTCAAGCTTATATAATCAGTCGGGTTGTGCGCTAGTCACGAGTGCATACAGCTGAAGATTGCTGCAAAGTACATGAAGAAACACTGTTAGTGGACTCAAAACAAACCAAGGCTTTATGCCACTGTTTTTGCAAACATATCAAGCAGGGAAAGTCCTTCTGGTAGATGAATTTAAAAATAACACTCAACTTAAATGGTGAAAACTGGTGCCGTTTTACAGCCTACTGCCTGACTGAAGAAGTACGAGCCTAAGGCAAAACAAGTAACATTTGCGAGACGTTCTCAGGTCCATCTGGGAGTGATAGCAACTGGGCTCACGAATTAAACTGATAATTTACCGTTTTTTAAATCCGCCTGCATTTCGCCGCAAGTTCGGTTCACTGGAATGTTGCAATCAAGTTTTTGCCGTACCAGGTTATGCGCTCACCAAATGTTCACCGGTTCCATATCATACTTCACTCATTTTTATTCTAGCATCTTGGTCAGCTTTATCAAAATAAATTGAAAAAGGTTGGCACTGGAAACGGTGTGCAAGAAAGGAGGCTGCGCTGGTTTCCATCCTCATGAGTTTTTATCTTGGGGTAGCGTGCGCTAGAGAACCAGCAGCTTTATTGGATCTAAGCCAATAAGTAATTCGTAGCTTATTGAACTGCAAGTTGTGTTAGAAGCACTATATTACTGAAGGAAAGAGACGGAGAGGTGGATATTTCCATAAACAAACGCAGGACGGAGGCACCGGATACTAATCGTACAATACATTTTTGTGTCGCAAGCTATCGCGACTAACTGACTTGGTGCGTGACTATGTTTAAAACAACTGGAAGCGATTCGGAGCCTTCAGTGTTTCAGCCGCACCGTAGTTGTGAAAAATGGAAGTTGAAGGTTTTAACCGAAAGTCGCTTGGATGACTTGTCCAGAAGTTGGACCGCATTTAACTGAACACTCCACATCTACTTACTGGTAACAGAAGGCCGCCTCACAATTTGTTTCCGCTTCAGTATTTTACATTGAATGCTTACAGTCTTAGTGAATTAGAAAGCATGAGCACCGGTACATCCATGAATGGCCGAACGTCACGAGATACTGTTGGCCTATTGGTTGCTGGGCCGGTGGATGTTGATCTGTTCGTTAAGCTTAGCAACCGACGTGAAAACGTTGAAAACACCTGGAAAGACCTCATCAATGCGCAGGTGACTAGGTAACTAGGTTGGCCTGCGTGCGTTTTTATAGTATATGAAGGCCACCTGTTGTCTCTTGACGTGATTGGCTAGCTGGATAACAGCGTTTTTCGCGAATTCGCTGGTCCATTCCTGGTCTTTGTTGCGTTGCGGCTTGGGTTCCTTCGAATCGATTGAGCATTCGACAGCCCTCTGTTTTTAGTAGTTTCTTTCTCTGTTTTGAATAACCTCCATTACGATTTGTATTGCTTTCAGTCCGATCTTGTCGAGGTTCATTGATTGATTGCGCAGCCTCGTTTTCTCCATTGTAAGGATTGCGGTCCCTGCCCCATCGGTATATTTGCCTTTTTGTTTTATTGACTGGGCGTCTCCACCAAACAGGTTGGTGTATCCGTTTGAATTGAGTTTTCCTGCATCTTTCATAGGTTCCTCGTCTGGTTGCTTGTGCAGTTCAGTGACATGTAATTCTGGCGTCTTCTGGAGTCAGATTTGGTAGGCTTGGTGATGGATTCTCTGGTGGAGTACCACGCTTCAATAAATACACGTTCTTTCTCCTTCCCGCTTAAGGCAGCATGCCAATGCCGATCTAGTCGAACTCGTGTCTTTTCTGATCTTCGTTCAAGGAGATGAGAGAAATTTGATCCTGCTTTTTTGTAGTGAGCCTGTGTTCATGTATTCTGATAGAGAGCTTCCTTTGCGTATGTCTAATCTGTCGGCTGTCGCAGCCCGTGTATTGGGTCTTGCATAAGACATTGTGCTTCATCATTGGATATTATTTCGGTTTCGATAATGCCTTCCGCAAAGTGCCTAGAGGTTCGTAAGACCCGTCGTATTGTGCTATCATAAGAGCCTCGCTGGCATTTTCGCGGTGATCTTCATGTATGGGAGTGTGATTCGGTTGCCTCCATTATATGAAGTTGCGCTGGCCTTGTGTGGGCTTTAGAGCGGTTTCAAGAGGAAATTCTTTCGGTATTCATTGCTCTTAAAAATTGTTCAGAGGTTTTTCTTCCTGATTCTCTGGAGTTTTGGTGTGTCTAGATCCACTTGAAAAGTGTCCGAATACAGAGTTGTCTGTAACAGTTTGCGTGGTTGTCATGGTAACTCAGAGGTTGGTCCGTATGCTTTGCCTTTCTGTAGGCTTCTGCGTGCTGCCGTCCGTTTGGCAATCCTGTAATAAGGACATCCAGGAATGCCAGTTCTCCGTTGTCTTCTTCTTTGACTGTGTATTCGATGTCTTCAAAAAGCTCGGCGAACAGAGTAACAGCCCCCTGATCAACACTCAGTAAACCCACCCCAGCAGCCATCAATCAGACGCGTTACCGATAGCAGTCAGCATATTACCACCATGGCAGGGCCCTCGAAATTTCTCTCACAATTGTGTCCCTCAAATTTTCTCAAAATTTCTATAACACAAGTCCTGTTCTATCTGATTCCTAATATACTTATGATAATAATTATGTTTATTCCCAATTGGTTGATGGCCTACCGTCAGGCGTGCTCACACGATTACGGTCAGAATAAAGCTCGACTGGATGGGATTGGCGGGTACTGGGGATTGGTCGAAGAAGGGGCAGTCATAAACAGTGGGCAATAGACTTGGTCGTGCCTAAACCGGCATGAGAAATGAAATAAAATTACTAGGGGGTTATAATAATAATAGGGTCATTTCCCAACTTGTAGGGAGCATGCCGATTGAGGCATGATCGGGTTGTCACAACCCGAACGCGGCAAGCAAATACACAACGGAGAGGATTTTACAACCAAAGGTACATGTTTATTACGAAGTCACCACAGTTATGGGAACCGAAAAAAACGAAGTCAGTGGGCACGAGGTACGACGAGTTCAAAGTTGAAGCCGGCTGACGTGAACTAAAGCTAAAACCGTTGCTGGCCATGAGTGGCCTTGGGCTGTCGGGTAAATATCTAGGGTCACAAAAAGCTAAAATGGGGATGGAGATTGAGGCATTCGAGCTGGGGACAAATGGCAAGTTTTGTCTCAAGAGTATGGTATAAACTGGCATCGGGTAGACTCACTGGTGTCACTGTTATTGGGAAGTCAGGTGTAAAGGATAGTTTTGATGGAGAGACAGCGCCATTGTGTAGGGCCAAACGAATACCGTAAAGGAACTTGAACTTGTGGAAAAGGAAACCCGAAATTATGGCAGAAGACTAGGTTGGTTAACTCTAAACGATTGGTTCATCGGTTTAGAACGGGGCGGCTAGGGCCAGGTGAAAAATTTGTTTGTAATTGCGACTACAGGCTCAAGTGGGCGAGGGGTTGCGGTGGAGCTTCTGGAAAAAACAATCCCGGGAGTGCCGTCAGACTGGGCATGTCAGTGCCGTGCGATCATTGCACTGACATACTTCGGTTTCTGGACAGCTCCGTAACGGTCCTCAGGGTTGCCGCAAACGGACAGGCGATACGCATTTCCATGGCAGTTGGATCTGGGTTAGACGAGAAGATCGACAAAGATAGAGCCAGGCCAGTGCGGAGTCACGGAAAACTTCCAGTCAGTAAGAGGAACATGTTAGTGTAGACCGAGGACAAGCCAAATTGAGTAAATAACGGTTGCATGGGGCGTTTGCGCGACTACAGCAGAAGTTTGAAGCTTGGGAAGAGGGGAATGAGGAAGGAATAGGATGAGAGCAGTAGCATCTGGTAAGTGCCAGGAGGCACTCAATAGAAAAAATCCTAAACGGGGTGACAGCAATCTAATTGAGCGCACGAAGAGGTGGCTGACCTAGAAACCGGGTACTAGCTTGGCCAGAGTGGGTGTTTACTTTTGGGAAGATAAGAACTCAGCCGATGAGGCGAAGGGGGTAGCCGTTGGGCTAGTTGGAACAGGCTAGTATATGGTGAGATTACATTTTTCCCTCACTAAACTCGAATCTGCCAGCCAGGATGTGATCTAATATGATCACCAGTCTCAGTGATTGTGCGGCACACTGTCAAATGCCATCGTTTTATTCCTTACTTCTGAACGGGAGAGCTACGGGCTGTCGCACACCGTAGCTTTCCTCTGTCAATGTGCAGCTTATATTGCACTGTCTTGAGGGCGTTCTAGGGATTCCTTTTTGATGTGTTTGTCGTCTAATTTTGGCGTCCTGCCGAAGGTCGGTAGCGGTCTGCTCTGGACCACCGTGCAACCTGTCCGATGCCACGGGTGAAAATGACATCCGGTTGCTCTTCTCTCATTTTATTTCATGGGCACGGATTTCCTGCGTTCTTACCCATACTTCCGCTTGGAATCACTGATCTGCCTGTATTGACAGTACGTGAGTTCATTTCATTCCGTAGATGGATACCAGCATTCATAGATCCACGGAGTGACTCACTGGACGGAGGCTTTTGTCCGGGGCTTCTGGGACCTGATTTGTTCTTGCCGTTCAAAGGCTCCCGTTCGGCTGGAAGACAGCACCGCCAATTGAACTCGAAGCACAGGGTTTTAAGCTTGCTAGCACCAGGACACATAGAAGAGTATCAAAAAGTTCTTTGAATTGGGTCAACAACCGTCTGAGGAAGATTACTCAACGCACTGACACTGGAAGCAAGGAAAAATTTCAAATACAAAGTGAGCTCCGGTTTCGAAAATATTCTTGCCATGTCCCCATCGTGTACTGTTCGGGTCAACGGTGAAAAGCCTGTCTGCCAAACCATGTTCGGATAGGGCGCAAATAGGTGTTAGTTCGCCTTGGAGACGAAGATAATCTAGTGTAATTGGCTCATGCATATCCACACGTGTTTCATTACCGACGGCCATGTGCCAGCATTCCTCTTTGTAGCAGGTCGTTTGAAACGTTCAATACATTTGGCGTCTTTCTGGCTTTCTGAATAGGCGAGTTGAATGGTGTGTTGAGATGCCGTCAAACGTGGGCTCCAGGGTGTATGTGGTGGTCCAAGCGAGTGATACACAGGAAGGTGCGCCAGGTCATTCAAAGGACAGCATGTTTCTTTAGAGCAATTATAAGACGGACATGGTTGTACGGATGAGGGTACACAAATCATTCTGTGCATTTTGTCGGTAGCTAACTCCAACCATGAAGTTTTCGAGAGAAAAAGTCGTTTTAAATGGTAAATTCAATACAACTCATTATGCGGTTTCAAGTTGGACCCATGCGTTATTATCTTTCACTGTAGCATGTATCGTTACCAATGCTGCATCAAACATACTTCCACTTAGCTCCCCACCAGAGTTGGGATGCTGATGGAGAATATCCTGCACAAAAGAGGATGCAGACCTCCACAAAAGGCCTAGGATCCAATCCAAGTTTTCAGATGCTTTGAAATTAATGCCACGTCTTCAGGGATGGGTGCGCCAACATTTTCGGTGTATTTCCTCCGTAATTTACCCCATTCAAGGAGGTTGTTCTATTTCAGCCTGTTCCATCCGTACGTGCCGCCATGTGCACTGGCTATTAACATTCCCGCCATGGAGAAACTCAAATTGGTTTCTCCACACACACACACACACACACACACTAACACTCACAATCCCACGCTCGTTTAAGAAATTTATCCAGCAATGTAAGTCAGGCGCACGCAGCACGTTCTTCTTTCCTTCTTTGGTTTTATTTTGGAACAAGTCTCCTGAATCTGCTGCGTCCATCTCCTCCGGCCAAGGTCCTAAACGAGTGATCCATATGGTCCCTCATCTCTGTTCTTTCTGTTTGAATCTATATTTTTCTCTTGCCCGAACTAAACACTGAATCCTATTCGTCGGATAGCTTGATTGCATGATATAGTACTTATGTATGTGTATTAATAATATACATGAATTTGCAGGTGGTGTCTAGGTCGTTGGTTATACATATATCTTCGGGTAGACTTGCCATTTGCCCTAATTTCCTTGTAAATATCATCACAGGTGGTGAGGCCAGTATCTTAATCCACATTCAGGTGCCATACGAATCTGAGTCTCGACGCGCTATCTGACGCGCCCGCATACCTATTGTGTCTATTGTCCAATCAGGTCACTCGGTTTCCCGCCATCGGTGCTGCACTTGGTTCACGTCCTATGCTGTCTCCGGCTGGTGGTTTCGGCGTTCGGCGTCAAGGCCTTTTCATAAAAGGCGTGATCCATTCTGAACCTCATACTCTAAGGCGACCCTATAGTGGGCGCGGATTTGTGTTATTTTCATATGAACGGGTGCACTTTCGAGCTCATCTCCACCTTTCGTGGACATCTTGAAGTCTTGGGGTTCCAGCGCCAGCGCACTTCAAGTGAATATCCATGCAACTGGACTGGTGCCTTACGTTAAATATTGTTGCGCCAATGTGAGCTTCGGAGCGGAACGACTGCCGCTGCCATACGTATGCGATCCGTTAGAAGACCATTCAAACATTTGAGCCCGAGACTGTCCCGAACACCCTTCGCTTCTCACATCATACCATTCCCAGGATATAGATGACCAGCTATTTCTGCACTCGTCAAAACCGTGACAGTGGCGTTATAAATTCTATAAGAGAGAGCCTAAATCAGTGGTGGGTTTCCAGTAAGTCATGACGGACTAAATGCCTCACTCAGTATTAGACGGCGGAGGGTAGTCCCCTGCTAGCTCAGTTTCTTTTCGTTCGGCCAGATTGATGGCTCCGCTTGCATACAAAAGCCTGCTCGACAAGTTTCGTTCCTTAAACAGTTGTTGAAAGTGATCAGTGCGTCCGTACGCGGTCTCCATGTCTTATACAGCTGGAGTCGATACCCGCACGCGGACGATCGGTCGACTCTTGTAAAAAAAGATCTTTACAATTCTCGTCTCCGCTGTCAGGTTGGATTAACCGTATGGCTCCTATAGGTAAGTGAGAACGATCCCCTCTGTAGCTTTCCGGTTTATGGGACATCTCTCAAGTCCCACGGATTAGACTTGCACCAGCTGTGGGTATTTCTCTTTCCGGGAGAGCCAAACCGTCGGCTGCATGAATTCTAAACATGGCCTAACGTGTGCTTAAATGAATATCAGGCAGTTTTCTGTCGTCAGCTGGTCATCTTGTTGAGTGCGGAAGCATTTTCTGAATCACCCGTTGTTTTGAAGTCAATAATAGATGACTACTCTTATCCATAAACTCCTGAATTATGTATCGTTCCAAGTGGTAGGATCTTGCTGGACGGAGGGGACAGGTGGGCATCGATGCATTCCCCTTGTTTGGTGGGGCGCATCCAGTGGGCGGACCGGTTATTTAGTGTACCCGGAACATCCTGTACCTAATCCTCTTCCTCTTCTGATATCGTCATTCTGAGGTATCCCACTAGATATACGTACTCCCCAAAAATGCTTATTGTTGACGACTTGCATTGTACGCCCTCTGAGGAAATCCTGCTCCCAGCTATGGAGTTTGCCAACGCTCCCATAGGAGAATAATTTCTACAGAAACTTTCGGTGTGAGACCTTACCGGCTGCCATATGAAAGCCGACAAAGACGACGTCCACAGATAAATCGGCGTCTGTGTCTCTGACCCACAGTAGGTTTGTGGTTCACAACTTGTATTGGAAGGCGTGTAGTTCACACACCCACGTCTGGGTCCGCAGCATCTGATGGTTAATAGAAAGTTGGAGAACTGGTTTCACCACCTTTCCAGAAATACTTAGAAACTGGTCTGTGATCACCTAGGTCATGTTTGCCTGGTGATTTATGCAGTGGTTTTGCAACTTCTGCATTGCATCTCTTGGGAATCTAACCCTCGGCCAATGAGCACCTGAAGAGTTCACCAGTGGGTTAACGGTTGTTGCTGCTTCCACCCTCAAGATTCTGTGATACATACAGGGCAAGACCTTCCGTTAATCCAGAACCCGCAAAATCCGCTGCACATTGTCTAAACACCATACCTTCTAGATGAAGGATGAGAAACCTCCGAAACTATAAGGAAATTCACAATGCGCATTCCAGTACCACTAGAAAACTTTATCCCGGCGTTTTCATTATCCCCTTTATCCATTGATGGCCTTCGGTTCAGATCTCTGTGGATCCAGTATGGCTCGCCTCGCGGTCGATGGTACGATACAAGAGCTCAGTACAACTCCCAATGGACGATTGACATTATTTCAATCCGTCTTCTTGCCAAGAACGGCTTAGAGATTCATCTCTTTAGAAACTCCTTATCTGCGTCCGTGGGTAGTCCGTGGAATTCTTCTGTGGGTAATGCCAGCCGTGTAAAAATGAGGCAGGTGTTCTTTTAGTTCCATTTTTAAGTTGTGATCTTGATTCTACTCCGTTACATTCATGAAAAGAGAGTTGGAGACTCCCTCGACGAATTCTCTGACTCCTAAAGACTATCCGACTAACGACTTAAATGTTCATACTGCATGCAAAATATCCATTTCGCTCACTCACTGAACGCTTGATCTTGATGGGTTTGCTATGGATCGTGCAATACTATGGAACAGTTAGCCTGTTTCATAAAGCTATCGCGGATCGTCGTTCCGGATAGCTCTGGTTAAAGCACGAACTTACTAACCGGAATGTCTGTGGTCTGAACCCAACCTCTTCATCTCACCTGCTCACGTCTAGACTTGGGTACCTTGGCAGTATCTCAGCCCTCGTGCTTCCTTCGGGTGATATAATAGATAAATAATATAGGTAATTGTTCAACTTCAACACCCGAAGGAAGCCCGAGTGCTGGGGTACTACCAGGTTGCCCAAGCCTAAGCAGGAGAGGTCTAGAGGCTGAGGTCGGGTTCGAACCACGGACCTTCCGGTTAATCAGTTGGAGCTCTAAAAAATAAATAAAAATCGTTCAGCTGTAACACCCTTTCGGTGCCTAGCTGCCATGCCGTCCGAAGGAAGCACGAGGGCTGAGATACTGCCAGGTTGCCCAAGCCTAGACAGGGGAAGTCGAGAGGCATAGGTTGGGTTCGAACCACGGACCTTGCGGTCAGTAAATTCGAGCCCTAACCACTGAGCGATCTCTCCCTAGTAGTATGGTAGCTGGGCACCTAAGGGGTGTTATAGCTGAACGATCATCTTTTTATTTTCTTGTCGCGATGCAATCGTTGGTTCGAACCCGACCTCTGCCTCTCGACTTCCCCTGTCTAGGCTTGGGCAACCTGGCAATATTCTAGCCCTCGTGCTTCCTTCGGGTGGCATGGCAGCTGGGCACCGAAAGGTTGTTACAGCTGAACGAATCGTTGGTCACCTGTGCAAAATCTTTAGGGAGAAACCAAAGCATTCCTGAAAGGAACGGTAGACGGAAATACAACGTCGAAACCTACCACAAGTGAACAGAGTTGAGCCAGCAGTCAGTATGAATTTGGTTTTGAAATAGCCTAAGAAACATCTCGTCGAAAACGACCGTGGACCCAGTGGGCCCGAGGAATAGCCGGCGCAGGAAACGGCAGACCATGCCTCCAATGGTACGGACGTCACACGTATGGTCAAAGTCAACTAAACATTCAACGTAGCTGCTGAACCGCTTGAGCAGTGGCTAATAACCAGAATGCGCAATCACCGGGAGCCATTCCGTACCGGTTGTCGATATTCAGACGTTAATAAACGGCGCCATTTTCCGACCGCGGACACGCAGGTCAGAAGAACGTATGGCCAGTGGTAGTTGTTTGATATTCTACGGCACATGAGAAGCGGTAGGGTGTAACTAGAAAAGGTGTGAAAAAGGACAAGCCTTCAATAATGGAGATGACAGACATGATAAACAATCCGGATGGTTTTAGTACCATCGAATAGGTCATCAGAAGCGCGTCTCAACATCCTAGTGAACGACAAAATACTTACAGTGGAGTGCGACGCTGTAGTTTTGCTAGGTTTTCCTTTAATGTTGATGATGATGATGATGATGACAGTGTTGTCCCTGATAGGTGGCAGCGTTCAGAGATGCTGTGTTGGACTGGAATGCTCAAGTAATAGGATCCGACCTTATCTCAGATGACGAACAAAGCCCGAGAGCCACACCCGCTGAGTACATCAGAAATAATAAGCGAAGTCTTATTATCTTAGTTTTTTGTAGCCCGAAGACGGTTGCTGTCTAAACACCGGTAATATATAGGCCCACTGTAGCCACAAAATGAAAGATACCGCTTATCAATATCCGAAGCGTGGTAAGTAGAAGAAACGAATTGTGGTTATCGTTTGTTGTAGCTGTAGCACTCTTTCGGTGCATAACTGCCACGTCATCAGAAAGAAGCATGAGGACTGGGATATTGCCAGGTTGCCCAAGCCTAGATAGGGGAAATCGAGAGGCAGAGGTCGGGTTTGAATCACGAACCTTCCGGCTCTAACCACTGAGCCATCTCTCCGCAAAGACGGATTGTATGCAGAAGATTTGTATTGCCAACTGACATGCAACGGGACAGTTGGAAAACAACTGTTAAGCTTGTTACAGAGAAGAGATGTGTCCCGCACCGTACATTGCGGTTGTTTGATCACACTTTACTCACGTTAATTAATCGCCTGTCGATAAGGATGTCTCCCGTGTTTTGTTCAGTGGCCAATGCAGGGAGGTATCTTTGGTTTAACAGATGGATTTAAATCCGATGCACAAGTTTCTGGTACTGTCGGTACTAGTCGCCTTCAGTGATACGGACTGCTTAGTCCTCCCCATTTTCGGCTAGCGACGATGCAATATATAGCCTCTATTCAATCTCAGTATCATCCATGTTGTCAATTTCCGTCGAAATGCCCTGAGATACAGAACGTCAGTGTGTTTGTAGAAAGCCAGAATGGGACCCACTTTCTCCTTCCTTTTTCACGATGACATGATCCAACGGACTGAAATTCTGAAGCGGGCTATTCTGAAGACAGGCTATATTGAGATCTGTTGCGACTGCTTTAGTCAGCAAGATGCACGTATATTATCATTCTGGTGGGTGGCATACCAAAGTTGGCGAATAAACCCTTAGGAAGCACAGTTAGGTGGTAGATTCGAGTTGGTACTTGGCGTACGGATGATGGGGAGTGACGTCTTCGGTTGTGTACCAAACATCGTCTCCTCCTGGCCAGTATGAATTTTCAGTACGAACTATTTAGAGGCAACCTGCCGCCACCTGCTGCCACTGGAAATATACGATCACGCTTATAACGAATATTGGCTGAATAAAGAATGGAAAAGGGATAAAGAAGCTATGCTCTTAGCGTTTAGGACTGTCTATCCAAACCATCCAACTCCACTAAACGAACACGATTTCGCCGAGATGAGCAGATCTCATAAATGCTAGAAAACCCCTTCCAATAACTAAGGGACACAATGGCGCACGCATATCCCTCAGTCGTATGATAATCTGGGGCCTAAATGACGATGGATCGCGAAGGCCTGGGAGATAGTGAAGGCTCTTGCTTCAACCGCGCCACAGTTTCAGCCTCTTTAATGATCGAGCCCAGAGAAGACGAGCGTCAGCGAAACAGTATGCGAAAAAACTGGAACGGCAATTCATTCTCAGACGAACTCCCACCTACTCTGCTTATAGATAGAGGTGATCATCGTTGTCGCCATCATTACCGTCAACAACAGCATCTGTAAAAACCGCGTACTTGCCGTACAGTGGTTATAGCTACCACAGTTTCGTTCGCCGATGATTTGGGGAGATTGGGTAGGTACCTGCGCACTGGAGGCGGTGACCGATATAATTGATGCCTAAATACAGGGTTGTCAGTGGACTTTTAATTGGGGAGATTGAGGGGTAAGCTACACGTTGAAGGTGATGGTTTGGATGCACGAGCGCGATTGGGCCGTGGTTGACAATATCTTCAACCGTTGATGTGTTCCGTCTCGGGCCCCCATCCAGGAAGATGGAAGTGACCAGCGCAGCCGAGTTTGCTGGTAATGGCTTCCATACTTCGGTGTCAAGTAGTTGTTTAACCTCCTGGATCGTTCCCACCCTTCACGTGGTTGCGCGAATAGGGCTTTCCAAGAAAGTCGGCCAACTGGCATACGGAACACGTTGACAAGCAAGCGCAACCTATGGGGTATGATCAGTTCAGCCATCGTGGCATTAGTGATCCGGTGTTCTCACCAGACTCGGGCAATGACCCGAAGACATCGATGATCAAACGCTGAGTCTTTTGATGCACTCGGCGCGCAGCGGCCAGGTTTCTAACTCATATAATAATACTGAGCGAACCGCAGCATTGTAAACTCGACCCTTGATTGATAGGCTGATGTCGAGCCTACGCCACAAGTGATGCAGATTCTCGATAGCTTCTCTGGCTTTCAATTCTGGATGGGAACATAATCTTTGGCAAGAGCATCGGGATTGATGCAACTGTTCAGGTAGGCAAATTTCTCCGCTACCTCTATCGAGTCATTCGCAAGCATGAGGTTATGGTTCTGTCTCACCCAGTCTTGCAACAGCACTTTACGCTTTGCAGATGTGGAACGGATGCCAAACCGTGAAGCAGAATCATTCATATTTTCCTAATGATGTCTGCATTATGACGGCGTCAGATCCACGAAAATCTGTGCCGTCTGCGTACTCGATATCTGTGAGCGAATGCCATGGGAGCATTTCGACCCCACAGGCATTAGAAGCTGGTAGTGAGTCTTTCATAATCGTATCAATGACGAAGTTGAAGAGGAAAGTTGAAAGAGAACAGCCTTGCCTGTCATCACCTGATGTGGTGAACTCAGTTGAGAGCTTCCAATCCGTGGAAGTTGGCGTACAGCGCCTTAAGGAGGGTCAGAAATTTATGGGGAACATTATTGCTACACGTACCTATTACCTCACGGTCCACAGAGTCAAAGGCGGTTTTCAAGTCACGAAAGACGACCACTGTTGGTTGCTGGAAGCAGTGCTTTTTTTTCGAGAATATGACGGAGGGCCAAGATGTGACCGATGAATCCTCTTGCAGGAAGGAACCCAGATAAGTTTTCACGGTTCGGTCTCCCCCTGTGTTCAGCCAACCTTCGAAGGATGAGATCAAAGAGTACCTTCGATGCTACTGTTAGCAAGCTGATGCCACGGTGGTTTTCACACGGCGTTCGCATACCATTTTCGAGGATAGGATTAGGTGTCGGCATGCCCCATTCTGCAGACTTCCTCTTCATTGTATATTTCACCAGGGTTTCTCCACCTTCTTTGCAGAGGAATGGATACAGACCGCCCGGTCCTGGTGCCTTCTCACGTTTCAGTTAGGATATTTCCTACCTTTATTTCTCCTTCCGACGGGTGACTACGGTTCATGTTCCGTTCACAATCTCCAGAGGCTGTCTTGCAGGAGGCCAACCAAACTGTCCTTTGAAGTGTTCGGTCCATCTTTCCGGTCAACGTTTTTATGCGTTAATGAATGATCCGCCTTTTTAACTTACCCTTTATCTGCCTGCATGAATATGGAGATGCTGGTCGCCTGGGAGAAACACCTTGCTGCCTTCACACAGCACGTTTTTACCCATAGACTTTCTTAATCCTCCTCCTCCTCCTCCTCATCATCATCATCATCATCATCATGGACAGCATGACGTACGTGTTCAACATTAATGCTTCGCTGCCGTACTCGCTGATCCGTACCTTCAAAGCTTACATTAACTCAGTCATACGTCACACTGACCATATAGTGTATGGCTTCATTGCAGAATGTGGCGACTAAAGTCCTGCGATAACCTTGCTGGGAAAGCTTTATGTTCACCCGAAAAATCGTGCATGCACGCCAACTTTTAGCTGCATGCAAACGGAACCTGGTCAAAATGTTGACCGAATCGAAGTAGACCGAATGCTCCAGATGGCATAATGGAAACACAGTACGAACCACAAGAGACGCATGGTCATAGGTTACAGCCAGACCGTCAATCGCTTCACCTACCTTAACGCTTATCCTTTACCAAGACTGGATCAAATGACTGAAACCGTCGCACGCTATACCGTCTACTGTATACTGGACCTCCAGAGTGCATATCATCAGGCTCCAATAATCAAGTCAGATAAGCCGTTTACTGTATGCTTGGGTTACAAGTTCTTCAAAGGTATTATAAAACCCGAAGCCGAACGCGTGCGTCCTATAAGAGAACTTCCAATTTGCACAGAACGGAAAATCGCTTACTACTCACAGTGGATATCGGCGTTTTCTGACAAGATTCATCCTTTGGTTAAAAACAAAATAGTTCCGCTTCCGGAGAGTGTCCGACCAGAATTTGGGAATTTTAAGCAAGAATTAGAGAATGTGATGGTCGTTACTGTCGATTACAACATCCCTCGTTCTCGAAAGTGATGCACCCGACATCGCTATTGGTGCATCCCTGAGCCAGAGTAACCGGCGGGTCGCCCATTTCTCCAAGATTTTGACCGCAAGCGAGAAAACCCTTTCTGCTGTCGAAAAAGAAGCTCATGCTATCGTCGAGGCGATTCGCAAACGGTACCACTATCTCCTCGGGGAGACATTTTAAACTGGCTACGGGTCATCGCTCGGTGGGAAGTTTAATTGAAAGGGTACAACTACGACGTCGTCTACAGACCAAGAACGGATGCGTTGCTGATGCCCTCTCTCGCCGCTTGGCTCTTTAAGGCCACGGCATGACATCCGACACTTCCGACACAGAACTGGAACCAGTACATATCGCCAAACAAGACGAAACTCACCAACACCATCAGTCTACCGTGATTATTCAGAAACTGAAATCTTGCCTATTAACGATGCCTCATTCCATTCTAGTGCAGACGCAGGAGATCACTTGGATTTTCCTATACGACAACGGCGCACTCACCCTTATGATCTGCGCGACAGAGAGGCGTAAACGACTCCACGTAACTACCACATCTTTAATTTCTTTACACTCGTTCGACGCAAAAGTACACGCTTATTCCAAGGCGGGGAGAATGTCATGAATATGTAAACCATACCTTTCATAATCAGTAAATGGCAATTCTAACTTTACGGACTCACTTACTACCGTTATTAGACGATTGAAGCGTATGTTATATCTTTCTATTCCGTCTTCTTTCAAACCTCGACTTGGAACCTATCGACTTTCGCAACAGACAGTTGTTACTGACCCGAAAACCCCTCAGTTCCGTTGTTCGAACAGACCGAATCTCAGCCATACAACAAAGCAGTCCGTACTGTAGCCCGATACGTCGCTTGAGATTCGGGGATACACCACTCTGACGCCATGGGTATCTCAAATCAGCAAACGCGACTGGAGCCTTTTAGATTCGTGCATTGACCTCTTCTGTCACTAAAGTCAGAACTAATACAACTCCCAAGGTAAGTAAAACGCTCCACATCTTTGAGTACCTCTCCTAGGAAGAAGTGGCGTGTTCAGTGATTGCATGACCTTACACTTTGTGGGTGCAAAGTGTGTACCAAAGGACGGGATAACTTTGGTCAGTTCATTCAAAAAACACCACACTCTTCTTTCTTCAAAAACGACAACGATGTCGTCCGCATATTACAGACCACTAAGGCTTCCGTCAGCATTCGTCTCATTATCCCATCGGGGTGAGATAGCTCAGTGGTTAGAGCGCGAATTTACTGACCGGAAGGTCCGTGGTTCGAACCCGACCTCAGCATCTCGACTTCTGTCTAGGCTTGGGCAACCTGGCAGTATACCAGCCCTCGTACTTCCTTCGGGTGGCATGGCAGCTGGGCACCGAAAGTGTACGAACGATCATTATTCCGTCGATCAGGAAATCAAGTAGGAATGGATAGAGTGGCCACCCCTGGCAGACACCGCTTTGTGTACAGAAGCTTTTGGCGACCATGATGAGCATGATGCACATGATGCACCTGCAACCTGCACACCCTGCCGCAGCAGCCTCTAAATCGTCAGACCGATATGCCTTCCTGTGTGATGTAGAAAACGTTTTAAATGCGTTCTTTCGGTGATCAGTCGGCTTGGTTCTTTGTGGGAATCAAAATCCTTGCTAATGACCACTATGACGGCACGTCTGGCACTGATGTTTTCTGAACGGACAAAAGCGATGTAATGCCAGTCACCACAAGACTAATACGATGTAGATGTGTTTGAAACGGGAATTGAGCTGAAACACCTTATTACTATTCTTAGAAGAACGGTGCACCATGCCGTGTGACCGATCATTGTGTTGCCCTGGTTCAGTTGGATGTGACGCTGGTATTCAGCACTGAGCTCCTTTAGGGTTTTCTTTTGATTATGTTCAGTTTTGTGCAATAAAATAGCCTGGATTTTTACATGATGAGAGGATTGGATGTCATATCGCCGAGCTTGAAGCGCACGCATTCTCGATTGACAAGTGTTGCAAAACCGACAACTTCATCATCCTTCATGACCAGTTTGAGGCATTGGTATCGGATTTTGAACAAGAACATATTGTCCCCAAAGATTTACGTGAGGGTCTGGATAGTGCTGTCGAACCTGGGACCATTGGGTTGTTTAAAAATTACGTACTTCGTGTATCGGTTATGTCCACGTGTACCAAGTTTCCGAAGTAACAGTCGTACCTTCTATAGGTCATCTCGCTTGGTGAAATCAATTTTGAATATATCTTCGTACCTTTTGAATCAAGAATCGAAAGTTTGATCTGCATCCGCGTCAAAAATAAATTCTGTGGTAGAATTGGCAGTACAGTTTGCAGATGAAACCGATGGTTGACTTATGCTGCTCTCTGGAGTCTGGACACTCAGCCTTTTGGTCATGGCTTCTATGAGTTTCAGCTACGTGTGCTCAAATTGCTCTGGCTGTTGCATTTGCGCGCCTTGCTCAGACTGCTTTTGCTGGTGTTCCAAAATCACCTGAAGTTGATCAGCTGAAATTGAAATCGTGGGAGACCCTTCGCCAATGCTGTAACTGTGGTAGCTAGGTGCTTTAGAAGATTAGTGAAACTTATTCTATCGCTTGAATATTCTGAGTACCGGAGCGGGAAATCTCGAGGAGGAAGATAAAGGAGACCGAATGAAGAGAAATTGAAAATTAACCAATATAAGAAAGAGCGCTGCAACTCAGTTGGCTACAACAGAAAATGAAATCTTAGTGAAATATTGCAAAACATCAAATTGTTAGTGGGGGCATGACCGTCCAAACACATAGTGCCTATTTTCAAAAACATGCTCGCAGCGAATGTAGTAACCACAAGGGCGTCACTTGTGGAGTCGACGAGATAGCCGTCTTTCGTGTATAGCACCATAGTGTGCCCATAATACGAAACGCTTCTGAAGCATCGTTGTCCCGGTGGAGGACGTCCACGGACAAACTTGTTTTGGTCACCGTTACCCGCCCACATCAACAATAGCAACGTTCGACGTCGTGTGTTTGGAACTGGCTGTCAGTGTTAACCTCTAAGCTTCCTCATAGAGGCAACAACTGTCGTTTGGTCATATCCTTCCTGATCCGACCTAAAGCTGCCAACTTAACGTGGTGGTCGGACTTGAATGCTGCGACGATCGACGCTGCTCCAGGTGGAGTAGGATACATGGGACAGAACGCCTTGTTGTTCCAGCTGTTAAAGTTCGGCATCTACCAGTGGGAGAGAAGCGTACAGGGCTAGTTTGAGACGAGACGCACATACAACGGAGACCGCTTACTTCAGATGTGTGCCGATCACAGACTTTTCCTTTGCAGTACGAATTTCCGGAACAGCGGAAATCGCTTGACAGCGTGGTGCCCACCAACAAACCAGCGCCCAATCCAAATAGACCACATCGCCGTCAGTTATTGGTGGCGGGGATCGATCAACGCCTGCAGCTCCTTCTGGAACACCAGCATGGACTCCGACCATGCACTTATACGCTGCTGCTTTCCATTGTGCTTTTCAGGTGTACGTAAAATGCGCACACCTCGCTTAGCCATTGAGGAGCTAGTGAACCCAGAAGTTAAACGAAACTGTCAGAACCAGCTCCTCGAATGCTCTCCGGACGGTACGGTGTCGAATATAAACGGCCACTGGGTAAAAAGATATCCAAAGCGCTACTCAAGGTCGGAACGCCTGTTTGCTGTACAACCCAGCCAATCTCATACAAACATTGGATCTCCAATAGGACCACGTCTTTGCTGGAGACCCGGCGACAGATCCCTCCGACCGCCACCACAACTCCACCCGCCGCATCATCCGACGCCAGGTGAAACTGAGTGTCCGCGCGGACCGAGAAGCTTGATGGACCCGAAAGGCCGCAAGCTGTTTCACTTGATTCGTTCGACTGCCCATCGGAAACGTCTTGTCAGCAAAATAATCAGAGACCAAAATGGCTCCTGATATGCAGTAAAGTTTGGACCTCTGGGCACAGTACTTCGAACAGCAATTCAGCTGGACACCTGCTACTTCCAATCCAGAAAACTGGCCTTCAACAGAAAGGTGGGCCGTAAATATGGAGCCGCCTTCAGTCTCAGAAGTGTCGAGTGTATTTCTCTACTCAAGGGTCATCGTGCTGCTGGTCCTGACGACCTTCCACCTGCTCTTTCAAGGATGGCGGTGGAATCCTCAGCCAGTGCCTGTCTAACCTATTTGGGTCTATCTGGGAGATGAGTCCGTCCCGGACGATAGTAGTGCCCATTTTCAAAAGGGCACTCGCAGTGGATGTAGCAACCAGATGTGTTAGTTTGACTCCTGTTGTGACAAGGACTTCTGGCGTCACTGATTCTTGGTCGTCTTACGATGGCACGCGAAACCTTGACTCGTGAGATTCACGCGGGATTTCGACCGGGTAGAGGCTGCATTGACCACATCTTCACACTCCGTCAGGTGTTAGAGCAACGCCACATGTGGACTTCAAGGGTGCGTTTGATTCTGTCGATCGGTCAGTGCTGTTAACTACACTTGCTCAACAGGGTATGCCCCAGAAGTTTGTAAGCATGATCCGATCCCTATATTTACATACTTCTGGGCAGGTGAGGTGTATGGTGAGCTCTCAAAAAGCTCCCCTACAAAGTGATGACAAGGATGTTTCTCTCTCCATTCCTGTTCCACATCGTCATTGATGAAATAATGAGCCGAACGCTGGAAGGTCTTCAAAACCCTGGTGTTCAAATTGTTGATGGTGAGCCTTGTCGATCTGGAGTACGCAAGATGACATCATACTCTCTTCGAAGATCACATTGAAGCACAAGCCCTGTTGAATAGACTGACCACCATCATACCATGTTTTGGCATGCGCCTTGCACTTTCAAACTGCAAAGTCATGATTCAGAACGTGCAGTCTCCGAACATATCCCTTAAAATCCAAGGAGAATCACTGGAGATTGTGGAAAACTTTACATACCTCGGTAGTTGTATTAGCTCTGACGGTGTGTGTCTGATGAAGTCAGTGCAAGAATCTCAAAGGCTCGAATCACGCTTGCTAATTTGCGTCACTTGTGGCGTCAAAAAGGCATCTCACTAGATCTTAAGGGTCGTGTGTACCAGGCTACAGTAAGGGCTATATTGTTGTATGGGTGCGAGACGTGGCCTCTGCGGACAGATGATGTGAGGCGTCTCCAGGTTTTTGACCACCGTTGCCTCAGAAGCGTGGCTGGTTTTGGATGGCGACAGCGTGTTAGTAACGAGGTGATTAGAAAACGGGTATTTGGTTGTGCTGCAGGTACATCAATTGGAAATCATCCAGCACCACCGACTACGATGGCTCGGTCATGTGCTACGCATGCCGAAACACCGTCTACCGAGACGAGTGTTGTTCTCCGTGCCTCCTTCAGACTGGCGCGAACCGCGAGGTGGACAGCGCATGACTTGGCAGAAAAGGCGTGAAAGAGATCACGAAGAGTTTGGGTGTTGTTGGTTTTACGCCTTCGAGGATGGGGTCCCCGTGATCCCGCCTGTGTGGCTGGAGACGTTGCAATAAATAGCGGTTAATCGATGTCAGTTGGAGGTGTAGACATCTCAGGATGTTTGACACAGACCAGCACTAGGTCCCTCTGTCAGCCACTCTTTTCCTCTTCTTTTCACTCTAGGGCTTTTAATTATATATATATATATATATAATTGGAATAACCTTATGGTTGTACGACAGTGAAGCATCAGTGTCAACAATGATGTTGCTGCCTTTGATGGTGATGGTGATGATGATGATGGACGGAAGACTGGCGTAGCACCTGGCAGGTGGATGACTGCTTGTGCCGCAGTGCACTGACCGGGACCGGATTGGCAAACAACTGGAAATCGCTTGATAAAGTCGGATGCATGATCTGGTTGCGCCGTGGGAGACTGAACTGTATTGCAAATGACACTGGAGTGTCGGCTAACCCCAAGCGATCGAATCCATCAAGACCCAATAAGTTCAGCTCATCTGCCGTTACATAACACGACGGCTGTGAAATACCAGACCCCGTATGCATCAGTGACTGACAATACCCATCTTCGTGTCCTACGGACTTAAATTGACGGCACCGATGCTGCTTGTACGGACAGAACCTGACTAAGTGCCAGGCTCCATAGTGCGAACATTGTGAAGGTGTTGTCTTCTTGGGCCTTCGTTTTGCTTCGGACCAGAATACTGTGAGGCCGATTTGGTCGGGCCGGAATTGACAGGGCCAGCTGTTGCGTAGCCTGATGGATTACATAAAATTCGGAACCGCCATGACCCTATAAGTTGGACCATCGTGGTGTCATGCTTCAGCTTAAGCAGTCGTTGACATTCCGAGGTGATGGCCTGCAGCGTCATTGATGGGTTCTGCTCGATGCCGGTGAGGAGTCGGGTACGGTTTTCCGCATCCTTCGGGGATTGTAGACCTCATATGAAAATCAGCGACTTGAACTGATCTTCCGTTAACGATCCGAGTTTGAACCGTCCGCATTCCCAGTTCACAATGTCGGAATAAGTGACAAAGTTGTCACTTTTCGCCAGCTTCAGGCACCGATAACGGATGTTGAAAATTGACGTTTGCTCGCCGAATATTTGCGAAAGAGTGTGAATAGTTTCGTCAAAAGTGAAGTCATGTGGATTCTTTGGAAGAATATAGTTAGCTTACTTATCATGTTCTGAGGGTCCAAGTTTGCGGAACAGGAGGCGAACCTTCCAATTATCATCTTGAATTGAAAAGTCGACCCTGAACAGGCCTTCATAGCGACGAAACCAAGCTTCGAAGGTTATGTCAGCTGAGGGTTCATAGCAAAACTCGTCGAACACTGCCAGGGATTTCGTCAACCGATTGTGGGACGCTCGACGCAGCCGATATAGTTGATAGTCGCTCCGTAAATACTTTTATGGGTTGCAGTTGTTGCTCAGACATTACTTTGAGTTGATCTGCCTCCACCTTCCGTCGCCTAATATGTTGTGTTTCGATAACGCAGCGAGCAAACGATAATATGAGCGCACTGTGATGATATTCTATCTCCAGCTATGTTGCCTGATCCCGACTGCTAGTACAGCGGAATAGTAAGAAGACGAAATCTTGGACACAACAGGCGGTCTATAGAAAAGTGACACTATATATATATATATATATATATATATATACTTAGTTTGACCTTGAAAAATGCCGGCAGTTCGTTAGCACACAAAGATACAGAGTTGTTTTGGGATATTGATACCCCCACATATGGAGTCGGTGCCGTCATCCTGCACGTCTTCCCAGACGGATCGGAGAAGGCCATCATGCACGCATCGAAATCACTAACACCAGCAGGAAAGTGATATGGACAGATAAAGAAGTGTCGGTCTTAGTATTCGCCGTCCGGCGTTTCCGTAAGTTCGATCGCCGTTTCACCCTACTTAGTGATCATAAACCCTTACTGTCTATTTTCGCCTCAAAGAAAGATGTTCTTGCACACTCTGCCAACCGCCTTCAATGGTTGGCACTTATTATGCTGGGATACGACTTGATATTCAATATCGTCGCACCACTGACTTCAGTCAGGCCGATGCATTATCTCGCCTGATCAACAATCAGCCAACTCACGGAGAAGACTCGGTTGTTACGCAGGTTGCTTTGGAGGACGCAGCCGGCCCCCAGTTGGTCCAGTCTGTTCGTGCATTACCCGTGACAGTGACAGAGGTTCAACAACCTACCATGGCTGATCCGATGCTTCAGAAGGCAATCCAGGTCGTGAATTTCCGATGGCCTCCGAACCTCAAAGGTGATTGCCTTCGGCAGCCCCTTCATCGCTGAGACGCATTGTTGGTCGTAAACAATTGCTTAGTGTTTGGAGATCGCATCGTGATTCCTCAATCTTTACGCCATCGAGTCCTTCGTCAGTTCCATTCCGGGCATCCAGAAATGAACCGCGTGAAGTCAATAACTCGCAGCTACGCCTACTGGCTGCACACGGACCAGCACGTCACTGATTTTGTAAAGCGTTTCTCCGGATGCCATTAAGTTGCCAAGAACCCGCCACGTCAACCAACGGTTCCCTGGCCTCGACCTGGGAAGCCTTGGTCTCGAGTCCACATTGGTTACGCAGGACCGATAGGTGGCGCTTCCTATTTGGTTTTGATTGACACTTTCCAAGTGGCCATATATCATTCCGGTGTCCTCTCCAACAACATCTAGTACGCTGCGTGTGTTACCCAGCATTTTCAACCAGAAGGGTCTACTGGAGTCCATCGTTTCAGACAATGATTCGCAGTTCACCTCCGCTGAGTTCCGCGAGTTTTGCACTCGACGTGCTATAACACACGTTCGTGAATCACCGTATCACCCGCAATCGAATGATCAAGCAGAAAGGTTCGTCGACACATTTAAGAGGGCCTTGCTTAAAGCTCGAGAGGAGGATACTTCCGTCGAAGCTCTCCAGAGATTCCTGTTTGTGTACCGAGCAATCCCGAATGATGCTTTGGCGAACCACCAGTCACCTGCAGAGGCACTCATGGACCGTAAGCTGAGAACAGTGCATTCTTCCATGTTTCCAACACAGTCTACTGAGTCAAGGTCCATACTGGTGGCAGCTGGAGCTCCGTTGAAGGTGGGAATGCCCGTACTTGTCCGTGATCATCGCTTGGGACACGATGCGTGGATTCCAGGTCGTATCCTGCGCAAACGCGGTAGTGTGATGTACGACGTGTCGGTTGGTCAAGATACCTGGACGAGACATCAAAACCAACTCCACTTTAACAGCACGCTGGTAACTGCAGTATGTTCGGATACCGTACCGTTGGACATATTGGTCGATACTTTTGAGCTGAAAGCTGGTACAGTTTCGAAAGAAGCGGGTGTGACCGGCTGCTCAGTGCTTGATCCAGCACTTCTGCTCAGGCGGTGGGCAGACTGACGCCGCCGCCAACCGGAACGTATCCAGGTCGACCCACGTCGAGCTCGTTACTGACTTTTCACAAGGGGAGGTGTTGGGGATTTCAATATCCCCAAAAACTGTATCTTTATGTGGCTTAAGCTGCGCAGCTCAAGCAGATGCGGATTCTGCGCCTGCCAATATAGACCAGGATGCGGCTTCCAGTGTTGGCATTTGAACCAGTCTGTCGGGTGGAATCCGGTTTGAACAAGGTAGTGAGTCTACTGGGAAAAAAATAGACGGTTTAGGCATAATTGCCGGTGGGAATCCTTTTTTGGCTTCGAGTTGGTCGAGACTCAACAGTAAAAAATTGGCAGCCAGGCATAAGATTACGTTAGCTTACGTTAGCACCACGCGTTGCACACCAGGACTTACAATTAATTTATAGGATCATATATTTTGATCGAGTGGGTCAATAGACTGGACAGAAGATAAGTGCTCGCAAGGACATTTTAAAAGTTAAACTTTATTTTCTTCCTGAAACATTCACATAAATATCAAAACAGCAGACAATTGGACGACGCCCAGGTGGGGTTTGAACCCGTCATCGACATGATAGTCCACGAATTTATCCACTCCGTCACTGGGACCAGTTAATGTTTTTTTTCGAGATGGGGATTACGACTGAAAAGCGCCGGACTTTTTTCTTTGGAAAAACTACTTCCGTTGTGCTTTAATCCAAGCTGATAGCAGTCGAAGAACAAGGGTAATAGATGAAACATATCGAAAAATCCTACTTTGGCTTTCAAATAATTCATGGTTGTTCGCAGCGAAGCATCAGTGTTGAACACTAATGTAGTGCTGTGGATGATAATGATGATGCTTAAAACTGATATACCGGACATCGCCATAGCTGTTACTTCAACGCTTTGTTTTCGAAAACGTTGTCGCTTGTCGAATGGCGTTGTTTTATTAGAAAGAAGGCCTCTACAATCATTGATTAGCGGCCACTAAATTGACACGCCTTTCCCGTTACCAACCAACAGCAACTTTTTTTGGCTTGGCTTGGCTGACGCAATGATTCCGCACAATTCATCTTTTAGGAGGTTTTTCCTTAATCCATTAAGGATTTGACCTATTACTTGTGGTAGGAGGGCGAATTTTTAGGAGGTTTTTCCTTAATCCATTAAAGACTTGACCTATTACTTGTGGTAGGAGGGCGAAGTCTTTTAGACCAAGCCCGTAAAAATTCATTATCTAGACAAACAGGCTTGCTCTGGGCTAACCACCTAACTTCAAAACGTACTGTAAAACCGGAAGCTTGAGTTTTCCAAGCCAGAAGCTTCATCTTATATGGTTTGGGCTGAAAGTATTTATCCAATTGGCTGCATCCGCACTATTTACCATACTTCTCCGTCACTCTTCACTCCAATACTAGGCCAGTTTTTAGCTGCTTGAACGATGGACGAGTATCTTTTTGTAGACTGTATTTTTGCAACACAAAGATAGCGTTATACTTGGTTGGCAAACTATGGCAATTGAGGCTCCAGTCAGGCTGTTTTCTGATCTGTGTTCGTTATAGAGTGCCACTTTCTTGGCTGCGCTCACTTGACGCCGTATTAAGGACTATTCCCAGTACCGTTATGCTTATTTCACATGCATGTTATCGTGTTGTTTTTTATAGCTTTTTTATGTCCGGGGAGGACCAAGGATCTAGCCACCGCAGAGCTGTTCCCCGTCCTTCAGACTTTCGTTTTGGCAAGGAGATTGGCCAGGGTTCCTTCTCGAACGTGTACGTTGTTCGAGAGATAGCCAGCAATGCGGAATTTGCTATGAAAGTTGTCGAAAAGCAACACGTTGTACGAAACAAAGCTGTGGAATCTGTCCACATGGAAAAGGCGGTACTGACTCGCGTAAATCATGTTTTTATCATCCGATTACACTATACTTTCCAAGATTCATCAAGGCTGTTTTTCGTACTGGAATACGCTCGAGGTGGAGAACTGCTGACTCATCTAAACCGGCTCACTTCTTTCGATCTCCCCTGTTCTCGGTTTTATGCTGCTGAGATACTGGTCGCACTGAATTATCTGCATACACAATCCATTGTGCATCGAGATATAAAGCCTGAGAATGTATTGCTCACTGAGACGATGCATATCAAATTGGCTGATTTCGGATCGGCGATAATCCTGAATGATCCGAAAGTCAAAGCTCCCGGTTTTACTGGCACTCCGGAATATGTGAGCCCAGAAATGCTGTCTTCTCGTTCGTTTGCTGATGAATCCTCACCATCCTCTTCCCAATCCTTCTCTTTCGAAGATACGGCTTACCTGATGGACTATTGGGCATTCGGCTGTGTGGTGTATCAATTCATTTCCGGTCGCCCTCCATTTCGAACGGAAAAACATCATCACGCATATGATATCTTTGGGCAGATACTCGGTTTATCCTATAAATTCCTTGATGGCTTTGACACAGTCGCTCGGGACTTAGTGCAAAAATTACTTGTTATTAATCCAATGGACAGACTGGGCAGTCCAACTAACGGAGGTCCCGTGGCTGTACAGGAACACCTATTCTTTAGCGGAATCGATTGGGATTCTCTGCCGAATCAACCAGCTCCCATACTCCTTCCAAACTTAGAACCAATTGCTCCAAGTGATTGGGACAGCTTACCGGCAGGCTTTGATGAAGGACAGATGTACCTATTGTCGTGTGAATTCGCCTCTGCTGTTACACCAATCCCAGAAACTGAGCGCAGCCGACTGCTGTCTGCTCAGGAGCGGCAAAATCCCTACCATCGATTTGTACGAAATCGACTCATTCTCAAACAAGGAGTATTGTTCAAGCGGCGAGGTCTGTTTGCTCGCAAACGGATGTTTTTGCTGACTGAGGGACCACACTTATTCTATGTTGATATGGATGCAATGTCGCTGAAGGGCGAAGTGCCTTGGTCTAGTTTTCTCACCTTGGAATTAAAAAGTGACAAGTTATTTTTTATCCGCATTCCCAATCGGACATTCTATTTGGAGGACCCTTCTGGAAAGGCTGCTGCCTGGGTTGCCCAACTCAGTGCTGTCAAACAGGCTTATTACGCGGAGCCATCGTGTGGTGTTGATCCTGTTCTCAGTACACAGAACGGGAAAGTCGCGAAAGACTGCGCGGCAATTGTTCAAAGTTGATTGTATTAACTTCTGCATTTGTCATCGTTGGACATTGTCCTAGGATGTTATTTTTCTGAGTGCACCACAGAATTCCTCAGGCTGTTTTCAACACACTATGCATCAAATCTGTGTTAGGACTCTGTTGTCCTTTGTATAAAAATTGTAAATATCAATGCCATGTGTATAAGAACCCTGTCGATACACCTCTCAAATTCTGATATCTTTGGCAATATTGTAGATTTTATGAGTGCATGCAGAGGGCTATATTCTGTCAACCCTCGTAGCTCGCTGACTGCAGTCTCTGCGCGTTCAGTTTTCCGTTGACTGCTTGGTTTGCAAAGTCGTTGACTGATTTTAGAGTGGGTGGTGTTTAGTTCAAATATGCGTAATCGTGCGGACTTACACTTGGTACATTATTTTTACTGTCCAATAAAATCCCCACTGTGTAACGTTTTGATACTCAAGATGGGAGACTGTCCACTTTGATGTATCAACCTTTTCCCTAGAATTTTGTTTTCAAGGCGTCGTGGTGTGACCGGTGGACAAGGTTGTGTTAGCGAGACAGTCACATGATCATTATTGATTTATTGAGACGGCCTGGTTTGTTGTCATCTCATATTAGCCCGATCATCTGGTTGATAATACATTCCGATGGACTAGTGGCTGCAGATATTTTTGAAAGCCAGTCGGCATTAAAGTTTTGCTTTCGCAATGCTTAAACCCGTATACTGATTGTGTGGTATCCAGTATTTTGTGTTCGTTGATTCCGACTGATTAACGGAGCTCGGGTGAACTTACTGACCGGTAGGTCCATGGTTCGAACCAACCCTGGTATCTCGACTGCTTCTGTCTAGGTTGGGGCAACCTGGTATTACCTCAGTCTTCGTGCTTCCTTAGTGGAGACATGGAAGTCAAGCACTGGAAGGGTGTCTCACTGTAATCAGTTGGTCTGCTTTTGTTTAAACGCCTAATTTTTGCACTCGATAACCTCAGATTTCGCTTTCTCATCTCTATCTTTTTCAATACTTCGTCAAAACCGAGTAATCTGCTGTTCCAGTACTACGTGACAAACAAGCTTTATTCGTCAGGTATTTATTATGCTGTACGACCCACTCAGTCGCTTCTGGAAAGTCGTATTACTGTGCGGTATTAGCACGGGTTAAGCACATCAATAATGCCTTCTCTGAAGACAGATTTGAGAGCAATTTATATTACAGCAGGAAGTCGAAAACGCAGTACTGGTTGGACAGTTGATACACAAGTTCGGTACAGAGGAACACACTGAACCCAACTGCTGTTGAGGTCTACCTATAACGACACTGGCGGCACTAAATTGACCTATAACACTTGGATACCCGTCTACTGACCAACTAATTCACCAGTGTTGTCATAAACAAGAGTTTTATTCCTTCCATACTAGCCAGTTGGGCCTACTATTCGTGCGTGCTGACATTAGTACAAAGGGCTTCTTGCAAAGGATTTACCTGGCAGAAGTGGTTTAGGATTGAAACTATGGTGACCAGGTAATGTGTGATTCGGATCTCAGCTTACATGGTGTCCCTGTAAGATGTTTACCACTTCGCTGATTACGGCCAAAAATCTGATGGGAGGTATCAAACTAGGAGTGTGCTAGATGACTTGTCAGATGGAAGCTCACCAGGGACTGGTCATTGTCGACCAACAAGTGATCAAGGGAACTATGACGTGATGAAGTCGAATTTAGACCCTCAGTTTACTCCATCCCATCCTCTTGCGGCAATCAACGTCCATTTCAGTTTCTGCCGACCGCGCCCGCGCTTGCAAGGTGAGTGGGCTGACTAAAACAACATGAAGAAACTGCAGTGGTGTTGTGCTTCGTCCCAATGCGTATCACCTTTTCTGTTAAACTGTCCGCTCCAGGTCAATATGTACAGCATACTTGGGTCATACACTAGAGTTTGGACCGGTTCACGCTTTTATACTTTGGATTGCTTGTTCCTGCGAACCAGTATCACCAGATATTCACGCCTCTTATTGCTTTAAAATCATAATCCACGTAACCATCTTCCCGTTTGATCATTGGTCCTTCCATTATTTTCAGTGCAATCCTAACCTTTCCACTCATTCATTTTGGTCTTCCAATTGGTAGATATACGATTCGTAGTGGTGGGGTTGCTGCACTATACTATTCTCATTAGGTTGACAGTGCATAATTCAGTTTTCATTTCCTGATTCCACCTCATTTCATATTCCTACCTTATGGAGTGAGTCAGTCTTGTGGCTCATCGGGATTATGAGATTGTTCTGCTATTATACAAATAGGATGTCGGTGGAACTGGATTACCTTTATTTTACAATTTGTCTCTGGAAATGTGAAGATCCGTAAGATCTCTCGGTTTCCTGGTTTATGGGCTAGTCTACTTTTTCATTTTGTTGGGACTAGCATCGTGTGAACAAAGTAGATTCTTCGGTTGCGACATCATTTTGGCACACAACTGTCATACAGTTCAAATGTGTACAAGGCTGAATCACTTCCAAATTGCTGAAGCCCGGGCAGGAGCCGTTGAAGTTTTAGGCAGTGATTTGAATCTGGATCGGCAGCTGGTGATTCACCCTTCGCACTTTTCGATGTGGTCAGCTTACTTTGCTCGTAACAACCTCCCCGGGGTTTGTAGGCCGTTATTTTAGCTTTCATCATCAGCTTCATTTTTGGCTTTCTCACTCTCCAATGTCAGCACTTTCCGATGTGTGCTAACTAGTTACAAAAAGAAACACTTCAGCTACCATCTTGTCAACCATGGTGGGATGTCGGCTCGCGTTCTGTCTTTACAGATCAAACCCTATCAGACTTGCGGAGATTCGCAATTCTTGGGTAGAAATTCATGCGTAGTTCGGTCGACTTCATGGCCCATCATGTTTGTTAAATAGGTTTCCTGGATTTGATTTTTAGTTCATAACTGCAGGACCGCGGTTTGCATTATGAACTAAAAGCCAAACACGTTCGGTTGTATTAAGTAGGTGGGGCAGGACAGAGTGCTAAGCCTTTGGTGTGTCACATACGGAAGTGCCATGCTTGTCTTTGTTCACTCTAATCTGGTGACTACGTCCGTGCTTTGCGGTTTCCGGTTTTGCTCATCCAAACTATGCATGTGCTGATGATAGCGTTCATTAATCTTAGTCGTTTCGTTTGCGTGTGAGGGTGGATGGTTGATGCCGTGTTCTCATCATTTTCATCTGTTTCCTTTTCAGCCCATCCATTTCTGGACGCCGTCGTCTGTTGCGGCCTCTCCGGTTCGGATCATTCTAACATGATCACGTGGTGGGCTTACTTTAGTCGTGTGTTTATGGGTGTGGGCATGCCCATAGGGGATAATGAACGCATTCGGGGAGGCTTTTATCGCGGTTCACGATTTTTAAAGCCACTCGCTGAATTTATGCATGTCCCACTGGATCAGATCAACTTTGTAGTCTCTGGCCTTCTGAGTATCGTGTTCGGCCTTTACTTGATGCGGCGACGGTATGCTCCGGGAAACGTCACTCCACGTTTTCGGGCGGTGATAGAAAGTATCCTAGGACTGTTTCTCCTGTACTTTTGCTTTGGAAACCAACTGCGGGTTCTTTTACTCCAAAGTACCGTTGCCTACATCCTAATGTTCTTTCTACCGCAATCCCGGTTGATGGCAGTTATAGTTACCCTTTGGGTTATGTTCTACATGACCTTAGTTCATCTTTGCCGGTGGCAGTACGACTATGGTGGCTATACACTTGATATCTCCGGGCCGGTTATGGTTCAGACACAGCGTTTGTCCAGCTTGGCCTTCAACTTAGCAGATGGCTTTGTCCTTCGCGAACGGGAGCGTGGTGTGGCGACTAAGCAAGCAGCATTATCAACCACGACGGCGCCTGGAAAAATGGAGCCACTGTCGAATCCAGTTTCTCCGGGTGAAATGACCCCCAATGATTATGCACAGACTTCGATGCAGTCGTTCAAGTCAATGTTAGTACGTGGATTGAAGTCGTTCACAGATGTTCCGTCCCGTCGTTTGTCAGAACGTCCTGCCTCAATCAATGGAGTATCAGTTCAAACTTATCTCGATCGCTTACTTGCTAGAACGACGCAATCATCCCCGCAACACCATGCCTCTACACAAACGGATTTGGTAACTCGTATGTCCTCAACTCAAATCGAGCACGCCGTGTACACTGTTCCCGGTCCAGTTGAGTTCTTTGCCTACAACTCATACTTCCACGGAGCGTGTGTTGGTCCGTTTGTTTTTTTCTCGGAATATCAGACCTATCTGGAAGGCTACCAGAAGCACAGTCTTCCTCGTATCGATTGGCGGTATGTGTGCCTGGTATTTGTACGGACCACTATCGTTGGCCTGCTATCGGCCTACATGTCACCGTACTTCCCCTTTGACTACGTGCTGAGCGACGCGTTTGCGGTAAGTCACTGGTGGCGAATTTTTGTTGTTTTATACACCACATTTAGAATGCTGATTGCGCGCCTGCGGTTTCCCTGTTTTTACACTGTATCATCAAAGTGGCTAGCATGTAACCCTAATGGTGTAAACACTTTCACATGATATTTATCTCACTCTTTTACGGAAAGTGCAACAATTTTTACTCATAGAGAACACGCACAGGATCAATTAAAACCGGTGTCCCATTCGGGCATTCTTTCGAGGGGATTTTCTTCTGCTAGGACATGACTGAGTGCGTAAAGCATTCAGCGATGTGAAGTGACTTTTTGTTTTCATCCACCTTATGAGTCCGAAGCATGACGAAACGCGTGGTGGATTGGTTTTACTGCCATCCATTTCCTGCCTTATAATTGATATCTTCATATTCAACTCCGTGCGGATATGAGATGCTGCATACGGAAAGTCGGTAGTTCGAGTCAATTCCGATGCGAATTTTTCACCCATCTTCTGTGAGCTGTTATATTAAGAAGTACGGAACCCTCTTCCACCTCACATATTCATATGATAGTTCTTGAGCCATATAGACACTTTCAATAGCTGTTTCTTTGTCGAACGCACACAAGAGGCTCACTAGTGGCGTCGGAAGACATTGTTGGTCTACTAAGGAATAGGTCTAACAAATCGCTGGTGAACTTCAAGTTCAGTACGGTGTGTGTGAGAGAGAGAGCATCCGCGATAGTTCCTTTGATAGGATCTTTATCGGTTCAGCGGGATGTGGGTAGTTTTGGTCCATCTATGCTCGTTTTATGTATGGAGAATTCCCATTGCAAGGCTCACATGAACCGTATTCGCTAGAAGTTATTCGGCACCGGTGGATGCTGCAGTACGGAAATTGTATTCGCGTTGACTAACCTCATCCTCTGGGTTGATTTGTTCAGATCCATAGGCGTCATCTGCAAGCCATTTTGGCGGGTTTCTACGAAACCGTACCACTTGATACTTCAAAGATTTCTCAGCTGTCCTCGTCACCACACTGCACCTTTTGTTCTAAAAAGGCATTTTTTTTTAATATTTGGCCCTTTGACTCCTGGTTAGTTCTCAGTATCGGTGATTTAGCCAACATGGCCTTTTTGAGTGAGCAGTCAGGAAAACGAACAAGACTGAAGCTTCCGTGCTTTCTCGAGTGACACGAAAACGAGTGTAACACGATTCTGCCGAATTCTTTCTAGGGACAGAAGGTGTTTTGACAACCAGCCCATCTTTGAGAGGGATGGTTGGTGCGATACAGCAGGAAACAAGATCAGATACGGGTACTTGTTGACGCAGGCTCCTGTGATTTTTGTGATGCTCATCTGTTTACTTGTTCAACGGTTGACACTTCACTTAGGCAACATTGTTCATCCCTGGACGATGGGTGACCACAATTCACAGCTGATTTACATTCGTGTGCTCTGTCGTACGCGACGTAGTATGGTAAGGGGGTTCACTTCTAGTAATTGGAACATGAGTGTTAGGTGGAATTCTGCAACGATACCGCTTTATCGCTCACAATTAGGCGCTGCTACGGCCGAGAAGCCTATGACGCACGCGATCGGCTCAACGACTGGGCCGCTTACCGGTTGAGCATAAAGGCGAGCTCTGATTCGCGGGAAGTCTGGACCCAGCAGCCAGTCATTGTCCAGTATCCGCTGGACACCGGTTGCAATGGTGCGTCTGGAAGGCGCCGGGATTTCCAAAGTGTTGTCGCCCCATACAATTTATGTGCGACGCACTGTACAATAGTTTTTGACCTGGTTTTGGGTGTCAATACATGCTGTGCACCTTTGGTGGTTGTTTTGACGGGAACCCTATCTTAGTAGGTTCAGACTGAGAACTAAGCTGAGAAAATACCGTTATTACAATAAGTTACTCTATTTGAGAATTTTCTTGAGTGGAGGATTATTATGCTTACTCTGAAGTGCAGTTCATCGTTTTGTTCTAGACTTACCCGCGGATGGCGAATTGTGTAATGGTTGATTAATGGCGATTATATTCCATGGGTTAAAGTTCAAAGCATTTTGGTGGATTAGCACAGTAAAATGGCCGTCACTCTAGCTCCTTGCAGATGTCATTGCTTAAAGACTTTTTAAAACTGTTAAGCTACTGTGTGTTCGTTTGGACATGATAAATGCAAGGTGTTTCTCATGTGTTACTTCTTAAACAGAATTTCTCGTCGAGAATGGCTCAACCTTACCAAGGGAGACTGAAGCACAACTGAGTATAAGGCGACTCACTTCTACGGAATAAAGTTGGTTTTATGAGAGGGATGCTTTACTCTGGATGGGACCAGCCACCTAGCTCTAACGATAGCTATGTTATCACATCGGTCCGTTGGAGAGAGGTCATTGGATAACATCGGGTCAACCCATCACGTGCGCTTTATTAATGTTTCAGTCGTTAGGTTTAATGGTGACGTGTTTGACCTCAGCACGCTGTCCATGAGCATTAGTATCGTCTGAACGTAGCGGCATTGGTGACCTGACTAGTGATTGTAGCTGACATGTTGCTGAAGTTTTTGCTTACTGGCTTGTGTCGCCGAAACCGGGGTACTGTTTGCGTTGATCGTTAACCGTCATAGTTTTATTCGTTCATGTCGACCATGCAATCTCGTCAGTGACTAACTTTCGGAGTTTTTGATAGCTGCGCTCTATCGAAGGGATTAGTGTGATGCAGCTAAGGCGACCGATGAGAAGTGCACACTTTGTGCTGGCTCGGTTCGCGGATATGAATTGTGCTGGTTTTGGGAAAATAAAATCATTGAAAAAAGTCATTCAGCTTTAGCACCATTTGGGCGCCTAGCTGCCATGCCACCAGAAGTAAGCACGAGGACTGGGATACTGCCAGGTTGCCCAAGCCTAGACAGGGGAAGTCGAGATGCAGAGGTCGGGTTCGAACCACGGACCTTCCAGTCAGTAAATTTGCGCTCTAGCCACTGTGGAAACAAATTGTTCATCCTGGGAACTTTGACAACATTCGAGTCTTTGCCAGTGCTTTTACGTGCAACAGGTAAGTCCTGCCTGTTGCTAGGTCAGTCCACCGCCGAAGAACGTAACACTAGTGAATTTCATGTCCGTTGACACAGCTGTAAACTCTCAAGTAAGGCGGACTCTCTCTCCCTTGGGGAACAGCCTTTAGGATAATGCTTTTTTAAACGGTGGGTTTCATTGTCGAAATCTCTCTTAACTCCTTCATCTTGCTGCAAAAAACTCATTAATTCCGCGTAGCAAGCTTTTCTTTCCGAGAAATTCTCTGTATAGTGCTGGTTTGGGGCTGAAATACATGGCCTCGTGCAGTTGCTTTTCTATTTTGGATCTTTTCGACGAAAAGCTTGTGATTATCCGACCAACTGAACATCACAAAAACCTCAGTTGGAAAACACTTTGAACCGATTGAGAAGTCATCGTTTTCGGGAACGGTTGGAAACAATCAGTAGATTTTTTGCTGGTCAACACAAAAGCTTCGTCAGGTCGGGTGACTAGGTTAAGAGGTTGGTCGAGATTTAAGGCGAAAGGAGAAGCAGTCGGCTATGTTAGGCTAAATCAGTGTTAGATGTCTGCTAAGGGATTTTGTTGTTTACGACGGGTCAGCAATTTTTAAGAGCGATGGGGAACCTACATGGATTTGGATCCAGCTACGGGTCTAGGTATTCCGGTTCGCTTCAAGTGAAGATTCCTCTAGAAAGGTTTATACTTTTTGTCCTTATATCTAGATAAGCTAGTGCTGCGAACGTTGTCTGCTAGAAAAGGGAGTAAACCTCGCTGTAAGCAAAATAATAATAATAATAATAATAAATAATAAGTGCCGAGTCGGTGCTCAAAAGATTCCTTTAGCGGAAGCTGAGAAGCCACGGGTACAATTGGCCGCGTTCCTAAATCCATGTAGGTTCCCTGTCGCTCTTAACACCTGCTGACCCACCGTAGATAACAAAATTCCTTAGCAGACACTTAACGCTGATTTAGCCTAACATAGCCGGTTGGTTCTCGTTCCGCCTTAAATCGTGAGCCACCTCGTAACCTAGTCACTTGGCTTGACGAAGCTTTTGTGTCAAAAGTGGAACATTGCCCAGTGTCCGAGTGTCCCCGAGTGTCCCCTAAACTTTTCCGAAAATGATTGCCCAGCAATAGATCTACCGAGTGTCCCCTAAACTTTTCCGAAAATGATCACAAAAGCTCGTCTGAATTTATTTTATTCCAAGTGTTTTGTTGTTCATCTGTATTTACGTCATATGCAAAGTTCAGGCAAGATGGTTTTTTGGCCGTTTCACAACATCGTTGTCATCCTGAACAGTCGGATGTTAGGCCTTTGATAGATGAAGTGCAATGACTATCTATCCTCACTGCCTGAAGGGCACTGATGGAGCAGGACTACGTGCTACTGAACGGTGGCACGACCTGGGACTTGTCACGCTACCTAGCATAGACTATGTTATCCCTAATTCACAAAGACCGCCTCTTAGTGAACGTTCTTGATGAGTTTCCCCAAGTTCGTAGTCTTACCCTTAAAGAATGAGCGATCATCCGTCCGGTAGCCCATTAGAATGATCAGTCACCCGACTTTCCACAACTACCAACGGAACGAGTCTAGAGATCTCTAAAGCGTCTCTCTGTGGATGACTGATTTCGGCTCGTCAAGTTGGCACCTAGTGTTCCCCTGCTGATGGATTACCTGAAAGGACCGACGTAAGTCGATCTTTCCAGAAAGCTGATCAATCCTGCGAAAAAATCAACAGGAATGGAAAACAAAGAATAAAAAAGTTTGTGGAAAATTTTCGGTTGAAGTCTGCCTCCACGTCTCTCTATGAATCTTTTGCAGTTGATACCGGACTCGAGCCACAAACCAACCTGTTCTGAGCTGCTTCAGCTACAACTGTTCGCAGATTGTTCAGACATTAGATCTATTGGGAACGAATTATTGTGTCCAGCTTAATGAACTGTAAAGTCGATCGTAGCCACATTGGTGTGACATTGAATTGCCCGAAAACTGAGATTTGTGTGTGTTTATTGGGTAAGTATCGGTCTTTCCTTTAGGACCAAAAAAGGGTTTCAATCCATTTTTGAGGTCCCCAAAAGCCGAAAAGGATCTGAATGAGATCGAAGCTGATAAAGCGCCAGACATAATGGTAATCGCACATGTGAGCACATCTAACCAGGCATTAAACCAAACAAAGACACTAACAAAGGCAAAAATAGTGTTTGGTTTGCGCTACCCGAGAAATGTCTACCAAGCTGACAATGGATAACCTTCATCTAAACACATACGCCTTGTTTTTGGTCTCTTCTGAGAAGTATTTCGATCCAAGCATCAGAAATTCGACAGTCGTTCGAGCTGAGAGGAAATCTCTCCTGAGGATTATGTCTTTAGAGAAAGACAACAGCTATCTTCCGGCACTACCACTCACCGTTTTGTATGACTAATACACTAGGGAGACGAAGACTGTAGGTTGTCAATATCTTCAGACACAATACTAAAAGCTGTCAATTCTACATCACAAATAGAAATAAATAGGAATATTTGTTACCGTCATATCTTTACCTACATACTACGATCACCAATATATTGTCTAGCAGTCCCACAACTACCTTCATTCATTCCTGACTCGTCACCTTGTTTCCTGTTTACTTTTCATACAGAAATCTGCGTTACTTGAGCGCATTCTCTACACAACCGTATCATTATTTCTGGTTCGACAGAAGTACTATTTCGCCTGGGGTTTGTCCGAACTGGGTGGAATCAGCGCTGGGCTCGGTTACACTGGCATTTGCCCCAATACTGGTCGTCCCCAGTATGCTGGTGTGCGTAATTTTGACTTGTTCCAAATCGAATGTGGCGTTGGGTTGAAAAATGTCATTGACTCGTGGAATATTTCAACGACTCGTTGGCTTCGTGAGGTGTTCTACGAACGTCTTCCTTATTTCTGTCGCACCTTTTTGGTGTTTATTATCAGTGCGTTTTGGCACGGCTTCTATCCTGGTTACTATTTGATGTTCGTAACCTTCGCACTGTTCACCTTCGTTTCACGTATGTGGCGACGAGCAATGCGGTCATTTTGTCGACAGACGGTTCTCTCCTCGTGTATTTACGATGTATTTACCGCGATACTTACGAATCTGGTAATCAACTATGCTCAAGCCCCGTTCCACTTGCTCGATTGGTCAGCCTCTCTAATCTTCTGGTCCGCATTCAACTTTGTACCCCACTTGAGTGCTTTGTTTCTTCTATTCGTTCACTTTATTCGACCACGCCTCATGAAATCGGTCCGCTCTGGGCGGCACCGGTTTCCATTTAGCCACGGACGGACGGTTGGAGGTTGACCGGGGTCCGCCACCATAACCAATAACTGCAATTTTAAACTGCATTCCCGGTTTCCCTAAACTGACCAACTCAACTACGCCCTGGACTCCTTTTTGACTATATTTTTCCCACAATGCGTTGTTTTTCAGTATATTCGTTGTAGAGACTCATCTGTTTCTTCTCCGAAGGCATGACAATGCTATTGATGTCTTGTTCTCTTATTCCCACTTGTGTGGTGTTTGCTTTCTTTTTCCAGACACCCCCGTTTCATGCAGGGCATGATCCTATCAGATAACCACTTATCGGTTTCAGACTCTTCCTCTTTCTTGCTGTCTTTTGCGCATTGTAATTGACTTTTTCCACCTCTTGATGGTCAGACTTGTCACTGTTCACCTTGAAGTATCCCTTTTTTAATCTTGCAATTGCTACGTCTTTTGACCTCTAGCGAATGAAGCTTTCTACTTCTATCCCACCTAAATACTGACTTTGGTCTGTTCTATTTGTTGTGGTCATTTTAACCGTTTTTATGTCAACCGTGACCATGTCCTTCTGTACATTATTTGCCTCCGTAGTGGTCTGTCCGGCTTTAACGTGTTTTTCATTGTCATTTATGTAGGAGAGCTGTATTCCCGCTTGCCCTGTCAATTTGTTCCCGCTCGTTTATCAGTTTTTTCTTCAAACTTGTCATTTCTGGATCTTGAGAGTGCACTTATTCTAATCTCGTTTATTCTGCACCCATTTTTAGTTCTCCTCCATCTTCGCCTTCAGAACCTAGTGCTCTCATCCATCGTCTGAAGATCATTACCCCTGATTGTTTCTCTTTCTTAACTGCTCATCCCATACGCGATTGCCACGGTTGTTTTAATCTTGAAGACGGTTTAGGCTACTCCATTTCCAACTGTAAAATATATTTGTCTATGCGAGTCCCTCTGAGCTGCATTTTTATACTATTTTCTCCTTTCCCTCAGCCGATTCTTACCGCACGGGGTATCGGTATCGTATGAGATTTTAGGACATCCAGCATACAATGGCCTAGCCTTTCGGCCATGAACTTATCACATGGTCACTAGTTTGTTACTGATCAAACGTCTCAAACATTCATAATTCATTTATCAGGTTTTGGGTTGCTGTATTGTTGAAACCGTTTTTCTGCTGATGACAGCTCGTCTTGTTGCTTTTTGTGGAACCATTAGCGTTAGTAAGATATTCAATTTTCAGCGAACCATTTTGTTCCGAGAGTTGCTTGATGATGATTTGTGGGCTTTTGAGTTTCCGCATTCTCTGGATTTCTGCTCTCCAAACTCGTGATTACCACAGCGATATATTTCTACTTCGCTCTTCACAGTTGACGTGCTGAGGTTGAGCTGACGGTAGTTGATCGGCTTCATTGATATCGTTCGACTGGCGTAACCAGTGCATTCGAAGTCCACCCAAATAGAGATCTAGCGTTTATTGCATCGAAAAGTAAGCTGGATGTTTTTTATGTTCATCATTCCCGTAATTGAATGAGTGGTTTACAGATTGTGGAAAGCTGGTATGTTTGGTCCAGTGGACCATTCGGTTTGACGATACTGATGAACCACTTTCGTCTGCCGGAATGAGAATACACTACAGTCTTCTAAGAGTAGCAGTAAAGTTGCATAAACATAACCCAGTAGAATGGTGGCCAGTCGATCCGCGTTGATTGAATCAATCGCCCTTGAGCCTACGGAGTCTCTTTCATCAGTCCGATTGCTTTAGGTTTGCCCGCATTGATTATCAGCTGACTAAACATCCTCCTGTCGACCGAAGCACGATCTATACCTGCGACGGCTTCGATACGTTCAACCTGTTGACAGGCCTCGATCACATGACTGTGGACTTACGGTTGTCAGGACTTCGCATTTTTGCTGTCCATATGTTACGACAATACTGATTTATCCTTTGTGGTGAGCATCTTGTTGTAGGACGAATACAGACAGACAGGTCATCCCTAAAGGATTGCGAACTGCTAGTCTGTTCTTCATTCTTGTTGTACGCAAAAGTTGATTAAGAGCGTAGCCTGTTTGGCCGGTGTGTTACACACATAGAGGCAACTGGTTGACGCAGCCTCTAGCCGTTCGAAATCTCGCTTGATGCCCACGGGCCAAGGCTTCGCGTGCCACTGTGGGACGAAAAACCAGTGATGCCAGAAGCCTTGTCAAAATGAGGCCCCTGTGGTTACATTCGCTGAAAGGACCTTTTTTGAAAATGGGCGCTATTATCGACTCATCCTAATTATGTGGAATGGTCTCTTTCTGTCAGCTAGACGCAAATGGGCCACCATCCTTGATTAGAGCAGGTTACATATCGTAAGGGCCAGGAGCACGATTACGCTTGTGTTAACATACACTCGGCCATTCCTGAGGCTGAAGGTGGTTCCATATTCAGTCGAAGTTTCTGTTGAACGCCCGCAGTCCAGATTGGAGGTAGCAGGTGGCCAACTGGATGTTTGTTCGAAGTACTGTTGAAAGCCGTCCAAAAGTTCTGCTTTGCTGGATATCAGAGACCCATTCTTATTCCTGATAGTATCGCTCACAAGGGGCTTCTGGGGACCAGCATTTTTGCCTCTTTGATTTCTTCGACCTTTTGGGTTCACCAAGTCTCTCAGTCTGCATGGACACTCAGTTTCACCTGGCGTCGGGTGGGGTTGTGGTCGCGACCAGGGGGAATTTGTCGTCCGGTCTGCAGCAAAGACATGATTCTATCAGAAATACAATGCTTGGATGAATTTGGCTGCAACGCAAACTATAGTTCCGGATTTGAGTAGCGCTTTGGATATCTGTTCCCAGTGACCGTTAATATCCGACATTAGACCGTCCGGCAGGCGTTCGAGGAAGCGGTTCTGATAGTTTCGTTTGACTTCTGAGTCCACTAGCTTCTCCGTAGCTAATCGCATTGTTCATGTTCTGCGTAGACCTGAAAAGCGGAATGAAAAGCAGCAGCCCACAAGTGCATTGCCGGAGTCCACCTTGGTATCCTAGTAGGAGCGGCAGACAGTGATCTACCCTCGCCGTTGATAACTGACGGTGATATATTCTATTTGGATTCGGAGCTGGTTCGTTGGTGGGCACCGCGTTGTCGGGCTGTCCCCGAAATCGATTATTTAAAGGAACACTCTGTGGTCGGCACATGTCTGCATTAGGTGTTCTCTGTTGTCCGTGTTTCTGGTATCCACTCCAAGATGACCACTCTGTTAAGCCTCAGCAGCGCTTAGTCTACCTACCTAATCATTCATGTTATCAGCAAACTCAACGATGTCTGGTATGTTAGTCCGTTGTAAAAGGTCAACTACTACGTCATAGAAACCTTGGAGGAGCTGCAGTCGGTTGCGGTGTAGGCCGAAAAAATAAACAGCAAGAGTACTCCATCCTTCTAATGACCCCCTGTAACAATCCCGTTTTTGCACTCTTTAAAGTCAAATTTATTTCTGGGATTCTAACTTCAGCCTAACCAGGGAGGCAACCGGTTTTTCGTCATTTTGACATCGGAGTAATAAAAGACGATCAGGGTCTGACACAGATCGGTGGACTTTTGGTCATGGAGATAGGCTTTCGAAATATGGACGAAAACAATTAAGATAGTAATGCCGAGTTGCGTGTGAAAAAAACACTCTCTGTTATACGGGTCAATCAGGTTAGATTTTATACGTTTTTGGAAAAATCATATTTTAGAGCATCAGCAGAATATTGAATTGGGGTTTTGTTGTGCAAGTGAGAGGCATTGTACGGCTATTCCATCCTTATTGGAAGTTGTCTCACCAAGAGTTTTGAACGCGCGACTTCCCAGCTAGTAGTTTGAACGCCACTACTAGGGGCTGATCAGCATTGTGATTTGCTCGCACATTGACAAGACACAGCGTCACTAATCCGTCAATCACGGGGCCAACATCACGTGGTCAAGCGTGTTGATTGGCTCCTCAAGTGATGATTTCTCAGATGGAATTCTCAGTCATTACACTGCTGATCAACCGCTCGTGGCCAAACGGTTAAGTCTTCAAACTACTAGAACTACTAAGACTTGGTTTTCCAAAACAGCACAAAATCTTACCTGATTGTGACAGGTTTTAAGTCTATAGAATCGTATAATAGAAGGGATATCCCTTCACGCGCAAATGTACTTTATCCTACTGATCGTCTGTGAGGTGTGTACCGTTAATGACTACCAGTAAGGGTGAAACTGTTGTACTCTACTTCTCAGCCTTTCAGCACACATTGGTTTCTCTTAAGGAACGAAATGCCAATCGAAAATTCCAAAAATCTCACGCTATCAATAGCCGGTAGAATAAACTACCTCCCACCGTATGATCATACCCAAAAATTGAGTCATTGGGGCGGGTTCGGACAGTCATCTCTTACTTGAATAATTCCTCACATGCTTCTCCTCAGATGATGTGCATTTGTGCGCGTACTGGTCTTATGTTTTCGACTTATTAAGTAGTGTGTCTCCTTTAGCGATTGTACCTATGACCTATGGTTTATCGAACGGTGGAGCTAGGCTGTTAGATCCCGGGGAGCAATATCTCCCGTGCAGCTTGAATATAGAAGTCAATGGAAAAAGTACCTGGAGTTTGAAAGATGCCTATCCAACTCAGAAATGTGTGGGTTCTTCACATCTACTGGTCTTGACAGCAAAGGGAATTTGATATTGTGTTGATAACTGGAGGATTTGACACACTTGAATGATTTTCAACTTGCAGAATTTAAAGACTTATTGGAAGATTACATTCTATAGCATAAACATTGTTGCATTTTATCTTCGCTCCCAGCTGCGTCAGCAATCACCTGACAGAATCTTGGTACGAATATAGGGACTTTTCTCCTGTCACCCAGAATAGGCTGGCTATTCAATATGCGAACCGAAATTAGGACACATTGACACCTCGGGACATCTAGGTTAGACAGCATCCTGAGAGAACCTTTTGAGCTGTTCTCACAGACGTCTAGCATGCAGCATCTTACTGGAGAAGAGAGCAGTCCTTCACTGCGGACCTTCGGGAACCAGATATATATTTAACCTCTTGGCATTGACGTCGAGTATATAAAGAGTTGCACTGTATATTTTATGGAAGTTGTGCGAACGACCACGGGTAGACAAGTGCCCGTCTGATTTGTTGTTCGCGTTTTTGATGTTATTACACGCTCGGCGAACAACTAAGTTATTCCAGCCTTTTGTTCTTCTAAAATTCCAATTTCATTTGCTGCAACATTCTCCGTTTATGTGTCTTGCAATCCGAAATAAGTAGTAGGGCTGATATAATGCGGACTCATTCATTTTCAGATTGGAATACAGAAAAGCGCGGCTGGGTTCGGACTAAAAGTGTATGTGTTGGCAGTGATGCCTCAAATAATAAGCTATTTTGATTGGCCTCTCAAGGGGCGTTAGCCAGTTCCGGGAATCCAAGCCCGTTTATTTGCAAAATAATTGTATGCATGCTCGAAAGTACAACACGAAACGTTTTGTATCCCAACTGACAGTCACTGGCGTTAAAGTTAGCGAATGTACGCACCAGTAAGATTAAAGTCTGACAAATTAAATCTCTGACCCACTCAACTTTCGAAACACGGGCAAAATAGACAGATCAAACTACGTGCGTTTTTCAAATGTCACAGAAAGGACAACAATGTACTGGAACTTAGGAAACCGATAGACAATTGTTACTAGACTGGTTTATTGAAGGAACGCGAGATACGAGAAGACCCCAGGGTGTTATCCGGACAGTGGCTTGGACAACCTCGTACAGCCACAAATGAATGTTTTACACTGTGAGCTAACTGGACAGTTTGACTACTTGACAGAGGGGCTTGTGTGTATTGCTATTCCACAGCCGTGTGGTTTTTCCTGCGTCAAGACAAACCCACCATCGTAAATCCCATTCTGCTTGTATGATGTCCTATAAACTCTCGAGGTTGATCAGCGTTGGGTCTGTTTGTCATATCTGATCTTCAGGTATGCCGTTGGGTTATAGTGAAACCAGGGGACAGTCGCATGAGGTTCAAGTGAGGCGATGAAATCATTCCAATTAACGGACAGTGAGCTTACAATTCATACAACCCAACTTTGATAATGATGATTCGTATGAAACTAGGCTGTTTACAACAGCTTACGCTTTATGTTGAAACTACGCGTCTTATGCTAGCGACTTATATAGTGGTACAAACTATTGGATATCGTGAGTCTTCGGGACCTTTGCATACCTGATAGGAACGTGTGCAACTACAATTTCACAGTAGTCGGACATACTCTAGGATTATGTAAGTAAGCCGGTTTACTGAGAAAGCGTGGCCGGGACTCGTGGTTGCCAGGCCAGCCTTCTCAGTCACCTTGCGGCACTTTCGTGTGTGTTCATAAGAGACTTAACATGAGGTTTGGAAACACTGCACGTCTTTTCATATATCTTGAGATCGGAGAGTTTTTCCCTGAAGTTATTAAACGAAATTTCAGATAATTAGCAACCTTTTGTAGGTGCAGTTTTCCATACGCAGCGAACAGACACATCCACAACATATCACCATCGTCTTCACACACTCCGGATATTTGATACATTATTCATTGAGAATTCGGTACCCATCTGAGATTCTCTCCTGATTCCTACTGCTTAATTCGACCACCGTGCGTAGAAACTTTCGTCGAATCTTTCTCTTTGGAGGATACCATTAAATAGCTCTGTGGTCGACTGCTCATGAGCCCAAAGGCAATGCACCGGAACAACGTACAATACAAGCCTGATTTACGAGTTGTCAAAGCCCTACTATACACAGCCTCGTGTGGAGGAGATGGGTAAAAACCTTTATAGTCACTGCATCCGACGTCGATTGAATTCCAAAGGATTGTCAGTTGAACGAGCCACGCCTGCCACCGAAGTGAAACATGAATTAGACTGTGCTGGATCACTCATCGGTGTTCCTTGCCAGGTGGCGCCCACATAAGATGTTGTCAACACATCAACTGCCGTCGGTCGAAGAAAGTAGAAAGAGTCCAGTGAAACCGTAATTCACTGGATTTATACAAACACGACGTACTCAGTCACCAAAAAATCACTCTTATTCTAGTAGGATGAATCAAAATAGACATAAAGCACACGTCACAGTCACCCAGGTCAATGAAGCAAGTCAGCTGTCAGGGTACTGACAGTTGTAATTCCAAAACGTGCACTCTTTATCACAGTTGCTGCCTGGTATTTGCATCCATCAACGAAACACAGGCACAACATAGATGTGATTTAGCACACCATTTAGGCAAAGGCATTTGCACCCTACGGACTTCCATTGGTAATCGGGAGCCCACTCTCCATTAAATGAACTGATTTCACCGGCTCATTAGGACCTCATGCGACTCAGTTCGCCGGCTTCACTACAACCCAACAACATACCTGAGTATCAGATGTGATAAACAGATCCAATGCTGCTCAACTTCGAGAGCTTATAGGACATCACACAATCAGAACAAGATTTATGATGGTCGGTTTGCCTTGACGCATGAAGCACCACGTGGTTGTGCAATAGCAACCGAATACACAAGCCCCCTGTCAAGTAGTCAAATTGTCCAGTTAGCTCACAGGCTACCCAAATTGCTGTCCGAATAACATCCCGAGGTCTTCTTGTATCTTGCGTTTCTTCAATACACCAGTCTAGCAACGATTGTCTCTTGGTTCCCTCAAGTTTCAGTACATCGTTGTCCTATTCTCTGTGACATTTGGAAAACGTACGTAGCTGGATTTGTCTGTTTTTTCGTGTTTCGACAGTTGAGTGGGATAGAGATGGAGTTTGATTTTACTGGCGCTTACATTCGCTGTTGCAATAGTTGAGTGGGATAGAGATGGAGTTTGCTTTTACTGGCGCTTACATTCGCTGTTGCAAACGCGCACAAGCTTGGTGCAACTGGAATTCATTGTGTCAAAGTTGGGGATGAAATACGAAACTTATAAATCGTTTCTGTCGATTGTCTAGTTGTTTGTTCCCACATGGTTTCATGTAGCGAAACGCGATCAATCCCTGACGTGTGTGGCACGTCTGTTTCGTGGAGATTCATGTATATTTTTAGTGGTTGCGTAACGCTGCTTTTTATGGCTATTCCGGGCAAGTGGTCGTAGTACACGGACGAAATTCGTGTGCTATAAATACGAAGTACAACCTGTTGCGTTGAGTAAAACGAGCAACTGCACGGAATGAGGCAGTCCTGTGGTTTGAGGATGTCAGGAAGAATCATGCTACCGAAGATGCATGACCGAAGGATCATATTTCTGTTGGAGTTGACGCTAGCAGTTATTTTTTGTCGATCAAAGAAAATCTTTATAGAGGGCTCCTGATGGTAAGAAAAGTAGGTGTGTCCACTTTGGGACCAGTTAAAAAATGATCACCAACTCCAGTGAATACTATGTGTCCACTTTTAGACCAGTTAAAAAAATGATCACCAACTCCAGTGAATACTGCCTTTCTGGCGTTAATTTGGCCAGGGAAACCAAATGCATTTTCGGAAGATTTTGGGGTAGTTTCACACTCTGCGGATATTAAAACTAAAAAGACTAGAAGATTTAGCCACATTCACAGTGAACACGTTGTTTAAACTCACGAAACTGTCTTGCTAATTTTTTTGTCTCATTTTTACCCGACAGGATGCATCGGAATTGACCCATTAACGTGATGTATGAAACAGATGAACGTTCGAGATACCGGGTCATATTCCTGATTTCCCGCAGTGTAACCCAGCGTCGACCTTTAGTGGTGTGACACTGAATGCTGAATAGAAGCTAGACCGCCCAGACGCACTTTCAATTCGTCCCATCAATTTCACTATGGAAGAAACTTAGTTGGTTGTGTTGTATTGCTTGTGCTTAACTTCAACTGTTGCCCAAAGGTTTTTCAAACAAATGTACCGTGCAAAGATCACCACCCAGCCTACATGCGCCACAATCACCATCATGAACAGCAGACTTTCGCAAGAAGACTGGTGATTAAGTATTGCACAACCATGGAAGAGGAGGTTCCTGCTCAAAGACGGGATTAAGGTCGATGGATGGAGGTTTAGTTCAGAAATTTCTGTGCCCCTGGGTATGCCCTCCAACAGCACCCTCGAAAGTCGATGAAGTAAACGTATCCGAACATCATATTGGTAAGAGTTGACATCAACTCGATTCAACCAGCTTCCGTTACGGACCTCATCCAACACACGTTCAGCATACAGATAAACAAGCTTTTGCTGGGTCGTTGGGCAAATTAGTGATAGCAAGCACACCGTTGGGATAAGCTGCGTTCGTTTTCCGGTATTATTTCAAGCAGTGCCGAGGGAGGATCACGTGGACCTTTCCTAGGCCTAACTTGATAGTTTTCGCTTTCATTTCGCGTTGTCACTTCATGCATCATCAGCTACCACCTCTCTCCAACAAGGGTTTGATGTGACAGACACGGCTTTCTTTGGTAGACGGTGACCGAGCACACGTAGTATGTGCCCCAACAACCATAACCTGCTAAACCCTATCTGCTACTCAGGTGAATCCGACAGATTACCAAGTACTCGGTAGTGGACGATTTCACTGAGCACACACTGCAGGCGGTTAACGCCTGCCGAACTACGGAGGTCTCAGTGGTGAAATATTTGAGGAGGTCCGAGGTCTTCAGATCTTCACAACCATGATTTCACAGTCTGTTTGTGGACACGAAGTAATCTGGCAACCATTTCTAGTGAGACGATGATGTATGCATTGGCTATGCCTGTAATCGAAAATTCAGGGTTGATGTATGTTCTGGTGTAGAAAAATTAAGCTCCTTATCCTGAAATTTCGAAGGAGTGCATGATAGTGAGAATAACCGAACTAAAACTTTGCTCCTTGAAGGTGCGAACCACATGCCCGAACCAATTCCACCAGTTTATTTAAGGTAGCTGATGCAGGCGTGTGGCAATCGAATAAGAGAATAATGTCCTCCGCATACTCCAATTCCATTAATCCTTGCATAGATGTGATTTTGACAGCTGTATTCAAGGTCACACGCAGAGTCCATTAAAAGACGTTGTGAATGATAAAAGCAAACAATAATAGGCAGAAGAGACGACCCTGATAAAGTAGTTATGGGTGAACCTGTGTGAACTTTAAGGCGGCCAGGAAAAAGGTAATAAATGGTGGAATCAATATTCAGGATCTCCGAGGACGTTTCTGGTTATCCAAGTAAATATAGAGTTGTCGGCCTGGTAATGGAGTCTGAAGTACCATTAAATTGTGAGAACATCACCGCAGTTGGTCGGTGGTAAATATGACACTGCTCAAGCAGTTCACATAGTGTGAAGATGTGGCCACTTCCCTCTTAGCTGCTTGAAATCCTGTCTGATGCTCTCGGACATGCGTCTCGTGTCATGAGGTCAGATGTCCCAGTAGCTAGGGAGGTCTATATCCTCACATTTGGAGTAGTCGCTTTGGATACCCAATTCCTCTAGTTTGCACGGAGATATTTTCGTTCTTAAATTAAGCAACCTAGTGAATATACTACAGAAATTTATGTTTGGATAACTTCGACGGTTGCTCTGCCACAGGTAGAGCTCGAGAAAGAAGGGTATATTATTTCTTCAGAAAGTGAGCAATGGCCCAAACTCACAGCAGACCATTGCTCGCGTTGAACTAGTGGAATGAAAGATATGGGTGCAGAAGACCAATTAGGCTGCTTTTAAAAGTATTCAGGTCAGCTGTCACAGTTCTGGCTCTTGTATAGTAAATTTTCAATGTTGTCTTCAGTGATTACACTAGCATCCCAAGTTTTGGTCCCGTTTTGCATGTCGGGTGAAAGAGATCCCCGATATTCCCAGCTGCACTAAGTTCCTCCATTTTCAGGTTATTTGATTCCACCAACTCTTTCTGTTCGCACTTAGACTTTGCTTGAGCTGATGCCCAACAGCCGTCCTGACTGGACTGTGTTCAATTTTCGAAGGGACCGGAGGTCTCATATCGAGGAGAGACAGTGACTTTCTGGTAAGACTTCGGAGACAAAAAAATTTCAAGTTTCCTGTTGTATAAACAATGGAGCTTGTCTCGTCCCGTTTGCAATGGACCTCTCTCTAGAATTTAGCTTCTAAATGGTTGCATAAGCTAGTTCAGGTCAGATCGAATTTCTGTGACTAAACGAGGGTTTTGCTTAAATATCTCCAAGGTTTGAACAAGAACGCAGTGAGGAACAATGATGTTTTCGGGATCTCGTCATTAGGTCACTACATATATGATGCTTAAAATAGGAGCGAAAAATGAAATAAACAATGAAGACTGGTTAGTGAAATGCAAAACGTGGAGACACGAACGATTGCTTGTCACCACGTCACACCTAGTTGGATGCCTGTGAGACAGTCTAGAGGGCCGTTGAGTGACTTGGTCGGTTGCTTCGTGTCACACGACTAAGGCAGACTCAGCGTTCGTACGAAACGTTTTTGACAGCACAGTAACGGGTTTCGCAGGGGCATAGCGACTGCTTCGGCTGTAGTCAAGCGACGCCGTAGCATAGATACTGGCAGTCTATTGGGTACACAGTAAATGACATGAAATGACTCATTTGGAATGACTACGTGCCCGGTGTCAGTTAGGTGGGACGCAACTGAGCTTTTGGCTGAACTGTTGAGTCTAATGCTATTCCGGTAAAAGAGGTGCTCACGTATTCGCATGGCTATTTCGGTCCACCGAGGAACTTATGGAACATTTATGCTGGATAAGAGCATGATCCGAATTGACGTGTGATCCAACATGACCGACAGCCACTGAGTATCTATGGCTATGTTCTCAACCTGGATCCATGGTTCTCCATAAGTAGGAGGCACCAGGTAGCTCAATGGTGTCCACTACATCTGAATCCAGTACTAATGAGGGACAACTGATGATCGGTCCGCACAGCAAGAGGCGACCACCAATGCCATGACCTCTTGAGTCAAAGCTGTACAGGTCACAAAGTATCGTCTCTGATGAAGTGAGATAGTCTGCTTGTACAATGAGGTCGCTGGTGGTTAGTTCAGTGTCTGAACTCCTCGTGCTGTATAGAGAAGTGGTTAGTTCCCATTAAAAATACCTCTAACCTAATCATAGCTACGTTTGATTGATGCATCACCCTAGGAACTAGAGGCTATACTGACACCGGCTTGAATGGCTGCAGTAGATGCAGAATCTTCCGGATTTTGTAGGCGGCAACTTCCAGATAACGAATGTGCGACTACGATGCGCGTACCGGAAGCGTGGAGAGTTCACGCCAGAGCAGCTTGTTAGCCTGATGGCCACAGAGCTGGCACACTAAGGGGTGTGGTAAATAAGGGGAATCAGATCTGATGGGTGGGGGAACGTGGGCGTTAGTACACTGTCAGGCACTTCTTTAGATGCAAAACTGGCAAGTCTGTGGTTGTAATTTACAATTGATAGTTTCATCGAGCGGCAATAGAGTTAATAGAGAATACTGAACGAAGATAGGAGGATTTGGCAATAATCCGTTTTGGTTTGAGAGACCGTGCGAGTGTCATACGGAGACTGAATGGTATGCAGAAGCTCAAGAACCATAGCACGGTGACCAGCTCCAGTCTCGTAACATCACTGAAGCAGCCTGATCTCCTCTTAGGTGCGTTTGTCTTACATCTCATCTGTACACGAATCTTCACTCATCTTTCATGGTACACACTAATATGTGAGTCTTGTGACTCTGAGACAATGCGAACTGCTACTACTCCCGTTACACGAATAAAAATTTTGGTTTCCTACCAAGATTTGGCCCACAAAAAGAACGCCGGTTACTCGCCAAACTCAGCTTGACGTGAACGTAGATGACTGCCAACCTATGACTTATCAGAGGAGGGTGGGACTCAGGGTACTCGGAGCTTGGTACACTTTAAAGCACATGGTCAGCGTGACCATTTTAGTGACTCCCTCAAAATGCTTCAAATTGCGCCGTTTTCACTTTTGGTTCCATCCCAATCAGATGTGAGATATTCATACCACGAATCAGCACTAATTTAAAACAGACCAATAAACAGTGTATTAACAGGATTTTCAGTTAACCAGCCTTGCTAAAGTTATCGCATGCTATCTTTTGAGCAAGAGAAACTGAAGTATGACAGAAACGTCGGCAAACCAAATGCTATAGTTAGTTTACGGTTCAACAACAGATCTGTCTCGACTATCTGCTTATGTATTTGGGAGTAGAAGCAACGCGATGAGCATTTAATTGCCTTGCACTGAGCTATTTCAATCCTGCATTTAACCACATTTCCACACTGGAATTCTTCTAATACAACTAACCCCTGGTTTAGACAGTGAAGCATCGGTTCTGCACCCAGTGTTGATGAAGCAGTCTGATAGCTGGACTGCTTTGTCAGGAGATACGGGAAGTGTTTACCGACCGGTAACATCCTGTCTCGTCGAGTTTGACACGAATCATCCATGCAAATGTGCTCTCTGTTCACCTGATGTTCAATCCTGATGTCAGGACAATGTTATGTCTGGCTCCTGTGCAGAAGATGAGTGCTATGGTGTCAGATGGAGCGACAACCCATCAGCGATTAACTACCCGAAGTGATACTATTTGTCGAAGGAGTGTTTCTTTGTGTGCCTTTCGAAGTCCGAAGAAGCGTGAAGTGGCCGAATCACGAGCTCCCATTCTCCAGTTTTCTCTTCTTGTGATCTTGTGGGGATCATGGAGCTTATTTAAGTTCATATTGTTTATCTGCCAGTTACTTGCTTTGGTAACGTTCTAAGCGGCTATACGCGGTTGTGTCGTTGAGTAGGGTCTTTCTTTTATAGATGTAGTCCGGTTTGCGCACAATGAAGCGACTGGATGTCAAGATGCCAGCACTTGACGGCAACAAGTGCTTTACTTTCATTGCATACATAGCGCTTTTATTCGTTGGCCAATAATCTGTACTACATTGACATGTGTTGCCAACTCAGGAGCACATACAGGTGTAAATTTACGGAAAACAAAATCTCAAGTTGAATAACAGTGGGGGGGAAACAGCTGGTCCTCTTATTGATAACCTGGGTGAAAAGTAGAACAGAATACAGCCTGATATTTGTCAGTCAAACGAGCCGGCGCCCACAATGCAATTGCGGTAAATTCGAATGTGATTGGGCGATATAGTCATACGAGTCCACAGTATAAATGTTTCCTTCACGCTTTTCGCCAGTACCGCGTGCACCATAATTCCTGTCCAGATCTCTGGATGCAGCATTTCTACTTGGATGCACAGTGATTTATAAAATTTATCGTGCAATGACATCTGACGTTTTGAACCGTTTGGATCTCTATTATCCAAAGGCGCAATTACCGCCGATCACTCTCATCACACCAAACTGTGGTTGGCTTTTTGGACAAAAGTTGGACGGAAAATATCCAAGAATACGTCGATTTGAGAAAGTTTACGTTCGCAGTCTTTACTACGATCACTCTTGCTTAACACATATTGGAGAGTTAGCGTATGACTGCATGTTATAGGGGTCAAAAGCACTGTATTGACATTTTCCAATGGTGAGCTTAAATTTGATTGGACATTATTCCACAGTATGGTGTTGCGATTTTTGACCAACCAAACTTCAGTCAAATTGACTGTTGGCATTTTAGTGTTTAGTTAGCGTACTTTTTGCGTTCATGACATCAACTTCGTTCTTCCCTTATCTGCACAATCATCCCTCTTTACCATGATGAGTTAGCAGGTTTCGACATTTTGACCCTATTGCTATGGCCGACAGTACCTAACCTAGCAGGTCACTGGATTTCGATCAGACTCTTTTGACCGGATGATCAGCTAGGATGACATGATTCTATGCCGTAAGCGCGCAGGCATGCGACATATGAGAATTTGCTGATAAATTTATTTACGTAGTCCAAAATTTCACCAATCACTGTCTCTTTTCTTCCCCTTAATGTACAAGGTTTTCTGTGGAGGTACCTTCCGTTCGGTGTCAAACAGTTCGACTATATTTGTGATTGTGAATGGCGTCTAAATTCATATCATCCGAAGATGCGAATACGACTGAAGAGCAGAAAACCCCAGTTGTGTAGCTAATATTGTTCTTTGCGACTCCCACTGCTGTTTGGCTAATGCTGGTACTTTATGTTAGGTGAGTGCTCTGAGACTAGTTTGGAAAAGGCAATAAATTGCAGAAATGGATGCACCTCGGAGCTCGACAAGGAAAGTGCGGAAGTGATGAACTTTGAAACGTCCAAGTAGCTAATAAAACGCAGTAAACCAGCCAACGAGTTACTCCATGGAGATATAACCCTGCATGGAAAGTGAGAAAATAATCTGTGTGATCTTCCAAGAAAATTACTGCATTAATCTAATTCCGATTTAGGGCCGAATCAAGACCGCACGAAAGGAGGTTTTAGCTAACTGTTGCAAAATTCAGCCTGAAAACTCGATTTTTGTGAACGGCTGTCACAAGATGGTGTGAAATACCGGACCGTCACATTAAAATCACGAAAACTAGGCACTTACGTTTATTCCGACCGCTCGCCTGCTTTATCCCTAGCATACACCTCTTCCGTAATTTAGGATGCATCCTGTAATCCCATACGCGGGTCTCTGAACAACATCAAACGTTCCTTCATTCACATTTCATGGCCTTATTGTTGAGTGGCCCTCGGAAAAAAGATATAAATTTCGATATTTTGGAATGGTGTGATCAAAGATTCTCGTCGGTGTTTTTTTTCGGAGAGAGAACTTATGGTAAGACTGTATTTCACGTTGTTTGTCTTGAGAGTTTTCGGGTGTATTAACCGCCTTGAGGGGAACTTTGTGGAATTTCTCCATTTGAAACAACATATATGCGGTAACCGTATCATGCCTGTCGGTAAGAATAACAAAACTGCGTCAGGATAGGCGTATCCAAAACGAAGTGGCTCAGCTACAGGGGTCATAAATTCATTCCCGGAGCCAGTGTTTGATGATAACTTCCCCTCACATACATGTTAACTCAAAATAAGGATAAAAAATTTCCCTTTGCTTTGGCGAGGTCGCTCGAGGGAATTTGCCACAGTAATCCATCAGCAGGGTGAACAAAGCATCATAAACGAAAGATTCAACTAGGCTCCAGGCGAGTCTATCGCAAAACCAAATTTGTTTGCAAATGAGTATATTTCGCTAATTTCGTGCAATCTGTGTTCAAGTAGAACATAAGGTTGTCGGAAACTCGGAGACTGGACCTACCTGATGAGCTCGAAGAAGGGCGAAACCGGTCTTGGGCTGTCGAAGAATTTTCAGCAACCTTATGTGTAGTGTATTACGTCTAAAACAACTAGTCGTTGTCGGTTCAGTTTGCCTGTTTGATTATGCCGCCAATGTGCAAACCGCAAGGTTAAGGATGCACCGTAGAATAGTACAAAAAGAATGTACCAAAAAAATGCACCAAACCTGAATGCGTGAAGCAACCTTTTTACTAGTGTTTCCAGCTTTGCTGCGTGAATCAACCAGTCAGTTCACTCCGATCGATGACCCACACAAGTAATCTAACTAAACCTGCCAAGCATTGATCGTTAGTGTCGAACAACAATGTAGCTTATTACTCTATCCATTTACCATAACATGAACCCAGGCTACTTTCAGTGTTTTAACCATGTGTGAGAATCAAGCAGCTGATTTGAGGGCAAGACTTTTGTTGCCGGAAAGTTAATTAACTTCTGATATACTGGGCACTAGGTAAGCCAAGATAAATGCTCAAAGGCTATATTTACCTCGAGATTATGATAACATAGAATCAGTTTGTTTGAGCAGCTTTATAAGTATAGTTGTCCCGACAGCTGGATAGCTGTAGAAGAATGTAAAATTACCGGATTGATGGGGCAGTTGACTTCGAACTTCTCGTGTGTATTCCTAATTAGTAGGTGAATCTGCTCGTTACCGCTTTGACGTAGTTACTGAAAATGCCAGACATATACGGTGATTTATACTAATTGTTTTGAAGGGGGCATTTTAGTAATTAGCTTTACTAGAACCATTTCCTTTGTCACCGATATAAGTATGAGCTCAGTGAATCACATCGTATCTTAGCCAAACAATCAACTACTTCTCAGGAGTACCATTTTTGACGAGCATTCCACGGCCTTTTACTGATCTTTATAGTTTTACTTTTGAGAGTTACGACTGCACCGTATTTCGGATGAACTTTGTCTGGGGCACAGGCAACCTTAATAAAAGAATGTCTTCGTAAAAAACCAGTATCGTTTTGTAAGTGGTACGAGAAGGCTGGGTGTCGTTTTCTGACAGCTTGCTACCAGTTTTATCCTGTTTAGTATTCATAATCTAGGTCTAGTCCGTGATTTTCACTCGGTCTTTTATTATCCCCGTTTGTTAGTTGGAATCTATCCGAATAAGTACGTAACAATCGGAGAAGTGGCGTTGAAATAACAGAATTCGTTCAGTTGATAGGTACAGGAGGAAATGTTTATTTTATTGCAGAACATTCTAAAATATCAAGGGTTTAGTTACTAAGCTATCTGTTTTCACTCTTGGACAGCATTCCTCCCTGCATTTGCATTCCTAGTTTACCAAGATAGCTGCTGGTATGTGAAGGCAAATTCTTCTCGTAGTGAGTTCTTGACGTCATTTTGTTTGAAAGTTGGCTGATTAGCTTCATTCATAGCCGCAATTCTGAACCACACGTGTTGGTTTTGGTTACTATTCCAGGACACACTACACTGCAAAGACTCAATAAATGGATGTAATTTCCTGAATAATAGATACACAATAGTAAATGGTTTAAGCAACAGTATAATTGTTTGCAGGTTGGGGGGAGACAAAATGCTGACCTTAGTATATCTGATGTGATTTACCATCGACGCCAGATACAAGAAGTGGTCAGGTTGATATGTTCAACTATTGCAGCCTTTCGTATCACAACTGTTATGCGAGGTATAAGAGCTGTGATCCAGTTAGATTTATCTGTTTTAGAAAGAACAAAAACAAGAAATAAGAAACATACTGTTTGGACCACGGATAAATTTGAAGCATTTACTGAACACGCTGAACATGCTGATAATGTTGGAATGCATGGTACTAGGCGCATTCAGCACCAAATCGTTTCTGTTTTGGCTGAATCCGGTCCTCAAGATCCGCCGAAAATTTTTACACTACATCGTCTGTGCTCTTGATTCATTCCGAAGAAGTTAAACGGAAATCGTTCACCGATGTTTTTGGACGGGCCAAGTGTAACTGTAGTGTATCAGATACTCATTCTGGTATCCTAGTTACTCAACTTACCTCGCGGTGACTTTGCTTCCCTGAAGAAACTGCTGTTCCAACCCTCTCATATCACGGGCAGTTTCTCTTAATTCCGGAGTCTAGTTATATTCAGACAAATGAATTAGTTTGGGTAATTCCCAGATCTTAATACTCCAGTTTTGAACGAGACTAGAGAATCTAACCAGCCGGTCGTTTTTGTTACCTTCATCGTTTTTTCTATGAATCCGAACAGGCATTTTATACTTAAAATTAACATGTAACTCTGCAATTTGTCTTCAGCTATCCCTGTTAGTCATAATCATGGCCAATTCTGAAAGCGCCTACTGTTTGACTGATCCGTGGAACATATTTTGACGATCGCCAAAGCCATAGTCGACCGAGCGCAATAGGAGTTAACACAAGGGTGATTACCAGTGAACGGTGAATGCAAGCAAGTGTAGTTAGCACAAGTTCACCGTTTAAGCCAGCCAGGTTCTCAACTCTCCTAACGCCGCTTGCCGGTAAGTCATATACATACGGTCGGAATTCCTGAGAATCTGGTGCAGAGACAAAGTTCTAGTTAATTTTACTATCAACTGGATGGATATAATCATCCTAATACGGACACGCTCTGCAAAAAGCAAAACGATCACTGCCGGCGAACACAATGCCGCAAGATCTCCATGTAGGTGAGTTGGCCGAAGTCATCAAAATATGCTTAAATCTCGGCCACTTTGTTACTGCTTCATTTGGTTACTCTCGATAAAAATTTTGACACTGGAATCTCCACTGTCACCGGTACTGGCCAACATGTATATGACAGACTTTCAACCAGGAGCCTTATTCACATTCTGACATCCATCAAGGGTATTTGGCTGTTACGTAGCTAACACGTTTATGTGCTCAAGCGTGCTTAGGCCAACAAAGTACACCCGTATCTTACTACCCTGAACTTCAGTAAGGATCTTGAGTCGATTTTGGGTATACTGCTCTTCCTGGAGTGTATGATATTCAGGAGTGTCGGAAAATTAAAAACTGCTGTTTAACAGAAGTGAGCGGACATTTGTATTAATCTGTTAATCGACCATTGCAAAAACAATATGAGATAGCATATCTTGAAGGATGTTAAGTCGAGTAAGGTGCACTGAATAGCGGCATAAACTAAGGTAAGGACGAGATCCTAAGAAAACAAATACTCAGTGAGCTTAATTAACCGTCAACGAAGATGGGTTTTCAGCCGTAGTATTAAAATCCAACAAGGCGTGTATTGCATTTGCTGTCATCTCACACAAACCTGGGGAAGTTAAAGTTATTAACGGGGTTTTAATACGACGCATTTTAAATTAGCATCCCGGAAAGTGGAAAACTGAGGTTCAGCTGAAGTGCTGCCTCACAATTGAGGGGGACTGTGTACCGTGTATATACAATGAAACGCAAGGATCGCGTGAGAGGGCATACAAAGGGCATAGAACCGGATGACTGCGCATTAGAGTTGGTGATTACAAGCGACGCATAAGCAAACAACCAAGAGACGCAGATAAATAGTTGATGGAAGTTGTGGGGCTTGTGTTTAACAAATAGATTCAGATTAGGTAATCCCCACGTGATGAACAAGGTTCCCACCAGACTATCCGGTATCCGGAGCAATGTAACTCATCAGGCGTGCTAGTGTTGACGGAATGCAGGGAATGAAATTGCTTTTTGGGTCTTGGTGCCTTGGTGCTGTGCAGTTGCCAATGACCTTCTACACTAAAACTCATTTTATCTCCTTTGCCTCTTAACGCATTTGACCAGATACTTACTAACCCAGGAAAACGACCGAATTTCTTCAGCAGTAACCGAAAGGAGTATTTAAACCAAGTTTCCTAAATCGGAAAACAAGACCCTAAACTGGATTTAAAGTAGTGTCGCTTTTTCCCAAGTACTTAGCCACACGCCTTAGTCGTTCGGACTTGAACCCTTGGCTGGCGTTCAGCGTTGTCTCCCTCTGATGGTTGAAAGTAATCTTATTAGTGTGGTTTCTGTCTGCCTTGAAACTCAATCAATCTAGTAACCATTCCAGTCGGCCTGACGAAGATTTGATGTCAACAGCAAAGCTTTACTTAGCACCAAATCCACTAGTTGTTTGCCAAACCTTTAAAAAAATGAAAAGGTCTTTTAAGTTTATGGTGTTGGTGTTTTCAGTAAACAATCTTTTTGTGAAAAATAGCGTTTAACATTCAATCCATCAGCCTAAGCTCACCAAGCGTTAGCTAGATCAACCAGTCAATCAATCCACCAATTCACTATTAAATCAATCAATCAACCAATTATTCACTCCACCAGTCGATCACTTAATCACCCTCTCGCTCACCCCCAAACTTACTCACTCATCCACTCACTCACCCAGTGAATGAACCAATCAGTTGCTTATTTATTTATTTATTTAGTCAGTCAGTCAATCAATCAATCAACCAATCAAATGATCAGCCAGTCAGTCAATCAACCGATCGAACAATCAGGCACTCCATCACTTAATCACTTGATCGAGTAAGCAGCAACCCACTTAACCAACCAAACAAACAAATGGTCAGTTGATCAATCAAGTGCAAATATTTCACCTCAGCCACTGCAGTTGTACCCAAGAGCAGAGATATCTCTCGCTGAGCTGCGTAATATGTCGCATGCTTCCAAAAATCACTGGCTTAGTGTTTTCTGGAGCTTCATAGGAACCCCAAACTTGCTGCCTTTCTACATTTGTAAAAAATAGGGCTATTTTAGAAATAATAAATCGTGACGCCTAATTATAGGACATCTCGTGACATTATTGGGTCGAAACCAGTACCAAATAGCTGAGTTACCTATTATGCCGAATATACTTAGTTCATCGATTGCTTCCTGCGTCACTTGATCTTTCGGCGGACCGTTTTTAGCCTAGTTGTTACAAGCCATCCTTCCTAGCAAACAGGTGTGCCACTGCGTGTAATCTGAAATCAGTGGTTTCTGATTAGTGAAGACTGCTAGGTAGCCAGTGAAGCAGCTATTTTGTGGGACCTCTAAACAACTTATGGAGGAAGAGCCAACTGTTTCTTTCTACCTGGTCAGGGCAAATCAGTCAAGATGTCTGGAGAGGTTGTTGTCGGTTTGACTGTGCAGTCTTCAGAATTTGGTCCAGCTCTTTTAAGGTCCGGTCTCGCCACCTCTATCGCTCAGCTGTAGCACCCTTTCGGTGCCTAACTGCCATGCCACCCGAAGGAAGCACGAGAGCTGGGATACTGCCAGCACTGCGAAGCACGTGAATAATCGGGAGTTATTGTTCTCCCGCATCCCTTTCTTTGCCCCGCTGTTTTGCATCGAGCTGAGACACTCAAGTATGAACCTTTATGTATCTGGTTGTGTCTTAACTCCTGGCCTCATAAACAATGACAATACTGAGAATAAATCCTGACCACTGGCAAATAAACGTACTGAAAACGCAACCAAAGCTAAAAGTATTCATTTCAAACGTTCTTCGGAAACAGCACATGATTGTTTCCTTTGGAGATGTGCTTATTATAACTCATGAGATGGTCCTGTTAACAGAGTGACGTCGGCAGTGTTCATCAGTCTCTCCAGTTGGCAGCATATACTGACAATTCTTCGAGGGACATACGAAATCATATCATGGATTGGTATTCTCTCGAGGTCCTCTGCAACAAGTCTTATAGGTCAAAACTATCACCTATTGCCTGTTCGCAACCTACATTAGTTCACCGCTAAATCACGTCGACGAATAACTTCCAGTGAGATGTGGTCGGCTCAGTTCATCTCGACCATTTCCAGATGATTATCCGGGGAACAGCGCTTGAACATCACTAGATTTCTGGAGGCTTCTGGAACCTGGTTACTCCCTATTTTAGGAAGTGCTCAGTTAGATTTAATAAAACCGTTCCAAATGGCTGTTTGGCTCGTGCTGCGTGGCTGAATTCGTGATTTGTTGTATTACACGCAGGTCACATGGCCACTCTTCCGTCCGGGATGTTCAGTTGCCAAGTTCACTAGGTAGTACTATTTAGGTTAACTGGTCGGTCTCAAGGTCTCAGTTTGAATTTCTTTTCTTGCCGGTAACCGTTGTCAAACTGTTCACGGAACACACCACCCTCAAACACATGCTTTTAAATTACTAAGTTACCAAATTTGAGGTGCATTTTCTGGTCTGATCATGTGTAGTTTGTTTTCAATAAATTTAGACGCCTTTATTATCACACGTGCCTAGCCTCATCCTCGACATGTTGTCGCTTGCCTCGTCTCACGTGATTTGCGTTCATCGTTGCGCTGGCTTTGTGTTCAGCTTCTTCGAGCGGTTTGATCTTGAAGAAGCGCAAAAGTCTTCAAGGATGCACCTGGTTTTCAATAAATTTTGAACACCGATGCACCTGAATGCTATTACTTCGATGTGAACCTTGAAAAACACTAATTCGAATCATACTATATAAACATCAGTATGACGTCAGTATGACAGTACAACTGCAGGAAAATATGAAAACTATCAACCAGAGGAGTAAATGTAGGACTTGTCACATCCTTCCGGTGCGGTCCAAGTAGGAAGAAATACTTTTTGGGGCTGCTTGCGTAAACGAGGTCTTACTTTATAAAAGAGAATAGTTCGTAGAGTCAGAGAGTGAAAACTGTTACAATAGTCAGGAAGACAATGAGGGTTGGAAGGATCCCCAGTCGATCCATCGTTTAAGCCAAGGCAAGCGCTATGCAAAAACTTAAAATAGTAAGGGTGTGGGAAGGAAATAATTGAATGGCACTGCTATGGGTATTTCAGTTTAGCACATGGTCCCATAATTAAGAAAGTATCAATCGTTTTCGAGAACTTAAATTACAGTTCCAATTATGGATATCCACAATGTCGTTTGTTAAATATGCATGCGTAAGGCAGCACTAACGACCAAATTTGCTCGCGTTTTAGGAACAATACCCCTATAATTTCGCCCAGTGACGTCATCCCCTCCTTTCAAGAAAATTTTATCTTCAAGCTCACTGTGAGAGACTTTTAAACTAACATCTTGTCTACTTTCTGCACGACTGTAATTTTTACCACTCTGGGTGTTCAGCTGTTGTTGAACACAATGGGAATAGCAGTTGCATGCAACCCCGTGTACCACAGTTCATGTAAAAGGAAACGAATTGAGGCGAACCGCAAGGTCAGTTGCATCGTATATTTGGAATAAAATGTCATGTGTTCAGAAAATAAAATCAGGTTGCTCTAGACTTATCTGAGTGCACAGCACAGAAAGAAGGAACTTCAGGCTATCTGGATGCCTACTTCTTTCTATGATCTGCAATGAAGGACAAAACTTAACTCTGTGTGTTACGTCACACTAGATAGGATAGTTCAAGTGAATTTCAACTGTGCTCAGGTGAAGGCAATGTCGGTCAACATTGTGCAAAGGAGCTCGAGAAGGCTCGCCTTTGCTCGCTTCACAGAATCCATCCAGATCTGGTAATGATGTATCACCGTAATTGGAGGTGCATGATTCTGGTCAAAAGGGGGAACAACACTAGGAAAATGCAAGCCCAGATAGAAAGAAAAATTCAGCAGATTTCAATAGAAAATGTAAGGTTCCAGGAAAAGTTAGAGCCAGACGATGTTGACGAAAATAGTAGAATCAAGCGCATTTGTATGCAACCCGTCAAACAAAAGCTGAGATGCAACTGGTAAAAAGAGGCTTGAATTGCAACTTGACCCGGAAACCACCAACTTCTTTTTAATTAGAGTCGACTACAGAGCCTGAAAACTTAAAGCTTCCAGTAGTGAGATCAGAAGAATCTAGGTTGCACATCGGCAATTTTCTCAAAAACCAACGACCGATAGAAGCAATGTCGCGGGACGAGATGCTCATTGAATTCACTGAGGATCCCCACCACCGAAGCAGACAAATGCAATGTAACAGTTGTCGTGAGTCGAAAGGACTATGAAGAAGAGGTTATCGAACACCTAACAATGCGTTCTTACGAGAAAATCGAACCGCAGAAAGAAAGTCCAGCTGTCGGTTAAGTAAGTGCCTATAACAATTAAGAGCCAGACTTGGTCAAACCAAGTGGTATTCACTTGCACGAAAAGTAGCACGTCCGGAGGCTTCTGTGGGTTGCCAAAAATACATAAAACAGACACTACCGTAGGTCCCATTGTGGACTGCACTACCTGTTCAGCTCACAACTCATCCAAGTACATAAGCGGATTTTTGAAGTAAGTCAAGTGGATGACTTTCTTGATTTTGTTTAGGATCTCCCATCTACCCATGTGAATAATAAAGAAGAAGCAGCCAGCTTGACATAACAACCCTTTGTACTAGTGTACTAACTAATGACTGTTTACCATTCATATGCTCTGTTGTGTGAGACGAGAACGACGAGAACAGCCTTATACCTTGTCGATAATGTTACTAGTGTTAGACTGTGCCTAAGCGTCACGTATTTTATGTTTCAAAAGGTACTCTATAGACAGATTGATGTTGTCGCTATGAGTTCCCCAGTATCAGTAGTAATACTTCGCCCACCCAAGACTCACCTTGCTGAGATACGTTGATGACATGCCTGCGATCATATCAGCCACACAGCGTCAAGCCTTCTTAAACTGTTTGAACGAAGAATGCAGTAGTATGAAAGTGACGACTGAAACTGAGAGCGAATACAGACCTACAAGCTATCTGTTAACACCAGCCAAGGGCTCTCATTAGGAATCTATGGGAAAACCATGCATTCAGATGGGTGCTTGTATTATGAGCCTTCGCATCCACATTAAGTCAAACACACAGATGTCAGATCATTGGTGAATCGTGTCAAAAAACCATGCTGGGATAAAAATACGCCATCGGACTAATTACTAAACAAGTGGTGAGGACACTACCCCGGAATTGTGGGACAGTGGGAAGAAAACCCAGTGGTCATCGTGGGAATACCCTATAGGAATGACACAATTTGGACGCAATTTGGAAAATGCTCCAAAATTATAACACTGAGACGTTCTTCCGAAGTGATAACACTTTACAACAACACCTAGTAAGGCATAAGGACCCCATCGAAACGAAACACTGGGAAAACTGCATCTACCAAATTTCGTGTGCAGATTTTCCGGCCAAAAGCAAAGGCCAGACAACTAGGCAGCCACATGTACGAACCACGGAGCACAAAAGCATACTCGCTTTTCTCCACGAAACGCAATCGAGTTAAAAGACTTGAAGGCGACCCATCCATTACACTTCACGCACCTGAGTCAAGCAATCAAATCAACGTCAATGGTACACGTACACTCCAGTCAGGATTCAAGTGACACGTGGAACGGACTTGTACTCGGGTAGCAGAGGTCAACACAACCGAAATGCGTCAACCGTAATTAAAGAGCGAGCATCCCGTCTATCTTCTTTGGACTTACTGCACACCCTAGTAAACGAAGTGGCCAGAGGTCAAGCAGGAATTTCAACAATGACGCATAACAGCCAGCATAGTAAATGGAGGCACATCTAAGCCAAATTACACGTACCTTAAGGCGTGCACACACAGAGCTAACACACGTCCACATACACCCACACACCTGACTGCCAACCGATGTCGGGAACACGCCAATCACAAGACACGATAGCGGACCCAAATAGCGCCGTATTTGGCTCTTATGAAGTTGACTGAAGAAGTATTTGAATGATGTGGCCATGGTAACCGAAACGACGGATTAGAACCCTCTATTCCACTGAGTTGTGTTTCGACTTTAAACATTCAGTATAACACACCACTTGGCGCTCCGTTTGTTTAACAAGATGTGAGCTGAGCTGTTCGGACAAGTTCAAGAGTGTCTATCAGCCACTTAGCTAAGTGATCACAAGCCAAACCGTTCATGTCTAAAATGAGACAAACTGGTACACGTTTTTCGTGAATTTTTTCAGGACCTTGTGAACCTGGAGAGCATCGCAACCGACTGGTTTAAGCCTACTAGATTCACTTCTTAACTGGAGGAGAAACCTGGCATTTACTCCACGGATCACGAAATGTCATTATTTGTCATTGTTTACTAAGCTGGTCGCAGAATTCATTTCGACATATACGGCCAAACACCAATACGAAAGGAGACATATAGCGACGGTGTAAATGTGTCTTTGTTGGAGGCTCAGTCACAGCCCTAGTGGAGGAAGACCCAGAAGCTGAACCCGAATGCATTAGCGGTTTCGAACTTTTATTGTTATGCACAACCCATCAGTGAAAATTATGGTTGTGTGCTACAGAGAAATTTTCTTCCAACCCCGACTATTTAAAACTGAAACCCAGCCAATCTTCTTTTGCCTGAAAGATATCTGCAAAATTTCCTGCACCTTTTGAGGACGCTCAGCCCTCCTATAGAATATTCAACTTCCGTCCCAGAAGCCATTTAATTCCCAAAGATGGGCTATGGTCATCAGGATATGCGAAACAAGACAGCAAATGAACTCATTTAGGTTTTGAGCGATGTATATTTGGGCCCCTCAGCATCTTCCAAAACATCCAAAACCGGGTTGAACCAACTAGATACGCACAAACATAAACAAGAATACTAACTTTACTGCCCGGAATTTGCTGGGATTACCTTTGAGATCCAGTCAGAGTGCCCCCTTTATAGTATATCTTTCGGTTTCGCGATTCGGTCATCATCCCCATTATTGTTATCCGACAAAATCTACCATCTTTTCTTAGTGATCCGGTCTCAGTGCAGCAATGATCCTGAATGTAACTTCGTCCCTCAAGATTAAACCATGCCAGGAAGGCCAAGCAACAGCTGGTAAGCGCATTACAAACGATTGTGAGCCCAGTCCGGTGTGACTAAAAAACCGGACACACCTGCTGTGTGCAGAAACATTACGAGTCGAGCAATTTTGCATTACTGCTTGCATTCTTGGGCTTCGCTAGTTTTAAGCTACTAAGGGAACCAGACTCTGGGACCTTGGGCTTCAATAAAAAGGCCATATGGAAGGAGAATCAGCTCTTGGAGCCGGACAATCAGAGACTGCTAAAAGACAGTGAGTATTTGGAAATTCCGCTAGCTGACGGCTAAAGCCGAACAACATTGGAAACACGCAAGATTCGACTAAGAACGTACAACAGAAGAACCCTTCCGGAGAGGGATGAATGCGACCAATTCGAAAGCCACTTAAACGTCATCGTTTTGACGCCGCCGTCATCAGCGATGTCTAATTGGCCAATCAAAGCGAAAAACTTCAAAAATCCGGCTACTGTTCTGTAACAGAGCAGTCAACTAGCGCATGAAGTCGGGTGTGTAAGATGTAATCATTTGAGTATAGCATATGTGGTGAACAGAACTGTATAAATTCTGGCTTCTAGTGTCACGTGAAACGTGGTCATTTTCTCCGTGCCTGTACTCTCATGGTTTCACATTTGGAAGCTAAGATGGAGAGATTCTGCGAGCGATTTAAAAAAATTATCACATCTGTCCTGCTATTCCCATGTTCTCGCATAGTTCTCAGTGCCCGAATCGCTGGTGTCAAAAACGCACAGAAAGAGATCACGGGGTCATTTGAAATTAGCGTGGGTTGGTAAGGTAGTGGAACACACTTGGTTCGCGTTTCAGAGCTGTGAAATTCTAGCTTTTGAGCTCAAATAAGAACGAAAACTGGGTCCAGTGCTTTCCTGCTTTGGTATGGACTTACTAGAATAATTGCATCAGGACAGGATCCACTGTTTAATCCAAAGTGATGTGCCCGTGAAGGATCATCATCATCATAAAGGGTTATGTCATTGAACAGTGAACAGTGAGAACCGTATTTCAAAAGTTTGGCCGTTTCGGAAAAAACTTCCATCTTTAACAAATCCCTTATATCGTCATGAAGACCAGAGTATCCGCCTCGTCGGAAAATTCTGCCGAGTATGAATTTGGCACAGCTGTGGAGCGATTTGTCTTCTACGTTCATATCTGTTCATTCTTTACCTGCTTCTGATTTATACAGAACCGTTTCTCGTTTCTCAAGGCGTAACCAATACGGCTCACAGTCAGTAAGTAATCACATAGAAGGTAAATCAAAATGATGCTTTTTTGTGGTTAGCTGCTTTATTTGCACATCTGGAGGCTTTAATGCAGTGAAAATAGACATCGCCTCACCATGGCCTAAACATAAATGTCTCTCCTAATGGCTGATAACCGCATCCCGAAATGACGCATATAACCAACTGATCAAACGCGTGCTTGGCCAAAATTCAGCTAATACAGCTTGAAAGACCGTATTCTCATTTTCCTACACTGAACAGATATGAAACTTAACGGAGTGACCTGTTGGACTGGTGTCTTCACATGCACGAAGAACTAGGAGGCAGGGCTCATCTCAACACTCAAATGCAAGTGGACCATTCAAAACGGTCAGCCCGTGTTGAATGCACACAGAGGCGCATCGTTTATCACTTGTAAACACACATATCTGAAATGAAATGGTCTGGTCTTTGGCAATATACTCGCTAGTAACCACAGTGAAGTACCAGTAAGTTGTTCCTATTTCTGAGTGGCAACTATACTAAGAAACGACCATACTGGTAGCCATCCGACTGCTGTATTATCAACTGGCTATCCAATTCCGCACAGGCGGTACGGAAGTGGGTCATTTATCTGGTTGAAGTGCTGTAAGTTTAATTTTACTTTTTTACTTTCGAACGCCCACCTCCTGAGTCATCAGTCAGTTCCAGAAATCCTTCGGATACACTTTGTTCAGACACGGCGAGAAGCTGCCAGATCTGCACAAGTGGCGATCCACTTTTGGCTCAAGTGACGAGCTCCGTAGACCACGTGGGGGCCATAATGCTCTTGGCCACAGTGGGCTGGTTATCTCTAAGTAGCGAAGTCTTAATCTACGCCGGGAGCACCAATAGACCAAGGCCTCTAGCTTTCATATATCGGCTGTCTGTATGGACCATGTTTAACAGGCATAAATCAGGATGGGGAGTATTGATATGTTCAAGACCCATATTACCATGCGTAGGCTAAGCAAGGTCCCATTCCACAGCACGAAGACATGTGGGACACTTCTACATGCCATCGACTTCCTCCCTTAGGCTATCCGTCGGGCAGTATGGTGGAACAGTTTTTGCATTCGGCCCCTTTATTTCAATTCTTTGGTTGAGGGGCTGAGCAGATACATCCGTACCAACAGGGAGAAACTTGGTCTTTGAAATACTGATTTCAAGTTGCTGTGTAGTGAGTCCGACTATTCAGTTTATTTTGGAAATGTTCCAAGTCATCATTCAACAGAACGATCTCATCAGGGCATTTTACGTCGGTCACTTATAGTTGTGGACCCGACTGAACACCAAATTCTTTCTTCAGTGGCCATTCAAGAGACCAATCGACTGCGGAGTTGAAAAACAGTGGTAATGGTGATCAGAATTACCCCAAACCGGATACGACATCGAACTCTGTGAGTTTTTTGCAATAGATTTGGACAAGAGCTTCCACCGATAGAGGACGATACACGGTGGCTCAAGATCAATGAGATAAAGCGAAGCTCGAAGCTTCACAAGGCTTGTGGTAGGCTGCAGGAATTTTAAATATTGTTCTGACTTTCATCACAAAGAATATATTTTGTTCACACAGCCTGTTCGAATATAGAACTCTCATTGTATGGCCCTGTGCGTGTTTCCATTGTGTTGTAGCTGAGGGAACCCGAACGTTTTGTCAACCATGTCGATATGACCGACTACGTGAGAACTGGCACAGGCAGTTTCGTTGCCTTCTTCAAGAATCAATGGTGATATTTAGGTACCACAATCTCACTGAACGGGTTAGATAGCCCTGGTTGGGCAAAACAACTTATGGGGTGGCTGGCAAAACGCAGAGATGCAGGATTTATAGACCTCTCTCTGGGTTCCGTCCAAGGTCTCTTCTGTTTTGTCACTCGTTGACGAAAACAGTGATCTCCCGTTTATTTGACTTCTCGCAGGTGGTGCTATATGGTATCAAAGCCGGACGGGCGTCGAGAATCCGAGTTTTTTACTGGGGAAATAAAAAACAGCTTGAAGTTGGCTCACCCTCTTCTCGTAATCGTTGGGAAAATCTCTATTTTCTCTCTACACCGGACACGAAACGAAAAGGTTTAATGAGATCAACAGAGTCCGAAGCAAATTCTATGTCTGGTGAGGCTGGTTGATCTTATGATCATTTGTCGGAGCAAGGGAACTCGACCAATTCGGTGAAACAAGTTTATTTGGAGAAACCTTCTTTTCATAAATCCAGCCCCTGAGATCATTGATTTACATTGGTTTACAATGGCTTAGTATCTGTGCGCATACTTAACAGGCATCAGCTGTCCTCCCATGATGGTTTTTTGAAGAAATCGTGAAATCAGGAAGATTTCTGATCATCCAATGCATGCCCCTTGCTGCCAGGAACAGCTATGAGTACTAGATATTTTTTATGGGAACAGATCAACACACACCTTGAAAATATAGTTGGAGGATGATGGAACCTACGGAAATTGTTTGCATGCACTTAAACCGTAGTCGGAAAAACGAATCAAGAATGCTAAGTCAGATACATTTTGTCATGAGGACGATACCTGGTGCGAAGTCAGTTAGCTTCCTCTGGTGTGGGGGGGATGGTCCGCATTGGAAAATGAAGATGCAGACAGCCAATGCGCTATCACCACCAAACTTCTTACTTGTGCATTTTTAGAACGTGCTTCCTTTGATGACAATTCAAACAGAGAACTATCAAAATCAGTTATCGTATTAAAAATGGAGTTCAGTCCCTGAAGGCAGCGTAATGGTAGTAATAGTTATTTGCACTTGTTTTCTAAAGTTGAACAAGGTAGCCCTGTGGTCTATTGTCACCAGTGAGCGCCACTAAGAACGGAAATGAATCAACCGTTTAGTGTCCTTCCTGTTCGGAGAGAAAAATTAGAGCTGTTTTGTAGTTCGAGATAAACGTGAAATCTAAACATCCTGTTTACTGTTTGGACGCCCATCCCAAATGGCAATGACACATCTTTCCAGTTTGTCAACTTGTTCGCGTGACCCAACTTACAAGTTTGCTGACATAGATGGCTATAGAATACAAGCCGCAGAAAACATCGGTCAAGTTAGTTCTCCAATGCTGTTTAATTCCACCCTCATATCGGCGAACCACGCCCACCAGCAGGCTGAACTGCACGGCATGGCATGGAGCAGAACAGTGTAGTTGTTAGCATGCACATTGTTCAGCTCACCGCAAAAATGTCACGCTACTCAAACACTTACCTCAGGTCAAACAATTTAAACACAAAAGAGATCTTTAGTTTGTAAAACCACACAACCTAAACGGATTAACCTCACCTCGTCCACTGAATAAAATATAGTTTATTTGTACCATATACCTCAATAAGTCTACAAAGGTTATACGTTAAACAGCAGTGTCGTGGCATTATTCATTATATGATGTACTAGTTCCCTAGGAACTTATGTTCTTCTCAGGATTAAGTCGTTGGCAAAGCTACATGTCACTCAAATATCACCAAATTGAAACTGCGATAACCTGTCACTCTCTGTGGTGCCATCGATAAGTGTACGCATGTCACGTTCCGCACGCCACATGGTGCGCAATCATCACGCCACCTCAAGGTCTTTTGTCGATTTCAAGTTAATTTTACATTACATCGGTGACCGGGTCAATGACACTCGTCCTTGTGAATGCCATTTGATAGCGCAAATTTTATCTATACGAAATAACTGGCTAGGGCTGTAGTTGTTCGAGTCTTTTACCCCACTTCGCATTGGAAACCCAGTAGTCTCCAAAACTTGAGGACCATTTGGAGGACAGAAAACTTGGGCAAACATGACTCTTTAATCGTAGCTGTTTCATTTTCATAAAGTGCAATATTTTTAAAGTGCGCTTTGCATTATTATATGGTTTATTTTAAATTTTTCACAGCGACTCACTCCTTATCATGGGAAATGTCAATGCAAACGAAGTCTTTACGGCTTTTTTATTGCAAAGTTATGTTGTAATTGTTTGACTGTTTTCTCGGCTTGGTATTCCTACTTATTATGACTACACATTTCCTCGGTTTCTATATTAAGCAGCCTTAGAAAACAGCTGTCCTAGCTGTACGTGAAGGCGAGTGTTGCCAGCACACACACACAGTGATACCCTTTCAGGTGTGAAAGGTAGTATTTTTGAAAGGAAAGGCACAACCTAAGCATGATTTTGAAGTACTTTTCTCCTAGTCCTTGCTTGATGATATAACCAATGAAAAACCTTCTTTTGACATCGCTTATATTGGCGAAATAATTTCAATTAATTTCAGGGGTCAGGTATGCGCTATTTGCCATTTTCCTCCAAATATAAGGGAAGTTGTTCACGCTTTCTTGTTTGTAAGTACACCTCGGAAACTGTAGGTTTCGGGTTGTCACGGTGCGAATAACGCTACTCTATTTAGATCAATGGACTTCAATCAATGCTGTAATAATCCATTTGCCCAAGAAGTAGGCGTCACAGAAAAAGCAAAAGAAGCCGAAGAAGTTAGCGATCCTGTGAGTGTGAACGAAATGATAATGGCTTCAAGCTCACAGTGGTTTTACAAGGTGTAATTCATTGCACCCATTCGGGTTTAAGTTTACAGAAATCTATCAAGTTAATCAACAGGGTATAGCCAAATACCATCCTTCCAGGGCGTTTGATTGCGGAAGTGTAGTTGGGATGACTGACACCGAGTGGCTGCTTGTTATGTAGCTCTCAGTTACAAAAACACTGGATCACCCGGACTCCACCCGCTGAATGAAGTTCACTCCAGTTGGTTCACTGCACAGTAAATGCCATCCCGGCCAGTATGCGCAACCATGGAGCAACTGTTTCTTCTTGACACAATGCTACTAACAAGGTTTGTGAAAGCTCCCTAACTGTCCAAACACAGATACCTGACTCTACCAGAGTAATAAAACTGTGAACTTCGATGTGTTTCCACAAGTACATAAACAAGGCACCCTGTGGCGGAAATTTCTGCGTTCACTTGCACCCAGTTACGAGTTGGTCAGTAGAAAATCTCCATCTGAGAATGGACGGATCTATCAATTCCTTCTTTCCAGACAAAATGGAAGGTAACGAATACACCAGTATGTCTGGCCTGCCACCTGGCTTTCTACTATCGCGCCACCTCAAGGTCTTTCACCGGGTTATAATTAAACAACCGTATCTTAGGTGCTCGTGACAACTGCACTCGGTTTCAAGAACCTCTGGATGCACTGATTTTGGCTGGCTGGTAAAAATTCACACGAAGTTGCCGCCCCCATTCGGAGCGAAACTGTAGCTGCGCTTTGATTAAGCACTTCCGGCGTTGCAATTTATTTAAACACCCGATTCGGTTACTCTTCTAATAAACTGTGGACTGGAAAAAGCGCGCGTGATTCACTTACTCAGTAATACAAGGAAGCTGGCATCTTTTATACCGTCAAAACTCGCTTACGATGCATCTATGTGGATATATTCTAAAGTCTGTAACAAACCGTTGACAAGCGTTTCACCCTACTGACAAATCCGCATTTCAACATATATATATATATATATATGCGTCTTAGCGTTCACAAACAATCTCAGCTGGACAGTACCTTCCGATCACTGGTTACGGATGGAGCTTTTAAGTCGGTGCAAACTTTCGGTGACATTCCTTAGGAATAACTTTCTTTAAAAGTGTCTACCATGAAAGCAATCGTTGGTTTGCTCACTGAGCTGGGTAATTTGGTTGAAAACGTTTTATCACTACTAGATTTGACATAATCGGTGCGTTTTTAGGCGGCGTAATGGAGCGTAGTGATAGGCTGGCACAAACGCCGACGGTAAGCTCAAAAGCTAGGTTCCATTTTTGGGAATGGTAGGGCGTGTCATTCTGTGAAAGTTGGCAAGCAGTTGTCTAAAGGCACATGATAAGCGTTGAGAGGTGTCTTAAAGATATAAAAAATCAAGCCACTTGGAAGCGACCCAGTTCCCTGGTGGAGACGCCTAAATTTAAGCAACACGTGGACATACATGTTTTGGTACGATCTGGGTCAGCACTGTAGTCCCCGGCTTCATTGGATTGTTCCATTTCCTAGTCACTAGCCACCTAATATCCTCATCCCGTGGACCACAGTTAGATTAACCATACAATTAAGGGAATGCCACCAAAATATATGTTAATTCGATGAGGACGCGCTGGCACACCTTCATACCGTACTGTCAGGGGGGAAGTTGCAGTTCCACGTTGGAGGTTTAAGGAATCTATGGATGATCTCACTGCCTTGAAGACAGGCCGACAACTCATCCCGACTTTCGTCGTTATGGCGTCATGCTGAAACCTAATAATGGCTTGCAAGATGCTTGCGACTGAGTGGCTACCCGCCGATCATATTCTCTCGCATCTACATCGGGGCCAGTAAGCACCACAATAAGCCTCAAGCCAGTCATCTGTGACTACCACTAAAACAAATCGCGATTCAGTGGTTCAGCCAGAGTTGACTAGAAAACTCGGACACCCACATCTCTCAGTCATGGAATTCCTGTCATGTCATGCTATGAAGGAGCTTCAAGATAGAATGGGACACATCAGTGTTGTCCGTCCGGTTCTGGCACTTGAGTACATATTAACTGCGAAAATTCTGCGTACGTAACAGTGATGTTCGAAATCGCAGAATTAGTGATTAGGTATTGATTGACCGTACAACTGACCGGAACAACACAAAGATCAGCAAAATCTTTCCACAGATTTCTAAACTAGTGAAATCAGTATGTTTCATACAAATGCAGTGGAATAGAAAGTTCGCTAAAGTGAGAAGAAGACTTTCAGCGTTGGTTCAAATAACTTGATAAGTGATTCGATCCCAAAAATGGTACTGGAAGTCTAGAGAAGTAGGAACGCTCCTTGGATGATTTCCGGCCATCTACAAAACAGACCGAACTGGACCGTGAATCGTATCTCTCAGACCTTTGAACAAAACTTGATTACTAAAGACGATTGCCTAAGTTAAAGAAGAATGAGTGGATGATGAATTAATGAAATGGCTCACAAAAAACCGTGCAGCCTTGATCGTCGAGCTTGCGGCGGTGACTGCATACTGTTTGCGTTAGAACGTGCCTGGTATTCCCGGGGACGAAGCAGGCTGTGGATTCCTACATCCGAAAGTTTGATGCCAGCTCCCTGCCTTTCATTACGGGAAGTTGGCTGAGATCCATAGTCTTTCAATGTGGTGATGTATCGGTAGACAAAGCACGCTGGATCGGTTTGCCTTCATTCCCTCAGAATATTAAGCCGGTGAAGTAGTCACCTGGTTCTCCAGATTGAAATTCAGTTGAAAATATCTGCGGTGTATTGGTGCGGTTGGTGCGTATGGATGACCCTATCTTTCATATTATGCACAGGCCCTCTGCATACAAAAGCGAAGAAAAAGCTGTTAGTTGCAATAGCAGTTTGTATGCCAAATGCCCGCCTTTTTGCGGAACCTACAAGAGACTGGATGCTGAAAATGCCCATTGGAACGATATAAAGTAAAGTGAACTACCAAAGCCAGTACCGTCAGGTGTACTTTATCTATGAAGTGTCGTTAACCTTGAAAACGCTTGATTGCATCATACTGGTTCACGAAGGTATCAACAGGAAATTCACAAGATGCTTATCCAAAACAATGTTCACGCAGCCATTAGGTAAAAACAAATCAACGTTTTCCCCCTCAGTTAATTGAACCGGGAGCTGAGAGTGTTTGGATTTCCTCATGTTTAACTAACACGGTGTAACATATTCTTGGTTGCTCTAGTAAAAGCAACTTCTTCTAGTGGGACTACGAAAAAGATCAGTTGTTAGGGCAAATGATTACATGAAATTCACTGAACCTTTTCACACAAACTAAAACTGCACGTCATAACTCGGGGACCTGTCCACTGATGTTACGATTGGCTTTATAACGGTGTTCCATCTACCGGTATCCTTCTATAGTTGAGCAAACTTTTGAAGATCCATCGTGTACAAAACTTGAGTGGTCTGTATGGTAACGTTCAAACATACTGACTTCATTTAGTTTGATAAACATAACGTAAGATACGTCGGTATGATGCCAACCGAAGTCACACAAGGTACAAGCCTTATTTAGGTTTAGTTGGGCAATACTTTACATCTAGAATGCAACATCTAAGTACCGGACGATTAAAGGCTATCTTTGATCATGTCACGGATGTGATGCACAAGAAACGAAAGCTGTTACACACAAAAGCATGCTGTTAGGTCCATGGTGGTCGGTCGCTTGGAGAGTGGGTTTCCTGTATGCAAGCATCTACGACACCCCGTATGAACGCTGGAAGATCGACAGTCGACAACCTTCATGTCGCCATTTTTTCACGCTTACTAGACCTCATCAACACCATGCGAGCATTGTAAAACTCCTCTGAAGATACCTCGTACTCAGGCAAAATTTCATTACTGTAAAAACGCATCAGACTGATACAGAAAAATCATCTACCACTGTTGGTATTCATCTGGGAGCACACCGTTTGAACAGCTGTCTTTAGCTACCTCGTTAGCGGAGCTGGATGACTTGAACTGACTATTTCAATGTTACCCGATGCACGGAGTTTTCTTTTTCTTTCTGTGACAGGCAATTTTGTTGTCTTGATTAAAAAAGTTGTTTTGCCCGCCGAACATCTGACTGTGTTTTCAGACTCTTACACCGAATCCGGTGCCAGTTAATAGAACGGAATAAGTTAGTGCCTTGACACAACCAAGTTTGTCTAGTTAAAAACAATTTCCTTCTGAGTTATGACAGAAGTCTTATATCATAAGTGTTATCCGTGTAATAGAAATGCCGTTCCTTTCCACTGTGACTTTTATATGGGCTAGGGTATACGTGAAAAAGTTTTGAGCAGTAACTGACCTTTGTTTATGAGGGTTAGTGCCTCGGATTTTATCAAACACCTCTGAGCTAGCAGTTATGCTTGTGAGATTGTTTCACGTCATGGCGTCCGTGTCTACCAAATGTGGACTGGTTGGTTCAAGCTATCAACAAAGAGGGACTGAAAGATCAAGAAGTCGTTCTTCCATGTAGTGTGATATGGTAGCGGGCGGTCAAAAAGATCATTGACCATATAAAATGGTAACCTCATAGTTATCTTTGTGTTACTATCGTGGCACCAGATCGATATTGGCTACAGCTTTAGATGAGTCATACTAGATCAATTTTTCTACATCACCACCTACTTTAAGTAAAATATGATACAAAGATTGAATTGAGGCCTGTGACATGTGAATTCAAGCGGAGTCCTCTAGTCCAACACTAGGTCACATTTTCTTGCACCTTGTCATAGGTATCGACACCAAACAGAGCTAGATCATGCCGTGTGATACTCCTCTTTAAAAAAGGTAGCTGGTCTTCAATGGATACCAGGGAGGAAGTAACGGGGGTCGTCGCGGTTTTGTCTTCAAAAACGTGGACCTAAATAAATGGCGTCTCTTGGATGATCATTGTTTGAGAACAAGCTGAGTAAAACCAGTTTCTTGGAGTCTTGGCGAGGACATTAGCACTTTGGACGGAAGAGTATAAATTTGGCATTCGTCCTCCACTAGGAACTAGTCACGAAAGAAGATTGCTAGCGAAACAAACGGGTTTAAATGGCATAGTGTTTCAAATTCTGTTCACAATACCCAAACGCCTTTCGAGTGGCTCGCTTTCTCAGAAGCCTCTCAGGCATTGAATGACGTAGTAACTAATGCAGAACATTCACATTGCACCTATAAATGCACCAGCGTTCACGTATCAATAAGCCATCGAGAGCTCAATAATGTTCACCTGATTCACTTGCCCTGTTGTCCCTTGTCGTTGAGGTACAAACACTATAGGAGCGACTCCGGTCAAACAACATTCTATTTTACAGATGTGATGCACTACTCGTAGGGTTGCTGAAAACTTTTCGACATTCCATTTTGTACCAAGGTTGTGAGCTATATCATACAGCATCCTCACCAGGCTGTCAAAGTGAGAACAAATATCCGAATGCTTTTCTCAAGGTAATTTAAGCCGCTTGTTTGTATTATAAAGTCAGTACGGTGAAAGCAAGCAGAAGATTACGATCCTGGAACTAGTAGTTAGATACTTCATGCTTGTTTGTACGGGGAGAGGGGTCGTGATGCGTTCGTGCTCGGTCCATAATCGCCTGTATGCTTTTACATGGTTTTCTGAGAAGGACTAACAGTGGCTGGCTGCAACATGACTTTAGTGTGTTAACCTTATATACGCGGTCTATCACACCTGGAAAAAGACTGATTGCCTGAGTCACCAGCAAAAATTTTCAGCAAATGAGTGAAAACCTCGACCGGTATTACATTTTGGCTGTGTCCAAGTTTAGAAAATTAAAGTAAAGAAGCTTAAGAGACTATCATTTTCGTTAGTTTTGAGGAAGCAATCAATCCTTTGAAGGGACCCTTCAACAAGGAGGGTCCTGAATTTCGTTATTCCGTTCGCAAAATATCTGAATTACATGTTCACCGGTATGTCGATGGCAGATCATAAGATCAATTCGGCTATGACTCGTACCTTGTGGTAGGCAGAGAAAACCACGAGCTAGTTACCTTCGGATGCACCGAATCTATTTCGACGGTCAATCACAGGTTTCTCCTCAATCGACCTGTCCATAAAGCTACACCGGATTTGTTGGACTAATCATGTGCTTTGTATGTGAAACGGTTGTTTGCTTCAGCAAATAACCAGTTTTCGGACATTAGAAAGTTCAACCAGTAAAGCAAGATTGCAGGATGAATAAAGAAACTACAAAACCGCAGGTCCTCAGAAATTTACTGTTGGTGTTGTATAATACAGACCACAGAATTCACACGCACCAGTCGGTGATTCTATCTCGAGTTTGTATCTGTTCGGTCAGCGCATTGAACGATGGCTCATTTGACCTCAGTAGATTATTCAACCGGCAACAGGTCCATTAAACAGTTTCGTCACCGGATGAATTAACCTTACCATTAGGTAATCACTGTGTGAAGATGGTACCAAAACAGTTAACCTTAATTTTTAATCACCAACCAAGCTGACTGCTTAGCAAGTAAGGCAGTCGTGCCCTCGACCTATGTTGGGTAGGTGATGCATCGAGTTCATTATAAAAGCACTTACCTCATCTACATGAGCACAAATGAGTGGACTGGAATCAAAAACGATCCAGGTACTTTTTACCACTCCTCAGTGAAGGTTTCATGCAACCGCATCGAGCCGGGCAATGTGCACTTTTTTGGTCAAGCCGAGATGCTCCAGCATACCATTTGAATTCAGGCTGACAGAACTTTATGTATCCAAATGGCCGGACTCTATTAGTCATAAGTTTAGCAGAGAAGAAAACATATCAACAGTAGTGTTCGAAACCTACTCTTGGCTCGAACCCAGTCCTGGATTTCTGACTGTCCTTACAAAGGCTTGAGTGGACTAATAGTGTTTCAACCCTTGTGGTCTCTTCAAGCTGTGGGCAAGTATGCCACAGATGAACGATTTTATGGCGGATAAAAAACAATCCCCTAAATTTATGATTATTGCGCAAAGAGAAAAAATTCTAGAAAAAATTCTAAAAGAGCACGAATGCAAAACAAAATCCTTCTCGTTAAGTTTGAGGAACGAATACCTGAAGAATAACGATTGTGGTAAAATGTGTTCAGCAGTAATCTTTTACTATATCCGCAGGGAATAAAATATTCTTGGACACAAGAGTTGATAAAAACAGCGTCTACTGTATCAAATATAAATCGAAGGTGTACGACCAGAAGATATTCTGTCTGAACCCCAAATACGAGTTTGGGGATGGTCTGTTTACCAGTTGCAAATCCTTCCAATTGATTGCACGTATTTTGTTGGTGCTTAACGGATATAAAGCTGAACGAAAAGTCCACACATTTTGGTTTGTTCACGATGGAAGGTGATCAGACTGGGTGATCAATAAAGTGGAGTTCCATTGATGATCGGAAACGGTCCGAAAACGGACAACCAGTAACTGCATTATGCGCACATTCGTGTCCCGTTACGCAGGGTGAGAGTGAAATGACTTTAAGTGAAATGGAAAAAAACAAATATGGGATAATGTCTTGTGACATGCCAGCGGTTATGTGAAGCAGTGGAAACTTTGATCATTGCAAGCTGCGGAGTTTCTGTGAGTTTAGGAACAGTCAGACAGTCAGGTTTGTTTTATCCTGACCAAAGCATCTGCAGCACGTAGGTTAGATATCACCCCTCCTTAAGACTATGAAAAGCGTTTGTTTAACCTGTCTGCCACACCACCATAACAACGCATGTAACAGCAGGCACGATTAAGGCTACAGGCCAAAACACTGAGTCGGAACAACAATATGAAAATTAAAGGGGGACAAAAACTTACATTATCCGCCATTTTCTTGTAGTCGATCGCTGTCAATAGACTCATTTTGGTCCATGCAGTGAGGTAGAAATTAGTTGTATCTTTTCGGGGGATAGGGTTAACCAACGGAGTTACAACATTCAGCTGTTCTTTGTGAAAGTGTACACAAACAACAAGCAAACTAATTTGTGGGCAGTAGTGCGTAGAGATGAATCTATTTAGCAAGACACTGCAGGACCCTCTTTTAGGCAGACGAGATAAAAGCGGTTTGTGGAAATCGCTGTGTGAGAAAAGCCAACAATGAGCATTAGAGATGCGAATGTTGAATGACACTGTCGTGTGGTCAAGTGAAAAGTCACTGTTAAGCACTCACTTGCAAATGGAACTTATGGTAAGTGGAGATTCTGTATAACACGAGATCCAGTTGCGAAGTTCTAAACTGGCGGAACCGGTAGTTGATTATCCTGAAATTTCGTCATCCATGACCTGTCAAGAAAATCACTACATCTTCAATATTCTTTCAGCATAAACAAGAGGCACTTGTTTGCAGCACTTCTGTTGCAGACTGTTAAGCTTACATGAAATCAGTTCACGAATGAGCATTAAGTTTCGCATTCTTACACTTTGGTGTTTGAGTGCAAAATAAGACTGATGCAAATTCAGGGTTGAGGCTTACCTCATGAGAGGAAGGGACGGTTTCCAAGTCTTCGTCGATCATCTCCGTAGTATCATATCAATCAACCACATCAGGTTCCTTTTAGTTATCGCTGAATCAACAACTGACCTGAACTCGTGGCCAGAAAGCGGAGTCCCTACACACTGCTGCCCATGCTAACTACGGCTCTCCAATGAGATTTCCCTAGAGGGCGTAATCATCCTAAGCTTCAGCTGCGTGAGACAAGCATTTCACTGTCGCACCGGTTACAGTTATAAGCATTTTGTTTTGTTTAACAAAGACAACCTGGTGGAGGGAAAAAATCAGTCATTTCGGTACAAATGGTCCACAACTAACGTAAACACAAAATTTGAAATAAGCCTTAAGCTTCCCACAAACACGAGATCAGTCCTTGTGAGGTGAGCATGATTTGGTTAGATAGGTTTTTGGATGGGCGTTGCTTCATGTGTGCTGCCATAAGGGATCTGTGCGGGGGAGCCAGCTATTGTTTCACCCTGTAAACGTTGAGAAGCTACAGTGATAAGATATATCAAAACGGGTGGGCTTTTGGTTGGGGAGTATATTTGTCCTATCAGCAGGCTGGGAAGTAAGCCCTACTGAAAAATAGCAGGGTTACACAAGCTGAAGAGAGTCAGCAGGCCAAGAAGTTACCTGCAATGGTGTACAAAAAACGCTCTACAAGACAGATAGACAAAGTGGAAAAACGGTTGTCGATTTATTTGACATCAGACCTTTAAAAATGGAGGCTCAGTAGTCTAACAGGATCCGTGGCTTGTTCTGTATAACCTGAACCCGCATAAAGCCTCCGCAAACTGGCATCTAGGTTATCCAACGTAGGTGGCACGAAAATGCCAAGAAGTAACACGGTCGCTTTCGAAGACGTCAAACCGTCGCGAGTGATTTTCGTCGCTATTAAAATTCGGCCAAAGCGACTTGTTTCAGCCAAATACCCTATTCACGATGATCTAGCGACGACGAGTGATCTAGGTAGTCCTTCCACCTTCAGGAGTTCTACAAATGAATCTGTTGAGCGAATTCCTCCAAATAAGGCTAAAGCTAATCAAACATAGCGAACTACACTCATTTGCAAACAAATTTGCGTTTTGCGAGAGAATCACCTGGAACCCAGCTGAATCTCTGTTTGTGATGTCGAAGAATTCTCAACAACCTTATGAGTAGTGCATTACTAATCAAACATATGAATTGCTTCCCAGGTTGCTGTTACTTTTGGGGACAAAACGTGACATTGATAGTAGCCAATAATAGCAAAGTATCAAGTTGCTGATGCGGAAATTAGTAATCCCGCAGAAACAAATCTGAGACCATTCTGGAGGCTTCTGTCTATGAGTTGCTAACTTCGTCGCTGAATTTTACACGAAATACCGCAAAAATTGATTACATGTGTAATTGAGCGCCGATGCTCAATTAGTAGCACTTTCTAGTCACCGTAGGAAAAGAGCTGGCCCAACCAGTAACCTCGGTTGGCTCCACTACCCAGCTGAATCAATCGACATTCATTGGCGTCGTTCACATGACTGCCAGATCAGGCCTTATGTCCTATAGGTCTTCAAGCTCTATTCCGTCCTTCCTGTCTACTAATTTACTGAAAACTTTGAAATCGTTCAATTAGAGTCCACCTTGAAGTTTTCAAACACATCGAATGTTCGTGCCGATGGTTCACAGTACCACTTTCCTGTCTCCAGTTATTATCTGGCCGGTTAGTGTAACAAACTCATCACCAATTAGGAGAAGGGATGAACTCATCAGGTAGCCGATGAAGCTGACTGCATAAGGGGACCGAGAGGATTGATCGTTTGCAGGTGTATATATCAACCAAGTTTTGCTGCTGCACGGTTCTGCGACCAGCGGAACACGTAATTTGGTTTTGTCAAATCCACAAAACCTGAAAGATCACGGAGATCCAACTTTGCCTTTGGTTTATTTCCGCAAACTTCTCTCGTTTAAATCCTGGTTTCTGTCTTGAGAACACATGTTTGACAGACTGCGTAAATTTTAAACGTTTGGACCATATTCACACGTTTCCCTTTTCTTGATGTTTTGGATCAATCTAGACCAATCCTAAACAATAAGTGGTCTTTCAGTATGGAATTCCGAACTCCAGCGAAACTGGCGTTCATTTTCTGGTCACATCACCTCAGATTAATACACCTGTATCGGAGTGCCCCCAACTCTCTCCGGGAAAGGAACAAATGGAATGAAGAAAAACAATGGGAACGTCACCTTCATAACCAATGCTGACCTATCCATGCTTAACTGAAGTCCGGGGAAATCGATTTATTGGGGGGAGCTAGGAAGAAAAGATAGCCAAATTAAGAGTCTGGCTACTGTTAGCTGAAGACCCTCCGTTTACCCACTTGTGACTAAGTGGTTCCAAGGAATTAGTGTTCCAGCCCCGTCCCACAAATGGTGCCGGCATACGTCAAAACATCCTAGCTGTTATTTCAGAAGGCGATTTCCTGTAACACCAACTCTCTAGTTATTGATCCGCACACGAAGGCTTTTAGTGGCTGTTCAGCTATGATTTCCAGTTTCGCGTTTGTAAATGCAGCACGTATTGTTTCAGTATTGTCTCAGGAATGACAATATTGACACATGTACACATACTCCGTTATGCAATGGGTTAAGATAGCTCCCCATCAACAACCATCACAACTGTAGTTAGCCTTCAACAATGGAAGCAGAATTGTCTTATTTCAAACAAAGAAGTAGCAAGTTTAATCCACAAAGAAACATCCTTCTATGGGACATGTTCAGAACTCTCGTCGCATAACAATACAAAAAGTACCGAATCTCGTCAACTAACGGCTGCTCATCATCCCCTTTGGCCGACAAAACTCTTATGTGATGATCAAAAGCGAGAGTTGGAGGTTATCACCATTTGGGTGTAGATCTTTAGTTATTCTGTGAGCACAGTCAAGGTTCTCAGCATAGCTGCCGCGTACTACTATAAATACATTGATTTTCTCTTTTTTGATCGGAATAATAAGTGCGCTTATCTGATGCACTTTCAAGGTCTACATCACTATTTGTGAGACGTGACACGTACTTATCGTGGTCCAACCATCCTGTGATTTCTACGGTACATGGATAACAAAGGCATTTGTGAATGCAATGCAGTCCGATTTAATAGAAGGTGAATCCACCCATATTGACTGCATCCTTAAACCCTCGATACTCTCAAAGTTCTCTCTGAAGACGAATGTAACTAATAACGTGACTTTTAGAAAAACACGACAACCAAAAAACTCTATTTTCGCCATGTATTCGTTGTAATTTACACGTCAGTGGGAAAAGCCAATAAGTGAAGAATTCATTCAGGAAAGTAGAATTAGACTACTGCCACACTGAATGTGTGAATCCTCACAAAATGTACGGTTGTTTAAGATGTCAGGATTACTTGTGCATTGTTGTGGTGGATTCAAACCCGTGTTCAGTTTGTCCTGATTTCCCATAGAGCCGTTGGGTTTACCAGCACAGAATATTAGATGGCAAGTCCATGAATGAACTTTCGCTCATAGAACGCTAAATGACTCTGTTTTAAGCCTTTAATTTTCTCCTTCTCTTATCACTTCATTTTATCGAAATTTTACCATTACATCAAAGCTGGAATAGACATTGAACCTGCCCTGGTTTGCGTGTAGACACAAATGAGACAACTTTCTATTTTATACTTTCTCGAACATTCTGATAGAATCAGCTGCTTGCAGACGAGCAGAGGAACTGAAGCGAAATTGTCCAGTGCACATCAAAACTGTATGTTAATTAGGTGGCAGTTGATATGTTTTGCCAAATTCGTGGATGACTTGTAGACGTGTCGTCACCATGCGAGGATACATCATCAGTGCGCTGACGGGTGGTTTATATTGCAAGTGCTCAAAATTTCACATCAGGGAAAGGAAGTGTGTATAAAACCAACGCGTCTTGTGACGTTTATAGCGTTTTTCCTCCTCTGAGGGTTAAATGGACAAGAAATACCACAAAACGCTTTGATTTTGCGGGGAAACATGCGGTTACCCAAAGTACAGACTATTTTCTATAAGGTGTCCTTCCACCATCGTAAATACTTCGGGATTCCTTGAGCAGTCACGCGAAAATGAGGTTAAAAACACTTAGCTATCAATCTGCACCCACGTATAAATCCAGTTTAGAAAGATCGACTTGGAACTCGTTTGGTATCAAAAATTCACATTGGATTTCTTGACAACATTGAATTTGCTTTTTTATTGAAGAATTACGTGATCGGAAATTGTTTCAAATCTGGCTAGATGTGGAAACCACAGTGCACTTGAATGACCTGAATCCATTCTTGGAGAATGGTATGTGCAGCTTGGAAAAATGCACGACATGACGACGATAAAGTTACCAACTTAATATTAGCATTCAAGGGGTTAGAGGATGGATCCCGCAATACTGGTCCTCCTCCAGTTCAAGTATTTATGTACGCGGAAATGACTCTATAGTTTAGAAGAGAGATGTGTCGATTACTGCAACACACGTCATTCTATGAAGAGGTAGACGGTTTCTGAAATACATATGGTTATTGATGGTACGTTGTCTTATCAATTTATGCAGTGCCGATGACACCAAGTCAGAGCTATACGAACGGCGTACGCCACTTGTCGTGCTCTACATCGGAATAAAACAGAAATATGTGACACTGGACTCTTCGCAATCATTTTATGCTCTTTAAAACAGCTACTTGGTGAATGCCAAAATCCGCGCTATTTGAGTTGTTGCAGCAAGAACAATACTAGCAACAGCCACTTCCAGGGAATTTGGCGAAAGCATCACCGGAAAAATTACGGAACAGTTGAAGCAAAAGACCCCACCTTGGTCACAGTCGATTTAGTGGGCAAAGACTACCATGTAAACCGTCGTACGAACCATGGTAGAGACTGACTGCATCCTCGAAGAATAGCTTACCAACAACCTCAAATTAAATCTTTTTGGGTCTGCATAGCAGAGAAAACGGAAACTCTGCATCATCCTGTACTTCAGATAACCACATCATAAACGGAGTGGACAAAATCTTTTTTTGACCTTCAAATTTTTTATCTCATAGTGCAACTGTGCAGTCAACCAGAGACCACATAATTTTCTGCAGACCTAGAATTTGTATGTGTGCGTCTAAGTTCATCGAAGTTTATATAACTGAGGGGGATGTCTTAACGCTTCAAAAATTTTTCACTTTTATTTCAATCCACCAAGTCATTTGCGTGCACGCGCGTCGAACAACTGAGTATTCTTCTACGATTACTATTCTAACTTTGTGTTAGCAATTTCATTTTGGTTTTGGTTCACTCGTCAGACCGCATTTGCTCTTCTATCTAATGGCAATGCGGACGTAATAAAGTTCAGTCGCTTGCAACGGGTTCTCTCCTGCCCCTAGTAGGAATTTCAAAACTCTAGCCAAATGGTTCTCATGCCAATATTCTGAGGAAGCTAGCAAAGTAGCGATTTTTAATCCCCTGAAACAAACCAAATGTGTAAACAGTTTTGTCCGTCCTTTCCGTTCTGAAAATTTTCAAAACTCTCGGGATAAATTACGTAAGCACAATTTACTTCTCAGCGATTAATAAATATGAGCTGTGCTCCTTCTGAACACCCAAAAACTCGTAACGTGTTATTCGTGAGTTTGCTGAAAGCATATCGACAGCCCAGGCAGACGCGGTCCCTGATTTTTCTTCAACCTTAGGTTCTAATTGAACCCGAATTGGACATAATTTGACAGATGCTCTTAGTTGCATACGAGTTCAACCGAATTCAGCTGACTCTGCCGTTTACTAAGGTCCGCTCCACAATGAGGCGGCCTGGTGCAGCAGACTCATAAACGAGAGATTCACCTGGATTCAATCAAGTCCCTGTAAAACCTAATCACTTTATTCTAAGTCAGTCCTTCTGAAAATGTGAGCACCAGCAGCCAGTATTAGTGTATCACAGTACATAGGAATTTGCAATACCTAAAAGAACACTTCAACCACGCTCTGCGTGGGATGGCTATAAGTTGGATCTTCTCAGAAACGCAGTGTTTAAAGCCTACTGACCGATAGCATGTGAGGTGTTTGTGATTCCAAAGCTGCTCGTGATCGTAGCAAGTGACAAAATGCCAAAGAGTGAAACTTGATAAATAAACTATTAATCCTTCAAGAAGGAGAAAATTTCTAGTCCTACGCCGTCATTAGTATTCCGGAATTCACCTGTTAAGTTCCTAATTGTGACAATCTTATCTATCATGGTTCGTAAAATACGGGCGAAAATTCCTTTTTATTATAAGAAATGCGGGCGAGTTGGTAACATTGCTTGAAAAAAGAATGGAAAAATATAATCAGAAATTACTTTAATGGTGTGTTCAAGGCACCTTAAATTTTCCCGACATGCCCACTGATGAGCATTTCATGAAAAAGGGTAAATGACTGCACAATTCTTTTTGAATTTCAGAAGAATTTCCATTTATTTGCAGAAGGAAACATTGGCTGAGACCCAGTTCTCAGTATTCACTCATATCCGAAGTAAAAACCACTTTATCTGCATTTTCAACTGTAGCCTGCATTAGATCAATAGGCTTCCAGTCACTCGATTACCAGAACTATAAAAACACGGGATGTTCTCTGTTTTATTCTGTAAACGATACCATCAGGAACATTCCTAAACACCTGGCAAATGGTCATACCACGCGGACTTCTTCCGTGACCACTCGTTTTTATATTCGAAACGTGCCCCTCGTTGGTCTTATGGTTCTTTTCGTGACGCTACTGATTGTGTCCAGCAATCCAACGGACCGATTTGGCTAGTGTACAAAACACCAGACGGAGAATCACCGAATGGACGTTTAACGACAAACGCCGTACTGTGAACACGATAGTAAAATGATACAACTATACAAACCCAAAATTGTGGGGTTATGTCAGTTTTTTAAGCCGGGTCAGTTAACACTCACTCGAAAAAATATCCTGCAATAATGGAGTAAGCAGGAAACGGAAGTCTCATGCCTACGCACAGTTCTCGCCGGTCGATGTGATGGTTTGATAAGTCGCCGTCTAACGGTGATTTGAACTGGTTTATGAAATATTATTGCACGAGTGTGGGTGGTAACAAATGGTGACAAGACACGAGGACAATGTATCCGGTGTTTAATTCATTCATACTAGCGTTTTAGTTTCACTGGGTGGACACGTGGTTTTGCGGTGTTGGAGAGATTCTGTAAGCATTAGCTAGTTGGAGATTACTTTGTTATCCACTCATTCACAAGCCTCTGTGGCATGTAGGCGAGATGATGCGATGACTTCCTTGTCACTCACGTGATTGTGCATACGGCAGGTGGCTACTTACCCAATGAACATGTCCACATCCTGTAGAATGGTGGTGACATTTCTGTGAGATACTATATCTTGCTAGGGGTTGGTTTCATGGGCAAAGGGGATCAAAGGGAGAAAATTATCCTGACCATGTGGTGGTTACTGAATACAACTAGCCCGACAGTAGAACCCTGGGATAGGCCGCCGAAGTATTTGCTTCGTCGCAAAAAGAAGTGACTACATAGCAAACCATGATTGACCTGACTAAGTCATACTACTATAACGTGTAACAATGTAATGGACTTCAGTCATTTTCAGCCTTTATTATTGACGAGTAAATTTGTGCTTCATTGCTAAGCTCCAATATGAACCCAAAACTGTGCTGTGAAAACGTATTTCATTTGTAAAGTTCTGCGTGATCTGCATTTGACATATCCTTAGCCAATTTAGCGACATCCCATATATACTTTAAGGGATTTTATCAGTAGTGCCTTTGACGTCACACTATATCTGACATAGTAGCAATATTGAGAGGACAAATGACGAAACACGTCCGGAAGGCAGCTAGGTGTGAATGTGTTCAAGAAACCTCAGTGTGCATAACTTTGGCCAAGCTGACCGGATCAGCAAGCTCCATTGATACCAGGGGGTTTTGATGGCAAAAGATTATTGTGAACGTTTGGTTAGGGTCGGATGAGTGATCTTCGGTTACTTGGTGCAAAGTCATTCAAGGGGCCGGTTCTCCTCCCGGTATTACTGTCGCCCATGCGATAAAAACGCAATGCTCAAGAATTGTCCATATGACCATTCCGAGCTGCCAGTGAGATTACCGGCTGGAAGATATGGACATTTTGTGGTCTTTTTGCTGAGCCCCCAGAGCAATAGTGTCCCTTATTTCAAAAGGCATCAAACCGATTCCTTGGTATTTGGCCTAGTAGATTTTGCTAAGCTCCTTTCTTCTCAACCAGCAATGTATGATTTGTAGAAATCAGCAACATAATCTTCTTCATTTAGTATAAAGAATATAGTAAAGAATAATAATTACTTGCAGATAGATAGTGTATATGCAGTTCTATTCGTCCGGCTTTTGCATGTGGGTTTATAGGAGTTTTGTTCTTTCAGATCCACCCTTGGATTCAGTATTTTACTGCAAAAGCGGCAAACAAGCACACTGCTTGAAAGTAATGGTGCAGCTCCAGTACTTGCATCAATTTGAAAATATTAGCGGTGCAACTCCAAGCAAGGCAAAAACCAGCTTGATTCTACCGAATATGATTCTCCCGATGATGGATCAATCTTCGTAGGAATACAACAGAGAGACCCCTGGCAGCTACGGCCACTAGGCTGATGCCCCGGTGTTTTTCGCACGACGTCCTCTAGTTCTTTCTGAATATGGGAATCACCTTCGAAGCCCCTTATTCTGTCGGTATTTTTTCCTCACTCGGGATAACTAGTGTTATGTCTGCTGATTTGCTAATCTGCTGTATCTGATTGCTGACCCGCTCCAGTGCCTAATGCCGAAAAAAAATTACCTTTGGACTATTTGTTGACTGTGAAGATGGATATTGAGGCCAACTCTTTCAAAACAGACGCTATGTTTTATGGGTACCTATGAAAATTAGAGATACAGTCGGACGAAACTCGTGGAATGGACACTGGAGGAAGTTTGGGTTGACCTCACTCAAGTGCTTGATAACAAAAGCCCGTAGCTAAATGTCGGAGCTCCATTGCAGTTTTGTATGTCAATTGATATGTCCTGCCACTAGGCTAATTCAACTGGGACGCTGCAGCTAACCTTGTGTATTCACACAAGCCGAACACAAGCATTCTAGTGCTAATTGTTGCACCTATCTCAGTTGTCACCGCGCAGATTTGAAGGGGTGCAGCTGCACTCCGTGTGCCGCAATGAAGGCCATTTCAGTTTCTAACTTGTGCTTTGTTTCCAATGTGTGTGCACTAATAATGCACCCGACTGGTAGCAAACTGGAGCAGTAACTGTGAGTATATTTGGAAAGCTGACGGGTCACTAAGCCAGACACACTTGGGTGAAAATGTTATGATGGGCCAGAACATCATTGATCACTTAAATTCGTTACTGATTATAGGCTGACCCTTAAAGGAACGGAACAGGAACGAGCTGTTGAAAGTTTGAAGGCTGACAGACCGTATCCAATTTTCAATGCAATTGTCTTTCAAGGGCATGTCCAGCCGAAAGGGGGCCGCATCCACATGTATTTTAATACAGCTTCTTTACTAGTCACAAGGTGTTTTTCGCACGACGTCCTTGCACTCTTTTTAAATATGGGACTCACCTTCGAAGCTCCCCATTCAATCGGTATTCTTTCCTCACTCGGGATAACTTGGAGCAAAGTCGTCAGCATAGCCACGAAACCCTCACTATCGTTAAAGCTTGCAGCATGCGAAACTTCCGGGCAAGGTGGTTTGATAATGGAACTGTACCCTGTACTTTCGTCGACGAAGGTCGACTGGCACCCACGTCCTATCCAGGTTCATTTGGTGCTTTCAGAGGGTGAGCTGATGTGCTCAGCCTAACTGTTCTTTAAAGCGATCAGCCCATCATTTGGGGTGCATTGCCAAATCATCTTTTTTGGAGATCGCTGCGCCAACACCAATTCTGTTCTGATCAGTTGACCGAATTATCTGTAGCAGAGCGTGACAGACAATGTCAAGGGCTGTGAACGTGGGTTATTCCACCTTTCTCCAATCGTCATCAAAATCACCGTTCTGCCCGTAGGGGTAAGAAAGCTTCTCAGCCAACTCAACTCAATGATGCTGGGCTATCTGGACGCCTTTCAGGCAGTGAACTGAATGCTCTCGCATCAACCAATGTGTTCCAAAGGGAAAACGAATGCATACGCATGCCCTCACAACACAGTGAGTAAAGTGGTGTACTCCTAAATGAGCAAGAGTGTACTATTAAAGCTCTTCACCAACAGCTGATTGCCACAAGATCCAGCTGGGTTCACTACTGGTTTTCACTTGGTGGTTTCCAAGTAACAGTGTGTGACAGCCTGTGCTGAAGGTTTGTGCTGGCTACAAATAACTGTTGTTCGGCATATAATTTAAGTCCTTCCCATTTATCTGGGTGGAGAGCACCAATCCCGAATCGGTCGCTCAGATGCGTTTACTAAAAACTCTTTCGGTCAGACTCAGCATTCATATAACCCATCAGAAGTATGATATCTGTATCTGGCTGCCTGGGGTAACTGTGATAAACCTTTCTCAGCGTCACAGCTGTCCTCTGCCGAAACGTATTCTGTCAAAAAAAACAAATACCATTTACCCAAGTCGAGATGCATTGATCTTGTTTGAACCAATCAACCTAACGTTGAAAGATGAATGTTTACTGGAATTTAGTCCAGTAAGGTGCCTTCAGCCCTGGCGCCAAATGTTCCAACTTTTCACGCTGTACAGCGCTTCATATCCACTCGCCTTCTCTATATATATATATACATATATAAATTTTATATTGTGCTGGATGAGGTGTACGACTGAAATGTGGTCTTGTGTGAGCATTTCGGAGATAAAACGTGCATCGATCGATAGAACAAGTTCTGTTACCCAAGATGACAGTGTACGGACGTTGAAAACAGCAATGTGGAACAGATCCTCCGAATTTATTAGATGATATCTTGATCTATTTTATTGGACAGATGCTTAGATATGAAGCAACACCTAAGTGAATCAGAACAACATGGGAAAGGGTCGGAGGCTGGAGCCAGTGAAAGAGGGGCTGTAAAAGCGGACGATTACTTCTTGGTTGCCCAGGGCAAAGAGAGAATTGTGGTTGAGTTACACAAGCCCTTGAATCAAAAGTCTGAACCGCAGGGCAGTCTGATAAGTTAGAGTTTTGTTCGGGGACCATGCCCCTAGCGTCTGACTCAGAAGTATAAATCGTGAGACAGTAGGTGTTGGGGTTTTTTTTAGAGATCCTCTCCGAAGTAATAGACTGAGCCACTTAGGTGCGAGAGGTTGTTCCGGCTCGCAGGCTTATGGATTAATTCATAATTGTCTGATTCCTAATGCGGCCGTACACAACAGGTCCCCCGAAGCAGTACCAAACACCAATTTGAAAAAGCATTTCGACCGCACTATTGTATGCGTCGGCGTTCACGGTCGACCGTTTTGTGATCGGAGTTTGCTGTGTTTAGGACCGACATTTTCTAGCTCGTCGTTCCTCGGAGACGATCAGCATTGAAGCTCCCATGAATATGAAAATGCTGAACGTTTGAAGGAAACACCTTACTGGCTTCATATTCTTATTGCAGAAAAAGTACGAATTTACCTCTTGGCCGTCTCGTAATATGATTTCTCGCAATATACATACTTGCTGCGCTTCGTCGTGCTGCTTCGCGATGGCCTTCCTGGCCAAGTCGAATTTTCAGGAGCTGAGTTCCAGACAGTATAGCCAGGATTTTTTCAGCACGGTGACACCTTTAGGTGGACCTAAAATGGGTTATCCTGCCTTAGAATCCCACCTCAACCTCTTCAGTATCAGGCAAGTTGCATCAGTTCTATGGGATTTGACTCTAGAATTCCTATAACTATGTCTTGCTACAATCTTTCAACAAGAGTGACAACGCTATACTCCGTTGAAAAAGCATATGCTCCACTAACTCTTGTTAAACTCCTATCGATCCTAAATGAACAGCCTTTTATGGACACAAGTTCAATGAAATCAGGTAAATTTGAGTAATGGTTGCTTGGCAGTGGCTGACCAGCCTCCAGAAATGTACGTAACCTGTTCAAGAAGGCACTCAGCGTAGTCGTAAACATTAGGCATAATCTCATAAAATAGATTGCAAAGTTTCCACAAAATTTTCGCATAGCTGCTGGCTATCGATCTCATTAGTTTTCGGAGTAAATTCCATTCAGTGACAATTACATGACTACTTGCGAACTAACCGACCCATGCCATTAGTTACCATAAATTAGGCTCAAGTAAGGCATTTACTGGAAATGAAAATTAGGGTTTAAATTGAACTATTCTAATGACAAGTCGAATAAAAACATTTATTTTGGTCTCTTGTTGGCGCCATAAGAATGAGGACCTTGCATACCTTAATTCTCATACAAATTATGCTAATGTGGGGCACCATATCGCATCTGCCTCATGCTCATTAAACCGGCTGAAAAACAGGAATAAGTCAAACCTTGAAAATCATTCCCACGGATATGGAAAAGTCTGCCAAGGCTGGGTTGGATGACAGTTTGTATTCAATAGCAGTTACATTACCGGTAAAGTTGCATAGGAAGCAGAGCACGATACAGTAACGTTCACTGAAATGTGCTCATTCGTAGCCACTAAGAGCAATATTGAAGAGTACGAAAGGACAATATTTAATTAATCTCAACGTGGTCGTTTTTAGCTCGGTGGCGTGGCTTGTTTGTGACAACTGGTGAACTCGTTGTCATCTTCACAGGCAGCAACATCATACTATCGTTTATTTTTGAAGGGCATGGTCACAGACATAAAAAGTGAATGCAAGCGATGAATGCGAAAGGGTTACAGGAGAATATGAGATAAAAGAAAGAAATGTCTCATTCGAAGTCATGCAACCAACAGTTCCAGTCAGATAGGATGAATCCCAACGTACGTAAGAATTTTGGTAAGGAAACATGCATGTAAAGTCTAACAACCGAAGAAAGGACAAACAATGCTGAATGCTCTTCAAGGCGCGGTAAGCGCTAGCACAGTCAAGACTCGCACATCAGGCACAAAGTGTCCGTCATACTGGGTCTGGTGTGAGATTCAATGGCAAGAATGTACATTCAACGCCATGTGCCACGCATAAAAGTGTCGTACGTACGCAGAGAACCCACAATGGCGAGCAAACACAAGTCACTGACTGTGACTTTAGAAAGTCCCAGTCCGATAACAGCTTTGGCGGATTGAGGAAAGCAGATCCCTCGATAAGAGATGATCATCGGTTGGTGGACCAAAAAGTCCACATCACAACCAATAGCACGTAGAGCTGAGATTATGGCGAGGGAAAATTCATCAGCACCATACTTCTGCTTTTTCTCATTCCACACAGTCACTCCGCGCCCATCCGAGACTATGCTGACGTCTATTACAGTCGCTCGGCGCTCCCGAACGGCGATCAGGTCAGGCTTGATGAAGGACGTCGAAGTTGGTGCTCTCAACTCCTCAAAGACGGTGTATCCCAGGCGACGGAGGCGTTTTGCGAGTTCCCTTGCAACCCGATTATGACGAGCACATCTGGCGTCATGCGTGATCCAGCAGGACTGCAAAATATGCACCAAACTCTCTGGTTGGCCACAGTTTCCACGACATAAGATCGTCTGGCCACCGTGACCATGTCGAGCGCTTCTAACTCTTGTCCTGAGCAGGTTGCATCGGAGCTGGATACCGCGGATAAATATCCGAGGAAACACTCTTTCTGGAAATACGAGCCATCGATTAGAAAGAGACGAAGCGACCAACTCTCGTAAACCGCGACCGTCAACGCTGTTGTGCAGGCTATCACCCCAAGCAGCCACCAGTTCTTCCTTGGTGTTTACGCATGAACCATGGACACGGATCGGAAGGCTGAGATCCCGAACAACCTTGCCAAATGCGGAATCGTTGACCACATTGCGTAGTACACGGCACTGAGTAGAAAGCAGCTTTTCCATACGCACTCTCCGCTGCATCGGGATTGTTGCACTCAGACTTGGGATACCAAGTCCCCCATGTTGTTTACCGGCATGGATGTAGCTGATCGGGGTATCCTTCGGTAGACGTAGCCAGCCGCGAATAGATTGCCTGATGTAGTTGTCCAACCTTTTGAGCGTGTTTCGGTGGACTTGGCCAAGCACGAGCGAATATGTCAGCCTCGGTATCAGGTAGTTCCTTGTGATCTCCATTCTTTGATGCGGCTTCAACGGGGCACGCGTCACCTCGTCGAGCAGTTTGAGCAGATGCTGTCGATGGTTGAAGACTCCTTTCCCCTTGAAAGTAAAGGGGATGCCCAAATATGTTACTGTGTCTGTCGGACCCAGAGGAGTGATGAGTTCCTCGGCGAAGCAAAATGGTTCGACTGAGACTGCTGTCGCCCGATGTTTCCTGTCCCCACAGATCACCATCGCTTTCGTCTTCCGGGCGTTTATCTTCATACCAGCTCTTCCCAACTCAACCGCGGCAGCTTCAAGCTTCTCTTTGAGGCGAGCTTGACTTTCTGCACACACGACCCAGTCGTCAGCGAAGGCAAAACCATCTACTAGGGTGTCATGGAACTGGTATCCCAGTTGCGGCATCGACAATCCAAGAACCTCATCCATTGCCATGATGAACAATAATGGGGAGAGTGGATCTCCTTGCCTCACACCTCTGTGGCAGTGAACCTCGGAACTGGGGAAAACTGCTACAGCATTCTCATAGGACTGTGCGATGTATCGAACTAGAGGTGACGGTGCTCCAAACGCCTCGGCAGATCTGACGATTGTGTCATGCGAAACCGAATCAAATGCTTTCGAGATATCGACGAACGCCAAGCTGAGGTTAGAAGCAGTCGCTGAAGAGTGACGAAGCAGGGCATGTAACAGCGATGTAGCTTCCAAACAGCCGTCCCGATGTAGAAATGCAAACTGGAGTGAAGGCAGTTGCAATCTACGACTCCAGCGATCAGCAAGCACCTTGTGAAAGCATCGGACAAGAATGGATGATACGGAGATCGGTCTCAGTTGATCCGGTGAAGTCGGATTAGGGACCTTCGGAACTAGAGTAATACGAGCACGACATAGGTGTGGGGGACAACCCCCAGCTAGTAAGAGTAAGTTGAAGTACCCAGCAAGTACGTTCGCATTGAACCGGCGGAGCATCCTGGGTGTGAGCTTGTCCAGGCCTGGGGACGAATTGCCCATTGAACGGACCGTACGGCCGACTTCCTCTCCTGTGATGGGCTCGATCAAGCTCCAATCGGATGGTACTATTACGCGACTGGGCCGGCTGTCCACGTGTTTTGGGGCTGAGAGCACCTGTTTCCAGTACTGCTCGGCGTCTGGAGGTAGGCCGCAGTTGCCTTTGTACAGATCTTTCCATGACCCATCGAGCACAGCAGACGCTGCATCTTTCCGTCTTTGGTGGTATAGGGTCTGGATGGCGGCGTAGTTGGCTCGGCGGATCTGCTTTCGGTTGACCGGCATCCGATAGACTAACTGACGGCGTCGGGATACGGTTTTCCAGGTGTGTGGAAATGTCCTGGAGGCGTGGAGGTCCAGAAGCGAGAGGACTTGTTCCGGTGTCATGATGCCAGACTGCAACCCTCGGGCAAATGCCAGAAGGTCAACACTAGCAAGTGAACTGTCAGCATGGGATTCTAAGAGTGACACGGCGCAATCCACGGTTTGTTTAAACCAGACGCTATAGTCATCGGCTTCTGACGAGTAGGCCGCTATTTGACCGATGGTTTGGTCAGGTCCACCAGATGATGATTCGTCCTGTTGTGCTTGCCAGTTAAGCACCTGTAACCTGGTTTTGATGCTGATAGCCGATCGACCAGGAAAATACTGCTCCATTCTCGCGAACAGCGCGGTTTGCGTTTCACAAGACGGATATAAATTGTTAGCCAGGCGCAAGAGCGATTGTGACTCTTGTTGGGACCAGCGGGCACCGGAATGCTTCACTCGGCTGAGCTTATCTGCATTATGCTGAGTGGGGTGTGCGTGCCGGCGATGTTGACTCAGGCCAATCTTCGTCGGAAAAAGGCGGGAACAATCAGCACAGGCCAATTGGGCGACCATGTTCGTACCAACACTATCATTGTCGTGAACTCGATGGTGGGCTACCAATCCAGGTTTCGATTTGCAGCATTTGCCACATTCCTCACACTTGAGCCCCACGAATCTCTCCTGTGTACTGGTTGGAACTGGTGCGGAGGCGCCAGATGTTTTGTAGTGTACATTGTCGAAAGTAACCAGCACATTGAAACCAAACAGGGTGGTTAGCCCTGTCTGGAGTTGCTGAACTCTTAGCTCACCCAGACTGGCGTCCAGGCTACCCAGTCGGCACCACGAGGAGGTGGTTCAGCTCGCCGACTAACATCGGCGCTTTACTCACGTACAAACTCAAATTTTACTAAATTATACTGAGAGCATTGGAGTAAAAAGGAGAGAAAATTGTGGATGGGGGATGTACCTAGTGGTGGCATTTTGGGATGCCTGCACCTCTAAGCTCTCAATCAAACATTCCGGGAATAAACTGGCATCACGAACGCTGCTTACATTGAACAGTCAGCATTTCCTGCAACGCCTTTAGTGGGTCTCGGAGGCCATACCATGGAAGTTACACCGCATCAACAACGCCTAAACTCTACGTAATCCCTTTCATATCTTTCGGCCAAGTCATATCCTCTCCATCTCCCGCTTTCCGCTTTTGTGAAGGGGGCACAGAGGATAACACTCTTCTTGGTAGACAGTGTTTGGGCATGCATAACAGGTGGCTGAGCCACCCCAGTTGATGTTGCTGGTTGTTTTCCGCTACCGATAAACCTCTAATCAACCAACAACCTTTTTTCTGATTACCTTGTTACAAATCCGTTGATTTCGTCCGATATCAGCGGCACTTCTAAGGCATCAATCGTCAAAAATCCGGAAATACCTTAGGTCATCTGCCCACAGATGTCATGTCTGACAACCAGACAAAAATGCAGCCTTTAATGTAGCCTGCTGCACGCGACACATGAGACCCAGTGATATGTTGGTTTGACCCCACAGGTGACGCACATTAGCAAATGTAATCTGAACCCTTGGGATTCGTGCACTGATGCCATCAGATGCAATGACGTCAGAGCTACCACAACCACCGAGATATGTAAACTTCGCAACCTCTGATGATTTTCCTTGAATTGTGAGGGGCATGTTCAGAGACTGCATCTTCTAAAGCACGACTGCAATTTGAACCTGCAAGGCTCATACCGAAGGATGGTACGATGGTTGTCAGTTTATTCAACATGACTTGTGCTTGACCATGGTCTTCAAAGATGAGGGCGATGTCACCTGCATACCCCAGGTGAACGAGGTTCCCACCAACAGTGATTTGAACACTGGAGTCTTGAAGACCCCCTGGATTTGCCTCGTTATCTCATTTACGACGAAGTTGAACAAGAACGGAGAGAATGAAAATCTTTGTAGCACCCCACTTTTTGTAGGGAAAATTTTTAGGGAGTTCCCCATACACCATCACTCGCCCATAGGTAGGAGAATATAGGGACCGGAGCATGTTCAAAAAACCCTAGATCGTCACCTGTTGAGCGAGTGTGGTCAACAGCACTGACCGCCCTACATAATCCAAAGTAACTTTGAAGTCAAGGAAAACCAAGGTTGTGTGCTCTTACACTTGATGGAGTGTGAAGATGTGGTGAACAAAACACCTTCTAGGCCAAAATTTTGCTTGATGCTCACGGACCGAAAGTCCGCGTGCCGCCGTAGGACGACTGAAAATCGGTTGAACTGGCAGTCTTTTACGACGAAAGACAAACTGATACCTCTCTTGTTACTCCATTCCTTGGAAGTACCTTTTAGGAAATGCGCAATGCTGATGACTAGCCCCAGTTATCTGGCACATCTCTTTCTTGCAGACAGACGCTAATAGGCTAGACAGGTAATTGCTGGGGAATTCTTTGCTGTCCTGAACAGAGCAGGTGAAAGTTCGTCACGAACAGGAGCATGATGACGCTTGAGTAGAGAATCAGACACTTCTGAGGCTGATTGGTGTTCAATACTCACAGTTCACGTTTCTGTTGAGGGCCGGAATTTCGGAGTTGATGTAGCGGACGACCAACAGAATTTTTGTTCGAATTACTGTGCCCAACTGGCCGAACGTTCTGTTTTGCTTGATATCAAAGAGCCTTCTGGGTCTCTGCTAGCTTCGATAACGATAGTCTTCCAAGGACCACTCGAAAGAAACAAGTTGAAAAGTCTACGCAGGTTTCCAGCAGTTTTGGTGTCTTTCACCTCTTTGACCTTCCGGATCTAAGAAACTTCTCATTTTGCACAACCCTCAGTTTCATTGTCGTTGGATAAGATATCTGTTTGGATTTTGGTTGCGGCAAGAAGGAATCTCTTGCCGGGCATCCAGAAAAACCTATCAGAGATCCGACCTTTGTAAGAGGTTGGCTGAGTTGTTACGCGAACAAAACTTCCCGCTTTGGGAAGCCCTTTGAAAATGTTTCACTGGTTATCAATATTGGACATACGGTAATCCGGCTGGAGTTCGGAAAACGGTTCAGGTAAGTTCGTTTGCTTCTGCGTCCACTAGCTTCTTAGTTGCCAGGTTATGTCGTTCGGGAACCGGTTCAGGTAAGTTCGTTTGCCTCTGCATCCACTAGCTTCTTAGTTGCCAGGTTATGTGTTCACGTTTTATGTAGACCTGAAAAGCGCAATGAAAAAAAGCAGGGGGAAAGTGCATGCTTTCCAGAAGCAGCGTCATCCGCAGACCAACGCTTGCCGCCAGTGTTTGACAGCAGCGCGGTCCATTTGGATTCTGGGCTGCTTTGTTGGTGGGCACCATGTTTTTGGGCGATTTCCGTTGTCTCGGAAATCGGTGATTCAAAGGAACGCCCGGTGATAGAGGCACATCTGCAGTGTGCGCTCTCCGTTGTCTGTGCTTCTCGTATACAACCCAAGATGACCACACATAACTGGGCCTCAAAAGCGCCAGGTTTACCCAACTAAGCAGTCATTTTGCCAGCAACCACAACGTTGTCTGAGCCTGTGACCCATTGTAAAGGAACACTCAGAGCGTTGCAGAAGCTCTCCTTGCTAAGCTTAGGGCTACAGTCCCTCGAGGCGTGAGCAGACACACAAAAAATGAGAGATGAGCTTCACGTTCCCTAATTCTTTTATAAATACTTCTAAACGGTCCTCTTAGAGACCAATATCAGCGGGTATCCTGTCAAGTACAGAGGCTTCCGCTCGGTCGCTCAATACAATGTCCACTGTGGCATAACTACCTGTAGAGATCTCAGTATCATCAGAGGTGTGCAGCCAAAACCTGGAAGAGAGCAAGGGGGCTTTCACTCCAACCACAGTACGTGTTGTCTGGATCCCTGCTTTTGACAGACAACGTACACCAATGAATAAGAAATCCAGCGTATGAGCAGTAGGTGGTTGTTTTCCTGCTTGTTGCAGTGCGCAAATATGATGCCGCAAAGAACGGTGTGGCATGACATTATTGTTAGTTGAAAGTACCATATTTGTACATGGGCCAGGATATAACCAGGGCACCCAGGCTTAGAGAGGAGGGCGATTATGTTCCTCGACCAAAGCCTTTGGCTCAAAACCCGACTGCACGGCTGCGGTGTTTGGAGGGAAATGCAAGTCTGGCACCATTTTTATGAACATGTCTCAACACCTTTTTCAACCCTTAAACTGGATGATCAGGGAGCTGTGCCGACCGTGTCTCGAACCACTGATCAGTTTGGGAGAGAGAAAATAGGAGTGTCGAGCGGGTACCCCGGAGTATAGCCCAATCGGTCACGGAGGCCACAAACCGTCACACCACGGGAGGGCCCAATCTCCTCGTGCTGGGACAAAATTACTGTGGTCTAGAGCGATTCTTCTCGTGGTCTGAATCTGTGGAAGCTAGGAGGATTCGAACAAGGTGCCAATTCCATTTCTGCGTGATTCCATCCGTTGACTTTGAGCTGAGGAATCAGACGTGTGCGTTTACTCTCAGCTCCCTGAATTGCGAATTCATGGGAAACAAGAGAGCTTACTTTACTAAACGGACGTAGACAACCACATGATGCAATGGTCTCGTTTTCTAGAGATTTTTCCAACTTACCGCAGATGCATTTTTCTATTGTTTTACAGTCCACGTTTATAAATCAACGACGCACAGCTGGATGTACACGATGTTTAAGGATGTCACACTGATTGCGATTGCACCTAATTAATTAGAAACAGGGATGAGGAATGGACTCACATTTACCTAAAATACTTTAACATAGATATATGGAATTGGAAAAATTACAGGTCACCAGCAGCTTCAGCATGCGCTATGAGAAAGGTGTCCTCAGTATATGGCTTGAACAACAAGGTCTGTCTCTCAACCAGTCCTAAAATTATATCAACTAATGATGAGGCGCGAGCACCATACACGGAAGATTGGTCAAGCCCAACAAGTCTATGAAAATTGCCCCTAACCTGTGTGTTTTAGGTACAAACAAGCCAAATTCCGGCGGTATTACTCAAATTAAGACCTCCTCTCTCTCTAGCTACCAAATTTGGTAGTGCGAACAGATCTAACGAATGTAGTAAACCACGAGGTTTTATGCAAAAGCAGGTTGTATAATGAGCTCACTCACGTGGTTCATTTGATCACGGGTGAGAGTACATGTGACACTTGATGAAATGTGCATTTAGTTGTCGAAAACAAAGCTGAAAATGTTCGCAGCTCATGCTTTACTGGTGTACCTTACTGATCTCGAAGTGATACGAGAATAGCCAGAAAAACAAGGTCCATATAATACTATCAGGTGTAAGCTGATTCCGCATCGCTGGTTTCAGTGGACAGTAAATTAATGAGTTCATATTATCGCATATTCTGTGACAGTATTTTAGGACTTCAATAACCTAGTTGTTGCGTGATATCATCGGATTACCTTTGGACTATTTGTTGACTGTGAAGATGGATATTGAGGCCAACTCTTTCAAAACAGACGCTATGTTTTATGGGTACCTATGAAAATTAGAGATACAGTCGGACGAAACTCGTGGAATGGACACTGGAGGAAGTTTGGGTTGACCTCACTCAAGTGCTTGATAACAAAAGCCCGTAGCTAAATGTCGGAGCTCCATTGCAGTTTTGTATGTCAATTGATATGTCCTGCCACTAGGCTAATTCAACTGGGACGCTGCAGCTAACCTTGTGTATTCACACAAGCCGAACACAAGCATTCTAGTGCTAATTGTTGCACCTATCTCAGTTGTCACCGCGCAGATTTGAAGGGGTGCAGCTGCACTCCGTGTGCCGCAATGAAGGCCATTTCAGTTTCTAACTTGTGCTTTGTTTCCAATGTGTGTGCACTAATAATGCACCCGACTGGTAGCAAACTGGAGCAGTAACTGTGAGTATATTTGGAAAGCTGACGGGTCACTAAGCCAGACACACTTGGGTGAAAATGTTATGATGGGCCAGAACATCATTGATCACTTAAATTCGTTACTGATTATAGGCTGACCCTTAAAGGAACGGAACAGGAACGAGCTGTTGAAAGTTTGAAGGCTGACAGACCGTATCCAATTTTCAATGCAATTGTCTTTCAAGGGCATGTCCAGCCGAAAGGGGGCCGCATCCACATGTATTTTAATACAGCTTCTTTACTAGTCACAAGGTGTTTTTCGCACGACGTCCTTGCACTCTTTTTAAATATGGGACTCACCTTCGAAGCTCCCCATTCAATCGGTATTCTTTCCTCACTCGGGATAACTTGGAGCAAAGTCGTCAGCATAGCCACGAAACCCTCACTATCGTTAAAGCTTGCAGCATGCGAAACTTCCGGGCAAGGTGGTTTGATAATGGAACTGTACCCTGTACTTTCGTCGACGAAGGTCGACTGGTACCCACGTCCTATTCAAGTTCACTTGATGCTTTCAGAGGGTGAGCCGATGGGCTCAGCTTGACGGTTCTTTAAAGCGATCAGCCCATCATTTGGGGTGCATCATTGATGATGATTGATTTGGTGCCAAATCATCTTTTTTGGAGATCGCTGCGCCAACACCCACCCTGCTCTGACCAGTTGATCGGATTATCTGTAACAGAGTGTGGCAGACAATGTCCAAGGTTGTGAACGTGGGTTATTCCACCTTTCTCCAATCGTCATCAAAATCACCGTTCTGCCCGTAGGGGTAAGAAAGCTTCTCAGCCAACTCAACTCATTGATGCTGAGCTATCTAGACGCCTTTCAGGCGGTGAACTGAATGCTTTCGCATAAACCAACGTGTCCCAAAGGGAAAATGAACGCATACGCATGCCCGCACAACACAGTGGGTAAAGTAGTGTACTCCGAAATGAGCAAGCGTGTACTATTAAAGCTCTTCACCAACAGCTGATTGCCACAAGATCCAGCTGGGTTCACTATTGGTTTTCACTTGATGGTTTCCAAGTAACAGTGTGTGACTGTGCTGAAGGTTTTTGCTGGCTACAAATAGCTGTTGTTCAGCATATAATTTAAGTCCTTCCCATTTATCTGGGTGGAGAGCATCAATCCCGAATCGGCCGCTCAGATGAGTTTACTAAAACTGTTTCGGTTAGAGTGAGCATTCATATAACCTAACAGAAGCATGATATCTGTAGTTCTCGCTGCCTGGGGTAACCGTGACAAACCTTTCTCAGCGTCACAGTTACCCTCTGCCGAAACGTATTCTGCCAAAAAACAAATACCGTTCACCCAAGTCGAGATGCATTGATCTTGACTGAACCATTTAACCTGACCATGCAAAGTTCAGGTTGTAATTCAGTCCAGCTAAGCACACTCAGTCCTGGAGCTAAGCACAACTCCCACACCGTAGGTACGACGGGCCACTGCTTCAGGATCACCATGCATGCGAAGAGTACTGCGCTGTAAATATGGGTCGGTATCGAGCGGTTGGAGGTGTACGACTGGTCTTGTGTGAGCATCTATTATAAAATAGTCTAGTTATAACGTGTCTGGATTTTGCTAGTTGGTTGGCCTAGATACGTGGGAATATAGCTTCTAAGGAGCACCTCATACCCCTTACGATTGTTTGCTTTATGAATGGCTTGCACCTCCTTTGATTTTTCCCTTCAAAATTTGCTTTGCAACGTAGTCTGATGCGACTTGTATACATTCAGTTCAGCAGCTATGTTCCTTTATAATGTTTTCCCCGTTCTGTGTGTTGAGTCCCGGTCCACCTGCTTGCCATTTGGCTGGTCATTTAAACACCATATGTTTGAGAGTATTTCGTCTTTCCTTTCTTCACCACTGTCGCACTGTGCTTCGAGTTTCTTTATTTCTTCCCCACGTAATTCTCGTTTGTTTTTCTGTTTTGGCTTTCGATTAGCTGGTTCGTGTTCTGTTTAGTTGCAGAGTCTTGTTTCTTAAATTTAATCGGTTGACTTTTGTGCTCTTTTACTGGTTGATTATTCTGCAACGCACGCACTCTTTATGGTGTTAGCAGTACTTTGCTTGTGACGTTTTTGAGAGATTCCTCCATTTCATTCCGAGTTCACCGAGTTCAGAGGGTTAAATGACCTTGAAAGCCGTTAAAAGATGAGTTTGTGGCTGGCGTGTCAGCTGACAATGCGGGAAGACAAGGCGTCAAAATATGGATACACTATATATATATATATATATATATATATGCTATTCGTGGCGGATAGAATAAGATGTGACAGAAAGCAAGCGCTCAGAAAGGCTTAATGATCGGATAAGAGTTTAATGATTTCTTTTCAAGTGGAAGCCAACCAATACTTGTCTTGTCATGTGGGAACTTTTATCCAACTTAGGTTGATCATCCTGACACCGAATAACTCTGTAACACTTTCTTTGTTGCCTCCAGATATTTGTGTAAATTTGCAGTCCATTCGCACTTATTTGCAAAATATTTTTGAATGCGAACATTCGAAATTTCTTAACAGTATCGGTCAATGTTAAATTTTCCATTGTAAGTCGGTGTGCTGGACCATATTGTCATACCACCTGCGTCCTTATTCGATTCCATGCAGTCTTCATCCGACTTGTGAATCTCATCTGCAGTCTGGGAAGGAAGATCTCAACCTTTATACCTCTGATGCCACAAATGGACCGTAGACATCCACCTTAATGTTGAGAATCCTCAGGGATATCGTGACAGCTTTTATAATTTGGTTGCTTTGTTACAATAAATCTATGTGGATTGGCGTGCGGCTACATTTTGTCGGCTGAATGGGTCTCAATGTCCTTCAACCAAAAGGCTATTTGTGATCCAACAGCAGAAAGGGGCATCTCAAGAAGACAAAGCACTCCTGAGCGCATCTAAATTTCTACTGGAGCTAAGTTTACCTGGTCACACAAAAATAATGGATGCCGTTGACCTTCTAATCAGGGGTTTCTAGCCCTAGCAGCTGCTGTATTCCTTGGAGCTTCCATCTGAGTACTTGAGCAGTGAGGTTGGCGCGGCGTATTTAGGTCACACTGATCCTATCGTTGTAAATTGATTGAGCAAAATAGTCTGCAGTACAGGCTGATTTCGCAGATTTCTTTTGCAAAAGTATTATCTAGTTCACGGTATTCAGCAACCTTCGATAAAAGGTAGTCAGATATAACCAATAAAAGTCAGCATTAAATTAAACAACTTGGCCCTACATGTTTTTCGTGCTTTTGTTTCTTACACATTCTACGCCCTAATGTATCGGTTAGATTCCGTGGATTATAGCTTTATGGCTGTCCGTACCTTGATAAAGCATCAAAAAGCATAGAGAAATAACGGTCTGTCTGAGGGTGGTATTTTCCAGGAAGCGAATGTCCAGTAAGATAGGCTTCAATGAATTACAAATAGATTAGTCCGCTTTGTAAAGTCGTATTGTAACTTCTGAGGTTTCTGCATTCCAGCTAACTGACAAAAAAGACTAGTTCATTTAATGAACAAACAAGACGCAACAACAGAGACAACTGAAGCAACGGCGTGCAAAAAACTTAACCAAAAATGCTTGCTTTCAGCTTTTGTCTGAAGTGGCTTCGTATCGCTGCCTGAACCCTTTTTTGCTGTATCAATACTCATTAGCATAACTTAGATTCCATACCAACAGTTTTCCAAGAAAAACCAGAAAGTAACATAATCTTGCATCCGCATGGTACTGATGTATTTTCAGCCATAGATACTGTTTCAATGGATGCGTGACCTTTCAAAAAACGGTTGCCGGCAGGTATCTGTCCCAATCTATAAATATCCTCCTCAGTCTGGTTACTTATAGGTATCTGTCCCAAGCTATAAATATCCTCCTCAGTCTGGTTACTTGGCTGATTACTCCTACACGTGAATGAGTCGGCTTTGAGGACGCCACGGATTACAGCGGCCCAGGGCACCAAAGTTTTCTCATGCAGGGACCCAGCTCTTTCCCCTACGTAGACCCAACCGTTTACCAACCGCTTTGCTAGCATTAATCCATTTTCAGCTAATCGCCTAGAAGATATTGCCATTTAGGGCACAGTAACATCATCAAAATTTTCATTTTTCACCACTTCGACTATTCAGGACTTGACCGAAGTCGGGTTCATTTTATGAGGTTAAAAAATCTTTGAATAACAAATACTCGTGATTAGGCGAGGTCCACTGTTAATGTTTTTGCTGACGCGTCCCCGGAGTCAGTCGTCAGACTTCTACAGATCTCTGCTTCCTAGGACTAGGTTTCACATTCGTCAACACATGCACAATGGTCTTAATTCTAGTCTACATTGTTTCTGAGAGTGAAGGAACGCTATTCTAGCAGTTTTTTCGAGTGCAGTCATTTTATGATTTGTCTAACCTGTGAGGATACACTCTATCTCTGGAAAGTAAAATTGTTCACAAGTTGTAGAGTGTCATTGAGAGCCCATTGAGGTTCCTAGATCAGTATCTGTTGTACAGGAATCCGTTTGAACATTGTTGTGGATTCCAAGAAGAGCTACTTGGAGGCTACTAGGGCCTTGCTCTATGATCCGCATAATCGAGAGCCATGACCAAATCGTTTGGGCATGAATGGACGCCCAAAAAATAGCAGATGCAAAGAGGACGGGTAGTAATGGACAACTGGATCTCACACCATTATTTATTGAAATGCGCGGACGTGTTCTCGGTTTGATGAATTGTACCGGCCGCTTTGCGAGGTAATCGATTTCTCACTCATGCCATCTTTAATGCAAATAGAGCTAAACAAGTCCAAGGAGCTTTTTGTAGCGGGGATTCTGCCGTCTAAGTTAAGAATCTGGCATGTTGTTGACCAGGTGGACAAAGTTCAGGCCCATTATGTTCAGGTGCCGGCCTACGAACTCTGTCTTGTAAGTTGGGTTCCGGCGCTCGATGGTGGAATAAAACCAGGCTACTTAGGTGAAACCGCCTGCCGGAACTTCCAAGATTGTTAGCCTATTTGATCTTTCTTTGTTGTGGCTTCCCACGGTCAAGTGCACTTCATTCTATCAGACCAAGCTGCGCTACATTTGGAAGATGGAGTGGCTTTATGGCGAAGTAATTGGACTAACGCCCTAGGGCAGTCAGTGAGCATAGATAGCTCATAAGCCACCACGTACTTGTAGCATTACTGCCAAAATCTCGCTTGCCCACCTGCAGTGGCTGTTGTACCGTGGCTCAGGTTGAAATCCTACGTCACGCAAAATGAGGACTGACGGAATCCAGCACACCGAGAGCACCAAACGGTTGGGCCACCACACCAAATTGGTCAGTACTATTGATTAGTTTTCCGTGGCTCAGAGCTATCCACATTTCATTAGTCATTTTGAACGAAGATATTCTTGGGAATTTCTACATTCTGACTTTCATCAAGTCTGATGCCCACCAGCTTTATTCGTGGTAAGTGTTCGTATTTAGATACTTATGGGAAACCGTTTAGCTTTACAACATTTTGCAGCGTCAACGCGGAAAAAAACCTCAGTGAATCTGCTTTCCAGCGTCACACCCATGCGACGGTGCAGGAGTTTTAGACAAAACTGTCAGTCCCAGATTACGGCTTTGCCGAAGCTGTACCCACAAAGGCACAGATTTTACACAGTCTTGCACATCTCTTCAATGTCCCTGTTGTGGAGCATATCATGACACAAATACTGGACCACGTTATCACTGAAGGTAAGTATGCACGCCTAATCGATAGACATCGCTCCTCTGTGCTTATAGTGCATTGGCCCAAAAACACGATATGCGTTGTCGAATAGAAGTTTCTGCTACCAGCATAAAAATATGAGTGGTTCACCAACGAAGGAAATGTACGGAGAGTTTTTCGTTTGAATTAGATCTGTATTAGCCCCAAAGGAGGCCAGTAAAACAAGCTTCTGTTCTGTATTATGGGGTGTAACAGAAGTGAAGACATACTTCTGACTAAATAAAGTAGTAAAACCTTCAGTCATACGGTTCTATCTATGAACTCAACAGAGAGATCAAAGTGCGCACTCAGCAACCACAATGGAAATTAGAGGATTAAGCACTAAGTTGCTTTCGAAATAAGAACGATTCGAACCACCATTAAATGCGTGCGTCTCACTGGATTAGAAAAGGTTGCTGAGTTAACTTGGTAAAAGAGCTGGATCCGGGAAGCGTGTCACACAGGCAAGGCCTCACTATGTCCAAAATATACCAGAAACAAGAAGGTAAACTATTGTAACACCTGTCTGCAAAATTAACGTTTAGCTCATTACGTCACGTGGCTGAATTTTTTTCGAAAGTGAAGTGTACCGACAGCCCGTTGAAATTACAAACAGAACCAATATTATGGTGTTGGGATGGAGACATCACGTGGAACAGGGGAGGGTATTTCTCACACGTTGTTATCGGGACCTGCAAACTAGCAAACAGAAGCAGACCCCTGAACTACTCCCTTGTTGTTGAGTGCGAAAATACTAAGAAGGGTCGGTTGCGTTAGGGAAATGCTCATCTAGTGAAGCAAACCAATTTGGCAACAACCGCGGAATAGTTCACCTCTGTTAGGTGCTGTGTACCAATGTATCACAAGGAAGTGTTTGTAGCCACAAATATCTGATATGGGATTGTCCTGAACAGTTTAAAAACAATTGCCGAAACAAATTAGAATGTATGACTTCTGAGACAGGCTGACTGCCTTTCGATATCCACGATCTCTATGCAGTCTGACCTGCAGTACGATCAACAAATCCACTGCAAGGTGCGTGACTATCCATGGGCACTGAATGTGAAGCTTGAGGAACCGAAGTTGAACAGAAAATATATGATGTGAATTGCTTCACCTACTCCATAAAAACGTCACGAGGCTGTTTCACTGCTGTTCATTGCTTGATGAGGCTGATAGCATGATTCTTCACCCCATAAATTTTCAAGAAGTGACTTTCAGCCACATCGCTTGAACTCTTAGGAAAACGTGACTGCTGTAATAAGATCCAGATGATGATAATGATGATGAAAATCAGCTCCTTTTTCTCAAAGTAGCCATTTTTGTGTACTTCATGATTCAACCTTGCTTGGGATTGCGGGTTTTGTTATCATCAGCAATGAACTTATATCCAGCTTGTTGCTACTTGAGGCACCCTCGATCGTGGTTAGCACATCGGTAAGGGATTTAGGTCGATTCACATTACAGCCACTGTTTTTGCGCGGACACTTCACACAAACCCGTTAATTTTGAAATGTTGAACAAAGGACTGACGCACGGAAGAAATTGAGCCGATCTGATATTAAGCATAAAAGTTGAAAACTTAGAAAAAGTTTGCACGAAGATTTCTCCAGGTTGCTGCATTGGTGCCACACTGAGCGAGACATTCAATTAACTTCTACCCATGTTTTATCACCCATTGCATAGCGTGTCTCAGTGCACTGAGTTGGGTGCAATCCCGCGCCAAAACCTCTTCACTCAAGATACGTGCGTCGCTGGAATTTGCCGAAAGTGTGGACCTAGCAGTCAATCATGATTCAGCATCCGCTGAATGCGGGTTAACAATGCCGTGTGCAGGTGTCCTAATTCCAAAATGATTTCGTGAACATCGGGCTCCACAGTTTGAATAGTAGCAGCACTACGCGATTGTAATCGTGCAGTGCCTTTTGCGGACAGCCGACGGTCAACGTACTCAACAAAATTGGCACTACACAGTTTTCCAAAAACAGCAAAATCATTCTATTTTGGGTGCATAATTTTGTTAGATCTGTGGACTCACTGAGTAAAAGGTGTCAGCGTCAACGAAATATCTATGTTGGTCATGTGAGGATCTTCATTGTGCTTCGCTACGTTTATTCCCTGGAGTAGCACCACCGTGCATCCCACAGACAGTGGTTGGAACTTTTATTACTAACTTCTCCTTAAGCTGTATGGTATTTGGAGAGCAACGGCGTTTATCAAAAGTATGATTCTCTTAAGCGGTTGAAGCCTGTTTGTCGACACAAAGTCCCCCCCCAGGTTCGAAATACATCAGTTTTATTAACTTTACCACCACCCATTTGATGAATTCCGAGTCAAAAATTCAACTGTTTGCGAAAACATTATTGCCTCCGGTTGAAATGAGTCGCATGAATTATTTTGATGGCACTGTAAAAATACGTTGCCACATATTTTTTTTGTTCGTGCCATGTAGTCAGCTGCGCAAAAGGGTGTATTTGTTCTTTATGCTGAACTAAAACTGTTTCTTTATCAAGGACAATTTTGCCATCCCTATTTAACTTCATTTCATGGATAACTTTTAATGTCGTCTCAAAATGAGAAGCTCCCTTCGTCCGTAAATATGAAGTTGAACCTGGTGGAATAATTCATACCAGTGGGGAGAATTCATAGCTAGCCCAACGGAATTGAATCACATGGTTGGTGAATGCTTTTCACCAACTGAGTCACGCTTAGAAGATTTTATCCTCATCCTATTATCGTCAACAGTCCTGTACGTTTTCGGGTCAACGGTTGTCAACACTCGTTGAATGGCATTGTATCCTTTTCCCATTCATTTTAAGCCGGGTGCGCTAGCGCAGCCATAATCGATGAGCGTTTCTCCCTAGTTATCTGAAACGAAAGTTTTTTAAGGGGTACATATACTGCAAACGAGATCCTCTCTCACCTGTAGCTGAAGAACTGACTGGGAGTGTCAGTCGTAAACGTTGACCAATGCAGTCCACATGATTAATTTTATTTGTCTGTGTGCGTCCATGTGTACGTTTGGAGATTGATTTTATCTCGATATGAGCATTATCCCAACTTTATTAGTTGGAAGGTGAAAGTCTCACAAGCCGGTTAAAAGACAGCCAAATCTAGGTGGCACATTTTGTAGCAGTGTAGCTAAACCATAGACCCGCTACAAGAATAACCCTAATAAGAAGGGTATAATGTATATAGAAAGTTTTTCATCATAAACTTTTGTCAATGTAGTTTAGTGTGTCAAATACCCTTGTAAAACCTCCGCACTTTTCGATCTATCCCCTACAATCCGGTTGTATTCGCAGGTTGCTCAGCCTGTATGGCTGTTTATCATTAATACTGATGATCATCATCACCATTTACTGGTGCTCTTTACTGGTGTTACGGCAAAGTTTATCGGTTCAGTGCATGAAATGGGAGACTTTCGCTGTTGAGAAGCTCACCAGGGTAATTGGGTTATATTCTTCTCCACAGACTGGGGTACTCTGAATCAAAGAACCTGGTAATGTAAGAACAGATAAAGTACAGTTGATTTTTGGCCAATCTGTAATAAAGAACCAATCACAGAAAGGAAGACAACAAGAAAAACCAGTATCTTCAATGTACTCGAAAACGGATGGCATATCCAAACTGCTTGATGTTCATCACAAAACAGCAGAATATTTTGGAAAGGTGATTTGAAACAGATTGCACGATGGTTAAGCTGCTTGAGGCTGAGGCTTAACTCATAGATTTCCTCTTGAGTCGAATCGACGCGACCTGAAAAGAGTATAATTTGTCAAATTAGGAACATGCTCCAACCATTTCCTTCAGAAGTGCGATAGCAGCAACTGATGTTTAGCAGATGTTCGAAGATTTTTTGCGCGAAAATAAGAAACCTCGGCAGCTTTAAAGTAATAGAACTTAAAAACGTCTAAATACCATGTGAACTACAAACATCAGGCAGATTGAGAGAAAAAGTTCGTGGAGATATTGGTATTGTGAGGTATTTGAGGAGTTTTTCGGTCTGTCTTTCCGTCTAGAGAACTTGAACAGCCGTGGAAGTAGAAGTTACTTGAGGTCAGTTTTGCTGACGTAACTCACTCTTGTTTGGTAGTCTGGATTCTGTCAAGGCATCCAACTGCTCTCATTCGGACAACTAGGGTTTCTCAGTTTAGCCTTTGAGGTCAAAAGCCAGCTGCAAGGCCAAATGAGCAGGCGTTATATTACTATTGAGTAACTTATAGGAGGAACAATTTTTCTGGATTGGATGTAGCATCTTTCCAGCCCACAGACTGACAGACCACAAAGTTGCACTGTCTGTCAAATAACTGAGGACAATGGTCTCCGGTCTTTCCAAATATTTCCATGAGCATCCAAACTAGAAACCGTGGCGCAGCAAACCCTCCAAATCTGTCCATGATGAATTGAAGTGCACCTGGCTATCGATTTTTCCGAATGTTGTCAGATCCAACAGTGTTAAAGCCTTGGTTCCCGGGTGCTGTACGACCTGACAGAAAATCAAAAACTGAGATATCTAACTCACACAGAAGATATTGAAAATTCAAAAATACACTGGATCACAAAATTTTCCGTTAGTTCCTCTTTTATCCTAAAGCCTTTTTTGATTACGTATTCGGCAGATTCTTTAGTCGGTCTCTTTCAACTCCGATGCGTAGTCTCTCTCATTATATCTCGCCAACTCACTTCTTACGAACAACCGCACTAAAAAACACTTTTTATGTTCATGCTGCAAGTTGTACTGGTGTATCCCCGTGAAACCGGCACTTACAACTTTTAGAATTAAACATTAAGATCCATAGAGTGCCAGCAGGCACATGTGGTTTGTGCTAGCAAGGATTCATCTAAAAGCTTCAAATTTGCTATATAGCACAAACTAGGTTAGATATCTGAGCTCGAGAACCTTATTGCCTCAATCTGACTAACAAAGGGTGATAAGATGCATTCTGAGGTCTCATAGACTAGTTCGAGGGAAATAGCAAATCTTACTGATTATATTTGCTGTCAAACAACCAACAAAAGCAACAGGCGTGAGTTTTCAGCACAGAGCAAAATAACGAAATGGCTGTGTTAGTGGGAGCCAGTAGCCTACTAACACTGCAAAAAGGATAATGATGTATCTATCTAATGAGACAGCTAAGTGCAACAAAAGCCATGCTGTATTACGTTGAAATTATCAAGAACTGGACACTCCGCCCTACTCACCCTGCATATACTCGGGGAGTACCAAGAAGGAACAAAAGGTGATTTCCAAATCCAAAATTAGCGGACCACACAATACAAATGAAGGCTTTGAATCTGTCGTCTAGAAACCTGGTTGAGGCTATCCTTCATTACTTAGGGTGCACTCTGCTCGAGATTGGGTACCGTCGATGAGAAAATGAGATTTCGGTATCACTATTTAAGGACTGAAAATACCAGTTTACCGATATCTCTAATAATAATAATATCTAAAATCAAGGTCATTAAACCCGCAGTCAATTTAGGCACTATTCTTCGTTTGAGTAAGAATTTCAAACGCCAGACGGGTACTTACGGCAACCCCTTCAGAATGAGAACCTCGGAGGATCAGTAGTTTCTCTGGATCGTTCAGACACGTGTAACTGAACACGCGTTTGTCCGTCGCAATGTCAGATTCTCTGCTTTGGGTGTTTCTAAGTAAGTTAGGAGCAAAATTCAGACTCATTTTGTGTTATCAACATTGGCGGTGCATTTCGTATTTGTGGTGCTAGAATCACTGACTTGATTCATTTCTTGAGTCTCTAAGAGGAATCCAACGCATTGCTGCGTTTGGCCCGTGTGGAACCTTGGATTCTACGGCATCACTGTGGCCAAAAGTTCTCCGCGGAAAAAACCTTACGACTTAAGATTCAGAAAATATTATGTATAACCAACCCAGGTGAAATATGAAGTCCATCTTGATCCAACTGAAATGATCGGGCCTGCGACCACGTTGCACAGGTGATGTTGCTAGCTGTGCATCACCTAGCCGGATGGCTTTGCGTTCCATGGATAGACGTTGGTTTCCAGTAACATTAGCTTAGTAACAACAAAATTGTTTTCATTTCCCATTGTCCGGTTATAAAACTAGCTCCGGACGGTCATGTTTCCCTTGATTTCGGTTGTAGGCCACAGAATACTTAAATAGTCTAAGTATAGACATTCATCCAGTGTATCAATCTCCATCAACAATTTATTTGCAAATTTTGCGGCCTGAAGATAAAAGCTATCCGAATTTGCCCTTCCTCGTCATTTGAACTACGTAGGAATACAAATGGCCATTCGTAGGGTTTCTGGAAAACTTTACTCACGTCTACTGCATCATTCCGCCAAATTTTGCAAACATTGCATAGCATGATTCTCCATGGTCACTGCCATTTGAAAGCTCTACAGTAGAGATTATATCACTGTTAACCCTCTTCATTTCTAGTTCCATCCCCTATCATTTTTAGGAACTGACTAAATGGTAGTGCCGCAAATCCGCATATTCGTACACCAATTACCGCCTGTCGAATCGGAATGCAGAACTAGTCATTCTGCAGCTGTGCTGATATTTTCAGTCAATTAATGGTAAGCTGAGCAGATTTAACAATTTTAGCATCTTATAAAAAATGTGTCATTCCAGATGATTTCAGTAAACATCAGACCATCCTACTTCTCTCACGTTTTCTGAACAGTAAAATGGCAGGTAAAAAATTCTGGTCACACAACATAGAACTGTGTAGACCGTAGCTTTGTGGGGAGTTGTCTGTCATGAAATTTTTAAATATATCTGTCCATCTGGGAAGAGTCTCACTCTGGTAGGCCCCATTTTGATTGGATTGAAATGAAAAAAGCAACAAGACATGGGAAGTGTAACAAACTTGCACAGTCTGTCCCTAGGCAAAATAGCGACATGAATGTTGTATTTCGCAGAGACTTTGGGTTTCTAATGAAATTCCGCCCGCCATTTGATTTTGCAGTTGACCTTTGTGTAATGTGTACGGCAGAATCGGTGAGGTAAAAACTGTTGATGATGAAGAACAGTGTTAACGAAAAGGTTTTTTAACGCAACCAATGGACAGTGACGAACTTGGGCAGATAAACTACTGGTATTATTTTGGAAAGTCGTGGAAAATTTGTATCACCGAAACTAGTAGCTCTTTTGGCGTACGCTTCGCTCTTTGTTAGTACTGTAGGAAATATTTTTTACAAGGCCACGATTACGGTGATATGCTGCAGCGCGCACATGGGGGTCACCGCGGTAAAGATGAAACAGGTGTCTGAGACAAGTGTCTGGTGTCACTTCGGGGTAAGCAGACGGAGCTTGGTGGCACCAATGTATGTGGCGTGTACCTGTACAAACCGTGGGCTATTTGGCCCCATTCATTCAGAAAAATGACTCAGAGGATCGTTTGGTATTTTGTTAAGTAATATCGTCAATTTGTCAGGTGAATGATCCCCCAGAAATGTTGCTAACGTTTCGCAAAGTTTGAACACCCTAGAAGCGAATATCAAATTTTTGTAAACTATAATGGCTTTAACTGGCGCGTGATAGTTCTTTAGTGCTAGCCATATTGTTAATCTCCACATAATACAGTTCAATTTAAATTTCTTCTGATTGTGTTCGCTACGATGAGTGGGTCGGATGAGCGTTAGAACGAACTACTAATTCTTCGTAAGTAATCAAGATAAAAAACAAAACGAGTCGCATAAGCAAAAGCGTGAGCTTGAATTGCCAGGCTTGGATGAGGCCGCGATTGTTCTTCCAAAGTGATGTTTCTTCGCGTGAGGGTGAGCAGTGAGGGTTATTTAATTTACTTACTGACACGTAGTTCAACATGCATCTGGGTATTTTTCACGGCATCTGCGATCGTATAACAGAATTTTCGATTTCGTCAGAAACGGATGCACCCGATACCAAGCATTCGTCAATAATAGTCGCAACAGAGTGGTTCTGCGCCTTCGTCGTAGGCCCCATTCACTTAAGCATGGTAAACGTGTTTTCTTTTGTTTATTAAAGTTGGAACGCGGACCGCCAAGGACGACAGGCTGTTGCAGGAATCTTGAGAACTATCGAGTTTACTTGCCTTGTTTCGTCTTGTAATTCGGCTGGTTTGGCGCGCTTCGGTACACTTATTTTGAAAATGTTCAAACGTATTCTGTTGTGTAGCTGTTAGTCTAATCGTTAGATGAGTGGTTCTCAGTCGGTCAGTTTTTTCATGCGGTCTACTGATACATCATTTTTTCATGTAAACTGATAACGAACCAATAGATCTCAATAGATGTCATACAGTGTGTCCATTATATCGTCTGTTCTCTCTCTCTCTCTCTCTCTCTCTCTCTCTCTCTCTCTCTCTCTCTCTCTCTCTCTCTCTCTCTCTCTCTCTCTCTCTCTCTCTCTCTCTCTCTCTCTCTCTCTCTCTCTCTCTCTCTCTCTCTCTCTCTCTCTCTCTCTCTCTCTCTCTCTCTCTCTCTCTCTCTCTCTCTCTCTCTCTCTCTCTCTCTCTCTCTCTCTCTCTCTCTCTCTCTCTCTCTCTGGGAACCGGAGCGTGTCTGAACCGGAGCGTGTCTCGAATTTATCTTTTTGGACGTTGATACTTACGATGGTTTACAATAAAAAACACTCCATCTAATTATATATGTACCTTCGGTGGAAATACACAGCAATACTGTTTCTTTTTGTCCAGCAACACAGCTGTATTATACGGTTCGTGGCACTTAGATGAGCATCGGCTCAGAAATCCTCAACAGTTACGTAATCTGGTGCTGTTCGTTTTACTTATATTTAGGTGCCGCCTGTGTAATTATGAGCCCACGAAATACCTGAAAAATTAAATGGTAGTGAGAACCTGATGTAATCGAGATTTCTGGAGCCAAAACAATCTATTTCGAACAAACTACGCACTGATAATTGCTCCAACATATTGCGACCAGTTGCTGCATAAGTATGAGGTGATTGTATATTTGTAATCCCAAAATATATCGCTGGCTCCTAGCCTCTTTTGTCCCGCCATTCAGTTCTGGTCTTTGGCTACCTACGCTGCGGACTTCGGACGATACATCAAGGCGGTCGAATAGATTATCTTTTTTATTATGCGTAATTGCACTCGTTAGATAGGATCTCCTGGATTAAGTCAAGAAAATGGTCGTATCATCATGAAATGTACTTGGTTGTTTGCATGGTTGGCCTGCTTATTTGGTGAAGAGATAACTTAATAAGCGGCGTTGCGGCAATTGTCGTCTCACATTCAAGTTGAACGAGCACCAAGAAAGCCGCTGACTGATGATTCCATAACCGGGCGACCTGGGATTCGCATAGAATTAAGAGATTTCGCTCCTCTAGGATTCGATAGAACTTTGGCAGCCATATTTTCCATTGTCTTACAGAGTATGCCCCTTATAAACTGTTCAAACCGAGGCTAAGCGTACATGCTAGAAATACAACAGAAGGAAGGAATGCCATTCAAGACTGTTGACAAAAGCATCCCATGTTTGTAAATAAAAGCGATCGAAATACAATGGATCTCGGTTACGCTCCTTTCAATTGTCCAGGACTGAACCATCAATTATATTCCACTCTGGAAGGATATGTACAAACGTGCGTGGCGTTTCAGTGAACTGGTAAAAATGGAGGAGTGACATAATGAGATTTCTCTTCGTGCCAAATGCTCAGGTTGAAAGAAAGATAGCAGCCAGATCTCCACCTTGTTGTTTGCGGTATTTTTGTCTACATACATATCATTATTGCAACCGGTGATCCAACTCGCCAAGCTAACCAGTCAATCAGCAGACATCGACTACATGCGCACAGCTGCACGTAGTCGATTGTACTAACACGGGTGTGTAAGTGGCGATAGTCTTCATAGTCGATGAAGATCTTTAAAGGAAAAGGAATAACCAAAATATTTCCTGGTATGTTCCTCTGTGTAAGGGCTTACACATGCCCGAAAGTAATTAATATTTAACTGCGAGCTGTGGACCAAGTTGGGTCAAGTTTTGGCTTTGTGCGGAAAATTTGACAGAACATCTGAAGACCGGTGAGCTGCATTTACGCCGGGACCACGGAAAAAGATATATAGCACTGTACCTACGAAACGACAGTATTTTCAGTCACCGTTTGCACAACAGACCCCATGGTAAAACATCAGAACATCGGATTCGGAATCTGTGGAAATCTATATATACAGAGATGAGGGCGGAGGAGGATATCACTGGAAGCGTAGATTACTTGGTCAGTCGGCCCGTCTGGTTGATACAACGTGCCAGTTTGAAGACTCGAGTGGGGCTAACCATAGAAATCAAAAGCAAAGAGACAGACACCATTAGAGTCTGTCAGCTCATGTCTTTTTGGATTTCAGAGCTTACATGAGTGCCAGCCAATAGGTACAAAGTCTAGAAGGCCCACCTACAAACCCAAACCAATAGTCTGTTGTCCTACCATCTTTCCCCGTGAAAAACGTGCGGTTAGTTTAAACGCAGTGAACAGTCGACAGACAATATTTAAACGATCTCTGCCCAACTGACGTCATTTGTTTCAACCCTCGGTTTGACTGTGTAAGTTTTATCACCATCTAACATTCTTGCAAACCTCCCAGGTGATTGATTAAAAAACGACTGGAGCTCCTGCTTTATAATGGCCTGGTGTTCTCTCGTTACATGCGAAACAATCGGCGTACTAGATTTTAAATTGCCTATGGCCCTAGCTACTGATTCGGTTGCACGTTGGTCCGGTCCCCAATCCTGGCATTTGGATCGCGATCCAAATTCCGAGCTCGGTGAACAGACCAACAACCAAGGAGCTCACTCGAGAACTTAGATTCCGCAACATTGCCTAACAGCTTCACAGCAATTAGGCAAAGTAGACAGACCTTATAAACAATCTTTTAAAGATTACCTGGTTTATATATGCTGCTTTTCTTGCTAACATCACTTCTGCAACCCGAAAGATTATGCCTCTTCTTCCGAGACGTCCCACGACACATTTAGTACAATAAATTCTGGCACATAACGAATAAAAGGTATGTAGGAGTAGTTAACTTGAAATCGAAACATGATCGCAGTCGGATCAGCAATCGCAGATTTTTGGAAGCCAGCTATATAGAAGGGTCTTTGGTGTATGTGGTCCAATGCAGTCTGAATGTTATCATTGACTTTAGCGGGGTTGTGAAGCAAGTTCTTGACGCAGATACAAAAACAAAGATCTCAAGCGCGGGCGCTGCACTCTCCGGATTTACTTTCATCCGCATTTCGTGCTCACCTTTGGTTTAGATAAACAATCATAACTAGACTGACCTGAAGCCAAATACGCTGCTGCTGAAGAAATTAACAAGGAAGTTGATCACAATAGCCAGCTTTTCACCACAGGCTGGTACATCTTGGTGAAAATTAACCCTGTCATATCTCGAAACCAGTATATTAGTTTGGGATCAGGTGAGTGATCTTTTTATTGAGGACTGCTTCTTACACCCACTTTTCAGAATATGAGCATGTTTGACAAATTTAAATACTGTCATGAATATGGCCATATTCGCTGGTCCTGACCCACAATTCATGTACTTTGGCCGAAGATCAACCCTACAGTCAACCAGGACCTTTGACATTAAGGCATACATTTCCCCGCCGCAATATGCCTCACATTTGGGACCTTTTTGCTCTTACACTGTTACCCCGTTATTACCAATCCCTCTATTCGTCAGAAATGTACTCGTTTATCACTAATTCCCAGTCCCTCAACCTTCTCTCAATTAGCTGCACTCTCAAAACCGAACTATCTGGCAGTCATCCGTTTCACGATGAATTGTGCTACAAACCCAGATTCCGCGATCATCACCACTTTTATCGTACGAGTGGAAGGGATTCTTGAAAAGAGGCAAAAGTTGACTATTTAAAACTTCGACGCCAATTGCACCTTCAAATACAGTTGCTATCCAGATTTGATAAAAGACTAAGCTTATCATCTAGCCTTACAGTTCCACACAGTTTACACGAGAATTAATTTTAATTTTTTGCGCCTATTCTCCGCCATCTTCAAAAACCGCGCTTTTCTGCGAATGCCCATACACACTTCTTATATGCGGCTGAAGTTTTCTTGTTTCAAGACATATGTATATATATACATATATATACATTTGGTGTTCCATTCACTGTAGAGTGCCCTTGGTCTGGGCAGGAAACGTCCTCTTCAAAAGTCCCCATTCGCTCAATATTCCTCTGTGGGAGTAGCGGTTGGGCCAATCCTCGACCTCACCTTCCACATAGACGTGATAGTCCCTTAGATACAAAACTCATCGGCTGGCTTTGACCCAAACCTCACTCGATTCAGCAAACAATCACTACCCATTTCCCTTTAGCCAATATTTTTGAACGCAGAGCAACCAAAAATCCACTCAGTTCTATCAAAATAATTTCACCTTCTGTTCACTAGGGTTGTAGCTTTTTATACTGAGAATAGGACAATTTCAGCTCTAATGAACCTATCTCCCTGCAGAAATTCCCTTCTCCCGTTTTGTCGCACCACTACCCAAACGGTTTGACGGAGGTAATCTCGTCTTTTACTCAAGTTCGGTCCTATAAATTTCAAGCAGTAGCCATCAGAAAATTGACATTTTTGCTCTACTCGGTCACCCGAATTACGATGAACTCGTGGGACAAATCCACGTTTTCTGTCTCCAAACATTCGCTTCCCTGGGCTGCTGAAACAACAATTTTTATGTGTAAATTACCAGTTCATCAAAATGTTGAGGATTTAATGTAGTTTAGGCGCTCCACTAACTTCCCTGACGATACTTAACTGGCCATGCTTATGTTCATACATAACACACAGGTAGTTAGTAAATTTATCAGAAATATCTACTGGGAGGCGCATTCCTCGTGGCCATTTTCTCTCGACACAATTGGTTTTTGTACCAGCTTATCCAGAATTTTAAATACTTTGCTGGACGCACTGGAAAGTGCATCCAGACTCATAGTATTAACATGAACCATAGAAATTTAGCACGCAGTATGGTGATTCAGCTTTTGTTATCATTTCTTACAATGACGCACCGATCAGTTTCCTGTTTTTACAAGTTGACGCTCTTTAACGTCAAGGTGCGTTGCAATGTAATGTATAGTTCTTTTTTTTGCGCACAATTCATGCTTCAATGTGCGTCACAATCATGGAGGTGACTCTGGCACCACTGGTCATGATACTATACGTGCTCTCCAAAATTAACGCTGCTGAAATCTTTGTTCCAGCCAGCTATTATGATCGCTTGTTGACAAATGAAGGTGGATAACCCATGCACAACTAATATTGTAAACGAGAATACTCCCGTCAAATTCGATGTAGTCGAGAAGACAGCTTTCCTTTGCCAATACCTGTTATAGTTGAAACAACTGCAAGAAATAAGAGAAGGTGCAAGACAAGGTGACATTTTTTATCGTGTCTCGGAATATGTGGCTATTCTTATGTTTTAACATATTGAAGTTAATTTAACAAAATGATCGCTGGAGAAACTTAGCATTTCAAAAGCAAAATCCGTTATTCTTCTGAATGATTTGTCCGAGCGGAACGTTAGTATTCTACGCTTTGAAATACACTCATATGGATTGATCTGACATGAAAAATTTGTGAAATCAACATATTTGGATTTGGTTTTGTGACGCACTTCATTGTAACGCCGAAAATGAGGGTAGCGTTTGAAATTCGATTATTCTTTCCTATTAGCAGAATCATCAGTTACTGACAACAACAGGTGCACGTGAAAAAACGGCTTTGAAGAAAAACGTAAAAGTGGTTACGTTGCTCCGTGCACGTACTTGGCACAGCTATGCTTAGCTGGGCTTCAAAGCATTGTTGTTTCTTGTGATTTTACGAACATTAAGTCACTAGTAAGGATATAAAATCTGTGCTGGTTACTACAGACTCCAAAATGATGAACGTGAAAGAAGGACATCCTTTCGCTGTGAAGTTGTTCATTAGTAAACAGGAATCAAGCGGTTACAAGCCATTGGACACGAAAGTAAACATCTCATCTGCATACAGTTTTTGAAAAGTGAACGTTCCAAAGATTCCTCTTGAACTTTCGCGGACCTTATTTGCATAGTAAACAATTATAAGCGAACAATGTAAAGCGGTTGTATAATTTTCTGTAGTAATGTTCACCTCCCATCAGATGTGGTGGCACAGCCTGGACACCGGACAATAGACTACCCGCATGCTCCATCAGGCGTATACGCCGTTACATCCGTACACCGGCGGATGTATTCACGTCAAAAATACTTCGTTGTTGAAGAATCCACAGTCTTGGTATGGATCCATGTTTCAGCTAACTTTGAGTTGACTGAGCATAAATTCCATATTTCTCGAGCCCAAAGTCGGCAGCTCTTTGAGCTCTTACGCTACCGGACCTGTTTTAGTCTAGTGATTCTAAGCACAGTGTTAGGTTATGATAACAGGTCTGTCGCAATCATAACCATCCGGATTCTTTTCGAGAAAGGCTGCCTCCAAGGCTTACTAGAGCAGCGCGTTGTTTAGCCAGTTGACATGAATTCATCCCTTCTAGTCTAGTATGTTTTCCCAGTTGCTATTTATAGCCCGCATGGCTTGGCTAAGTGCGCAAATTAAATGGAACAACTTCTAAGGCTCTCCCAATTTTCCCCGTGGGTAATCAGGTGCTAATCCCATAAGATCAGTCTCTACGCATTCAAACCTGAACTGCATTTATTAATATAACGTTTCAGGGTTTTGCAGAGGAGTATCAAGTTCTTAGTGCGTCGAATTCTGAAACGTTCAAACAGCACGTCAGCCAATTCATATGCACAACCAATTAACTGATGTTTATGACTTGAAGGTGCGCCAATAACGGAAAAATTGTCTTGTTTATCAAAACTTCAGTAAAGTATACTGGGAAATTTTTAAGGTGCCTGTGCACCCTGGCATTAAGTGTCCAAAACAGGCATCATATGTTACAAGATGAAAAGCTACCAGGCAGTCATATATCCATATTCGGTTTTCTAAATGTCTTACCGTTTAAATGGCAGAATTGATTTTTCACTTTATCTTCGAGCCATATTTCCAGTTTGCAACATGTTACCTTAATATCGTTTTTGACAGAATTTTGAAAATAGTCGTAATCTAATTAGCAATACCGCTGTGGTTCCTCACTGCGACATACGTACGTGAGAAACATTGAAACGGGTGCAACAAATTTGGCTAAACGATCATACTAGACCAGCTGAGTTGCAATTTGCGCAGCTGAAATATCAACCTAAATGAGTCACCTAAACTGGAGGCTCTGAAAGTTGCTTGGCGTCAGCAAGCTGCAACTGCTTCAGCCAAATACGCCCCCTAATCCACTGGATTAATGGTATGACGAAGATCACTGTTTTGGATGCATTGATGTACTCCGATTAACTATACAGACTGACGAAATTATGGGCTCCGGGGGTAAAATTGTTCCATTCACCGCCTTTGTTCGCTTAAAGTCATTGCTGACAGCGAATAAAATCAAGCCACATTATTGATTTTGTAGTGCAAACACTGTGGTTGCTGTCTTTCTGTGACTGAAAAGGCTCTGACATTTAAGAAGCCACATATATGTTTGTGAACTTTTAAGAGGGAAGTTACAGAAATATATCACAATAATGCGCTTGTTTGTTCACACGCTTCCTCTCATCCTGTTGCTCTTTATTGTCAGTTCAGGTGAGAATATTTGTCAACAAATTAACGATGGATTTCCCGGTACCTCGGATCTTCATCACTTTAGTGTTATACACTATATGGGGAATATAGCCGTAGGGGAATATACCCGAACATTTAGAATCTATTCATTTTTTCATACCAATATTTATTACTGAATTTAAACTGAAGGCGGCAAAGTATATCACTATCACTTTTAGTCAGTGGATGTCGATATAACCGTTGCTACAACTGTCGCTATGCTCTTTGGCCTTGAATAGAGAATAAAAATGTAGTCGTTAAATTGTAGGCCCCAAATGAAAGGAAAAAGCTGGCTGTATAAACTTCCAATAAACTGGTCTGTAAACTTTCATAAGGTGTTGACTGTAAAATTCACTATTTCTGTTTTTAATCTAAACCTAAATGTTTGGTCGCATGCTCAACCGATACCGCGATTGAAAATATTTTGCAATAAATTTGATTTTTGCGCTGAGGTGTTATCAAAAGTAACCTGTATCTTAGCAAGTAATAATGAAAAATTCGAAAAGCATATCGTCGATATTACGAGATCAAGTAAAACAATAAAGCAGATTTAGCTTATCCGCCTATATGTACGCCGTCGGAATGGTTGACGGCGCTATATGGAAATGCTGTTTGTTGTCACATTTGCACATATTGCTACTTGACTAGGTCCTAAACAGGATAAACTTGTTGAAATGTGCATTTCTTCAAAGGAAGTATAATAAGGAATACTGCAAAACAAAAAGTTTTCGCTGTATACGTGATGCCTTACCGTTTTGGCACCAAGCGTCTTTGCGCAAACTAGCACGTTTTTAATCATTCAAATAATCTCTGGCGCAGGAAAGTTGCACTTTTGTCTCACTTAATTCTTAGGAATTCGGAATTTTTTCCGAATCCAGCCACTGTCGGCCACAATGCTAAAGGCCTGTAGATTTGGGGACTGCTGGTCACAACTAACAGAAAAATAAAATTTTTGAGGTCTCGGATTTTTGTCAGTGGATGCATACCGCCATTATTGCCTTCTGAATTAAGTCTACATTAACCAACTTAGTGTCAGAAAACGTAAGAGCAGGTAAGTAAAAATGATTCCTATTCTCATTAAAGGTGATTTACAACGCTTTTTTCCATGAATTTTCACATCTGAATGCGCGTAAAGGTCTGGATTTTAACCAAAGTTAAATGAAAATTATAATTGTATTTCAGAAAACCAGGCACCAAAACGTTGTTGTCAGTTGTTGTTGTTGTTGGAAAAATTGCTGTTTCAGGTACGATGCAAGTTGGCGCATTTTATTTACTGAACGTAGTTTATCGAAGAAGGTTTATCTGGCAGGATATTGGCTGCAAATAGCTGGCAAACTATTTGCTTCAGCACAAAGAAAACTACCGTGAGCTCTTATGTATTTTGGGCATACAGTAAGGCTACAAGCCTTACACCGATATAACTCTCGGATTGTGTGCATGTCTATTCAGACTACTGAGGCGCGTATAATGTGGCGTGTTTAAAGAACATGGCATGCGCATGGTGGATATTTTAAAAAATATCGCATACTGGTCTTCTTATAATTTGGCCTTATAATTTAAGGTGACTATCTTAATGCATTTATAAATTTGGTGTACACGCAACCAGAGTGTAAGTCTATTTTGGTTCCTGTAATTTGTCCACTCGTGTACTAACAAACGAGAAGACATTCAAAACCCTACAGACACGTTCTTTGTTACAAAAGATTGAAGATTTATCACCACAAAATGTACGAGCTCGGGTCAAAAATATGGCTAGGTTTTGCTTTGGTGTATATACTAACCTTATGGTGTTCACGTTGAAACATTTCCAGTCGATGGGTGCAGAAAGAAAGGTGAGCAATGACTTTTGATGGGCAGACACTCGAGAGCAGCACATCTCATTCGATTGGGCTTAGATGCAGAATGCAGTATCTAGGAAAGACCATATATGTATATTATTCAGAAAAATGCAAATCTCTCCTACCTAAAATGTCCCTGAGAATGTTAGCTTTTCAAGAGGATTTACGCTTCTTCTTGCTCCTTTACATCTCCAGGTTAATGTGAGTTGCTCGACATACAAAGATCAGATCGTTTCAAGCATTTTGCAGGATTTAGACTATTTTGGGCAAATCTGTAATCTGCACAAGCCCACTCCTCTGAGTGAAAATACATATATTGGTATTTGAGCACGCGTGTTTTCTGATAGTTCTAAGGATTCATGAATAAAGCAACATAGGGTAAAATTTACTTTTCTGACAAACCGCGGGTTTTAACCGCAAGTTTTTAAAAGGGCTTTTCATTCTTACAACATTTCAGTAAACGAAAAACTACTTGAAGGTTAGTATTGTTATTCAACGCGGTAAAAATAGACCGAAATGTACATGGTTGATTGAGATTACGAAGTGTAGATGTACACCAAAAGGTTTAAAGTGCACGACGCCAGCAAAAGATGAAGTTATACGATGGTCAAAATCTAGTTGTCCGGATCCGGAAAACATTCTGCTGGCAAATATCTGGTCTATACAGTTTTTCTACTTGTCCAGTGTGGGGCACACCTCAGAAATATGTGACTGTCGAAATCTCAAGGAAAGTAAAATATTGACTGATACATTTATTCGCCCATCGACCGGGTTTCCATGGGAGACTCAACTGAATAGTTTGGTGATTATGTTCTTCAATTTCTCCTACCTGATGCACCCCGAGAATCGTTTTCAGAAACCTTGTGAGTAGTTATCTTTATGAAACTAAGCTAAGAGTTTTTCCTTATAAAAATGCAACTTGTTTATAGAGCAAAAGATTCACCTGCGCAACATGTTATTTTAGCAACATCTGTACATGTTATAACTATTCAATACAAGCAGATGTCTGCTGTTTGTAGGCAACATCACTGGTTTTCATCAATACTGCTAAACCACCAGAGAAGCACATTACTATCAGAAACCGGTCAACAAAAGCAACCTGAACAGTCACATTGTGCCAAATTTTCTCGAGGCTCTTGCATCCAGTTGTTTGCAAACTTTGGCCTTCCCAGTAAAGTGACGCGACGGTGACTTTTCACGTTGCTAAAGATTTGTAGAGCTTAACTAGAATGGCGGAAGACAAAACTACGATCTTTTGTGAGCTCCGAGATATTCGTTCGCCGACCAGTCTGCTGGCTAATGCCCATAGCTTTGCCACCCATTATTTTCCATTTGAGACATTGTGGTGCACAAAATTGCCACAAAAGCTTATTCATTTAAGCCCATATATTCATTAAGTGTAAGTTATCTGCAATTCCCTTATTCAACACAAAACAAGAACTACGTGGACGGCTAAAGAATCCACGACAGAAGAGTTTTGGAAAATATTTCAGTCCCGCATTGTGATCTTTTCTGTCTTTGAATATCGGACACTTTTACTGTATTTTGTATTCAAAGTGGAGTCGTGTAAAGCAGAAGGTGAGTATACGAATCTGTGAGTAGTGTAGCTAAAGGAACCTTGTACGTCCGATAACTCTATGCATTGAAGAAAGCCTATAAGCCATACCAAAACGTATAAACGCACTATTCTGGCGCTACATGCCACTGGTCGAATATTTAGCGTTTTTAGTGTAGCTTCAAGAGTAAATTTCCTTATACCTCCGAAATGCGCAAGACTCATACATTTAGTTGCAGGTACACGTAACCTAAATCTGCCCGCCACAACACTGGTCAGTAAAAATGAACTTACCTACGTGGAAATAAGTCACACAAAATGAATATCTCGGGTCTTGCGATACTTCCAAAGTTCCATCTGATTAGTGTCTCTTTAGATTAGAAAAGATGGTGAATGGAACTGGATTCGGATGAATCTGAAACGGATTGAAGCTCAAAAACCTTTGAATACGCTTGTCAAAATGTAATTCTTCTGCTAAATCCTGCGTTTTTTCCGTTTAATAAACTTTTGCCGAGCAAATACGAGAAGGATCTTCCACCTTTAAGCAATTGAAAAATATCACATCTGAAAGCTGCTTGAATGAAAAATGAAAGATGAGGTTTAACAAATTGCATAATACCCAAGCCCTATCTAGACCAAAATATCCATCTTGCATTACTCCCAGAAATAAAGAAAGGACATCACTTCGGATAGAATTACAACTCTTGGATGATATTTTAACTTAAACTAAGTGTGTTCGACAATTTTCAGGCGGTTGACAGGAATAACGACGTCCACAAAAAAGGTTTGGTTGCCCAGTTATCCTTGTTATGGATGTTCTGTCACAGCCCAAGCCTGCTGGTATTGTGTATCTTGAAGACCACTCAGCATTTCAAGCAAGCGGTAGCAAGTTCGATCCTAAATAATCTCTGCTAGTTTTGCCTTGCAAAAGTTGACAGCCATCCGGTTTTCAGCAATTTGTTATCTTTAAAACAAGCATGTTGCAAAAATGATATTCCAATCTAATTTCTCACTTCTTCGGAAGCAATTGTCTGCACCTTTTCTGTGTGATCAACCGACCAATTTATTTCGTCACCAGCTGGTTATTCGGTTGTTCTTCTGAATGTTCTTTTGAATGCTTTTTAAAATCTTACGAAATTTGTAAACCTATAAGCCATTTTAGGGTCCAAAAATTATCGAACCATTATTACTTACATCATTAAACTAACATGGCAAAGTTACTTTAGCTTTTCCTGTCGCCCTGCGGCATTTATTCACTTTGGTTTATGGTATAAGTCGTTTGTCGTTGTGATAAACAGTTATACACTGATTGTTCGTTATTTTTTAAATTCTTTTTATCGTAATGATTGTGAATCCGCTGATACTATCTTGAATTGATTTGAAAACAAAAAGTGAAAGAATGCAATAAGACTGGTAAGTTTTTTATCTAGATGCGCTCCTGGAAATGGCGCAGAAACAGCACACAACCTAAATTTTAAATTTACACACAACAAGTAGAACATTGCAGATATTTATAGAAAGGGTTTGCACACTAACATCTGGAGGACTGCTAAGTTCTGCATTTCGTAACGGCCTAATCAAAATGTGGAAATATGAAACAGTAAAACATGCAACATCTTGGCGTTAGCATACATATTTCTGGTTGACCAAAACCACTGAGGCATTCCTCAAAATTAGAATACAGGCACCTGAAGCAGTAATGGGTGTGCACTGATCTTACCAGCGATGTAGACTTTAATGTTTTTCTTTCTGCCGGTAATCTAAGACGGACAATGAGCCAACAACCTTTGTCGCCAAAATAACTCAGGGCAAGCTAGCATGTTTTTTGTGCAAGTTTCTAATGCCCCATGTTGTATGTTTGCCAACTTTGCGCGTTTAAATTTTGGCTGCGCACAATTATTCATGACTTCCTTTCTGCGCATACCAAAAGAACATTTGTAATCTTCAAAATAAATTTATCGACCTCACACTATTTTTTCTTTTATCAGATATACCACTTGACCTAGTGCTTAACCTGGAGCGAACGGCAGGCAATATTGAAAACAAACAATAAATAATAAAACAATGGTCATGTTTAATAGTAAAACAATTGCCAAATCCTACCTTTTTTCACTTCAAAAAGGCACAGTTGAGGACTGTCATAAAAAATGTAAGTTTTAGTCTCTAAAACTGTTTAGTCTCTCTAAACGGAAACTATAAAATAATAAACTTCGTAAATGGATGGAGAAAAGCCTAGAGAACCGTTTCACTCCTCATTCAAGCTCTGTATACAGCTTGGGAGAATTTCGCGATGGTAAGCGGAGATGCCCTGAAATAAACTGCGAATTACATGGTTACTACAGTATTTCTGTGTGCGCGGTAGTGAGAACTCATTCTATCAAACAAGCGCAACTAGACACAGAGAAGTTTGTTTGGAAGACTTACGTGTCGACCATATTTGGCGGTACGACAAATCGCAAAAGCCTTCGGGTTAACTCCCTTAAACGAATGTGCAACAATACTAAACTCTTTAAACTACCGTAGTTTGACGCCCAAATTATTGAGGACCACTAGACACTCCTTTTTGGATGTAAGATAATTGGGATTACAAACAGAAGGAGGAAAACTTAAGCTGAAAACTGCTGTTCTAAGAGTACTATTTGACTGGTCAGGAAAATGCATCCTAGTCTGCTGTTTGCAGCCAAAAACAGCGCGTTTCGCTACTTGTATGTGTGATCATTGATTAGTCTCAATTAGTTTGCTGACATGGGCTGCGGTCAACTCAAGCAGGTTGAGCATAAATAGCGCAAAAACGCGCATTGTAGGCAGAGCCCAAATTCTGGTAAAGTTCCAGGGAGTGTCTATTATAGAGCATAAGGAACATATAGCATAGCACATATTTCACCAGATGACGTATCTGCGACGAACTAGTAAACTACCAGGCATTGTTTAGTCAGGCCAAACCGATTAAACCAAGAAATTTGGTAAATTCAGAATGATGTTGTATGGAGCATTCGTGATTCATAAGAAACGTTAGCCGAAGTGATGGACACTCATATCAGCTATCTTGTGGAGACAAATCAACATTTGTGCTAACTTACACCACTGAAGGTGGGAGTCTGCATGTCCCCTTACCAATCGTACGAGCCCCGTGTGGTATCAATTGTGTGAACCCATTGTAGTATCAACTGTCGGCGTAACACCCTTAGTTCGTTTTGGTGTTTGGTATTCCAGACCTTGAAAAGTCAGCTTTAGTGACCAAAGTGTCAAGCAATGAACCTGATGTAGCAACTGTTTGCGGATAGGGTGTTAACAAACCACTAAACTGTCAGTGTTTTCGAATTTATTCGCGGTAAAATTTACAGTTATACTTCTGTTCATTAAACTTAGTATATTTAGGATATCTGTGCTATCTAAAAACAAAAGGATTGATGTCAACGTAGGTTTTGTCATGGCACGCCTCCACTCTTCGACACTGTTAGATATTGCTCAAATTTGTCGTCACTTTAGTACGGTGTTTTAAACTACAGATTTATTCTTAAAAAAAAACTTCATCATGGGCAACATCCTATTGTACTTCGGGACGATCAATATACTAATACGTTCCAATTTATCCCGGGACATACTACTCATTAAATAGACGTCTCCAGATCAAGTGTAGCTGAAGCATATAGGTTTTCAGACACTTTAAACTTTGCTATCTACGTGCATCCAAAACAGTCGGTAAGTCTATAAGAGTCCGCATGATTTCACCATGTTTGTAGCGGTGCCTCTGTTGCTGGACACCACACCACATTCATTTTGTTCCGAAGAAGCTTATAGTAAAATCAGATTGAAAAAGTTACAGCTTTCAATCTAGGCATTCGCAATAATGAGAGACTCACTAGATTGTATATTTTCAGTATTTGAAACTAGTCTGAAGCAAATGAGTTGCAAACTGGTTAATTCATTCTCAACTAAACACTGTTGTTAACATTACTTAAAAAATTCGAATATATGTTGGATACAAATAAATTCATGGACTTTCAGAAAACATAATTGAATTACATTAGCGAATATCATAAGCATCAGCTCTGTTGTTAGCCAAGTGTAAAACATTCGCGATCGCAGTTCCAGTTAGTGAGAATATGTTAGAGACTGACAACTGCTGATGGGGATTTCGTCATGCAACTGAAGTTGATCTATGCTGAAGAGTCCCGAAGCATTGTCCAGATGCTTCAGCCTTATGGAGAACTACCAGTGCAAGGAAGGCTTTCGCTGCGGAGTTGTTTATTTGAGAACGCCAACTGAACAGTTACAGACTATTGAACAGGGAAGCAAAACTCTCATTTGCATCTCGTTTACAAAACTGAATATCCACCTTCTCCTTGAACGCGTCTTCCCGAATTTTATCTGGATGTTCATTGACTGCTACTCAACTGCAAGCAAATGCTACAAAGAGACTCCACAAATTCCGTAACAGATCTCACTTTTCAAGAGACGCAAAGCGGATTTACGAGAAGACGTGCTACTCACATGCCTCATCAGTAGTATCCGCCATTACACCGGTAGTGCGCATCTCACGAAACTTTGGACAGTCATAAACCTGCGAACATCCGGATAGCACCAGTGGCAGTGTGAGTAACTCGCACTTAATCAGGATAAAACAACATGCACCCTTCATTTGACCAATGTCACATGGTCATAAATGTTAACCAAACAACAACCTAGACGGAACCTTAACTCATTTGGTGAATTCTATTTATCCTCTGAGTTAATCAGAGACATCCAGTATGAAGAAATTTTTAAATTTAAACGAGAATTTCGTCCCTAAGTAAAGCCAATTCATCCTGGAAACCCGAGGCACGTAGACATGGTCACCTAGGTATCCCAAGTTGAGACGACGATTTGGTTACCTGCATATCGGCTGCAAATATTTACAGTCTCACAGCGTAAAGTTACAGCGCGTACATTGTAAAAAAACGGTTGGATTTTGAGCAGACTCCACGAAAGAATTAACTTGTTTAATTCCCAAACGACAGGAAACATTATTTCTAGCTACTTGTAATATGAAATCGTACGCCGCTGTTGCACTCCAAGTCCATGCCACGGGTTTCCACAGACCTTTTAAAATAGACACAATCGATTGTAACTTAGTGTGAGCATTTCACCAAACCATGTATAATAACGCAGAATCAAAAAACTATCTGCATGGTTGGGTATATGTTTGACACCTAATCAACCCCAACTCACATTTTTAATCACTGGGAAGAAACCAGCCTGCAAGCCTGTTATTTTGGCGCACTTCTAACCGTTTTATACTGAAAAATTTATTCTGGCACAAAATATCATACCCTTCCACTATATTATTTACTTTAAAAGCAATGTTACCACTACAAACTGAATGGCAGTAATCTAATCTACAAACATTTAGTGTGCAGATTTATCGGCGAATTTTTTTCTATTTAAAATGTCTAAGCCGCTGCGTGTAAAACACAAGGTAAGCCTTTGTTTTTCTTATCAAGAAAATGAATAAACCTTTAAGCGCTGCACATTCTGTTAAAAGTAAATAACGCTGCATCCAACTGCTCACTTTAGGCAAGGTGTCACTGGTTGAAGTAACATGAGTAGGGTGTCTGGTAATACGGAAGGACGCAAGCCTTTGGTTGTATAATTCTACGTATAATTCAGTTGAAGTGTTTGTTCCCATTGCACAAACAGATGAGATTGGTCGCTGGAGTGGACAGATGTTTTGGATGAACTCATATATGCGAACTAAAAAACTAGACTAAGATATTTTAAACACATATTTGTAACTACTTAAATGAAGACCGCCTATTGGGTGCACTTTCCTCAACATAACGCTTGGTCCTATCTAGTCCTGATAGTTTCATACCGCTAGTGGTTCTGCACTTACCGAAAGTTCACAAAGTCGGAAATATACGTTTGCTTATATTACATCCTATGTAAGCAAGGCATTTTGCAAGTTGCGTATTAAGTGCCCACGTTTATTAGGTCGCTTTGACTTGCACATTTTCATACGATTAATGAATTTTGAATAATATTGACCGGTATATTTGTGCTTTTTTATATACCACACACAGCGGACGCCTGTAAGTTCGTTATTTTTATCCGGATATCCACAACCATTTGGCAATGCAACCTATACATGCTATTGACAAATCTTTCGGGGAAGGAAAAAAGTGCTACCCTTAAGATGTAAAATGTGGTCAATTAATCCGAGAGTGCACTTGGTCTTTGTTCATTATTATTTCAAAGTGAGTGCGGAACTCGAACTCGGTAAGCGGTGTTGGTTGACAGAACTGATGGTAAAGATGCCCTTGAGAAAAAACGTAGAACGATGTGACTCAAAGTGTAGTGTAGTGTGACAAAGTGTAGCAATACCTGTTAACTACTGTAAAAGTGTTTTAAGTCACATTAATGTGCTTCCTCGAAGAATCATAGAGTAATTATCGTGACCTTATTTGTTTATCTATTTTACCAGCAGGCCGTTCATTATATTTTGGACTGATGTTATGGTTTATCCTCGGCTACTAAATTATTTCACGGAAACATCTGTTGCATTCACCTAAACCACAAGCACAAAAATGCACCAAAGATGGTAGGTTTAAGTATTTATATGAATAAGCCAATGGAGTAAATACAGCACGTGCCCTATGGAAAAGAAGTTCTAAAAATGTGTCAATTTTTACTTTTTAATAGAATATTCAAAAGCACAATGTACGCAAAGATCAGATTAAATTAAAGAACCCATGGATTTTTGAAATGAGCACATCTGTGTTTTTATAAAAATATATTAGCACATCATAGTGCCAACGTCATTCGTGGGCACCGTAAAAAAATTATTTTTGTAGTGTGTTTAGGTTAACAAATTAATTACTATACTGATTACAAGGCATAATTCATTATGAGTATGCGGTCTGAACAATTCAGAGCGGAGATGACAGCCTGAGGATTACTGGCGGCGAATACTCATTCGGTACACCGTTATGTTACTCTCGTAAACAGTTCACTGCTGCTATTTAGAATAGTTAGGAAGATTATTCAAAGAGATACCACCATCAATGACCACGATTTCATAAGGACGATTACGAATTAACATTTGCAAATCTCAGCAAACCACCTTACTTCACTTTTCGGGAAATATCTAACCAATCTTTGCTTGAACCTGGATAATGTATATCTTGTTATCATACCGTTGATTTTCGCATGTATTTCATTTTTATTTAAGTAGACTCAGGATAATTAAATACATTTATGAATCGCGAACCAACAAAATTCTTATTCCTACTCTGACCACAGTAGAAACACCGCTTTGCCAAGAAGTAGTAAAAACAATACTTATAAATTGTCGCATATACTCCTAAAAATTCTTCACCAGATATATTTACACCAAAGCTGCTGCAGCGCAAAGGAAATATGCTGCAAATCGGGGATTTGCAGACAAATAATAGTTCAAATAGTTGTGCACTCGTACAATAGTATCCAGTTCAACGCAATCGTTTCCTTCACCTTTAGGAATCACCGGATTTGACTGATTACTATCGACAGATACATTTTAATTACTTCACTCATTCAGTGCAGACAAACTAAAATTTTACCTCGTTTTATTCAACAAGACACCACCACTCCCATTTTAGTGCGTACATTTTCTAGCCAACAGACCACACAGTATGCAGTTTTGGACACCTAATTCAAAGAATCAGTGGAATTATAAAACGCATTTGACATTGATAATTCTGTCTCTAAAGCTTTTGTCCCTTTCGCTAAAACATATCATTATTCCGCAAAAACACTCAAAGTTAACGCAAAGATTAGAGCAAGTTAGTTTCAATTAGTTGTTGCGAAATCACGACGACACTTATTTGATATATGTTGGGGACGAATAATATGTTCAGTGCTTTCCAGTAGTTTTCACCTACTTGACATTAAGTGTGAATAGAGCTAAAATTATACGTTGAGATGACAAAGAGGAACCCAAGTTTCAATGCCTAATATTTTGGACTGGCGATTTATAATTCACATGCTTATTGCGCATGTGCATATTGAACTGGCCACTTGCCGAACAAAAAAGAGTAGTGTTGATCATTTACACTGGTATAAACGGGCACACATATGATTTCAGAAAGATGGACGCTCTGCAACTAACCACTCCTGTACACTTCTGCCAACCAACATTATTGGGAAAAATACCGAAAGAGGGTTTTAACCCCTTATGAAAAGAACACCAATGGTCATGCTGAGCTGGTGCACCAAATTCACAAATAAGTTTGTGATTTTCAAATTCTCACTTCAGCACTCGCTGCACAAAATTCAAAATTAAATCTTGGGTATCTCAGTAAAGTCTTCACCTGCAGCCCACACGTCAAAACTCATTTTTGTGATCATATGCCCATTACTGAAACATACTTATGAAGAATGCATGCTAAGAAAACATGATGTTTAGTATTCACTACTGATTGAAGTATCTTTCGTTATCTTAACCACACAAAATACCAGAACGTATGTTTATTTTTGGCAGGATTATATTAGCCATACATCATCTCGCCAGTGATAAATGCGTGTCCTGCAAAAAACGTTGTGGAAGCGTTGCCCTGAAAGAAGCAGTGTTCATGCTTTAGATTCTCTGCACTCATAGTACTAATAAGTGCAATAAATGCTATTTTGATTTCCTAAAACCTTCTAGGGGTGATTTGTGAAGAAAAAGGTAAGAAATAATTTTTTAAAGCGTAAAACACATGTATGGTGAGTAAACGTTGTTTTAAGTAAAGTAGATCCAGTGAAGTAGCAACGGAAAATAAAAATGAAGATTAAAAACATCCATTGTATACAAACTGGAAAAACCTACGACAAATAATTCACTTTCAGGTTGAACAAAATGGTTTTGACATTTACCAATATGTTTCAGTTAAACACGCTGCTGGTCGAAGATATTTCCTCGGAACCAAGCCGATGCGGAAAGCTTGATTTTTGGAGGGCACAGAAGTAAATTTTTAACTGGATATATTGAATCCTTAAAAATTTCCAGGATATAACCTGCAGCATTTATTTGCACAAGTTGCGTACACTTCAAATGAAGAATGAAATTAGATTCCATAGCTTGAAATTCATGACCTATCGAGCATGATGTCTGTTTGAAAGCATTTTTTCTCATTTATCACATCATGTTTACAACTCAGCAAGTATGTTTATGTGTCCGGACTGTTGTAGACAATTATATATTTAAAAGACAGAGTAAAACACATGTCCTTCTTGTTGAAAAATCAACGACTACTTTTATTATTCTTAAACCAACTATCATCCTGGTCTAAATTTACTGACAAAATATTCTTTGGCGAAACGCCATAAATTCTGTTTAAATTCCGCAAGAACAAGTATGTCAAGCGAACGGTACGTTCTTACTCGTGGCAACAAGATTCAGAAATATGTGCAAACAGTACAGCAAAAAACATAGGGTTAAACGAAATACAGGTTCCTGAGCCAAAATAAGGAAAACCTCGGAGAATGACAATCTAACAGAATAAAAAATCACCAACAATCTTTATGTCGTGAGAACAGTTTAGCTTGCATAAGTTCTGAATACTTGATGACACAAAACAAAAGATTATACGGTCCTTTTGCTTTTTTCTAATGGGTAAGACCTTCTTTGACTTCTTGACTTAGTTCTGTAAATGTAGGGTACACACAGTACGCATACTTGAGTTTAATGCTTTTCCAATTGTGAGAAACGTGAATGCATGTAACACACGTCCTCATATTTCGGTACTTCACCTTGTCTTTTACCCTGGACATTCACTTGATTTGTTCGTTCAAAGTTTCTTGTTCAAATTCTAGTTTTCGAATCTACCATATTTTACATGACATCCATATTAATATTAAATGTATCCATAGTTTTATACAATGCCAAAAATATTTCAGCTCAACCGAAGCGCAAATCACAGTCTTGTGGATATTCATGTGCTTACCTAGTTGTGCTTATTATTTAAAGCGACATATAAACAGGGTGAGTTTGTTCATATCAAAATGATAAAACTGTCAACATTGGCAAACGACCGATGCAAACAGACATTCCATAACTTCGTACCTATACTACTGCGTAATAGTGGCATCCAGGAAGGCAACATGTCCTCTATTAGGAAACCCTCCTACACCGACCGCATTTTTATTCATAGTTTATGTGTGAAAACTTCACACAAGCTATAAATAAGCAGCTTTGAATGCAGATGTGAACCTTGACGCTTGACGCTGTATTCACCGTAATTTCTAGAACTACGGTTGCACGTAATGGTTCGTCAGTAAATCGTGCAAAATTATATAGGCACGATCTGAACCTGGATGCCTGGCACTATGGTCGTTAATGCATGCAATTTTTCCGGACTTCAGAGATTACTGATACTGTATTCATTGTAAGTCTTTAGAATGCCCGTGTTTCTGTGTCTGTAAAAGAAGGAAATCGTTTTGCCGAGGATATGTTTACTAGCAAGCACGAACTATACAATTACAAACTATTATGCAGGTACGTAAACATCTCATATGCACCTTAATTTTGGAAAGTGAACATCCTCAAGCGTCTTTTTCAAATTTCGTGAATATTCACCTATTATCACGCAATTTTAGACGAACCCCGCAAAGCAGGTCCACAGGCTCCGTCAATCAGAGGCGAGGCGGCTTATGAGTAAACCACAGACTACTCGCATGCTTCATCAGTAGCATCCTCCGTAAACACCTTCCTCTTAAAGATCGCCCGTATGCCACCGAGTTTCATTTACCTCCGTCAGGTCGGCCGCAGCAGCTGGTCTATTCAGCAGCTCTTCGGGCGTATCATGCCACCTCCGAAGCTGAGTCCCATTTATTCTTCTCGATCCCCGACCTTCTTGAGTTGTATACACGTTCCTCCGGCGGCCGCCAAAGAACAACAGACCTTGCCATCGACTGCCCAGCTCCGGCGACCCCAATCCACTCCTTCCAGGATTCTGATGATCGTTCCACTTCATCTCCACGTCTATATGGAATGGTCGTGCCTCTCTACTTGCCGTTTTCTCTATAGTCTTTTTAAGAACTGCGGTCAGGTTTTCTCGAGCTTTCCTCCGTTCTTCTCCTAGCTCCTTCAGAGACAAGCGTGGTGCCGGCCACGACGCAAATTTCTGGATCAACTGAAAGAAGCGGACATCAGCAGTACTCCAGAATGAACGACAACTTGTCTGTGGTTTGCCGTTTGGAAGCACAATGAGCTAACAACACCACCGACAAGTTCACTTCCCAGTCATCCCGTTTGACCGCCAACCACTATTTGATCGTTCGGTTATTCAGTTAGGCCGTTTGTTTGCAAGTGGTATGGTGCCGTCCTTAGCCGCCCGATGCCCAGTTTATGTAAGACACTCCAAAATTTCCCGCTCTCAAAACAAGGCCCCTGATCTGTTAGGATCGTTTTGGCACCCCGTGATGTGATGCATTACCACTCCGCTGATATTCCACGCCCATTGGTTTGGCACGGCTGCCGCCTCGACTCACAGCGACAGGTATTCTCTCATTATCACTAGTTAAGCTACTTTTCACTGCAAAGAGGCCCATGAAGTCAACGGACCATAACTCACCGAGTTCTGAGACAGGAATGGGTTCCATAAGATGGGTTTCTCCTGTCGTATCACTTGGCATCAGTTGGCATCGCATACAGGACACCACATAATCCATCATTTCACTTCTCGTCCTGGCCCAGTAGGCCCTCTGCCGAATTAAGGCGTACCTCTTGGTGCACCCCCTGTGTGCCATCTCGTGGCATTCGACTATCAGCTTCCGTCTCAAGACTCGGCCTATCGGAGTGACTCTGGAACGTTTCCAATTAATTGTCGCCCTCCACGTTCTCAATATTTCTTCTATCCAACAAGACAAATGCAACCTTTTGAAACACAGAATCTTGCCGCTGCATTTGCCCTAACCTCCCCGGATCCTGTTTGCCGACATGGTTATTGGCACCAACCATGATCCTGCGGTCCTCACACTCTGACTCTGGTTTTGACAGCCAATCAGCCAAATGGTTCCCCTTCCCTGGCACATGCCTGATCGTGGAAAAGTACTCCTGCAACCAAAAAGGCCCAGCGCGCGAGCTTCACGCGAGGATCTCTGGTAGTCCTGATCCACCGATTCGTACGGTGGGGCAGCAACCGTATTGAAATTCTGGACAAGCCGGCCACAGTAGAGTGCACGTCCGAGAAACTGCCGCTTCAAACTGGTGGCTGCATCGTTCTGGATCTCCGCCAGTTTTTTTCTGGAAGCGAGCTTACCTATCCGTGACACATTGTATGCCTGCCACCGAACTTTGGCGAGTTGTCTTGGCCTCATTTATGCACTGCTTAGTTTCCCAATTACCGTCCAACACAAATTTTGGGTGAGCGACGTGCTCTGGTTTTGAATCGCTATACACGACAATAATGTCTCCGAACACGGCAACATTCTGTAGTTCCTTCGTTGAAAAAAGCATCAAGCGCCACACTATGAAAGGTGTCCCCGAAAAGCCAAACAACATCCTTGTAAATTGATATTCGGCGTCCTCAACCGTAAACGCCGTTTTCTCCCGGCCGCTGATTTGATAACGAGTTGCCGGTATCTGGAAAACAAGTCCAATACCGTGTAATATCGGGATTGCTGAAGAAAATCAAAAATCTCCGTAACCGAAGGGATAACTTCGACCTAATTTACGGTCGCTTAATTCAAACGCCAAAAATCCATGCAAAATCCGGTTTTCCAGTTTGCCTTCACCAGCACAACTGTGGAGTCGCATGCACTGTTGGCCTGTTTGATTATACCATTTTTCAACATCTCTTGAATCTGCTTACGGACTTCCTTCCGTAGATGGAGCGGTAGCGGGTGGGAGATGTAAGGACGAAGGCGTCCGGACGAGAGGGGGATTTGTAGTTCAACCCACCAGCAGAAGTCAAACAGATCCTTATCGCTTGTGAACAGTTCAGGAGATTCCCCGATCACTGACTGTACTGACGGCACATTACAAGACGGAAGCTTTGAGAAATGCAGTTCGCTCACGGCATTGATTAGGTTGACTGGGCCCTAAGTCGTTGCCAGTTTTCGCCGCTTTATGCCAAACACGGTTCTGCTCTCTTGAGAAAATCTGCCCTCAAGATGGTCTACTCTATGTCTAGGCTGATCAGGAACTGGTGCTTCACCGATCTGTCGCCTAGGCGCATTGAGCGTTTTGGCAATCGGTCGATTTTCAGTCGGTATCTACCCACCGCCTTAACGGCTAGTGCGCACGGTTTCCATTCATCTTCATTTTTTCTCCGCATTATCAATACCTCTGCTCCTGCGTCAAGTAGGCACAACTCCCTCTTCCCATCTGTCTTCAAAAGCGGTCTGTATCGTAGTCAGCGTCACTGCACCAGTCGAAATACGCCTGAAAGAAAAGAGGAGTATATCAAAGTTTTATTATGTACAAGTGGTTGGGTATGAGGACACTGATTCTTCTAATGGTCAGGCATGCCAAATTTGCAGCATCGACTTGTTCGAGCGCGACTTCGCGATTCTGTCTTGATAGCTGCAAGGTGTTTGGCTAGTTGGTCCACTTTATTCTACAGGTCCTTTAATGGCGAATCACCCTCTTCTCTTGCGACTGCAACATGGCCAGTGGCGCCCCGACTGATTCCCGTGCCAGTTGCACAAGCTCTTCCACATTCAACATGTCAGTTGCTCTCGCCAACTATAACTGGGCAGCAAGCGCAGGCTTTATACTTTTGACGAACTGGTCAGAGTGCGACTCCTAGCGCGACACTTCGTCTAGTCCCGGCAAAGCCCGATCCAACGACCGCTGCAGGGTTGTGAAGTACCCCGTGGGTCACATCCGGGCCTATTCAGGCCTCCTTGAACCGCCTCATATTCTCCTAGCTTTCGACCGATTTGTCGAACTCTGCCGCAGGATCTTCTTTTGCGGTGGCCCAATCCATCTGGCCACATCCAATGCGACCTTGGAGGAGGTTTTATACTGCCGCCAAATAACCCAGATCGGCCCCCAGTCCAGCCGCTTTCGCAAATTCTCGAAATCCTCCAGGAACGTCCGCATATCCCCATCAGTGAAAGGTTTGGCCACGGAATCCTCTTCCCTCTTTCTTTTCCTGGTCACGGCATCAAATGAAAGGAGGAAAACCGTTTGTCGCGAAGTCGTTTATTGGCAAACGCAAACATTTACAAACAATGGGACAGGAAAGTAAACATCCTCAAGCGACTTCTTACCATTTCGTTGATATCCAACGACTATTGCGCAGTTGTAAATAAACGCTGCAAAGCAGTTTCACACATTTCGTAATAAACCCCACCTTCCAGTAGACGCGAGGCGGAGTTACGAGAAGCCGCATACTACGCGCATGCCTCACAAGTAGTATCCGACGTTGCTCCGGTAGACGCACTTATCTGACATTAGACATGTATCACAAGGGGCAAGTTTTTCTTTCCTTGCTAGTGTTTAATATTTTCCCTTGACATACGAACTTCACGTCGTTTGCAACACAGTTCGCACAAAACGAGCAGGGAAACATACTATTTGCAGTGTGCCATAAACACTTGTTCTCAATAACACTTGAGATGCTTTGATTTGCTATACATTTCGGCAGGTAATGTTTACAAAAATTCCAAAATGAACTGGCACATATTATAGTCATAATTTGTATAGTTCATGTGTACATTGCAGCAATATTTCCGTTCAATACATTCTAGTTGACCAATGCTATGGTGAAGGTAAGTAAAATGTTGTGCACACCTATATAAAACTCATGACACAATTCGTCTAAATGGCTAGGCGTGGCCTAGAGCACGAGCGTTTTAAAAACCTTATTAGAAAATTCAAGCAATGCGTACAAAGCTGCACAAAGTAGCCTGCACCGTTTAAATAAACATTTCAGTTAAATTCTACACAAGAACGTCTTCTTGTAAGGTCATAAATGACACACACCGCACACCAACGATAAATTCATGCAGAATTTAGGGTTATTTATCATCAAAATAGAGTACTTCTTAAAGAAGCCATTAAAATGGATTCAAAAGCATACAATTTGCAATAGCGCATTCTCAGAGAGCTTTCAGTTGACTCGTCTTCACAAGCTTGCTCTTTGACTCTCAACTTAAGCATCGATGTGTATGGCCACACAGGCTGTTTTCTTTGTCCAACGTTCTGCGTTTTTTGCACATATTCTGATATGCATTTACTGTTTTAAATAATATCACTTCATTACGCACTGAACTTAGCAAGGTTTAACAAGGAATTGCCCAGTTAAAAGCTTGTTGGCATCCATGTAAATTTTCATCTTTAATACATCCATCTGCATAATTTATTCTTCCATAAACAATTTACCCTAACAATACAGCTGGTACGTCCATCCCAGTTGACCTCATTTCATCAACTAAATATGGGAGAAAAATTTAGTTTTCACAGGGGTATTCGCTTTGCTTATAAAACAGTTTATGAGAGATAACATCCAGCAATTAATAAAAAATGCGAGGCCATATGTTTCTTGACTCACAATGAATAACGACCTACTGCTTTCTCGTTCTTGTTGGACGTAATCATGTGACAGGTAATGTATATGCAGGTTAGTTTTGTTCTTAGTTGCTTATTGTAATTGTACAAAGCAGCACGTTTAGTAAGTGTTGGAAACAAACCTGTTCACTGTGTCGCAAACTTATACAGTGTAAATAGCATAATTGGGGAGAAACTCCAACTGGATCAATCATTTCATTTACCTTCAAAGGTAAAACAGGCTCCAGCTGTTTCATGCGAGCTCAAGATACACTTGATTACAAGTTACAATTAATTTCATGGGTTCGGAATTTACCGGATTGAGTTATCCACCTATCCAAATGCAAAACATAGACTTGTCAACTGCTCTGGTTTTTAAATTTTTGTTCTGTTAAGCAAACAAATAGAGACATAAGTGCGATTTCGCGGGTGTAGCTTATTGAGGTCAAACATTAATTGTGAGCAAATACTGGCCTAAATAAAGTTGTCCAAACTCTGAGCAACCGGTCGTTCAGTGCTCCACGGCTGTACAAGAACTACAGTTTTTTTATGATATGTATAGATGTGTTCTTTGTAAACAACTATGCGTCAGCTTCCCTGACGCACTCATTACTATTCCTTGTGAACAGTAAGCAGGCCACCCACCTCCAAATGCATGCTACTGGTCACAATTCACCTTTCGAATCACAGGTAACCCGAAATGTTTTTGACTGGGACTTTTTGCTCATTTATCATAATCATCATTTGTACATGTAAAACAGAACGTGAGTGTATTCGCCTTAGCGTGCATCAAATGACAGTGTGCTTATTTCCACATTTCGTTCACAATACCTATGAATTTTCGAGGAATCTGTGACGGAAACTATTACACTCACATAGCATAATTAGGGAAAACTGTCCACACTAGTTGTTACGATGATTTCATTTTAAACAACCAAGTATTAAAATGTCTCCAAAATGGTAAGTTTGAATTCGAAGTATGACAAATTATCTGTGAACAAGTGCGCTTAATATGGGGTTACACGTTCCATGCAAATCTAGAAGCTTCCAATCATTCGTCAAGTTATTGTGCAAACTTCTCACTATGTTGATTATATCTTAGGTTTGGATCAAATACCTTGAACTTTGCACAGAAAGGCAAACTAAACTGTGTAAAAAAGTTGACATCTTATAAGGAATCAGATATTTCGGGGAAAGGCTTGTCACCTGGTGTACAGATGCCCAGCCAAAAACTGAGAAGAATAAGCCCTGTTAAGGAAACCCAGTCTCCTTAAAAGTTGGATTTTGGTAACTATAATTCAATATCCATATTTGCAGATGAATTACATTCTTACGTGCCGTGGACATGGACTTTGATGGATTAGTACCGGGTTTAGCGTGGCATTTGTTATCTTTCATGCCTTGATTAAATTGGCACCCAGGGGTGGTACATCAGTCTCAGAGCCGCTAGGAAAATTGTTTGCCTAGAAGTACTTCCTGCATTCACGAAATTCGCAGAAAGCGAGAAGTCAGAAATAGCTAAATCGCAACTCTTACTTACTTTCCGTACTTATCCATCCTGTAATGGCACCTGTACAAAACACAAAACAACAGCAAAAACGTCAATGACAGGTGGAACGAATTTATCATTTATACAATACGAAATTCATAATACGAAACACCTCAACTACCCTGCTTAGCGATGTAATATGTGACTATCAGGAGCAGCATCAGAGGAGATACATTGCGTTTCTTTAATTTCGCCCGCAACAAATTTCGCGTATTCAACAGGCACCAAAGAAGATTGTCATTCAATCAGTAAGTTTTACTCCTACCACGGGACCCGGAACCTACAAACTGGGTGTGATTTGAAAGTTGTCGGAAGGCTACCGGAGTGTCCTTGTGAAAAGATGCGAAATTAAAGACCCACATACAGCCAAAAAGACTAAAGTTGCTGCTTGACATGCTGTTATCGTAATCTTCTGTGACAAAGAAGTGCACAAAATATTTGTTAAATTGTGTCACTTAGGTTAGATATACCTGATATAGAGCTTATGAACAAGTTAAGCTGCATTGCAGCAAAAGAGTGAACAACAGGCTTACTGCCACATCATGACACCGCGCGTACCCTTCACCAACGCAGAAAGCAAGAGAATTGTATGATGTGCATCTCAGCCTTATTTGTTTGTGCGCAATTTGTGTATATAAATCAATGAAGCCCCAATTATAAATTTGATAACACTACCACCCTCCGTGATCCAAACAGGTGACTATGTTTCAATCTTTTTTGGTGTTTACCTAGAAATGCCTCAACGTGTCTCCTGACAACGCTGCCTGCAATATGCTTTTTCCTGAAAATACATCCATCCGTCACATTACACCTTAGGAAAAAGCGTGCATTTCTCACATTTAGAAATATTTTCCCCCAAAGAGTACCATATGAATGGTCTGGTAAGCATGCGAGGGTTTTAGGACGACCATGTTCGCCAAATTATCTCATTATTTTATATTTCATCCATTGTAAACACTACATGTGGATCAAACCAGATGGTAGGTTCACTGTTTGCGTATAAATTTTCTGATCGTTCGCAAATGTGCCTACACTTATGTTCCATAACATGGCCGTTTATTTGTCCAAGACTTTTGCGAACTGTGATGTTAAGATGAGAGAATGTGCCACAAATTTTTATCGCGAAATTTCTCTCGGTAGAACAAGTTCAGATGGGTAAGCTTCATTTTAAATAAGCAACTAAAAATCCGAAAACAACGTATGTGATAAAGGTTGGCAATAAATATAGGACAAAGGTTGAGCAACCCATATGAACGCCTTATGTGTGGACTTCGTTTGTTAACACATTTGAGAGAGTAGTTTACGCTTACAATGTCTGATGAAGTCAGAAAATTTCCTGTATTTTCATGTATATTTTATATATATTATATATGCATATATAATATATATAAAATATACATGAAAATACAGGAAATTTTCTGACTTCATCAGACATTGTAAGCGTAAACTACTCTCTCAAATGTGTTAACAAACGAAGTCCACACATAAGGCGTTCATATGGGTTGCTCAACCTTTGTCCTATATTTATTGCCAACCTTTATCACATACGTTGTTTTCGGATTTTTAGTTGCTTATTTAAAATGAAGCTTACCCATCTGAACTTGTTCTACCGAGAGAAATTTCGCGATAAAAATTTGTGGCACATTCTCTCATCTTAACATCACAGTTCGCAAAAGTCTTGGACAAATAAACGGCCATGTTATGGAACATAAGTGTAGGCACATTTGCGAACGATCAGAAAATTTATACGCAAACAGTGAACCTACCATCTGGTTTGATCCACATGTAGTGTTTACAATGGATGAAATATAAAATAATGAGATAATTTGGCGAACATGGTCGTCCTAAAACCCTCGCATGCTTACCAGACCATTCATATGGTACTCTTTGGGGGAAAATATTTCTAAATGTGAGAAATGCACGCTTTTTCCTAAGGTGTAATGTGACGGATGGATGTATTTTCAGGAAAAAGCATATTGCAGGCAGCGTTGTCAGGAGACACGTTGAGGCATTTCTAGGTTTTTACTCGAACCTAAAGACTTTGATGATTACCTGACTGCTCAGTGTGTAGCTATAGCTCCCCGCATACTTTCCGCTCTATAATTTTGTGTCAGGTGTATATGTTTGATTTACAAACAAACGGTGCACAGATATCAATGTTGGAACCACTTATGTTTGCACACTGGTCTGTATAAAGATTGCAATTTAAAAGCGTTTGCTTACTTTTGAAACCTTTAGCTACCAGATATTTTGGGATAAGTTGTTATTCTTAGGTAAAGCTTGATCTACAGATTGGTTGTTTCCATTGCAATCTTCGAAATCTTGCCAATTTGACTCACTCGATGACCTATAGTTTGAGATAAGCATACCATGTTTACTCTAAAGATTTTAACCGGAACACGTTTGGTTCCTTGTGACGCGCGCAATGAAACAGCATGTGAGTACTTTATAGGACATGATTTTTATATAATTGTAATGATGCACCAAGTAATTTACTCTGGTTGTTAAAGAATGCGTATTTTTGGAAATCCACGACATCAGTTGTAATTCACAGTCGAAGTTTAGCTTACTACTTTTTGGACTACATATACATCCGCTAAGGGCAATCTCAATTCCATTTTCTACTATCGAGGGAAAATGTGTAAAGCCCAGCGTAAGTTTTAAATTAAGATGCATTCATTATGTCTGAATAAAATGCCCTTAAATCCCTGAATTTGGAAACTTCAAGCAGCCACAAAACGCTTGATATTACTTTTTGTGATGTAGTTATCAGAGAAGTGGCGTTTCTGAAGTCACACAAATAACCAAGTAGATTTCTTATACACTTAAATCAAGCTTTGTGTTGCTTAATGATGTGTGACTTTCTTTGCTGGGGAAAGGTCGTAAGCCGGAATATAACGCTAAGTTGATCAAACAAACAAAAAATAGAACAGGATCATTTGATGCTGTGTATGTCTGCTTTGAAAAGCTGTTGGTGGTCTGATATTTGATATTCTGAATGATAGGCTGGTGAATTTCCAAATCAATTTTATTTTCTGTGGCTTAAAAATTTGAGGTTGTTACGCTATTTTGGCGGATCAGAATCTTCTCTTTAGTTGTAAAATATTCTGTATTCAACAAGAGTAGATCCGTTAAATTTACTGGGTATGAGTTTATCAGCAATGTCGCAATACGCCATCTGTTCCACATTATGTAATATCTCTGGATTTTGACGGGAATATAAGGCGCCACGTAGAAAACTTCAGTCTGCAAGGATGGAAGTTTTTGTGATAGGTCCTCTGTTACTTCTATTTGCTTTTTCCCAGGTGCAATGGTGGAGGCCGCACTTGATGCAGGTAATTGTCTTTTTCGAATCACGCTAAATAAAGAACAGAAGGCTTTCATCCATGATTAGACAACCGGAACAGCATAACGCTGAGCACTAGTTAAAGCCCTAATCGTTTGACGTCATTATTGGACATAAAATAAGATGTCTTCACTTGAGATAAGTGCACAACAATATTTTCTCTCTTTTATAATGTGGTTAACGCGTGGTCGCGGACATCGGAGCTCAGGAGATGGTACGCTTTTGATTCTTTTGATATCCATTAGGGGTTAGTACAGGGAAAGTTTGGATGCTTCCCTGAATGAGGATTCCAGGCTACAGACGACGAACCAGAAGCCTGACTTTAGCTCGCACGCGCGTCGCGTTTTGCTAAACCTTCGTGTAAAATTCTAGGTCCTACGCGGGAATCAGTGGCCAGTCGCAGAACACTAAGAGACAAGTCATCAGTACTCATACTTACCAGAATCAATAAACAGACCAGCAGGCCAAAAGTGCAGATGAAAACAATTTCGGCGGCTGCACAAACCGGAGGGCCAAATGTTTTGGTCGTGTTTGGATTTACCTGGACAAACTTCCAATTCAGAATATCAATTTTTCGTTGCTATTCGCAGCTTTGGTGCGCATATATATAACTATGTTATCCTGGGTGGTGAAATGTCACATAACTTTAGACGATATTCTATAAACTGCCGTTTTCACCGCAATTGCGTGCTCGGAATTAATCACGTGGTCATATAATGAATATCACAGATAAGATTAGCGAGCATAATAAAACTTCGAAAGTTTAAATTGTGACAATGGCTGGTGTTTATAAATGTCCAAACACTGTGTTGTTCCAACCCGGAAAATTCAAGCGGACCAATGTCGATTTCAATGTAAGTTTTAACTTTCGTTGAATGTGAGCACAATGAGTAAAAACAGGGTGCGTCGAAAATTTAAGACTCACACAGTGTGCGGGGTCTCCAAAACGTATGAAGCAGTGTAATCGTTTAGCGTTTCTATGCAAAATTGGTATTTAAGGTGTCGCAGGCATTATCTTTGTTGTAAAACAATGTCTACCTTGTGTGTTTCTTTTATGCATAAAATAAACTGAGAAAAATACTATCTTCATCTTGCAACGTTAATAAAAATCTCAATGTGACGGACTCTTACCGAGGCTGAGAGATACTCAACAACGCAAACAATGCATCTCCTTTATTCGAGCGAAATAATTATCCAAGCTCACATCTGCATTACTTCAGGCAGTCTGCTACCTGAATTTGCTAACCGTGATCTGACGCTCCAGGCCTTCTTGACTCCTCCAATGCGGTTCTGGTTCTGTAATGTTTGATGGGGTCACATTGGTCAAATTTTTGGAAGATACACATGAATATTATCTTCTTTGATTTCAACTAAGGACTCTGGAAACCACAGTGCCAGGAAAAATATATTTAACTCTCATCTTCAGCCGTTTTATTACCTCATAGGATTTTTTAGGCTCCCTTAGTTAAAAAAACCTTTGATTTCTTCCCACAATAACTGAAGTGGCACACTGCCTTTTGTAATAAACGTTTCATATGATAAAACAGTTGGTAAGCCGATCAGTTTTTTTCATTTTTTCCTTGTTTACTGATAACAGTTTAACGTATTGGACACAGTTTCACGCTCACTAAATTTATCAAGGAACCTATGCTAAATGTGATGTCGGTGCGTCCATCGATTTCCCTATTACCTCTGTTTACACCATTCCAGTGGACAAGTGTAGCTTTGAAGGTTAGTTTCAGCCTATATCAGCAACATGAGCAATTGGCAAACACATCGCAAAACTACCCGTATTTTCTTGGGATGCACACTGCTGATGACTTTTAAAATGAGGATGAAACAGCTCTGCAGTTTTTCTCCGCATTTCAACACAGTCTAGCCCAACCTTAACAATCTCAAAATTTTGTACAAACTGTTAGAATTGCTCACAGTTGCAAATGTTTCAGCAAGACATCTGCAACATTTCATTTCAGCTGGAATTATGTATGTTACGGAATCAACAAAATAAAAAACACCAAAATACTGCGTTGGAGGCGATATCATAACAGTTCTTGGTCTACATCATTCCTATTTTCTGACAGTTGGTACCGCCAAAAATGACTGTTTTTCCTTTCAAAGACTCGTAAGCTGCGAGTTACTATTCTTACCGCCCCTGTTAACTAAAAGACACGGATATATTTTTAAGAGCCACACATTGATAAAGTCCTCAATGCATCCCTGTCCTCTTCCTGGATGAGCTACTGCAGCAAGCTGTTTTTGTTACAAGTTAGACAGCGTTCTTCTTAACGAAAGTTCCCGTTTTTAAAAAACAATCAGCAATTTTCATCTAATGTTCTTATTTGTTTTCTTCCGAAAGTTACTAGTATCTCTTGAGAATTTCGAACTCTCTCCTAGATCGGGTGTCAAAATTTCTCAACAATAATGAATGGCTACTTTTAATTCTAGATCCATGCATTTGGTCGTAGGGTTCGTTTCCAATCAGACTGTAAAGGTGTAGGAGCGAAAGTGCTAGTGTAACTGACCAACTTATTGGGCTAGTTAAGTTTCGTTTAAAACAACCATTTACTTATTAATCAAAGTTATTCAACCTAGTAGGAGGGGGTGGAGATCCCATAACACAGTCCACAATTTTCCTGTTAGCGTCTTACTTTTGGTACAGGACATTATTTTACAAACTATAATACATCATAAAGCCCAACCACCAGGCCTAGGTCATAGAAATGGAGTCAGACAGCTCAGCCCATCGAACATGGACATTTTCGTTCTCCCAGGTTTATTAATACTTCACAAAGTGTTGCCTCCGAACTTTGTGAGGAACGTATTTTTGAAAAACAAAACGACGCCTTTCATTTCGGATGTTTGATCGTCGAATTGTACCTAGCGGTTGTGGTAGTTTTAAAACCCAAGACAATTAAAAACAACGAGTCAAAGTTCCGCTTGATTGTACCAGGCTAGTGCACGTGGGAAGGTTCGTGGAACATTTTGCAGAATTGGGAGAAGTTAACTTCCATGGCAGAAAATAACAAAAGCAACGTGTGGGCCTAATAGGATGTGAAAAAAACGATCGTTTTTAGCGAACACCGGTCCCGGTAGGACGACAAATTTATCAAGCTGAAAAATTTTCCTAGGAAACCGAAAACCTTTAGTGAAACGTCCGCTAACTTCGCCGTCCGTTTTCATCATTCTTTAACAACTTTATTAAACAACTTTGGACGACCATACATTCAAAATGAGTAAACATGACTCATTTGCACGAACATCTTGTTAAACAACAAGACCAGATTAGAATCGACAGTCCACGTCTTACTGGGCAGAAACGGATTGTTTCTATTTGTATGTGGTACGCTCAGATGCACTGCCCTTTTTCGCCTTCGTAAATGAGCAGTAGCGAAATCCAGCTGGTGTAAGAAAACCTACTATTCAGATAGGTGAATGCATGGAATCATCCAAGTGGTTTATGCTGTTAAGCCTCCTGGTTGGTGACACCGTCCTTCTCCCGCTCATTGTTCTGTTTTTTACGCTAATGGCCGCAACAAATTTGGCACCGGAACAACATTTTAGTTCAGCCTCCTTATACACCTACTTTTTCAGGGCGTGGTGGACAAGGTCATCCGAAATTTGTTGTCACATTTTTGATCGTCTGTTTCGCCCAATGATAAGCGTAACCTACGAAAAGTAATTGGAATACAAATGTGCAGAACACACATCTGAATCCGCAATATTTTCACCCAAATGTTCTGTCAATGGATACAAAAATCCCACTTGAATATGATACTAGTGAACACTTTCAACGATCTAAAAGAAGTGTCCAAACAAAAGTGTTTCAATGTGTTTAACTGTAGACAGGATTCCATGCTTGTTTCCTTGTCATGCTGCCCAAAACAAAATCGCTTGCGGGCTAGTATTACCGTCATACCTGAGATTATGAGACAAAATACCATGTTTCCTCCAACCAAAACACAGAAGTCGACACTACCACAGAAGAAGGTAAGCGTGGGTTTAAGAGAACTGGTGTTGAGAAAAGCAATCAAATCAACTAAAGATCATTAAAAGGAGTGAACTGCGTGTACTTTAGCAAATTTGCGCTAATCTGTGCTCTTTAATTTGTCTGTAACATAATTTCACACTTTGTCCTCCGTGATTAACACGCTCTCTCCACTATATTACCACACCAGCGCGATCTCTGACTCATTTTAGGATACTCTGTCACCATTCGGTTGGCCCAACGGACCTACGTGGACAGAATGTTATTGCCTGGCAAAGTCGTTCATCAATTAACATTTCGTCAACTTGGGCACTTCCTGATATTCGGGCGCCTTCTCGCGAAATACCTCCACTTGTCAATCTTTCTCGATTCAGCATTTAGGGCGGCACCTAGATCATAAGGGTATTTAATTTGTTTGAATGTCAACAGCTTAGTAATCGCTCGCGTCGGTTCTGCAACAGCTCAGTGGAGGGTAATTCCGTTCTAGCTTGAATGCGGTCACAACCCTTCATCCAAAGGTGTCAGTTCTCAGCAGGATTGCTGTGGATGGTCATTTGGAGCACCGTAGGCGGTGAGATTTTGAGCACACTCGCTGCAGTGGGTGATATCATCCACTTGTATTTTTCGTTTGACTCCGAAAATCCATCATGAAGACGCTTCGTTTGGCTCGCGGAAACTGCGTTTCTCTGAGTGCAAAAACGATCTTCAAGGACGCGGTTCCGAATAACGCAAAGATAGGCTTAAATACGCCTGGTTAGGTGTCTGATTGGTTCGCTAGTAGCTCTTGTCACGAAATCGTTCTTGTTTGCAGCGCCCCGATAGTTTATTTGCTTTGCTTACTCTCTCTGACTGGATGAAATTGGATCGTGTTAGCTTTCAACTGTGGTGGGGACGCACTGAGTTGGATTTGAGCATGCATTGCACGTCCTTTTTTAAATGATTGCAAATGATTGCAGGTATTCCACCTCATACTGCTCCAGCATATGATACCTAATGTTGTATTTTCTGGAAGCGCAACGGCCGAAGCTCTCACCGGATTCTCGTTCAAAAACATACATTCCGAACACACAAGAACACAAGAAACAGCAGAATACAAATAACCGTCGAGATTTCAACCAGTAAGAAACGAACTGTGTTCTTCCTTACGGTTGATATAAAAAAGGTTATCATATCACAAAGGATCGTGAGAGGTTTCCAAAAGTATGTTATAAAATCCGACAACTAGACCCAGTTAAACATTTTGTGGTACCGCTCATCCAAATCACCACTAAATTACTATCTAGCCTATCGCCTGTAAATAACTGCATTTATCGTGACACTTACAGTTCAACAACCTGAATCGACTAGCACAGGTAAGTTGGTCGTGGAATTCTCAAACATAACATTGCAACTATCCATCAGAGCATTTCATAGGTACCCGAATAAATAGTTATGACATTGTGTAATATTAAAAGTTAGAAAATTGCGGTTGATCAGAATCTCTCAACCTGCTTACATGATTACGTTGAAAATTTGAATTAGTCGAAAACTGTCTGTAGTTTGAAGTAAAGTTCGTCGGCTTTTATCCCACCGTGAGTAAATAGCGCTTTCATCGGCGCAATGTGGCCTCTGTGTATAATGAGAATATTCTGTTTTCTGAGCGCTAAAAACAGTCGTGTAATTTGGCGTATCTTGCTACTGAAATATGCATTATCTTGGCTGTTACTCCTGGTCCCAAAATCTAATCTAATGTCGTACCGGTGGTCGTTTTGTGCTGCCTAAATGTCTTTGGCCTCCGAGAATGAATTACACAGTGAAGTTTTGTTTTCCGTTTTGGACAATATCTCATGCAACTAAAGAATAGGGACAATTGTCGTGTACGGTGTGCGTCGGATTTACTGAGCTAGCAAATATTTTGGGATATGGAAGTCCAGAGTTCTGGGTATCTGGCCTCCTCCAGATGAATGTGGCCTTATTCCAAATCCAATTCCATTTCCAGTGGAGCGGCACAACGCATTTGCAGTCGAAATACTTCCAGTTCATTAGGCTGTCATGCTTCTTATTGGTTAATATCTGGGCGCACAGATCCCGCACAATATTTTTGCGTTCCACTCGGAAAATCTGCCAGTTTTATGCAAAGACTATTGTAGAAACGCTTTTCCACCAGTCCGTCAGATAATGCGCCAGTTAGCGGGTGATTACAGACGAGCGGAAGAGTAAGCACAAATGCCCATATCGGAAACCTGACATTAAAGAAAGAAACAATGTACAATATATGAGCATCAGGTGCAAAAATATTCAAGTTCGAACTCTGACAGTAAATGTGGTCTTTGTGTAAAACGCCACGACATGATATATTTCTGTACACGAAGCCAAAGTATCCGACTCGACTGGTGCAGGTAAGTTGGTCACTGACTTTCGAAGAAACGTTACGTGTGATCCATGTGAAACTTTCGTGCATGCATGCATGGTTAGATGCCACATTATGGTACATTTGCAATGAGGACATTCTGGCTAAATAAAGTTGTAGAGCAGGTTTAGTTGATTCAGCAGAAGAAGAGTTGCGTTCGTCAGCAATCTGCTTGTCATTCAGAATATTGTTCGTCGGCTTGTATCACAGTGGTAGCAAATGGCGTTCTCGTCAACGCATAACAAAAACGATCCTTCGTCTGCGTTTTAAACGGAATCTGGGCCACGGAATTTGGGTTCAAATAGAACGTAAGGTTGTCGAAAACTCGGAGACTGCGCCTACCTGATGAGTCCCAAGAAGGGCGAAACCGGTCGTGGCACCTTGGTTCCAGTTGCTGCAGATTTGATCACTAGAATGTGGGAGAGTGTGGGACGTACAGCCAAGCGTTGGAGGCGATGGCTTTTTGACTATTTCAGGCTATTTCAGTAGCTACACATAGGAGGCGATAGATTTGATGCACGAGCGCCACTGACTGCGTGATTGAGCCATTTCTGCAACTGTTATTAGCCACTGGTGTGTTAAGTCCTGAAGACCCCATCCGGGGCGTCGGCATATGTCGACCCAACCAAGTTCACTAGTGAGTGTTCACTTACTTTGTTGCCATGTCATACATTGTCCACCCGTATTTCGTTTCGACTCAGCATAGATTTGGACGAAAAGAGCTCTGCAAGGCCGACGGTCTTCTGGCATGCGAAGTACATGTCCCAACCAGCGCAATTTATGAAGCGTCTGTAATTCATGTATCGCGGGAGAGTCCCTTCTTCCTAAGACCATCTAGGGTACATCAGGAGTGCTAATCCAATGTTCCCACCAAACTTAACCACTGCTTCGGAGACATCGATGGTCAAACACTGATATCATTCGTATGTCCTCTACACACCTCTGATCGCACTGATGCAGTGCACACTCTGTCACTGACAGGCAAACTGATTTCACGTCGGTGCCATAGATGTCGGAGTTTGACAGAAGCAGCCCTGGCCTAAGTGATTTGAGAAGTAATTTCGTTTGCTCCCAGTGCACCGAAACTTTAACAACTCCCCAGGGCTTAAATATTCAAACAATATGTTTTGAACTTTACACACTTCATCTGGGTTGGTTTAAAGTAAAGCATTAGGTAAATCGGACCCCAAGAACTGCGTTCTAGCTTGAATGCGGTCACAACCCTTCATCCAAAGGTGTCAGTTCTCAGCAGGATTGCTGTGGATGGTCATTTGGAGCACCGTAGGCGGTGAGATTTTGAGCACACTCGCTGCAGTGGGTGATATCATCCACTTGTATTTTTCGTTTGACTCCGAAAATCCATCATGAAGACGCTTCGTTTGGCTCGCGGAAACTGCGTTTCTCTGAGTGCAAAAACGATCTTCAAGGACGCGGTTCCGAATAACGCAAAGATAGGCTTAAATACGCCTGGTTAGGTGTCTGATTGGTTCGCTAGTAGCTCTTGTCACGAAATCGTTCTTGTTTGCAGCGCCCCGATAGTTTATTTGCTTTGCTTACTCTCTCTGACTGGATGAAATTGGATCGTGTTAGCTTTCAACTGTGGTGGGGACGCACTGAGTTGGATTTGAGCATGCATTGCACGTCCTTTTTCAAATGATTGCAAATGATTGCAGGTATTCCACCTCATACTGCTCCAGCATATGATACCTAATGTTGTATTTTCTGGAAGCGCAACGGCCGAAGCTCTCACCGGATTCTCGTTCAAAAACATACATTCCGAACACACAAGAACACAAGAAACAGCAGAATACAAATAACCGTCGAGATTTCAACCAGTAAGAAACGAACTGTGTTCTTCCTTACGGTTGATATAAAAAAGGTTATCATATCACAAAGGATCGTGAGAGGTTTCCAAAAGTATGTTATAAAATCCGACAACTAGACCCAGTTAAACATTTTGTGGTACCGCTCATCCAAATCACCACTAAATTACTATCTAGCCTATCGCCTGTAAATAACTGCATTTATCGTGACACTTACAGTTCAACAACCTGAATCGACTAGCACAGGTAAGTTGGTCGTGGAATTCTCAAACATAACATTGCAACTATCCATCAGAGCATTTCATAGGTACCCGAATAAATAGTTATGACATTGTGTAATATTAAAAGTTAGAAAATTGCGGTTGATCAGAATCTCTCAACCTGCTTACATGATTACGTTGAAAATTTGAATTAGTCGAAAACTGTCTGTAGTTTGAAGTAAAGTTCGTCGGCTTTTATCCCACCGTGAGTAAATAGCGCTTTCATCGGCGCAATGTGGCCTCTGTGTATAATGAGAATATTCTGTTTTCTGAGCGCTAAAAACAGTCGTGTAATTTGGCGTATCTTGCTACTGAAATATGCATTATCTTGGCTGTTACTCCTGGTCCCAAAATCTAATCTAATGTCGTACCGGTGGTTGTTTTGTGCTGCCTAAATGTCTTTGGCCTCCGAGAATGAATTACACAGTGAAGTTTTGTTTTCCGTTTTGAACAATATCTCATGCAACTAAAGAATAGGGACAATTGTCGTGTACGGTGTGCGTCGGATTTACTGAGCTAGCAAATATTTTGGGATATGGAAGTCCAGAGTTCTGGGTATCTGGCCTCCTCCAGATGAATGTGGCCTTATTCCAAATCCAATTCCATTTCCAGTGGAGCGGCACAACGCATTTGCAGTCGAAATACTTCCAGTTCATTAGGCTGTCATGCTTCTTATTGGTTAATATCTGGGCGCACAGATCCCGCACAATATTTTTGCGTTCCACTCGGAAAATCTGCCAGTTTTATGCAAAGACTATTGTAGAAACGCTTTTCCACCAGTCCGTCAGATAATGCGCCAGTTAGCGGGTGATTACAGACGAGCGGAAGAGTAAGCACAAATGCCCATATCGGAAACCTGACATTAAAGAAAGAAACAATGTACAATATATGAGCATCAGGTGCAAAAATATTCAAGTTCGAACTCTGACAGTAAATGTGGTCTTTGTGTAAAACGCCACGACATGATATATTTCTGTACACGAAGCCAAAGTATCCGACTCGACTGGTGCAGGTAAGTTGGTCACTGACTTTCGAAGAAACGTTACGTGTGATCCATGTGAAACTTTCGTGCATGCATGCATGGTTAGATGCCACATTATGGTACATTTGCAATGAGGACATTCTGGCTAAATAAAGTTGTAGAGCAGGTTTAGTTGATTCAGCAGAAGAAGAGTTGCGTTCGTCAGCAATCTGCTTGTCATTCAGAATATTGTTCGTCGGCTTGTATCACAGTGGTAGCAAATGGCGTTCTCGTCAACGCATAACAAAAACGATCCTTCGTCTGCGTTTTAAACGGAATCTGGGCCACGGAATTTGGGTTCAAATAGAACGTAAGGTTGTCGAAAACTCGGAGACTGCGCCTACCTGATGAGTCCCAAGAAGGGCGAAACCGGTCGTGGCACCTTGTTCCTGTTCCCTTTATCTAGTGACGTCTTGGTGGTTCTCTTGTGCTGCCTATGTGATTTTTCCTCTCAGGATGAAATAAATGGTGAGATTTGTGTTGGTGAAATAAGGACAATTATCGTGGCGGATCAAGTCATGTTTTATAGACAGCGAATGTTTTGAGGCCCAGCCAGATGTGCATGTTGTCTTGTCATTTGTCACACACACTCCATTTGCTCTAGCCCCGACGCTTCATACTCAATGACTGTTCTTCTAGAAACAACCGAGTCCCACATTGAATTCTCGTTCGAAAGCATACGCTCAAGACTGTACAGTTAACTGTCGAAAGTCTAAGTAGGACGAAAGAGTGATGTGATTTCCCACGCGGCTGATAAAACTGAGTGTGTTGTATTTTCTGGAAATTGCGGATGGTTTATTTAAACATATATTATGCGACCACAACCAACCTCTTATATCCTCACCAAGCAAATGTGACGTAGTCTTAACATCCACTTTCGCAAAAATTCACATTTATCATAATACGCACAGCCAAAGCAACCGAACCGAGTGGCACGGGTAGGTTGTTAACTGTTTATTTTTCCTTCGGAGAATCCACATCTGTTATCCTTGAAGCCATTTTCACCAGTTTGCTGGTACGTTTGCGATGAGGAAGGTTTGTTTGGAAAATGTCTTACAGTATTTTTACGTGGTTCAGTTGAGGAACTGCGTTAAACGACAATCTGCGGGTTGTTCAGAAATTTATTCGTTGGATTGTATCCGTGACACTTAGCGATGCGCTCCAAACACGTCTCATGTTGTTTGTGGTTTTTGATCCAATAAAATAACTTCGTTATATTGGTCCTTTGGTGCTCTCGACATGATGTTGTCCTCTCAAGATTAACTACATAATGAGTATTGTTTGCCCTGTTCGAAAATGTCTCGTGCAACTGGACAATCAAGGCATATATATAAGGGCACATATTCTTAGGTATTGTTTTTCGGGTGCCTGATTTTGTCCAGATGGGTGTTGCTTTGTTCGAATATCAGCCACGTACATGAAATAAAGCATTAACTTCGCATGTGCGGGTGAACGCTTTTGGAGCAAAGTCTATATGTCCTTTATTCGACCATCATGCCTATTATTGTTTATCATCTAGGAGCGCAGATCCGGCACAATACTATTAGATTCTACTCGGAAACTTTTGCCGGTTTTATGTTGTATGGATTTGCGTTGATCTTCATACAGGTCACATGTCATCAGGCTGCGCACTTTGTCACGGAAACTAGTCAATACAGGCTGATGTGGTTACCCGTGGCCCTATAGACTATGAAAATACCAATAGCACAGAAAAGAAGAAAACCTCAATTTTAACAAACTTCATCCAAAGTTCATAACAAAGATTTTTCACGTCAATTTGACTTAACCTGAGGACCTGTGGAATTCCAGTTGAAAATTTTCGCAACATTATAAACGAGAGGTTCAGCTGGACTAATCTGAGTATCTAGATTAAACATAATTGATGTGCACACCGAATACACTTGTGTGCAGTACCACTGATAAGGTCAAACGCACTCTCGATATACCAGGTCAGCACACGAGTCCAAACTAATGCGCTTCACATCAGTTGCTTCATGCAATCTGTTTCGGTTTGCTGAATCAATATATGTTGATGAATCAATCATGATCAATCAATCATATTGATGAATCAATATATGTTGATTATTTGTACCTCATATCCCATTGTTTCCACAAACACTGTAACCGCTTCCTGGCATATGGACACTGGCGTCTCAAAGATGCTAGCCATCTGACCGACTTGATATGAAAATTCTTGTTTCTTGTGCACATCTGTTTTGTATGAGACGTCACTCAGTATAGAAGACTTTGAGTGGATTCAAGATATTCATGTGCTGGCGTGTATGATACAAGGATCGATTAAGGGGGTACTTTGCTGAGGGTTGAGAGATCTCCGTAAAACTTGCAGCTTGATATTGGAATTTGGATTTCCAATAATGAGAATGGTCCCCTCAACAACTACGAGTGACGCTGCTTTATTCTCTAAATAAAACGAAACGATTTGAGGACAGTACCACTTCGGCAAGTATATGAAAGTTGTATGCATCCAGTTGTAACAAAAACATCAAGAGAGTGCAAATCGACGGTGATTTCATTCGGTGAAAAAGAATAGTACTTTGAACAAACAATCTAAAAAGGTATGACTGCGGAGCGAATAAAAACGCCTTCATGTATCTGAAAAATGAGGAAACAAAAGTTGACACTGCTGATAATAATCTGACGTTGAAATTGTGTGAATGGACTTGGCACATCGTCCTGCGTACTTGTCAGCATGTTATCGCAAATTGCGCACGTTCAAACGCTGTCTTGATTTCTCCTGTCAATGCACTGGATGCATTGGGAGCCTCGTTATTTTGGGTGTGATTACTGAATAGTTCTGCAGCAGCTTTAACGTATCTTCTGGGTTCATCAAGGAGAATATTCAAAAACCTACCTGATTGCCTGGTTTAGACGCAGAAGGAAATCCAGTGGCCGTCAGCAGAACAAAAACGAAAACGTACAAAACTTGCATGACATCACTCTTACCAATCAAAACTCAGTTATAATAAATTCGTGAGCGTCGCCTTGAAAATATTCAAGTCTCACTCACCTGTTACATGAAAAGGAATACTGTCAACCTTCAAACGTAGAACTTTGGAATTCATAAACTTACTGTGAAATCCTCAAACTATATTGCAACAAAGTGGATGAGATTTGTGGGTTTGTACTTCTTCGGGTGTGATGATGATGATGATGTCTCTCAGTATGACTGATTGGACCCATGATGATGAACAACTACTTTCCACATTCCACCCTCAGCACATACAGTTCAACTGCTGCTTCCGGGGTGGATTACTGTCGCCAGCGCGTCATACATGGTCGTCAAGTAACTATGAAAAATTTGCATTTTGGTGCAATGCTTTTAGTGCTAACTAACGATAAATTATCCATGCCGCTAGTTGCTAAGTATATAATGAAGTGTACGAATGAAAATCCTTTTTGCTGTTATCGGAGTATAGAGTACGGGCGGTCACTTGGAACAGGTATATACGTTGGTCCATAAAACACCATGTTTACAGGGATTAAGGTTCATTTCTAAGGGCGTATTTCCAGAGAACAAAGTTTTATCCGGCTTCATTATTATTATTATTATTATTATTATTATTGCATCAGTCCATTTTCGGCTCGAATATATTGCCGCATGATGGAGGAATGTCCTCTGGTATCGACCTTATTCGGGGACACATTTGATGCCATAAATCTGTACGGAGCGTCTGCAGTGTCATACCATTCTTTCCAAACTACAATTACGGTTTGAGAAACCAAACGTGACACCGCTGGATAACTTATCTGAGAATCTTGGTCACCGTACTTCGCCACCTTAAACTTGATTCATTTGCTTGAGGGACAGCACTGTGCGAAATAATTGCACGCGGTTTTTGCAAGTAGGCTCATTTATCATTGAATTAGCCATATACATTAACTGTTTTCGTAAGTTTCCGAGCAGTGTTCGAACGTCATACATTACTTAGGCATGCTGAAAGAATTTAACGCTTCTCCACTGTCACCAAAATCCGTTATTGTCTAGTCATCATGTCCAACTTCCCAAGGAGGCTTTAAAAATGTCTACTTCTTCCTTTGAATAGTGCATAATGTCCCTGGTGAATGACAGGCCGAATCGTACCAAGGCAAACCGTAACCTTGCGTGTTTTGGAAAACAAGACTTTGTGATGATCTCGAAACATTGAACAGTTCATAATAAATGGTCCATGCTCACTTACTCACTGCTCAATGTACGTCAAAACCATTTACATGACGCCCTCTTCTTTTGTATTTTCAGACTCCTGGGATATTTCTGACTACCGAAACGAGCACAAGCAACAGAAAGCAGCTGTTTGTACATTCCAAACTGTTGGTGAACCTGACTTTTATTTTGGGGCAATGTTTGCCGATACACCTGACACCACTTGTAATGTTCGACTTGAACCAAAATAGGTCATAACCCATCCGTAATCCTTTTTGATGTGGCCCACATTACCACTTGTTGTGCATTCTAATATCAGTGAGAGTACTTAAAATGTAAAAATACCGTTTTTATCTATCGGCGTTGTTAGTTGACGAACTTTGGGTCTACTCTTGCACGTCTATAGTTTTAATTAGGTATTCAGTGTTATTTATTTAGAAAGGGTCTGTTCAAAACTGGTTTCCATCCACACTCATAAGTGTGTTGTCTATCCTTTTTTTGAAGGCTAGACCATGAGTGCCCACGAGTTTTTAGGGAACTGAAAAAGACCAAAAAATAAAAGTGGTTTATGATATGCATCGTGTTCCTGAAACCTACCGTGTATTTCAAATTTGCAACAGCTAGGAAAACGAAACCATGTTGGAAGATTCAAATCGGCGTTCCAGGTGAACAAATACTCCGGTGGTATTTGTGCAGACAAGAGCGATCTCTACCCCAAAACAGTCTACTAATATTCTGCATTCATTGTTGATCCACCTGTGTTCTACATAAGCAGGGCTAAACTAACCATAAACTCCTAAATTGAGAAATAAATTCCTGTTAAGATTAGATCTGAATGTGGAGGCTCCCCTGTTTGCAACCTCGCGTGGTGACTGTAAACTATTTGATCTTATTTAAATTTCGGAATTTCACTGATCTGTTCCCATGAAATTTTTGGAATAGTAAAACGCTAGTCAGTTAGCCAAAGGCATTTTCCACCATCATTGATTACTAACTCACCCGGCCAAGTCAGTGTTTGTACAAATCCCAGCAGAGTGACAAGTAAAAGTTCAGTTGACTTACTATGAGTTTGCATACAAGAAGACTAGAATCGACAGTTATCCGTGCCTAGTAGGATACATAAAATTCAAAGTAAGCTTGCAAAAATAAAGTCAGTCGCCACTTGTGACGTCGGCGGGACTGTGTTGCAAGTTTATAGTTGATCCGTCCATCACTGTACCCTCACTTGCATAATACTTCACATCAGGAATTCCAGAGTGATGGGAGTGGACTTAGTTCAATGTTACTCTTCGGATTTGTCGGATGTAGACCCTGGGGTGGTTTCCACTGATGAGTGTTCCTGTCATCAGGCAGTGTGATTCAGTCTTGAATGGCTATCAGCTGCCTCCCATAGTAACGTTTACTGCACCTTTTACGGGGAGCAATTCGGACACTGGACGAAAACTCAGGTGGTACCAGTTCCGGCCAGCGGATAACTTGGTGTTTCGGTTCTGGGACAGGGCTTCAGGTTGTGAAACTGATTGGTTTTTGCGGGACGACAAAGACTGCTTGGTTGAAGACTGAAGGAATGGAACAGGTGGCACACCTCCATTGTATGAATTTCATTTGGACTGTTAAAAATTATGCAAATGAAGTGTGCAATTTGCTATGTTGGATCAGTCTCGATTAACCATTAAAAAATCTACAAGAATTGTGCTCAGTATTGAGCGGCTTATACTCGGTAGGAAGTGAAAAGTCACTGTTCAGCTGAATCTGTACGTGACCATTGATGAAATGAGCTCGCGAACTCTCGTCAGCCCGTATAAGCTTGGCTGAGTGAGTCAACGCAGTTGAACAAGGCGCACAACTGTCCCACCTCACTGAGGCCACACCATCACCAGTCTGGTACTCGGTAATGTATCATCGCAAGCGAAACATGTCCCAAATAAAACCTGAAAATACTACCATCCCAAGGCCAGCCTAGTTATCGTTCTGCGACCTACGGTCGACACAACCGTCAACCGTGTGGTCCGGACACAATATCGCCTTCTTATCGGTTTCTTAAACTGCGCCTACTTTCAACATTACAGTAGACAGTAAAATATGACAATTTCAACGTTCAGAGGAGGACTTTTTTTCACACAATAATTGTGACGATATCTAGGTAGCAAAATGACATCTGGGTGACGTGAAAACTGTTGCTTACTTGGAGAGCTCCGGCGAAAATTGCCCCTTTGGCAGTTGAATCTTTGCAGTTTAGTTTTCACTGGAACTTATATTGTTATCTGTAAGGGTCCCATCATATAATCCGAACCAGTCTAAATTTGGTTTTGTGATTAGTGACATTTTAGTCCTCCCTGACCATAACACCTTTGGCCAAAGAAAGATGGCTATTTCGTACGGTTTTTCGTACGCACCAAGTTAAGCAAGCGCATTATACCGGCGTCATTCAGCCCCGAAATAGCCCAGAGGATACTAGCTGCTAATTCCTCAGCGATCTGTCGGTTCTGAATTCTTGTTTTGGAATGCAACTACACGGAAGTTAGTGAATCTAACTTGACTTAACGATAACTCCCCCATTCAGTTGCTTACTCTTGATCTCCATTTGCTTTGCTCCTCTGTACCCGCCATTCACCTTGCCGCATAGGCCGTCCCTTCAAACAATGGTGTATTTGCATGTGTGTATGTGTGTGAAAGTGCGGAGCTGATCTACTAACCCATGCGTGTTCGTACCCCGACCGCTGAGGCTGCGCTAACTTATTCTGTCATGATTTCCGTGTAATCGCAAAGCAAATCAGAATCACCAGACTGGCTGCGGAAGCGACGACCGCAACCCACACTAACGAGCCAGCATTCCACTCGCCGTTGTTTGGTGTGCGGACGTTTACAGTGCACTGTACTGGACAGACCTGTCCACGTGTTGACGCCACGAACGTGAACGTTTGTGGTTTGTTGTATAACTTTGCTCTCCTTTGTGTAAATAGTGGCACACACTTCTGAATATTCGGGAGAGTAAAACCTGCACGTGACTATGGAACCTCAAACTAGTTGATGTTGTCTAAATTGCCTTGTATCAAACTATTCCACAATGTGGGGTACGAACAACTCCACAGTGACTGATGTTGCATCAACATATACCTTGAAGTGCTGAAATCTGGGAAGTATCTGCATTTTCAGATAGCCAGTTTAAGCTCTGAGTATCTCAAAACAAGTTCGAAGTGCATTCAAATCAGACGAGCACATTCGTTTCTCCTGAACACGCAAGCAGTGAATCATCACAGCATGCAACACGGACAAGGGAACATCGAAAATTATTCCTCCGATAGAGTGATATAGTCTGTTTGTGTATTCCAGTGGTTTCCTATTGACAGCGGTTCGCTGATGTGGGTGAGTTTTCAAGGTCACCGAATTCCTGCAATTTGAAAATCCGGTGAAATCATTGGTTTTAAATTGCTTCAGCACATAGCACGAAGTAAGGGAATAAATTTGTTCCCGATACGAAATAACAATTGTATAATTTTCATTACATGTGTTAAACCCCCATCCGTAAATTGCTAAAGCTGTCTATAAGATTATGAACATCGTGGGTGAAAGCCTCAGGAACCTTTGTTAAACACTTGTAATCAATCAACGAAAGCATTTCATCAGCCACAAAGCGCTCTTTGGAATACCTAGTGCACTACACAGCAGGTTGCTGAAAATTCTTCGACAGCCCACGACCGGTTTCGCCCTTCTTGGGGCTCATCAGGTAGGCGCAGTCCCCGAGTTTCCGTCAACCTTATGTTCTACTTGAACCCAAATTGCACTGTTTTCGAGAAATACACTCATTTGCATATCAATTTGGTTTTTGCGAGAGAGCTCACCGGAACCCAGCTGAATCTCTCGGTTGTGAAACCGGTCGTGGGCTGTCGAAGAGTTTTCAGCAACCTTATGAGTAGTCCATTACGAATATACATGTATCGCGATATCTCGAATATCGTAGCAACTGGAACATGAGGCGGCCTGGTGCAGCACATTCAGTTGCCTGAAAACATCGCAAACGGGAGATTCAGCTGGGTTCCAGGTGATTCTCTTGCAAAACCAAATTCATTTGCAAATGAGTGTATTTTGCTAGCTCTTAGGAATACTTGTCATTGTTTAAGCACTGCTGAATAGTCAAATATGGATAAGACGCTTGAGTAACGTATGGCTAGAATGGTTACAGGCCACATGACGTAACTTAACAGGCAAGGGCTAGGAACAGCGGCATTGGTGCGCATTAATTTTTCTCTTGCTCCATATTTGAAAGGAAAATAACTTATTTCCCCTTAAATTTAGGCAAACACATCAATATTATTGCGTAGCCAGACTGTGAAAGGAACGAAATCAATGGTTAATGAACAAAGAATGATAAAACAGGCACGTGCACGTGTAACTAAAGTATACAAAGTATATTGTATTTGAACAAATAACTGCCTGCATAAGACCCGGTATCACCCTATAACAAGGCGTGTTGATGCATCAGGATCAATTCGAACAAAAATACCAGCGACAAAAATTTCTTAGCAAACCTATGAACAAGAGGCAAATTCACATTTCGTGTACTCAACAAGAAAGCCAGTTTGGACGCGGCTGTCCAACTAGAGTGCGACAGATGCTCACAGCTCAACAGCGTCCACAAAAGGCAGCTAATTGCACTAATGTCATAAGAAAAATCTCAGTACAAAAACACGTGCACCATGTAACTGAGGTATGTGATTCTGTCATAGAACTTTGCTATGGGTCTGTAAATTTGACATAGAGGACACCCTGTCGACCGATGGATTTTCAGTCAATATGCTCTATTCGTTTAGCTACTTAAATAGCACCCACGTAGTCTGTAATTACGTGATGTATCTGTGGCGGCAACCCGAGGGAGCATCAGGAATTCAAGTTTTCACAGTCTCGATTTGCATTAAGCATACTTTGCCACAACTGTGGAACGATCGAAATTGCTACTCGGGACCGTCCAGGCATTCGCACACCACAAACCTTACTGGTTTTGCTGCCATACAACAGCTGCTTCCATTTACTAAAACAATTTGACGCAGTAATAGTGGTTCATCTACAAAGGTTTCTCGTACATTCACAATGAATCAACTAGTACAGCGGATGAAAGCAAATTTCATTAAGAATCCCGTAATTCCCTTTCTTTTCAGAAAATTCGGTCGGGAGGGTGAGAAAAACCACAATAATATATAGCACCAACTAATTGCCAAGCAATGACTGCATGCGAAAAGAGGAATTTGAAAGTTGCAGAAAAATATTGACTGTATTGGGTATTCATATACGTTTCTAGGGATAACAACATAGGGTGCAGTCGCACGCAAAAGTAACTTTTAGGCATTCAGCAGCTTCGTGAACATTTTTGCCGAACTCTAAGGAATAACCAGTCGATAAACAAGGTTCTGCTGTTATCATCTAGGCAATATTCATTGGCTTGAAGCAAGTGTTGCAAAACTCACGGAGGACCCAGTCAAGACTAAGGAGAAATAATGGTGAAATTGGGTCGCACACCCAAACACTGTGACTGATTGAAATCTCATGAACTCTCGTATATCCAACCCTAGGTCGAGAAATGTTACACTGGTCCAACACAGGCACCATAATCCTGGTGGCGGTTCAAAGGTGTAAATTCAACTTGGACTTGGATTCGTTTATCTGTAATGTCACCGTGGCTTCATCGGCCTTGATCCATCAACAAAGATCGTCACACGAAGCAGATTCGTTGAAATACTCGCGTATCTTGGGCACATTCGCATCGCTTACTAGGCTACTCTTTTTCACTCCATCCTGTGGGTCTATACGCCACACACATAAAGACCAGACTTGGCCACCTTGGAACTCCGGTTAATGTATAACTTTCCCTTAGATTTTGAGTGGTGACTATCCACTAGTACCTTTGAGCCAGCCGATCACTGTGTCCATGTACATACCATGGTAGTAGTTAGACTGCGTTGGATTCGTGCTAGCTGATAGTGCAAGAAAAGCGAAAACTCCAAAACTGTCACAATGAGGGTTTAACAGTGGTCAAGTTAGGAACTTGCAACCAGTCGTAATCGTAGTTTTTTCGGTAACCACACTCATGGTTTACATGGGTTCTTTTCCAGTTCCAAACAAATTGTACGTTCATTAACGGGAAGATTCATCTGGTGAAAAGCGTAGAAGATTGAGTTAGTCAGCTTGTTCGCAGGAGAGGAAACCACGTGATTCATCAAAACTGGCTGATTCTTTTCGAATCGTCTTCTGCACAAAACAGTTGGGGCCTCACTTTGTTAGGTTCTGCGTGCGGAACAAAAAGGCAACATACGAGAAATATTTTAGGCATTCATCCCAAAATGTTTGGTACACAGCATGCGTCTTCTCTCGGACTTGCCCGTAAGGTGACAGGCAATGCTCTTGATCAATAAAAAGGTACTCCACTTGATCTATGTAAATCACTTCATCCGTTGGGCCAAATGCCGTAATGCACTTTAACTTGTGAGAACCGATCGCTTGAAGACTGATCTCACAATCATCCAACTAAATGCAACTAGGTACCACTAATCTCCTTCTGTCACAAGAAACTGAGCATTTCGTTCAATAAATAAACAACTAACAGGACAAGCTCGATTGGTTTACGCGAATAACAGCGTTCAAAATAAAACCCGACTGATGACATATAACCCGATTACCGATAAGGATGGAATAGCTGTACAGTGCTTCTCGGCTTTTCAGCTTCACGTATAGGACGAAATCTCAGTTGGGGATTACCAGATCACCACACACTACCAATGATCAATTTGTGTCGGTGCTGTGTTTGAAAACGCTAGATCCAAATGTAAGAATAGTTCCGAATATACCTTGAGACTACCGCTGAGACCATAAAAGTAGCTGCGTAAATCAGCCTATGTAATTCTGTTTTCCATTCCCCATTACCAGAAAACTAAGTATGTATATGGCAAGCCCACTAATCCTCAAATTGAATGAGTGTTATCGGGAGATTCAATGTGAGCTCTCGTTCATGATATTCTTCAACCGATTGTGCTGTACAAAGGTGCCTCATGTTTCCGTTCTGTGTTGAAGGTTTTTTCAGAAAAATTGTGTTTGTTTGTAATTCATAGTGAACTGGTTGGAAATTCGCCGGGGGGTTGCTGGTACACGCCCGGTACTCAGCAGAATAAGTGAAACTGAGAAGTGAATACTGTCAATCACCGGACGAGGTATTGCGCCTTCTTCAATGGAACTCATAATAATGCCCTTGTTGTATTCTATCTTGAAACATTTAGGCTACAATGGAAATCCATTTTTGTAGGAACGAGGTGGCGAATTTTGTTGTTCGGCTTCACTGAGCTTGTGAATGTGGACTGTTTCTGCTTGTTGTCACTGTCTAGGTGAGCAAATGAGCCCAGATATCAAGAGAGCAAAGATGATTTCTCGGACAAAGGCATGTTTTTACACATTTTCGGCCACTCCCTAACAATGGAGACAGATTGGAATGCGTTAAATTTTCGTCTTGTTCTCACAACTCGCCATTCGCTTGACTCGTAGACGTCTGTATGCACAACTGCTATCGATTTTAATGGATAAGCATGCTCTAGCTCAAGGGATCCTTGTTCATGTGACGTAATAGGTTGCCGAACATTCGGCTGACCCGATGACCTATGACCTCAAATTCTGTGACTGGCGATGTATGTAAAATGCTTTGTGTGTTCGACAGCGCCGATCTGAGGTTCAGTCGAATGTTTAGCTAAATTGTTTCAGTTACGTTCATATTTGTACGGCCATTAAACCGTAACCATAGATGACCTGAATTACACCATGGGAGCCGAATTTATCCAAATGATTACTTCTCATTTTAGTTGGCTTCGTTTCGGGAAGAAAGAAGAACTGAGTGTTTGAGAATGTACAGCTTACTAATGCTATCAGTTTAGCCCATATCTATGGTGAATGTTACCCCAAAAAGAACACACCCCTCAATTGTGTTTAAGCAAGTTGCCCTCGTCTTCTTCTTTGTATATCGATCAGTTCTTCCTGACAGGCTCATCTGCATACTTTTGGTTTTCTTGTGTTCATTACGGATTATGACAAGACTGAGCGTGCACCAGGTTCATTTCATAACTTATTGATGAGATACTTGAAACTTTGTTTCAGTTCATGTTAGTTCTCTGCCGGGATGAACATGTAAGGTTTTCACCAGGTTGGATGGTCTCAGCACAAATGGAAAAATCATCAGTACTCTGTGGTTCAGTGAACACGCTAGTCGCAGATGAGCAGCGAGACCTCTCGACTGATTTGGTGCACATTATAATCTGTCTGCGACCTGTTCCAGCAAGTGACCCAGTGTACTTTTCCTAGGGTGGCCAAAATATTCAAGAAGAGGACTCTTATGTCCAGGGTCAGTCTATTTGTGGTGTTTGTGGCCGTAACTGTTTTACGTTGCACTCGACTAGTAATCCTGGATGGGTAGCACAGAATATTTAGAAGAGTTCCGGGATGTGGCTGTCGATCAGCTGGCAAATATTCTGTTCACCGATTTCGGTACATTGACGGTTCCGGAATGCAGTCTACGTCTGTTGGTTCTTTGCTCGTGGGAGTACTCCGATGCCGACAGTGTTATCTCCTCGTTAGATTGTTTTCCACCGGGAAATTACTCCAAAGTGGATCACTGCATGGTAGCTGAATGCCAAATGTGACTTCCAGTATGGAATATTTCGATCAACAATTACACTCATCTGCAAATCAATTTGGTTTTCACGACCGGTTTCGTCCTTCTTGGGGCTCATCAGGTAAGGGCAGTCCTCGAGTTTCCGTCAACCTTATGTTCTACTTGAACCAAAATTGCCCTGACTGCGACAAATACACTCATTTGCGAATCAATTTGGTTTTCACGACAGCCTCAAATGAATCTCAAAATGGAGGTAGGTCTACAGAAGAGAGGGATGAAGACCGCAGATTTGAAGCCAGTGATCATCTCCAAATTTGATGTCTAATTTATCGAAAGTTCACACCAGTTGACACTTTTATTTTCGTAGTCCACTGCCGACATAGATTTGTGGCAGTGATCGCAGGTATGTGGTCCGGGTGAATGCTGGCAATCTCACTCGAGTTGTAACTCCTCAGTACATTGCTACACAGGTCAAACCAATCTGTTGCAATTTGGGTGCGTACAGTCTCTTTCCCCATAGTTGCGCACCTTACCCAAACATAATTACATACCAGTGTACTTTTTCAGCTTCCAACACGTACATGAGTTTAAGACGACTATTAGTCAGAGTGCAGCACAAGGATGGGACAGTTTTTCGTTCATTGATGCATCCCTACCGCCCCTATCGACTTATGGACGCACTGATAACCGACACACAGATAAGTGGCAGGAGAAAAAGGCAACATGGTTAAGTGGGAGGCGAATAACCGATGGGCTAGTTGTACAGCGCAATTTGATTCTGTCGAACCATGTCAGGTACATATACGCCAGATCTTCGTCAATTTACTTCTGGTGTTGGTCACCTATCTACTAAGCCGACTGTACGTGATTTCAAAGTATTTCTCGCTGGTTTTGGTATAATTAAGCCAGCCTGGCTTATTCTGTCTGCGGCTCACTTCATTTACTGTTATGTGGCAACTGTTTTTCTCTTCATGGTATCATCATCGGGTAAAAGTTGTATCTTATATTGGTTCGTGTATGGAGATATCCTTTTTTGATTAGTGTGATCCTACCAGATCACAATTCGTAAAGAGAATACTATGTTTTCGCTTTAATCTCCTTTGAAGTTTGCGAAGTGCCAGTGAAAGTTAGCGTTGCCACTCATGTTCCAAAGGAATGTTAATCATCGTTAGCTACAAACTGTAAATGGATGGCACACTGTTTCTATCTGAAAAAGACTCCTGATTTACCATCTTCGAATAGCTGGGATCTAGCTGATGAATGTCATTCTCTATTTTGGAATATTCTTGGAGCGTCAAGAAGGGCGAAACCGGTCGTGCGCTGTCGAAGAGTTTTCAACTACCTTGTGAGTATCTTCCTTTAATAAAATGTATTGCGATATCTCAAATATAGTGCCAACTGAAACATGAAGCGTCCTCTGTGCAGAACTTTCAGTTGAAGAATATCACAAACAAGTAATTCGGCTGGGTCTCTCATGAAACCCAAATTGATTTGCAACTGATTGCATTTGTCGAAATCTGTCCAATTTGGGTTCAAGGATAACATAAGGTTGACGGAAACTGGGGGACTGTGCCTACCTGATGAGCCCCAAGAAAGACAAAACCAGTCGTGGGCTACCGAAGGCATTCAGCAACCTTGTGAGTAGCTTTCTTTATGAAAATAAGGTTATTCTTATTTTATCGGCGTCTATAAGTTCACCTCTTAGTTGGTAAGCAAGTAAGACGAAGAAACGAAACTACAATATCTTGGTTGCACTCCCCTAAAACTTCTCTACGTTTCCATGGAAAACTACCTGAAATTCTTCCTCATCTGTCATTCTTTTAGAATGAATTACCGCATTTCTATTCAGGTTTATTCACCTCTTAGAACGAGCCTGGGGCGCCTGCTGTCTCTATTTCCTTGTGAGGAATTTTCTAGTTTGATCAAAAATTGAGGTTGGGATGCCTACCGCAATTCACGGAAAGCACCTCCTTATGCAAACTAGGTTAGGAACCACCATTTTAATTGGTCTCTCAGTTGAGGGCGCTGTATGGGTGGTTAAGTCTCCGTCTTCATTTTAACGTCTCAGTCGCAAAATATGGGAATGAACGGTATTCACTGTCGCCCACAAAAGTTCACAAGTCCAAGGGGTCTTGGCAGGATATTGGCCCTTCTCAACAGTGCCCTAACTTGCCCTATGGTGAAATGTCATCGTTTTACATTGACAATACAAGGGAGGTATCCTTTTAAGGATCACTACTTCACAGAAGTCACCTTAGAAGACAAAGAATTTTATACCTTACATCATGGTGACCCGAACCGTCAGCGATTTTGTACTCAACAGACGTGATGGCCGAGGTCAACAGGCTCTCTACGCGTCTACTTACATTACAGATAAAATCTGTTAGGTTTCGACCAAACGCGTTTGGTCGCACTGCTTCCAACAGCCAGCAAGGTTTTATGAAAGTGAGGCTCGAAACTCTGAATCTTGAAGTTTGACCACATACACAAATAGAATTTTGGTAATCCCATGGATGTAATACATGCTTGTCCAGAACTGCGGTACAGTTGCTTCTCTCTGGCTCAGCTCAGTAGTAATCTGTGTTTCTCATTAAACAATGATCAATCAAAATTAATCGATTTCACTCCGTACCCATTAGGATCAGAAGGACATGATCCTGAACGAGCCTTGCTGGCTCTTATATAAAACGACGCGACAACGCAGTTAAGACATTTACCGCTGTCGAATTATCACTAGCCCTGAGAACATATGAGACTAACAACTATGGAGCATGCAGGTCGACGTGGACCGTTCGGAGTGAACGAGGTCATATGCTGAGAAGATCTACTGGGTCGATAGACTGATCGATAAGCAAAAGTATTGTGCAAAACATGTAATGCGTTTGCAAAAAGTAGGTATAAAATGAAATAAAAACCTGACCACTGCATAGACTCAAACCATTAAATGGGTCAAGTATTCCGGACTCCTGAAATTTAGTTCGACTGATTGGTCCTCAGTGACTGAGTGATGACTGAGAAAGCCCGATCACCCACCGTTTTGCAGTTTATCATCTTGCTGGATAGGAAAATATCAAGTGCTTGATTTTGCAGTCAGTAAATCAGTATAGTGAGTATTCTCAAATCAGCAAAACCAGCAAACCGAACTGACCATAATCTATTGGCATCTAGTCATCATTTCCAGTGCCTCGCTCTGGTGATAAAATCCTCAAAAGCTAAGGACAGTTCATTGGCGATGCAGCCATCTTACCGACCATCCTCTATCTCACTTCATTTACCGGCTCAAACCTAAACTCTGTGTTACCTGCAACCTTAGACTTGGTTGGTTCACCTCTCGATGGATTGCTTTATATTTATTGAGCAAATCACCATGCACACAATCTGCAAGCGCAGCCTCACAAACAGTGGCGCGAATTCGAACTTATGGACGGCAGACTACAAGGCCTAGTCCGTTTAAGTTTCCATTATGCTTTCGCATAAGTAGAATCTCAGATTCCTGGAATTCTATGAATTAAATGTGAGCAAAAAGAAACAAAGAAAATTAACTAATCCAAACCGCCTCAACTCCGAAATGCGATATAATCTACTCACACACCCTTGTTCTAACAATGAAACTCGGTATTACATGTTGGTCCCCATCTATGTCAATGTGAAATTGTACTCACTCGAACAAGAACGAGGGATGTCTACCACCTATAAACATTGGATTGGTCGGCCACCAGCAGACACACAGTGATCAGTCGACGAAACGTCGGAGAATAAAGTAAGTTGATCAGATCTGCTTAGGCTTTCTTAAGTTACCAGAAAGCCAAGTCCGCGGTGGTGCTAGAAGTGGCTTTCCGTGACTATCACAGTACCAAACAAAACCTAGGAAAATGCCTTAGCACACTAAGCGATTGGGTGCGGTAAACCCGCGATGGAGCTGGAAGTAACGTTCATTAACGCTCAGTAACGTTCATCATCGTGTAGAGAGAATTAAATTGAATCATGGCTTATTGAGGAATGTCATGAAGACACATTCTGGGCTCGGCTTGTTATTATTGCAGCTGTCCGTCTACATGAAACCGACACCATTGGCTTCCACTACTGGGCTGCGCCCATCTGTGACTGCAAAGCCCGCCTTAGTGATTTGGATATAGCGGGTGTTAATCCCACAATGGTTTTTGGGAGTAGCTTTGCTACAATCGCTCTATGGACCGAGCTGAATAATGGCTAGCCCTAGCTAGGCATATGTGTTCCTACAATGCTTCTTTCGAGTGTTGCGGACCACCAGATAGCTCTTAGCATGCAATGTGGGATTCAACTGTTCAGCTATACCCTCCGGTCATATTTCGTCGGATTTACACCACACTTCAGGTGGATGCACAAGTGGCTAAGCACCGCAGGTGGCCTCAGGCACTCTGCGCGGGTGTCCATCAGCGTAGTTCGGTGTAAGAGACTAGTCCCGAAAAAAATTCCAGCCCACTTACGAATAACGAATGTGGAATGGAACACTATACAACACACATTCTCTGGATTGATTTGCTACGGTAAATAACATGCATTTTTCGTTACTGTCTTCAGCATGCGATAAACGTTCTTGCAGCATAGATGAACGTTATCATCAAACATCCTGAACCTAACAGCTCAGATTGCCTAGTCTTGACCTCTGAGGCACTGACTATCGTCTGAGTGAACAATAGCCATTGTGGTGGTAAATTTCAGAGTTTGATGTTTCGGGCCTACAACCGCTGGTGGCTTCACTGGCATTTTGCAGCTCCGGAGTGAGCATTTTATTATATACCCCATTGACAATTGCGTATCGGATACTGAAAGTTAAATCATGGGTTGAATAATTAAACCCCTGAGCCTTGCGTTTCTAAGCTGAAAGGATACTAAGATCTCCAGGAGGAATGGTCTCAGAAAAATGCACCTTTGCTAGGTTTGCATGCGGATTCGTTGCATGATATATTCTTTTGAAAAACTTATTGGCACACCAACCCATTGCCTAGTAGTTTTCTTTCATATTTCAAGGTGAAATTTGAGAATTCCATCCATTACCCTCCCCCAGTGCAAATTCACTTCAGCTGTATCGGTTGACTTATTCAGTCAGTTGTCAAACCGTTGTAACCAACATTTTTCTCACCATCACGATGGTGTCTACTTGGAGCCACTTTGACTACGGGATAGATCATTCAGGTTTATCGAACAGGCAGTTTCGCGCCTTGTGGAAGGAAGAATATTTCGCATCGCACGAGGTCACACTGTTCTAATGAGCTTCAGGTCACGAGATTTACAACTTCGCATCCACGTCATTTCCTCACCCTATTCTCTACTTGCATTATTGCTCGAACAAAGTTGGTCGCTAGTCTCGCACACGACCGCAAAGCGCGCACACCTACAAAGGCGAAACCGCTCGGCCTTACTTCTTAAGCCCTGCTTTGTTCCCGATTTCTTGGTTGGGTATCGACCTCATTTTTGACTGGTCAGCTGATCCAATCCGAACTTCAGGACTGAGCGAGTGGTAGAGGCAGTAACTGCAGCAAGCGCAAGTTAGTGTCAGGCAAGAGGACGGGCAACGTAAGGTCACGCGCGCGTCGACCAAGCCGCTTCATTCCTAACTTCCCGGCGGGCTAACCCATCTGGCATGTGTGCGACCCGGCTGTGAATGACAGACAGCAGCTGGCCTCAAGCAGATCGATAGACCACAGTCAAAATAGACCCGAAAGCTGATGCGGGTCGGGAATGAAGCGAAAGACTACAATGGGTGCAACACAAGTACTCAACCGTAACCTATAGTGAGGAAGGAGGGATTGTTCTGGATACCGAAAGTTCAGGAGCCTAAGTTAAGAAAGGCCCCGCATAAAGTTGCAGTTTTCTTATGGACTAGGCGCATAGTCTTTGGCCTGTCACGAAATAATCAGATTGTAAGCAGTGACCAGGGCTTCCATAGATTCTACCCTACAATGTTTACTAGCAGGCAGTTGAAGATAATCCTGCACGCTCTCGAAAGTTATACTTCTGAGGGGTAATTCCTGCCGTAGAAACAACTTTGGCTGCAACTGCAAGAGGTTGTATGGGTATACCAGCTCCAAAAAGTCCTTTGCAAAGTGTATCATTCCACGAAGAGTGATCATGAGAGGCCCACAGAATCAAAACGAAGGATCAAAATCAGGAAATGTTACCATCTCTCACTAGGTTTTGTAGGCGAAGACTGGGCTAAACGGTTTGGAGAATATTACGACTGAAATTCCATGCTATCCTCAGTAAGATGCTGGTCATCTCAAGTTCAGAATGACGAGCAACCAAGGCCCATTGATTGACATTCGTAAGTTCCAGCAAATGAAGACCAAATGGGAGTCATTGGATTCTATCCAAACCAACGTTAATGGTCGTTGAAAATAAGCTGAGTTAGTCCAGTGAAACAGTCCAGTGGACAGAAATAAATGGACTCTCTCAGAATGAAGATGATGGCCCTCTTTTCCTTCATGGTGTCCAGGTAATACAATCACTTCAGGATTCTGCAGAGTGGCTCATATGCAAGGTTTGATTTGTAGTTTAATTGATGGAGACCGTGAGCCAACATCCATGTGAAACATATCCACGTGAAATTGTGGTGGCTAAGACAAACCTACAACCACTGTGAATACCTCATGTGTTGTCGTCATCCACTGATGGATCGGATCGAGGGTCCTGTTACATGGTCACCCAGAGTATGGATTTATAAGCTAAGTTGGCAGATTTCGGCCCAGTCAAGACACATTTTGGAGACATGCAGATTTTGCAACTGGACGTCTGGGACAATTTCAGATGTCACTTGCAAGGCAGCATTCCATTGTTTGTGTCCCGTCATTACACTGGAGTTAGTTCAGTCTACATGTCGTTCCTTTAGTCTTCGGTTTACTTAACAGCCACGATTGGAACCGTGTAGATGCTAGGTAACTGTTTTTTTCAAATGTCGGACAAGAAGCAAAACAGTAATCTTTTCAACGTGTATGCCTACTTTAGGAGCTGGAGAAGTTTCCGAGTTGTTTTTAACAGTGCCACGAAAGTTCATTACACATCACATAACTCCGCTAAGAAAAGGAACTTGATGCTACCCTGAAACAGCCATAAATGGACACAGTGGAAAGGGAATAGAGGAATGCAGGTTACGGGAACGATAATGACGGATGGGGCGAGAAAGAACATGGGAAGCCACTGTAAACTGATAAAAATCCAGCTAGGATAAGCAAATTGGGTTGACGTTTAACTCGTCGTCGATTGTGTATGATAGAATCATTTAGGAGAGCGATGCGTTTACGTCCACCGATAGGTTCCATAGAACTCAGTTGTTTTCATCTTGGGGGTGACGCATCTGTAGACTCGTTAAAAATTTATGGCCCCTTTAGACAGAGCCTGTTGCTCGTCGGTTACAGAAAAGATTTGAACTTTGATGTACCAATAGCGTTTATCAGTGAAAATAAACTCACCCAGTTGCGAGGATGTAGTAGGCCCAGGTAACCGGATTTATCACTAACCATTTACTGGCATGGCCACCATGTATCCGTGCACCGAATTGGATCAGAGTTCCGGTCATCGAAAAGAGAAGCCGATTGGATTTGAAAACCATCAATGAACCAAGCCCGCTGACAGTACGGTAATGATTTCGAATCCTCTCCTGAACGGTATTACTCTTTATTCAGTCTTTGCACACAGAAGCCCGTTTAAATGAAGATATTATTTTGGGTTGATTGATTGCTGTTGTTCATAAAAATTTCTGCATCCTAGTTTTTTGTGGGTGATGTTCATCATCTAAGTTTTGCCGAAGTCTCCCCCTGTGGCAATCCACCTAGACGCAGACAGACACTTCATCCTTACAGGGTTTGTTAATGTCCTTAGAATAGAAGTCCCCTGGTGATCGTATGGTCAGAGCCAATCTTCATTTGGATGCTTAAGGAAATCTGGTTATCCTTTAGAATACACTCATTAGGAATACTCTCGAGCGGTTAAAATATATGTTCTGTTATGCCTTCCTTATCATTAATTCTCAAGTGATCAAATTTGTTGTTTACTTGAAGTTTCCGAATGAGGATCTCGAGTTTGTTGGACAGTTCACTTATGGTGGCAGCCACATAGGCTACGATGAAAGATAAATCGCCGGGTGTACGCACTCGGTATGAGAGCAGTTCCAAATTACGGAGGTGGGCTTCGGCAACTCTGTTCTGACGTCTCTACCTCTTCAGTTAGCTGACCATAGGTTAGCTCTAATTGGCTGCAGAGTGTTCCCTATGAGTTTGACAGTAAGTGAATGCTTGGCAGCCAGTGGGAATTCCTACGGCAGCTGATAAAACTTGCCAGATTATATTGATTGGGGCACATGTTACGCTGGCCAAAACGTCGTCTGTCGAAGAGCCTTGCGTTCCTTTAAAAAAATTTTTTGGCGAGAAGCTTACTGGAGGGTATGCAAGCATTTGGCGACGCAAAATGGAGGCGGTCATCTTCACCGCTGGCCTTCTAGTGAGAAAACACATGAATTACAAGCGCATTTGTCAGAGCACCTTCATGTGTGTTTCCCAATGTATCTGCTTCTGTGGAGAAAGGTTTACCAGTCGAACAACTGGACAACTATTCAGATGGATGCCTGAACACATTCGGCGACTTTTCTGTAAGACAGCAGCATTCAATTCTGGCCACACTTGATTGCCGCATGACATCACTTCAACGTTGCACCGGCCTTTCTACCTATTTGCGAAGTTCCATCAAGCTTGCCGACAGCAACTAGAAGTGCGAATTCATCCACTGAGGAACCCATTCGTATACATATTTACAAGCCTTAACCTTGTGTTCAAAAAAGTGTCGTACAGATACCCCGTACTCACGCGTTTAATCAATCACATCTTACCCGCACCCCTACTCCCGTGAATCTCAAAAGCCTTGTCAGTTGTGACCAAAACTTTGACCCTTTAACACTGATCTTCAAAGTGAATGACTCCCGGTTCCCTCTGCCGACTGATCTTATCTCTCCTGTGTCTGCGCCGGTTGAAGAGATAAAGAAAAGGTTAGGTTAGCTCACACTGCGTTGCGCTTAGTGAGACCATGGTATGTTTGTAGACAAAAGTGGCAGCTGTTAAGCTGACTGTGGCCGGATCTTCGTGTCTTACCGTCACGTTATTCTCCTTTCGAACTGTGGGAAAGCCCACAGGGCATGACATTTAACGGAAACCGGTGACCAACATGCCATCAGTTCCTGTCCCATCTAAATTCTGTACGCCTATTTGCGCTTGGGTTATGTTTGGTGAGGTTATCAAGAGATGCAATGTTAACCCCACTGAACGCGTCTCACTCGAACGTGAAGATCAGCTATCATTCAGAGCTTTCGTCCAGGTCTCACATTTTCTTCTGCGCTATCCTTCTGCCTCCAGCTATACTTCTTACTAAGACCTTCATTCCTGAGTGTAGAGCAGATAAACGCCAGTATGTACTCTCAATGTACTCTTGTCCATATATGGATCACTTGCCAGACTATGAGGACAGTTCACTCACTCACATGTGAAAGGCATCGTGGTGGGTTTCGACCACCACATGTAGAAAAACCGGTTTGTCTGGGTCACTATGTTCTCCCGACAAGAGGGTAGTGGATTGTAGTTTGTACGCGCTGGGATGGGCGATCTAGGTTAAAACACCTGGGGTGCTTTGGGCCACGTTTCGCCGAGGCGTCTAGTTTGGTACACTGACCGAAAAGCAGACAATCATTCATCTTGTCACATGCATGCACGATCAGTCTGACATTAAGAGCAAGAGAGGCGTGGCAACTTTTACGAATGATGAGTATTTTTACCGAGATTCCTAGCGTACACCTTGTATTCTTCTCCACCTGAAGGGAAACATGTGTTATTTTCAAAAAAAAATTGAATAAAGCGAGACAAAATGACCAACTGAGCACGCATCATTTTTGAACAAATCTTTTCCATACTTGTGCACATATTTTTGAATTACTAAGTGTATGTGATTGTCATAATGTAGGTAGAATGCAGAGTAGTTCTTTCATCAAAGCTTATTTTTTATTTTCTGGACCATTCGTGACTGGACTGTGCCGAAAATACCACCACTTACTTATTACGACCATACTGACGTTAGAGAGCCTTAGAAAGACAGGAAAATGCATTTTCGTAAAGGACACTACTCGCAAGGTTACTGAATACTCTTCGACAGTCCTTCTTGGAACTCATCAGGTAGGCGCACTCACAAACGAGACATTCAGTTGAGTCTCCTGTGAAAACCATTTGATATTCGAATGAATTTACTTGAGGAAAATGCACTGTTTCACGCACGCTGGAATAGCCATTTTGGTTGTGATTCCACTCCGGTTGTTCGAGAACTAGGAAGGTGTTACGTCTTTCCAAGCATTTCGAAGAATACCCTAGATTTTGAGGTTATTCGCAGGTGGGTAAGCTTCTTCTAGATGGAGTACTATTAAAATTTCCCCTTTGAATTGGGAGAAAAACAGAAGCTTTGAAGCAATATCATAGGAACTATTCGCGCTTCTGGTTCCCGGCTGAAGAGCCTTCTATGTTTAGTCTTTGTTTTCATTAGGTTTGCGTACACATTTACACGTTCCCGTTAAAAAAGTAATTCACGTGTGGATATCTCACAACAAGTGTTCTTGCTGGTCGATTGGTTTGGTATTTCGGCTCTTTTTATTCCGGATAATTCAAACTATCGGATAAAGTTTGGGACCAATTGAAAAGTCATCTTTTCAGAAGGAATTGGCAGAATACCGATTGTTCACTAAGCACTTCTGAAGCGAAATTCACACTATTGTTTGCATTCATGAGTATTCTTATTTTAGACGTAATAAACTACTCATAAGGTTGTTGAAAATTGTGACAGCCCACGACCGGTTTCGGCCTTCTTGGGGTTCATCAGGTAGACGCGGTCCACAGGTTCCCTTAACCTCATTTTCTAATTGAACCCAAATTGCACGAAATCTGACCTGTACAATCATCTTCATGGCGATCGTGGGCTATAGAAGAGTTTTCAGCAACCTTGTGTGTAGTGTCCTTTAGGAAAATATACTGTGATATCTCGAATATAGTACCAACTGAATCATGAGGCGGGCTTTGTGCAGCATATTCAGTTGAAGAAAAGCATAAAAGAGAGATTCAGTTGAGTCTCCGTGAAAACTAAATTGATTTGCAAATGAGTGTATTTGTCGAAATCAGTACAATTTGGGTTCAAGTAGAACATAAGGTTGACGGAAATTCGGGGACTGCGCCTATCTAATAAGCCCCAAGAAGAGCGGAACCGGTCGTGAACTGTCGAAGAGTTTTCAGCAACCTTGTGAGTAGTGTCCTTCAGGTTCACGTTACTCTAAGGAAAAGGCTCAGCTGGGATTTAGGCAAGTCTCCTGTTAACTTCAAATTGGTGCGCAAAGAAATGTACTTCTCGTAGAGCAACTGTATCAATTGCCTACGCTGAGGAAGACTGGAGTGGCCTTATCCTGGTTTCATATCCTTTACTTCGACTGCGGAGTAAACTTTAGTACACGCCTTATTCGCCTTCAGTATTGTGGTACCTGCTATGTTGATCCCTCCACGCTTAATTAAGGGAGTAGCAGAAAATTATTAGTTCGCGCGGGTTGTGCTTTCGAAGGCGAATAGAGTCGAAATTAGGCGGAATGGACTAATCTTCGACAGCCAACGACCGGCATCGGCATTTAGTTATCGCCTGTCTTGAGACTTTCTTTCAGAAACGTTTATTTTTATTCAAGTGCAAAATTTCCTGTTCCAAAAAGCTTTATGGAACAACTTTGTCAGGAAATCACATGGGCGCACACCACTGTGCATCAAAAACAGACATGTTGCACTTCTTAACCTGCATCTCAGAATGGATTCTGAATTTGGTCGAACTCGCTCCCCATAAGGTTATTCAAAACACGTCAGCCGGTAAGCACAGTCCCCGAACTGCCGTCAGCATAATGTTTCACTTGATCAAAAACTGAAAGTGATTCGTGAAATACACGCACTTCACAGTAATTTGGTCTTAACGGGAGATTCAACTGCAACGCAGATCAACCTCCCCTGAGTGGTATTCGTCAACTGTATAGACTGCACAAAGGCGGTCTCATCTTTCAGTTGCTGCGTTATTTGAGAGGTCCAAGCATATTCAGCCAAAGGATAACATAAGCTTGAGATTCAACTGCGATTAAATCGAGTGCTCCTTAGAACTAAATCTGTGTACAAATGAGTGTATTTCACGAGGGTCAAAAGGAATACATCATTTTATACTGTTGAACACACTATTTGAAGGCGTTTAACCTCGACCGGCTTTATGAGGCAACACCTCTCAAGAATTGCGGTAAATGTCCTTATTCTTGTGAGTCTAAATTCCAGCTTGAATAAGCGAGACCTCACTTAGCAACAGATAAACCGATTGCTTACCAAACCTCTCTGAAAGAACGCTTTTTTTGCATATCACTTAAAATGGTGTAATATTGCTTATATTTAGTGATACATATTTGTACATGTCGAAGCTTCATGTGCACGAAATTCCGAAACCTAAATATCAGATTCCCTGTAAGCTACATTTTTCCTCCTCTAGGGCATCTAGGTGTTTTGTAGCGGTAGACCGATTCGCAATTGGACAACATTCGGAGATTCCTGCCTTAATATCTAAGAAACGGGATGAGCAATCATGCTGTTTGACCTCAAATTTGGGGTAGGTGCGTGCACTGATAGTTTGTCTAAAAATCTACATCATGAATGCTTATTCAAGGTTTACAGTAAACAGAATAACTAGCGTCATCGAAAAGCACTATATCTAGTTGTCATCAAGAAGTTGATTTGGCTGCTTCGTGTTCTACTCACTTAGTCTGCCGGATGAATTTTAGAAGCACTGGCAGAAATGCACTCATACATCAAGAACAACAGAATGTATCCAATTCTCTTCAAAGTGGAAAGGGAACAAATCACCCGGTAGAACAAAGAAAAACCGTGTCTGGTCGTCATCATTAACAATGCGCCTGGTTGCCATCCATCAACCATATGATCCCAGTCAAGAATTCTTATGGCTGTCTATTTTGATGCATATACCACGCCTTGTGATGTTACCCATCTCTTCTAAACTGACCTGTGTATGACATTCACTGATACTCTACTTGATTTGTCGACATCGTTATTACTATTCGTTTGAAAGTGTTTCGTCTGACGAGCTAAATTATTGTCCATTCAGTCTATCATCGTGGAACAAGGAACTGATAGTGGCTTTCCTTTATTGGGAGGGAGTTGGCCATGAAGCAATGTATTCGCAAGGATCTCATCGCAAGTTATTTTTTCCAACCTTGAGGTGCCTTGTTACGAGTGCCAAGACATCTACGCCAGTTGCGTAACCGAATACTACAAATCCATGCAAAGTACTGCAAAGTACTTTTCGTGGAAGTTCGGCTGAGTGGTTTTCAAAAAGCACAGGCAAAAGCTATTTACGTACGTGGTACGGTCTTCATTCAACGGCCATGAAATCAATGGGCCCTTGCAGAAAACAAATCAATTAGCCAAGATAGGATTGTTTGCTTTGGGTATGTGGTTGAACCATAATGGGGATCGTTAAAGCACTGTCTGCCTAGAAAATTTGCAATCAGTAGCTTATGCAAGCATGCCACTGAAAAGCACCAGCATTAGTGTTGCTGCAGACAACTGTCCACAAAGTACTTAACCGCCTCTGATCTACTCCGAATAAGGACATCTGACTTCGTTGTAGACTTTAGCCTTTAGCCCAAAGTGCCACTCAGTTTACTGGGGTTCAGCTAGATGCGATTGAGACCGAGCTCTCAGTGTACGGTCATCCAAAACTGCTAATTGCCTGTAGGTCGTTCGAAATGTATTTACCCATATTGGCAATGTTGTGGAATTTGGGTAGCTCGGGTGCGCTGATTGAATGTTGGTCTGTTCGCCGAGCTTGGCAGTTGGATTGCAAACGTTTCATCAACAATCGAAGTGACGTCAGTGCGGGATTGACTCACCTGACGATGTCAACTCGATTGGTGATGAAACGTTTGCAATCCAACTGCCAAACTCGGCGAACAGACCAACAATCAGTATTCATCGATACTTTCAAAGGTCATCCGTGATTGGGATGTTGATGTTTGTTTGTGTGCACTTCCTCGTGTAACCAGGTTATCCTAAGCAGCTGTAATTCATTCATCTACAAGTGCAGATTTATTGTCTATTTGTATTGTCGTTCTTTGTTACCTGGTACCAATGCTTAGGCAAGCTACTAGACACCAGAGTTCACAACTGCACGAATAGCCTAAGAGATGGCGTTATATATCCACTAGCTACACCAGTAGCACCAGTAGCAGTTGTCTGGGCGTACTGAGAAAATTAACCTCATCTGGGAAATCGGAACAGGGATTCAGTGGTCTGAATCTTCAGGCTATGTGGACAAAGAACTTTTATTCCACACCCCCTTACGAAAATCAAACGTAAGGAAGCCTACTGTGAATGACTCGCATGTTCTTCATCAGTTGGTGTTATTTTTACTACTCGGTCACTTCACAACGTTTACACTCTGCTACCGATTTTTCCAATAGCCCCGTTTTTGGGTGTGGTGAATTCAGTAAACCTCTAACAGATACTTCTCCAATTCCCACCACCGATCGATGTTCTAGGGTGGGCCTTTGTTAACGAATTCGAAAGCCTACAAGTTCGACCACGATACTTGTCCTCTACATCGGGCCCAAACCGACAATAGGAACAGTCGGAGCGAATGGGCGTGTGAGACAAGAAAACAACCGCTGGGTTTGTGGGGTTGTTCGTGTTGGATAGAGAATCGCGTGTGACAAACGAGGTCACAGAGGCCCAATGGCGCACGCGTTGCCTGTCTATCGAACTTTTGCATACCTGTCTGCTTATCCAATGCTCGATTATCTGTTTCCCTACCCCTCCTGCTGTAGGGTGGCGTCAGCTTCTCAGGCAAAACCGAAGCCGAGTTGCCTGGGCGCAGCTCGACCAATTTGACGTCATCGGCGACCGATCAATCCCAGCGTTGGCTACTATGCCCACCTCCGCACTGTTGGCCGATCGGAGCGGGGCGAAGCGGCTGGCTGTATGTAGTGTACGTATGTGAGAGAGAGGTGGAGAGAAAAACGCTGAGGAGTTGCAAAGTCGGACAGGGCTTGCTTGTGCATGTGTGCGTGCACGCGTGTGTGCGTTTGTATGACCGGCGTGTGTGACGTGAATGTAGCCAGCGCGCGTGCCAACACGCACATACACACACACATGCCAAAAGACTACTGCGTCAACGGCTGCTCCATGGTTAGGCCAAGAGCAACTCTTGTGTCCTGGGCCCACACCAGTAACAGCGGAAACAACGAACACACTGACACACGAACGCAAACGTGTGCACACTTACCATTAATCGTACGACCGCACCACCGATAGGCCCAAACGACGGACACATTCGCCTTCGATCTGGGCGCCTACCTCGAAGCGCATTTCATGAGCTGATTCGCGTTCAGTGGACGAACAGAACTCGAACACCTTGTAGGCGAAGTCACGGTCCCACGAGTCAGAAGATCCTGTCCTAGTTTAAGGACAGGTATCATTCGAGCACAGACTGGACATCCTTTAATTCGTCATTTTTCACAATACCGTCACAGTAGCCATCAACGACACCACAAAAATGCCTCAGTGTTGTTTCGCTGGCTGTCACAACCGTACGGACGATGGACGGGGACTGAGCTTCTTCCGATTCCCACGTCGTGACGTCGCCCGTACAGAGAATTGGGTTCTGGCATGTGGTCGTGAGCGTTTCGTCCCTTCTCAACACTCTCGTGTGTGTTCACAGCACTTTAAACCGGAAGACTTCGAACGCGATATTCGATCGGAGTTATTAGGCACTGGTCACAGAAGAATGCGTCTGAAGGATACCGCTGTACCGACCAAAGCTCAAAACACAGTGACAGTAAACCAAACCACACTAACCTCCACATCAACAAAAGACGAGCAAGAGGAAAACCGTTTCAAACCAGAGGTACAAGCCGGTAAGTTACTGGCGTCAATATTGTTGTATTGCACATATTGCTTATATCGACCCAAAATCATGCAACTGAATGCAGGCAATATGCTAGTGAATGATGTGAATGGCCGCGAAATTTCGCGACGGATTTTCTTTTGTAACATTAAGTTTCGTCTTTGTCTAGAATCCGGGGCGCACTCAGTCGATCCTTTCTAGTGGCATATAGTCTAGTAACAATAACTGATAATAACCGCTCAGCCGTAAAACCCTTTCGGTGCCTAGCTGCTATGCTACTCGAAAGAAGCATGAGAGCCAAGGTACCGTCAGGTTGCTAATGCTTAGACGAGGGTTTGGACGAGGTGCCGAATATGGGCTCGATTCACGGACCCTCTGGTCACGTGTTAACCACTTGGCCATCCGGAGCTCAAGAGCAGACCTAGGACCACGTGACTTACTGACCCTGCATATGCCAACAGTTCGCCGACTGTCGATTTTAGGTGGAAAATGCTTCACTGGTTTGTGTACGTCCCCAGTTAACCTGGTACATTCGTTTACGAAATGTAAATGAATACAAGATGGTTATCTTTAATGGCTGTAGAAATTAGCTCACCGGGAGTTTAGCGAGTAAACCTGTCAGAATTAGTTGACTACATACGATTTTTCTCGCACATGCGATTCTCACCGAACGTAAGCACGTCAAATTCACGATGAAGTCAACGCAGTCGGTGCAATGAATGATGGCTTGGTTAGTGTCAGTTTACTGACAGGTTGTATGCATGCATCTGCATACAATGACCTCTAAAAGGATTACACTCTAAAGAGAAACTACTCTTCTAAATAGTTCGCTTCATGCAAGAGCTGTTCTGTGATTCCTCTGAACAAAGGTCATCCCGGAGTGGGGTCGTCACTGTTTTGTTAGGAAACTTTCTACAAAGTGTCCAGCTGTTTCTTACAAAATTATTTACCCACTTAAGTTGTGATGGCGTTTGCAGGTCTACGCGTGAGTCGACCTTTCGGATGTATCAGATCACGGTAGCCCCAGCACCGCGATCTGCAGCGAATTAGACACATAGGTGGATCCAGTACTTCGTTAATCGAAACACGCTGCATTCGTTGAATATCCAGTTTATCAGTTTTAGCTTTCGACTAAGTCCACGAAGATCAAATAGAAAATATCCAAGAATGATGGAAGTGCTTTAACACCAGTTTTAACGTAGTACTTTTGAGCCTTCTATCGCCAAGCCCACCAGTATCAACCACTTACCGTATTCGTGTAAATGGTGCGAATACACGCATAGTCAACTAAAATGCTCAGGACCTTTTTTCATGAAAAAGGAGTGCTTCAGCATAAAATGAAAGTGTTGTGAGTTCGGTTCAGTTCAGTTTTTCAGCTCATAGACCGTATGCTGCAGTAAAGTAATTTCAGCTGCTACAGTTCCCTTCAACGATGATAAGAAGAATGAGGAAATGGAAGCCATGCGCTTGAGGCGACGATGAATGGGTCTGTTTGTCAAGTATGACAGGAAGTGAGAACAACGCAGTGAAGGCGATAGATTTGATGCAAGACAAACACGTCTGTTAGGGTTGCTTACCATTGGTTTGTCTCGTCCCGGGGTCCCTATCCGGGGAGAAAGCGGTTACCAACGCGACTGAGTTTACTGGTAAGAGATTTCATGTTTTGTTTTCAAGTTCTGGACTAACGGAAGTAGTGTGCCGGCAAACTAGTGACGATTCATTGCGCTAATAACTACAACGCAAATCAACCACACGTTTTACATTCAGTCATCATCAGTTAGAATTTGGTCTTGTTCAACGAATCGTCATGATAGTGAATTAGACTACAGTTCCCGAAATGCCTAGAACACCGAGATTTGCTGACCCACTTCACGTAGATGACAAAGTGTTCGATTTGTTTACTCTTAGACGTTTTCTGGGATGCACATATGCTTGCACGATGTCCAAAACAGCTACTTTGTTCAAAGTGCTTTCAGTCCAATAAGAACCAGCTGGAATGTGAAAACGCCGCTTGTTTGAGAAAATTAGCAGGTCACTAAGGCTTTTGGAAACCACTTCTTTCATTATGTGCTGAAGTGCACCAAATTCTTTCTCTCGTTTCACTTACTGACAAATGGATGGAGCTTAACTCACTTTGCGAAGTTCATAAATAGAACCGGTTATGATCTGTTGATGAGTTTTTGTCGTGATCTATAAGGGATTTTTGTTCAGCCGGTAAATTCCGCATTCGCACAACTTCTTTGGTACCCAGAGTGGAAAGTTTGTTAAAACTAAGTAGTTCAAACTGGGTTGATGGATACTCATGGATCCAGGGGACATTTTGCCTGCAACACATTAACGGTTCTAGTTTCAGTCCCATCTTTTTAACCTGTTGGTGTATCCTGCTGTATTCAGCTAAGCATTAGCCAGTCTCAAACGTCTTTCCAGCTTCTTTGAATAGAAGTTCGAGATAGCCCAATGATTAAGTTGCGAACTCACCAACCGGAAGGTCCGTGGTTCGAATCCAATCCCGACATCTCGACTGCTCCTGTCTAGGCTTGGGCAACCTGAGAGTATCTTAAACCTAGTGCTTCCTTTGGATGGCATGGCAGCTAAGCACCAGAAGAGTGTTACAACCGAACTATTCTTTCCAAGATAGAGTGAATTGTCGGAGAAACATTGGTGCGGCAATCTGTCAGAGATCCTGCAATTTATTTATACGGTGCACATTCTCCAACTGTTTGTTGTGCTTGGTATGGAAGGTTGCGGCAGTTGAGTTGCAGGTGTACTACTGGCTTATTGCTATCGGTGTTAGGTGATCTGGAGATGTAAGAAGTAACCTCAACCATTTGCACTATCCTATTTCAAACTTCGTTAAATATGTCCATTAACGTTATAGTTGGAACTGTGGTGAATCACTGCGTCGGTGTCTCACTAAAAAGCATAAGACAGCACAGTTATGGGGTAGGCACACTGAGAAGGCCCGTTGTTCGGAAATGGCTCGTACATAGTAGTCCGGCCTGATGTTGATCACCTGTACCGACAGGCAGAAATAATACGCATCCCACAGCGAATTAAGCGTACACGGGTTAGGCCACTCTCTCTGCCTACCCGGATAGTGTTTGGCTCACTTATGTAGTCCGACTTCAATCCGTTTACTAAAACATATGACCGTCCGGACACCCTAGGAAGTTTCCCTTCGGTTTTTGTGTTCGGGAGTAACTGTGATACCAGCATACGAGATCACGCCGAGAAAGCCACATAAGTTGTTGTTCATTCCCAATACCACCAGGATTATTGACTGATTAGGACACAGAAACATTCATACAGGCGATGAAATCAACTGCTTGGACTCGTTCGTATGCGCATCCGGGATGCATTATCCGGAATAGTGTGAATTTTGGAGGTCCAGAACGAGTGTGTGTGTGTGTGGTTTTTCTCCGAACACTTAAGATAGACAGATATGGATCCCCAGATTATCTTGATTCTCTTACGTGAATCAATTTGATCAGCTTTAGGGTGTGTATTGTTCTGTTTGCATTTTTGTTCACTTTGCATGTTTCTGGGATGGTGTGTGCTATTACTGAAATTCAGTCAGAAAATTGGATAATTTGCACATTTTTGGCCCTATGGACTGGCATTCAACTTCTCCAAAGCACTTCCGGTTCAGACGCAGTGTACATATACAGACTCAAGAACAGTGATCGTTGGTGGTTCACACCGGCTTGTGTGCCTGCGTGCGTGTGTTTGCACCCGTCGTTCAATGGAAATTCCGGGTGGTCTAGATGGAGTTCACGTGATTCTCGCCTATGTGTTCTCGTCCATTGATGCCCAAACTGCATTAGAAAGCATAAAATTCAACCTTATTGTTTATGGTGACCAGTATAATCTAGGTACGTGAATTGTATCGTCCTAGGCTATTTGGTAATGGGATGTCTTTTTGTAGTCCACCATTGTAGGTGTTCTTGGTGGAAAGAGATTTGGTAATTTTCAAAAGAGATTTCGTCCTGTACGTGAAGCCATTCTGTGCAGAAGAGCCGAGAAGCACTGTATCATCCTTATTGGGAGTAATCAGTAGGCCGCATCTCACTAAAGTCCAGGAAGTTTCGAACAAGCAATCTCCCAGCTAGTAGTCTGAATACTTAACCGTTCAGCCACGAACACTCAAACATTGTCGATCAACCGCTCGTGGCGAAGTCCGATTAAAATTTCCAAGCTCTCCTCACATTACGGATAAACCATAAGTAACTCAGAAAGAAGAGCGATTCACACGTAGATTAAACCTTCCACCAGTGAAGTCATCACTCGAGGAGCCAGTCAAGAGAAGTGGTTTTCGTGAGTAGAATTCTAAGTGAGAGTTAATCAGTCACCTGTGGTCGCGAAGTGTTAACCGGCACGTCACGGATCCGAAACTCTGTAAGTCTCTTGAGGTGCGCTCTTCTGGGTATTTTCGGTAAGGATGATAGCTTTGCCGTGCTTTCCAGTGTAGACAGGCTTTATGTACAGGACGGAGCTCGTTCTGAAAATAGACATAATTCTGTAGATGGTAAACTACGCCACTTATTCCATGGGGTTCGAGGTGGTTGTACGATATGAATAATGCTATCCACTTAACGCAGGCCAGAGTGACCCTAAGATTTGGGGTTACTCGGCTGTAAGCGGGCATTTCTATTATATGACTCGCATGTGTGTGCTGAAAATAATCTACTGATACCAATGCTGCACCCCTGGCGTTAAATGCACTGTTCGGCCTGTAAGACTAAGTTATTTCACCATCTTGAGCAATGCAGCTGTGTATGATGTTTTCCGGGATATACAACAAACATCTGATTCCTCTTTCAGCAGTATCAGAAAAATGAAAACCTTCATTAGTGAACAGATTAAATTCTGTGTTGGGGCAACATGATAAGTGATGCGTGAGTTCTATCATCATCATCAAGTTTTATCATTGAGATAGTGCACATACTGATGTCTATTTCGGGAGCTTTCTAGGGTCAAGTGATGAAGATCTTATCGAGAGTGGCATTCATCTACAGTCTAAATTCGACGATCCTTGGGTACCTGGTGGCAGCTCTCACCATTCTAAGAAATGTATGAAATCTATACTACTGGCAAGTAACCGGATGATTTAACAACGCAATCGGGATACCGAATTTTGAGCTCTGGCAATTTTAGAGAAATGATGTTTAAAAGAGAGGAATGATGGTTGGCGTTTTGTCTAAGGACGCTTTTGGATTGGTGAATTCGCTCATATAATGTTAGCCACCAAGTAGAGGGACTACTGGTCGATACCCGGAGTTGATTGTCTGAAGGGTTCCTGTATTTTATGAAGGCCGAAAAGGTCGCAATGCCTTCTTAGGATCAGATTTTCGCGTGCAGACCCGCACTGCAATTAACCAGATGTTGACCTAATATTAACATTTTAAATTAGGACAATAAGATGGGCACTTGGTCTGTCTCCGAAAAAGAGAGGGGTCAAACATTGAACCCTGATTGTTGGAAAATGCTATTATGGATACTCCAGCAGAGCGGCTTCTCCTTAAAGATATCATTTTTTAATCATCATATTACAGCGCGTCTCAACGGAATTTTTCATACATTCCTAATGATAATTCTATCGCAGGAACTCGTTTCTAAATGGATACACTCCACATAGCAAGAGAGCAATTGGAAATCAAAGCTACTTCAATCACCATTTTGGGGAACCCATGTCGATGTAGCTGGCAATGGGTAATGCAGTCGCATCCGCACTCAAATTAACCTCAGTTTTTTGTTAGACTTATTCTTCATCCTTTAGTGGGAGAAGAATTTCTCAAGGGTTACATAGGCTCAGCTATTCAGATACTAATTAAATAATGATCTGACCAACGGTTATGAAGATAGGTAAATATTGGTAGGGATGAAGTACATTGCGCCTCGTGTACTTTTAGTTGCCATAGTTCAGTAGGTCATCTGTTATGCTATCCTTTGGCTTATTCAGACTGATAGCCCATCCACAGTGGGCATTATATCCGAATACAGATCCAGAGGTCGGATAATTTGTGAACTACTCTTGGTTGTTATTATACTGCAGGGCCCCCGGCAAGTCATACTGCCTATTTTGCATGAGCAGTTCACTGAAGGAAGGGAGATCTCCGGAAAACTGTAATGTTTTAATCGATGAATTGGAAGTCTTTATAACACCAAGACCAAATCTTTTTTATTGCTCAGTCTATACCAGATGGACTGGAGGGCTACGTGCGGTTCAACCAACCTGAAAACATGGTATATGACAAGTAAACGGTTCTTCAGTACTCAGACAGTGGGAAGTGTGTGAGAGAGGGGTAGCCTCTTCTGGACTAGACTGTCTGATCTCGATCAACAATATGTGCAAAGAAGTGGATACTAGGAAGAGTTAATAACAAACTAACTGCATGAATAAGCGGAAGAACGATATTCTATGGACTACGTTTTTTGCGCCGATAACTCGAGTAGGTTTGGTGAGCTTCTTGGAAAGCGTAAATTCGGAGGGGAGCCCTGAGCTGTAGGTGTATGTAGACAGCAATAAAGATGAACTATATATGGTCAGTGTGACAGAACAACATGGAGTCGTTATATGTCTAACGGGAGATGCTTAGACTTAATATCCATCGGCACCATCAGTATTTTACAGGGCTGATTGGGATTCAAGCACGAAGGACCAAAAAGAAAGAGACTGGCTGGCCTATCTTGAATGTACGAACTCGTAAAGCATATTTTCCACTAGATTAGTTACAACTATTGAATACATTGCGTATTGATGAAGCCCACGTTTAATGACTTGGCATGTGCACCAATAAAATACGTGTCTACACATCTTCGCACTAGATAACCTGTCGGAATCGTTATCCCCAATCCAGAGCACATGATGTGCCGAACCTCTTATGAAAATAAATGCAGGGTTGCATTGCTTAAATCATTAGGTCAATGGAGCCATCCCGTATTAGAGCAGGAGCTGAGACGACAACCACTTGTGAGAACCTGCCAAACGTCTGAGAGCTACTTAGTTGCCGTAAGCGCACTTGTTTGGTTTCGGTATAGGTAAGATACGCGGAAGCACTCGAATCATGTCTGCTATATGAGTCGTCACTCCTCTGGCTCTCGTGTAAAGCCAGCGAACAAGTTCAACATTGTGATGACAAGGGTCACAGCCGAAGTTGAATTTTTGAAACAGTTAGTCAGAATCACATATAAGTGAATATATATCCTCCTTAACTCCATCGCTTTTCATGTACCCGAACAGTCCCAGCACAGATACCGCGACGTATACGGGGAGACAGGGACACTAGTTTGCTTTCTGCCGAGCTCTGTGATAAATTTCCCAGAGAAGGCTACATCAGATACTCGCCTACTAGCCAGTCGTTATGTTGCGACGTCATGCATTCCGATAGGCAATCGCATGAACTCAACATCGTAGAAGATTCGTACCACGCGCGAAAGTGAACAGCCTTTGGGAGTTTCGACCGTGGCACAGAAAACGGGAAACCCACCTCTAGTAACTCTGCAGCCAGTAGAACTTCGGATTCCACTATAACAGTCCTGGTCTCTTGACCATCCTAATGAAGCCGTACGCCACCTCCAGGTGACAGGAGATTTCCCTTGATTCGAGCCTCTTTACACGGTATTTTAGCCATCCGTTTATTTAGAATCACAATTAGATAATGGGAAGGAATTTGTTTCAGGCTAGGACAGCAAACGTATTCAGGTTCATGGAACTAATAGAAAGACTGGCTTTTGTTTTAAACGGCTAGTGGCGAACGCCGCGGGATTTCAAATCGTACAGTCATGTTATTGGCTTCTGGTATGTCTGTTGAACGTTTGTCTCATCCACCTTCTTTTTGATAGAAAAACGGAAGGCTGAAGTCATATCTTCGAAGCAACTTGAACCTCCCTCAAAAAGGTACGAATGTCACAACGCCAAAGTAGGATTGTTATCCCCTAGGTCATTTGTTGACGAGACTGTCCTTGACCTCAGTCGGAAGGCATCTACTACCGCTGGAACAACAGCTAGTAACAGTTTGAAGGTATCTTGGGTTTTCAACCTATTGTTCCAAACAGGGTGAGGACGATGTGATCTTACTAAGCGAAGATGAAGATGAGGCTATGTTGGATGCCCTGTGTGAAGAAATGGAAAAAGAGAATGCTCCGAGCTCTGACTTAGCCTTAAAATCTAAAGCTCTCTTGAGAAGGCTTGAGAACGAACTGCGTAATGAAGAGAGCACCCTTCTATTGCTGCAACAACTTAGGGCTAATCAACGTTCAAACTCGCTGCCTCTGAAAGGCAACAAGGCATCAGGAGCACCACCAAATATTTCCAAGAGTGCACCATCCACTAATCAGAGTAAGTCTCTGATTCTCTTGCAACGCTTATCCATAACTTTTAGGCCGTTCTGCTGCTGCCACTCCTACTCGCGTCCCTGTTGTCAATCACGCGAGTCGCACCCCACAAAGTAAGTTGGTATATTTATGCAACATCTCTTTAAGCTCCATCGTCGACCGCGTCGTCAAGCACCAATGGTTCGACACCAAGTTCATCACTCCCAAAAGTTACGAAGGCGATGGCTCTTCAGACACTAGAACAACAATACAGTGGAAAAAAGTCGACGCTGCAGAAACATCTCGGTAGGGCGTTGGATAAAGTTACTCTGCCGAGGCCGCCCAGCGGAACCGGTTTATCGGAGGTCGCATTTGTTCCTAGTACACTGACTAACGAATTCACCGCACTCCTCGGTTTAGAAGAGACAGTGAGCGCCTTGCAGGTGAGTCTGATTTGTCGTTATGTCTTTCCCAGAAATATTGATTTACTGTTGTTAACATCATTGCCCTGGATGCGTCACCACCGGCACAACATCAGTGCTCAGCAATGATGCTTCGATGCCGTTCAAAATGTGATTTATTTGAAAGCCTTATCGTGAAAAAAGAGTAAACATGGACGTATAAGGAAGGCCAAGAAATCAGATAATTGGTGACTGAGGACTTCATCACCATTTTCGAAAAATGCGATTGAAGGTTCATCCGGACCTGGAGATTGATGTCGTTCGAGAGAACACGTCGATCCTAAGTCTCCGAGGCCGTAGGGGGATCCAGTTCATTATCCCGGGTTTTACTTCATTTCCATTACCCAACTGAGTGGCATCAAGCCATTCAAAGTGGCTGGCCCGGCGGTCATAGCGTGTTACTTTATTCAAGATGATCGCATCACTCTGATCAATGATGGTTTCGATAACAGACGATTTCCACGGACCGGCTACATGGCATTCTAGACCTATTCCATTCCCTTAGCCCTCCGTGTTCATCAGCATTCACGGTCGGCGTGCAGGATTCGGCCTCTGACGATTCTTCGGACTGAGTTATGTTCGGGACTTGCGGGGTCATTTCTCCGATATTCAAGCGGTATCATTTATCCGTCTGATATACAACGGACCTGGTAGCACCGGGTCACAGGCGAAACTCGCGGCGATCGCGTTCTAGTGCGAATTGGCATCCGGTGGTGGAGCAGTTGGAATATAGTACAGTAGACGACTCTGATTCCGAATTTGCCAGTCTCTGTTGCTGAGGGATTTGTCCGCACCGTACGGGGCCCCGGAGAACGAAGAGAGAAGCGACTCCGGACGAGTACGTGATCGGAATCTACAAATGTGTTCCAAAACGAGCGCTAGTCATTGATCCGCGCCATTGGTAGCTGGTGGCATTGTGATCGATTTGAGTTCGTAGCCGACCTGCCGTTGGAAGACAGCATGTGGCCAGACGACTATTTCGGGAGTTAGTACTGCGTAAAAGCAGCCTGTAGTCAACGATTGTTAACCGTTGTTCATACGTACCGAGCCCAATCCATGTCGACCACGTAATTGAGTCTCAGATTCGCTAAGACTTGTGCATTCAGATCTCTGGCAACCACAGCGATGCCGGGGATTTTTGCCGCTGCAGTAGAGCGTCATAAAATTTGTGTTTGGCGGTGTCAGCTACAGTCGCTTGGGGCGTAAGCAGACACGGCCAATAGACATCGATCAACTTCCCGCTTGTGAGACTCCTTCACTGACGTTGCCAGACGGACCGCCCAGAGGCGCTTGTCAATGGGTATCTAGTCAAGCAAGGATCCTTCCGCCCGGTGACGATATCAACCCCTGCATACCCTGCCGACGAAGTCTATATCACTAGAGCTGCACAGCCGGAAGCGAGTGGAGAGTGATATACCTGTGCTTGCCTGTTGAATTCTTGCATCTGTTAAACAGCATACATCATTGCCAAGTGAATCCAATGTAAGGTCAACTTGTCTGTTTGCTTCAGAGTGCGGACATTGAAAGCAGCCAGACAGGCTTGCCTCGGAGTTTTGAAGATTGATTTCGAACTGCCTGAGGATGCTAGCACTTGGTGACGCGAATATATCGCTTCCAAAACCTATTCAGGACGAACGGAGTCATCAGTCCTAAATGCTGGGCCTACAAGGAGAGAGTTATTAATAGGGTAAGGAGAGAGGGAAGAATGAAAGGCATGTAAAATAGAAAGGAAGCGTCATCAGTAGCCTGTTTTTCGCTTAACCTGAATGCTTTATGCGACAAATGAGGCTGATGTGTCATGAGAATTTTTGTAACTGTGTAGTTCATGGCTGGATACTTCCCAACTTAGACAGGGAGACCATTGGAGTCCTCGACCAAAACGTTTTATCCGCAAGGCAGCGGTGTTTGGCGGTAAGTGCAGTGAGTGCATTTCCAGTTTCATAGAACAATTCGCAACACATCCCAAACCTCAACCTAGAGAGCTAGGACGCCTAACCATTGACCAACCTGGTATCAGAGAGACTGCGAGTTTTGCACGGACATCCCTTGTAAAACCCAATGGGTTACGGAGGCACGCAAACCTTCGGACCACGGTAAGGCGCAGTCCCTTCTTGACAGCGCTAGATGCACTCATTACCCCTCAGTGTGCCAGAAGCCATTAGACGGTACGAGGTGTCTCCACCTCGTTTTTGTAGATGTACAAGTGACTGCAAGAACTTTGTACTTTCTGCACATCAGCTATCCGTGAATGGAGAAGTTTTATTTGGGATCGTCGTCACTATTTTCTCCCAGTGACACTGGTGCATGAAACAAGACTACAGTTCCTTTGGTTTTGAGACGTGATCCCTGCATTTAGTGGGTTGCTGCGTCTTCAAACATTTGACTGTCAATATATCAGAATCAAGGTTCATCTTCATACTTGGCTACGTAAACTGCGTATTAGTATAATGGTAATAGCTGCCACAGTGTCGTTCCTCGATGATTTGTGGAGGTAGGGCTAAATAGCTACCCACCGGAGCCCGTAGGCGATTGCTGCGGCAATACAGGGGTGTCAGGAGACTTTACGCTGGAGGGCTCGAAAGGGAATGTATGCATTGCGGGCAACAACTTGGGTGAATGCCCGCGACTGGGCTACGTCTCTCCTGTCTCGCTTCCCCTCCCAGAGAGGTGGCAATGATCAGTGTAGCTGAGTTTGCTGGTAATGGCATTCATGCTTCATAGCCAAGTCTTTGTCTGACGTTCCCTAGCTCGTCTCCGCCATTCGCGTTGTTTTAGGGAAAAGGGCTCTTCGAGGGATTCGGTTAGCTGGAGTACGGA